>OX457040.1:30796599-31144099 GCA_949752735.1 Lumbricus terrestris
TCGATGATATGTACGATGCAGATCGACACCTTGGTAATAGACTCATTGTACATTCGGCGCATAGCCTACAGGTATATTGTAGCTTAGGCCCATAGGTCTATAATCCGTGCTGAAACCGTATAGTCTGGCCAAAGCGTTCGGTGGGGGGTGGGCCACGAAATGTCTGGCCCATGTCTGTCTTTCCTAGCATTTACCTATTTACTAAGTCTATATATATATATATATTACTTGTCCTGGGCACGACGTTAAACTGCATCCATCCTCCGCCACAGGGAACCAACAACTTCCCTGTGCCGGTCCTAAGCCCGGACAAAGGAGGAAGGTTTGCCAGATGGGTGGCGATACGCTGGCAGTAAAAGACCAAGACGATTGAAATCCGCAAAAACCACAGCACAAGTGACATAGCGACCCAGATGCTTCAAGGTGTCATGATGTGGAGCTGAAATGCACAGGCCGGTCAGTACAGACCAGTGGAGAGAGTCGGGGGGAGAGAGCTTGGGACACATACGGGCATTGACCCAGGTTGTCCTTCATGCCTCTCTCCCAATATTCTCTTCATCAGACAAGGTGGTCTAGCTGGTTCAAGATGTTAATGGTATGGACCTACAGACCGGACAGGTTGAAGATGGGCAACATGACGTGAGACAGACTCAAACAGAGAGTGGCGCCAGACACCTAAGGGCGTTTAGCCCAAGGATTTCGATGATGATGATGATGATGATGATGATGATGATGATGATGATGATGATGATGATGATGATGATGATGATATAGTTAGGCCTATACCTGCCAGACTTAGCAATGTGTTTGGTTTTGAGTAACAAGATTCTGCTACTCCGCTCTTACACTAAGAACGCTATATATGCAGTGCTTAAAGTGTGGAAAAATAAGTGCCTGACCGCCTCTTGCCTTTCCAGGCTGTGATGGACAATAATTGGTAGGATGGCGTCCAGGTTTTCAAATAAGCGCATGGACACCGTCCATGATCGTCCAACCACACTTTAAAACCTGACGCTATAGGCTGTGCTTTATATGCTTTATTTAAAAAAACTTGGCGTGTAGTGTAATGAAGAAGGAAAATGCTTACTTAATACCATCATCTGACATTTTGCGTAAAGTGTAACATAATATTATTAATTGGTTCAGACAACGAATTTCGAGATGGAATAGAGAAGCTGACATTTGAAGCAGCCATTGACCACGTGATGTGCACAAGATTCGGATACGATCAGACGGTTTCGAAGCTTGTCCAACACCAGTACACAAACTTTCTGCTCATCGAGGGACCCATCGAATACAGAAAACAGTACATCGACGTAAGATCAAATGTTCTAATTATTATTCTAGTTAGAACAATGTCCGATCCGATTGATTGAAAGGAAGGTTTAATTTCTCATTTGGAAATCACTGCTATAGATTATACAAATGAGCTAAAGAAATATATACATCCCCACAAGCACATGCAACCAACGGTTATGCTGCTCAGCCAGAGGTGGCGGAACTCTGAAAGTTTGCAGATCAGAAACCTATTAATTTTTATAAGCCTCTCTGCGAGTGTTTTTTTCTATGCGGTGGTTACATTCAGCCTATACCACTGCATTCAAACACTCACATACAAAAACCCTCACATGCAAACGCTCACAGACAAAAAATAGAAAAAAACTCACATGCAAACACTCAAATACAAACACTCACCTGCATATACATGTACATGCAAACACTCACATAGTCCTACAAATCCTCACATACAAACACTCACAAACAAACACTCACATACAAACACTCACAAGCAACCACTCCCATACAAATACATGCAAACACTCGCATACAAATACTCACATTCAAATACCACATACAATCTTTCGCTTACAAACATTCACTTGCACAAAACACTTAAGCTACTTGTGAAGATATAATAAAAGGAATTGACCAATCCCTTTTAAATTCACTTGTTCACACTTAGGCATGTGTGTTTATATAATAATTATATAAACACATAGGCCTAATTGTGAGCAAGTGAATTTAAAAGGAATTAGTTAATTCTTTTTATATAAGTTATGATGATGAGTCAACAAAAACAAATTAAAGTCGGAGATAGTTCGCTGGGTTGGATTTCGAAACAGAAACATCTTCCATTTCAGAAACTTCTGAAAAACAGGATATATTTCTGGTAATCAAGTCTGTGCGTGTATATATATAGCCTAAACCGTTGTAATGATTTTACCCTTGGTTTTAGCTCATCACTGACATGGCAATGACGGCACCGACTGTTCAGACTGCCGCTCTATACCACAAGCATAACATTCCAGTCTACCTGTACCAGTTCAGCCACCACGTGTCCCCAGAGCACTCAGCCTACCAGGAGTGGCAGACTAACTACCACGAGATCGAACTGAACTACATCTTCGGATCTCCACTTCGTGGCATCAGTACGGACTTCGGAAAACCGGAGCACTACACGGCTGAGGACGAACACCTGAGTCGCTTTGTAATGCAACTCTGGACGAATTTCGCCAAGTTCGGGTACGCATCTGAGTGCATTTCAAACTTCGGTTTAAGATTCTATGCACTGTTGAGTCTGGTTCTTATTTACCTATACTGAGGTTAGTATTTTAGGTTTGTTCTTGTATTCTCAATTCTGCCAATTTGTGTGATAACCAAAATGAAGACAATGTCGACAACGACTACGACGATGATAATGTCGACAACGACTACGACGATGATGATGCTGACATTGATGGCGATGATGCTTTGCTTGACGCAGACCAGACCCTAACATTAACTATAATGACGATGTTGACGATGCGAATTTCCGCTTATTATGTTGAAACTGACAGAAATCCTGATGGCGAATTGTTGAGTGGTTCGAAGAGTGACCAGACGATGTGGCGCCCGTTCTCGCCATCCACGCTCGACTACTTCAACATCGCATCGAAGAACAACAGCGTCATGCTTGAGCAGCTACGGTCGGAGCAGGTCTCCTTCTGGAACAGCGTCGTCCCAACTCTCCACGATCGCATCGAGACCCTACGAACTGGAATGCGATCCGGATCGAGTTCCTCGCTCCAGACGAGCATCCTCGCCGTCGTCTCCATCATCCAGTTGCTGCTGCTGCTCGTCGCGCTGTTGCTGCTCTTGCGCATGCGCAGGAAGTGCCAGGTGCTGTCGAAGATCCAGCGTGGATCGGGGCTATGAGGATGGCCGAAGAGCGTGTAGGACCTATCTATATATAGAATCCGCGAATCTGATTAATTAATCACACGGAGAACAATAGAATTCTTCAGCGGGTATAATTTATAATCAATTCAGACGGAATTTTTATCGTCCGCATAATTTATAGTTTCGTTCATCGCATTCGGCATTATTATGAAACCACCAGCCTCCACAACTCAATTGTAATGCCATAGTTATGATCTCAATAGCAAAGGTTATAGCGATAGTCCTCATGCTAGTGGAATTGTTCAGCGTCAAGGTCAGGTAGGTCCAAGCTCAGGTCCCAGTGGTTAAAGTGGTTTAGGTGAGCCTACTTCGGGGCCTACTACGTGAGCAGTGGGAAACGTTGAAGAAGAGCATATTAGAACGCACGTATTCCTACTTTCAGGGTTCTATATATGCCTATGGTGAGCAGTGGGAACGCAAGCCAAGAATTTCGAGAGCAATCCCTGTCTAAGCCTATTTATGCGTTGATTGGACTGTGAAATCCCGAGTGTGTATAATTATAATAATATCGTTGATAAGCAAGCACGACTGCGTTAAACAGTCTCCTCAACTTCTGCCCATACTTAATGTAGATGCTACGTCGTAATACGTTTAAGATTAAATTCCTGTGTACCGGTGACAGTTTCTAGGATCTCACGAGTGGCATTTTTTTATCCGATGAGAATAATATTAAACCTATATGAACTTTCTGAACAGAAAACGTCAACGATGAGGATTTTCATTGAAGACTTTTCCAACATTGACAGATTTGTTAATCATGTATTTTATGAATAATTCTTAATTATTAATGCGCGGTTTGAGAGCTCAACGCGGTCCTGCTTTTACATTTGTTTGTGGTAGTCAGCCTAAGTAAGGCGTAACAGAAACTGACTTACTTTTCTAACAGGCCTACCGTATTGAGGTTCCGGCGTGGATTAATAGGCCTATCCGTGGCCTACCTGGAACGCGATAGTTTTTGATATCTACCAGGGCTTACTACGTGAAGCTATAGGCCTACTATGTGAAGGACTGAAGGGCGAACTACATGGGCTTCCGGAGATATATTGCAGGAAGGGTGGCAAAACAGCTGGTTATGGTAAAAGTTTTTAGCAAGAGCTTGAAAATGCAAAGTAGCAAATTAAGAACGTGCAGGCCATGGGTTCATATAGAGCTTTTTAAATGCGGTTCCAAAAGTCAGGCTCCATAATTATTTATATTTTACATAATAATTATATGTAGGCTATTAGGCCTATACCAAATGGGAACGACCAAGCGCTGAAACCGCACGAACACCATGACATACTTGCTGAAAACTTAAATTTCTGCTGATGAAGTTAAAAGATTTATATCTTTCTATCCGTTACATGAAACTCAAATAATTGCCTTTTGAAGCGCAACATTTTGACGAAAAAAAGATATATTTGTTTGATAGTAAATATGATTAAATGCAAATTGGCCGAACAGCATCTGGTATAGGCCTACGTCCATAGCATAGAGTAGGCTAGCGTCATAAAATATACTGCAGCATCCACACACAATCAGATTAATCAAAGCAAGTGACACTTACAGCAGTTGGTTCCTCACGATGATCCATTTGGCCCTCCAAGACCCATGTAACCCAGAGTCAATCGTGGGGCGCAGTGGTGTACGTAAGTGGGTATGTTCGTCGCCTTGCAGCCAGAGGGCTGCAGGTTCGAATCCACCTCAAGTCGCCGCGAAGGGAGCTTGGGCAAGTCCTTCACTCGCAAATGCTCAGCGCTTTGACGTGAAACTCCGATGCATGTGTCCGCTCTGTAGTCGGGAGCGCCTCTGAGTAGGGAGCTTGAAGGGGTGCTATGACAAGTGCACATACAAACAAGAGTAACCATCCTTTTACCGATAAAAGTTGTTTGGAATTTTTTATCCGCAATATTTTGAATGCTGCAGACCGTAGGCTACTATAAATATTTTTGGCATTTGCTCAGGCCTAATTCGTTTTCTTTTCTCGCTCTTCCGTCATCATTTTTTAACAGCGGTGACGGCGGGTGAGATTGGGATGATTCTGCATGATGAATTCACTAGCTAACTAACATAAACAAGCAAACAACCTCGAACGAGTTGGCTCACATCGGCCGTCACGGACGGTGTCCTGTCAAAACCGCGCACGAATGGCACGATCATAACCGCGCAATGATAGACACGTCAAGAATCGTAGGCTACAATAATTATATATATACAATAATTATATATATATATACATATATATATCCTGGACGAAGCCCAGCGCTCGCGAATAAGCTGGTGCTCTGCGTTTGACTTTCGAGTGGCGCTTTATAAATTTGGAGAGTAGGCCTACGAACAGGTTTTTTAACGTGCAGTTGTACGCAAATTGTGCAGTTCTAAATGAATTCGTGCAGTTGCAGATGCACTTCTGTGTAGTTAAAGCTACTTTAAAAAGGTCGTTGTCATCTGATTGGGAGTAATTTACGATGGAGGATAGGACAGGAAAGAAGGGGTTGATTGTGCAGTTCTAGAAATTCCTAAAAAAACAGCCCTGCCTGCGAGGTTATGCGATTACGACTAGCCTACTATTCTTAGCAGCTCCTCCTCCGCTTCCCATCACAGAGGGCAACCAGACGCGAATCTCAACTGAATTTTTAACTCCGAACAATTAAACCTTCTGACATGACGCAGCGCTCATGAATAAACGGGTGCCCTGCATGCTCTTAGGTTTCTAGTAAGGAGCTTTTACACTTATAAGCTTACGATTAGGGCCTATAATATATGCAGTTAGTATAGGCCTGCAGAGTAGAAGTGCCAGCCAATTGTGCAGCGGGCCTATAAATTAATTGTGATATTCTAGCAAAAACTTGCAGGTTTAGGCCAACTCCCATGGCAGAGACTCGCCAGACGGCTATAATCATAAGAACGAAATTTCTGCCGCACGCCAACTAACAGTGCTCAGCTTGGTTTGTTGCTTTAGGCTACTTCTAAACGAATACAAGATATATAGACCTACAGTACATATAGACCTAGGCGGCTAGGCCTATCGGCTTAGGCGTATATACTTTCGCTGCTTTCATTTGGAATTTTTATTTCACTTGATATTGCAGATCATCACACATGAACTCAAGCGGAAATTAAGTTTTTAAAGAAACATCTGTAAATAGTTATTTTGAACATCATTCTGTCATTCTATATATATATATATATATATATATATATATATATATATATATATATATATATATCAGATATATATATCAGCTTCCTGTTTGGAGAGATAATAATTATGATTGCAGTAGGCTACTACATGTATATATCTCTGTAGCCTATTCATTACTAGTTTACACTTACTTTTACAAATAGGTCTACGTTAATAAGAATAACTGATCATTTATCTGTCCTATGGCTGTTGTAAAATTGGAACTATCTGACATTCTGGCTCTTTATTTAGCGTCTTTTAAAATATATTCCAGCCCATCAATTAAATCTATTGCAAGTCCCATATCAATGATATATATCATTGGCTCGACGTGGGAAATTCGTCATCGTCCTACCAGCCGCTCGTATACCAATGAGTTGTAAGTTCAATTATTAGCCTACGGTATCAGTCTTGTTGTCGGGACAAAGGCCAAGACCTTTGGTTTCAAGACCAAGTTCACGACTTTCAACCTCAGGACGAAGACTTTGAAAGTCACAGTCATAGCCAACATAGACACTTCCATTCGATCCTTACTAAAGAAATTGTCCAGTAGGACAATTACACGCTATTTTTATGAAAACATCCTCCTTGTAGTGTAGGCTAATCAAGCGAAGCAGCCTTAGGTTAATGCAGGCAGCAGAGAAGTCTAAATTTATAGTCTACAAAAACCTGTGATGCAAAATGTTGTAACAAATTAATGTCTGCTGCAGTTGATAAAAACCATTTTGCTCATGACAAGAACCTATTCATTTCTGACCAAAGCGTGCAACAAACTAAACATTCCGCAATGTGAAAAATAGGTTTATAGACTATATATAGCCTACGTTCTGCAGGTGTAGAATTCGTGGGTACAGCTAGCAGTTTGTCAAGTACACAGGTTTATTATAAGCCTAGAGCTAGGCATATGCTAATGCACAATTCGTGAGTCTTTTTTAAATCGTCATATATTGTAGGCTATAGCCAGCTAGAGCTGTCGCCAGAACACCCAAACATCACCATATCACTATAGGCCTACCAACAGGGTCGGATACAGACATTTTCGAAGGGGGTCAAAATCTTCCGTCTTGTGACTGGAAAAAGAATTTCGTCTTTGGTCGCCGAAAAATCTGATAACCATTTTTAGTCATACAGTACCGGTACTTTTTTCCTTTTACTCTCTGTCTTCTCTGTCACCTTTCCCGCTGTATTGTTGAAACCCTATACGAACCTCGTGGGGAGGGGCCTACGAAACTGATGGGGGCCACGTCCACTTTCCACGCCAGAATAGCTGGTGAGAAATTTAAAAAAATCCTAAATGGGGTCATGGCTGAATTTACCCCCCACCCCCGGATTCGCCCCTGCCAACCAACCTCAAATCACTCCATGCACTGCGTAATATTCCAGAGCGAATTAATCCACTTCGAAGTCCTATCTCTATAGCCTGCAAATCTCTACAACGCGCCAAGTCCAAAAACATCCTAGGCCAAATCAAGGCCGTATAGGCCTATACCCAGGATTTTTTCGCTGTGTGTGTGTTTACTCGATCTTGAGCAAGCCGACAATTGAGCATCCGAATCAACGGACTAAGAGATTGGAGGATGACTTAATCCATTACTAAATGTCACATGGAAATAAGAGCTTCAAAATGAAATCCCCTTAGTCCTCCCATCATGGCTGTGTTAGTAAGTGCAATATTTTATGGTATCATTATTTCATTTCGGGGATGTTCAAACACCAAAAACGGCCCTATAGCTACGACCCTGTCGATCGCAGACCCTAGGCCTACCTTCAGGTCATACGCTCGACCCTATCATCCCTCGTTCCCATTCTTTATATTATAGGCCTATAGGCCTATATCGACCCGTCACTGTATACGTACTCTTCTGAAGTTCTCCAACCTAACCATTATAGTAACCATAGACATAGGCATACATGTATATCCAACGCTGCACAGTCTCTGGAACAGTCTGGCTACTGAATTCTGCAATCGTACGGTTCTTCCACCATCATTGCTAATCATTCACCATCTCCTTCCTCAGGGTCCTGTACGAATCACCTCTTGGGCATTCTACTCGAAACTGAAATCTCAACTTTTCACGAACTCATCTGATCGATTTTCCAATTCTCGACAACAACCTTAACGTCTGCGCTATGGGCCTACGTAAATATACGTTCATCACATTATTTTATTTAGACGTCTCTGGCAGACTCTTGGGAGGGAAAGTTCCCCCCGGATTCTCCCCTGGAATAAGAATTATCCACCCCAGAAAAATCGAGAGGTGTTGTACACATGTAGGCCTATATACCATTTTCTCCCACAGAAAAGTATACATATGCAACCTTCCCCCTCATACGTAAAAATTCGACAGATTTTATACATGTGAAGTTTTCCCGTCAGTATAGAAGAATTCGACTGCAAAGCATTGAAGCAGAGGCGGATCCAGAGGGAGGCAATCCGGCCATGACCCCCATTTAGAAATTTCTTTATTTTTGACCAGCTATTCTGGCTCGGAAAGTTGGCGTGCCCCCCATGAGTAGGCCTAATGCCGTAGGCCCTCCCACACTCACGGAAGCCCGCACACGAAATCCATAGGCTACGACTAAAAAAAGTCGTAAGATTTTTCGGCGACCAAGAAAAAAAATCCTGTCCCTAACCCGAAAATTTTTGCCCCCTTTCGAAAATGTTTGTATCTGTAGGGCCTATCCGCCCTTGCATTGATCGAAGTACTTGCCTCTGTGAGAAAATTTTGGCGAAAGACTAAAATAGGTTGTCAGAAAAACTTCTGGTCAAAGCCTAGGGTGTCGTCGGTGGCTGAGCCGTTGCCGTCCGCCCAAGACGACCATTTCCCGCCCCCTCAAGAAACCCAAAACCCCAGCACAGAGATTAGATATAGGCTAAGGCTTAATTAGCACTGCTCTGATTACATCTGACAACCGGACTCGATCGGACTTTTTCACGCTAGGCTACTCTTATGTACAACCCCTTTGACTCGACGAAGCGTTCGTGAACAAGCTGGTGCCTATGCTCAGGACTTGACTTTCGAGCTGCGCTTTATAATTCACAATTATAATATAGGCCTAACATTAGGCTAATTAGTAACCTTGTGGACCATATAGGCCTACTTTGTAGTCTACATCCAAAGCTTTGTGCAACACGGTGTAGGCCTAGAGCACAACAATTAATTCGCCGAATCCATTAAAAGGAATTCCCATGGATATTAAATTTGATTGTATCCGATCCACATTTGTAGGCCTAATGAAACCTTGGTTCAACACATCTTGCCATAGACCTATAGCCTAGCTAGGCTATATTGCCAAGTCACGCATTCGTCATTGGTCTCGCTCTATCGCGTTTACAAATTATAGACCCATACTGACATTATGCCGCTGCCCAGACCGCACCCTTAAAAGCGCTTTGTGTCATTTAAAGGCTACACAGAATTTTATCCACGCCACCCTAACTATATTGTGCTATTAGTAAACAGCCATTCTCAACGCCTCGATCCGACCAGCCCGTTCTTCTACGATGTTGTGGATCAACCGGCGTGTGCTGTTGCGTCAGCGGGCTTATGAAAACTAGGTCAACGAAGACCCAATGAGATTATGAGAAATCTGGGTCAAACCAAATGGATAGAAGACACGTGACCTATTGAAGGTCTATATAAACGCCCGAAACCAATGCTGAAGCCTCTTTTCCAATAAGTCTGGCAGATATTGTGTACGCTAAGCTTAGTCTAAAAACATTTTATTCAGACTACACTTCGGAAAAAATTGCTAAAATGCCAATGGAAAACGGAGATGTCGGCGCCGAGCACGACGAGACGACGTTCCTTTTCACGTCAGAATCCGTCGGAGAAGGACATCCAGGTGAGGAGTCGGTAGTGGAATTTTGGAAGATTCGCGCTTCAACATTGGAAAGCGCATGTTAGCGATAATTAAGGTTTTTGACTAGTTTCGTTTGTTTGGCACTCAGCTGGTTAGTTTCGTTTGTTTTCCAGTTTTAAAGTTGTACATGAAATCGGATAATGGACAGAGAGCAAAGACGGTCGATAAATAGTCAATAGTTTTCCTGTGCACTTGATGGTGTTTTTGTATTGAGTTATATCCTCGGAAACGAGAGAATCGAGGGATAATATCAGGGCGCTGTGAAACCGCGAAAACTTTACGGCATAGCGATGTAGTGCGATGTATACAACCGAAGGTGAAACTTGTGTGGGCCTATTTGAAGAAACTATCCAAGGCTTAAAAGCTTGAAAACTTACGAAATGCGCTCATTAGGTTTCAGTCTTTGTTTTGTGGTAGAAACGAATAAACGTAAAAACTTATAAAAATAATTTTCGCTTTTAGAATTTTTTACTGAGAAACAACATCACATGCTATTAAATTCATGGTGACAAGACTGCTACATACAACTGTTATAGTAATTGCATAGCACTGAACTGTAAATGTTCTGAAAACTGCCATAGTTCTTATAAACATCATTTGGAAAACTGGACTTAAAACCTGAATTTTTTGTTCATATGGTATGTTTTTGCACTGCTATGTTCATACCAGATATACACAAGTTCTGCTTTGTGATCACATTGTATGCATGGGCATAGGCGTCCCTGTGACATCAAGTGATTTACTGTGTTGTGGTGCTCTAGAAAATATTAATGTTGTTATGGCGTGCTTTCTCGTGAGGTCGTGATAGTCACGCCTGACGTGAGCTTATACATAGGACTAGAAAGGTGACTGCTATGGAATTATCAGTGCATGGGATGTGATTTTGCTTGCTGGCTTTGCCTTCATTGTGTCTAATTTTTCTGTTGCCCTTGCACATGTGTGTATGTGCTGCTTTGGACTCGAACGTCATTCCTAAAGGATTTGATGTGAACTTAGATGTCCATATTCCTGAATATAAAAGATTTATCAAGCTGAGCATACTAGCATTGATCCAGAAATTTATGGTACTGAGTATGTCCCGTGAAAATTTCATCTCACTACAGTGTTGCATAAATTGCAAGTTTTTTAGATAAATTTATTTATGTGTGTGTGAGTGTTTACAGACATTCAGAAATACTGTACAGATTAACTATTTGTTGATGTTTTAGATAAAATGTGCGATCAGATCAGCGACGCTGTTTTGGATGCTCACCTCAGTCAGGACCCCAATGCCAAAGTTGCTTGTGGTTTGTATTCAAACTGTTTATTGTAAAAGTATGTGTACTATTACTCGTGCATGTGATAGTAATAATAGCAATTGTTACATCTTTTAAGGGTTACAATCAACACTGGTTAAAAACAATAGGATGCCTCTTTTTCACAAGAGATTGCAGTTGTAAAAATTTCCTTATATGAATTAATTATGACTTTCTGCAGGGGATGTCCGCAGAATTTCAGGTACTCTTAAACCAATCTTGCATCTTTATCTAGACTTGGTATTATGACCTTCGTTATCTACTTGTACCAACAATATGGACTCCTTCGCTTAGAAGTCCACATATGAAGAGTGCTCTTAAGTACTGTTCCTGATGTGAATTCATGATGATTAGTTTGTTGAGAAGTCCGCCTGCAGATAACTGGTGATCAATGCTCAGATAGCTGGAAGTGATTGGTTTTGGATACAAGGAACTGAACCCACAGATCGGCCTTGACCTTGATTATTTTGTCAGTTAACAAGCTGCTCTATGTTGCTGTCTGGATAATAGAACAGAAATGTGCATGCAGAAAAGAAATGTACATGCAGAAAAGAAATGTGCATGCCGTGTGATACTGTTTCACTTGAGTCCTGCGCCATGGGCCTGATGCACGTGTTGGTAGGTGTGCCCTGTGAGGGGGTGGTTCAGACGGGACGGAGAGGCAGGAGGGAGGTATAGGACTTGCGTCAGTCACGTATCACGTTCACGATGACGCATTTCTTGACATAACAAATTGTTTTTTAACCGTCGGGCAAACATCTGCGCGAATAATATCTGTGAGTTGAAGCTTTTGATCATAATGACTGTCTGTACTGTGACAGGCGTTCATTGATCATGCTCAGCGGTAGTTGCTAAGCGAAGAACGTTTTCCCACGTGTGCCTTACAAGTGTTCGTCTGCAGCCTCAGTGGGCTGTACTACGAATGTTTTTCCTCTAATGATTAATTATTATTTGACTCTTCTCTCTAAGTATTGTAACTGGTTGTGGTCTTCCTCTGAATCTGTTGGGGGAAATAAATGAATATTATTATTTATGAAGAGCTGTGTACATAGCAGACAATCAGTTCCACTTTGAAGAACCTATCTTATGAGATCCGCGATTTTCCCAGTTGTAGAATTTGATTATGTCGGCCTGGCACTGCCTATTGCAAGTCAATGTGTGCATATCCTAAATTGGATAAAATTGTGTCATCCAAAATCACAGAGAACTTTGGTTAGATCAGAATTGTATTAGACTTTCTGTTTTGTGACACAGTACACGCATTATCAGTTGAACTATAACCAACATGAACTTTGACTTCTAAGCTGGATAAGACATAAGATAACAACTTGTGCGGTTGCTGATGGCTGTGTTCAAGATGTACCAGCTGTGTTTTTCAAACAGTCAACTGACACTTTATTAACTGTGTGTCGTCCATTTATGTTGACAGTAATTTTTTGATCTTTTGCTATTAGAATTGTTAGTAGGTTACTCGATTAAATATGAAATAGTTTTTTGTATTGTGCTTAGAAACCGCAGCGAAAACTGGAATGATTATGCTTCTGGGTGAGATCACGTCGAAGGCACAGGTTGATTACCAAAAGGTCGTGAGAGATGCAATCAAGTACATTGGCTACGATGATTCCTCTAAGGGTCAGTATCGTATACCAAGCTTACGTCCTCGTATTGCTTCTTGCTACTTTAATATCAATTGGTTATATGGGTTCTGTTTAATCATATATAGGTTTGCATTAAAAAATATTCAGCATTTCAAGGTTTTATGAGCAGTTCTAGGGTGGCAGGCTTCAATGCATCAACCTTCCTGGGTGTAAAGTCCAGATAAAGAAAATTCTTATAGTTTTTTTTTGTATGTGCACTTGTTATGGTGCCTCTTCAAGCTCCCTACTCAGAAGCACTCCCAACGACAGCGTGGACACTGCGTCATAGCTTCACACCGAAGCGCTGAGCAATTACGAGTGAAGGACTTGCCCAAGGTCCCTACGCAGCGACGAGGTGGATTCAAATCTACAACCATCCAGCTGCAAGCAGTGAACATACCCACTACACCACCACCCCCCTGCTGTTCGTAAAGTATGTGAAGCACCTTGTAATGGCATTTCTGTGTTACGGCATCATAGAAATTAATTATTGTTATTGTTTATCATTCTTTTGTAGGATTTGACTACAAAACTTGCAACGTTCTGTCGGCTTTGGAGGCGCAGTCACCTGACATAGCACAGGGTGTTCACATCGGTCGCGATGAGGAGGACATTGGAGCAGGAGATCAGGGACTAATGTTCGGATATGCTTCTGATGAGACCGAGGAGTGCATGCCACTCACTGTTGTTCTCGCACATCAGCTCAACTATAAGCTGGCAGAACTGAGGAGGAATGGTGGCCTTCCATGGGCACGTCCTGATTCAAAGACACAGGTTCGTGAGCTTGGTCTGTTGTGGTAGAACCAGCTCTTTTTTGGTGCTGAATTGATCAACTGTTTAATTGAAATGGACAACTTACTTTGAAGGAAATGTATATGAAGATGATGATTGTTATCGATTACTGGTCATATTGCAATTTATATATGTAACGTTGGTGGAAAGGAGACCACTCTTTTTTACCAGATCAGCTGGATGACTTTTCGTACAACCAGGAAAAACTGATTTTTGCATACATGTATAATATGTGTCTGCAGTTAGAACTTGTCCTACAAATTTTATTGTGCCACTTTATGTATTAAAGCCAAAATGCAGATAGCAAAATTTTGTGATTTCCTGGCAAATGATTTTTTTATTTAAAGTGCATGACTTTTAAACCTAACATTCTGAGATTTTAGCCGGATTTCCTTAAGGTCCAATCCCAACAAATGGCCCCTTCCCTTGGCAAGGTCACCTGTAGCAGACTATTTGATGAATAAATTGTTCATTTGCCAATTGCACAATGATTGATGATGGCATTCAAAGCTCTGCATTTCTCATTTTTCTGTAATTTTTAGCGTTTTTGTGTTTGTTTGCGGTGCGTCATCCATGTGTTTGGAATTATAAGAAAACAAATATATATATCGGTTCTATGCAATGTGATGTATAAATAAAGTGTGTTCATAGGTAATTGCTGAGTTTTGAATCTTTTTCACCGTTACAGGTTACATGCGAATATCGGATGCTCAAAGGTGCTTGCATTCCACTTCGCGTGCACACCGTGGTCATCTCAATCCAGCATTCCGACGATGTTACAGTCGATAAGATTCGCAAGGATCTCATGGAAAAAGTGGTGAAAGTTGTCATTCCGGCGAAGTACCTCGACAACAGAACCATTTACCACTTGAATCCTTCGGGAAAATTTGTCATCGGTGGACCGCAGGTGAGGCTTCATTTTAACTACATGCTTAAAAGCTTGCTACTTTGATTTAAATGTATCGTAGAATTGAGATTTCTGTTTAATTTCACACTTTGTTTTGGTTTCAGTTCTTGTTTGTCACCTGAAACTTTGAATCTGTCTTGGTATTACCATTTACCCTTTATGAGTTTCAGTGTTTTTTTTAGCTGAGATGTTAGTAGAAATGTTTATAAATTAACTTTGTACGACTTTCCTTGCTTTGCTTTATAATGTAGAGCTCTGCTTTTAAAGTCTAGCTTGTCTCTTGCACGTTTTGTTGCTGCTATGTTTTAAAGTCTGAATTATAGCAGATTTTGTAACGGTTTGTATTACTGATAAGCAGAATGATTACTATAAGTATTTTGGTTTAGCATAGTATTTGTGAAAATGGTTGCACTGCAACTTTAAGGATTAAAGAGGCTGAATTGCTGCTGCACATGCTGATTTGAATCCTGAGTTAGGTGTGCATGCACTCTGGAATAATTGTTGAAAACTGATGATGTCAGTGAAAAGTGTATTTGACCTCGTGGCATGCATTGCATGGGCAGTATAAATGAAAAGTTGGTTGAGGGGTATATGGATCTGTAATGCCATGCTGCAGGCATATTGTAGTCTTTCGATGCAGGTGTCCTTAAAGGTGAGGGATGCGTGTATTTTTGCAAACGTTCTTTAATAATGACCACTAAGATGTTTTGATTTACATTTTCGGAATCTCTAGCTGGTTTGATTGTCGACGTCTTTCAATGAGTGCATTTTGTCTTTAAAGGGTGATGCTGGACTTACGGGCCGGAAAATAATTGTGGATACCTACGGTGGATGGGGCGCTCACGGAGGTGGTGCCTTCTCTGGAAAGGATTTCTCAAAGGTGGACCGATCGGCTGCATACGCTGCTCGTTGGGTGGCCAAATCTTTGGTGAAGGCAGGACTGTGCAGGAGGGTTCTCGTTCAGGTCAGTACATTAAAATATATTAGCTGTAGATGAGATTTAGTTGGTTTTACTAGTATTCGGTTGTTGTGCCTTGTTTGGTTGTTTGTATGTTTAGTTGTTATAGTGCCCCTTCAAGCTCTCTACTGCCTACTCAGAGGCGCTCCCGACTGCAGAGCGGACACTGCATCGGAGTTTCACGTCGAAGCGCTGAGCAATTGTGAGTTAAGGACTTGCCCAAGGTCCCTACGCGGCGACTTGAGGTGGATTCGAACCTTCCGGCTTCAAGGCAACGACGCCACCACTACACAACCGCGCCCCACAGATCCCCACTTGGATCTGACATGTTTGACTGAATTAGATAGTCACATGTTAAATGCTTTTGAGAGATGCACTTGGACGCAATATATAAAGTCTGTTCTAAATACAGCTGCCAGACTGATAGCTTGATGTCCTCGCTCGTCCCACATCTCTTCTTTCGTGTTTGATCACCTTCATTGGCTCCCCCCTCACTACTCAAATCCAGATCAAGTTTGAGTACGACAGTTGTCTTGTCGTACTCTGGTGGTCTAGCACCCAAATATCTTTGTTGTCTTGTACTCTGGTGGTCTAGCACCCAAATATCTTTGTGTCACGGCCAACTTTGGGTTCCTCGCGTCATCCACAATGCTCACATGACACACATGATCTTCTTGTTCCACAAGCAAGGACTAATGTCAAAACTCGAGTGGGCTTTCCCTTCATCACTCCTGCACTTTGTGATCAGTTCTCTCGACTGATATGCTATTCATTATTTGCTGGTACCTAAAGTACATCTTTTCACTGTCTCAAAAATTCTTTCTGTTCTTTGTGTCTTTCATGCTTAGAGAACTTGCACTGTGAAAGGCACTTTATTACTTTATAGATACAATGCTGTATGTGCAATGCATCATACATTGTGTTGGTGTTGCTTTAATTGCAGCATGGGATGATGAATGAGAACTGTATTTAACTCTCTACTGAATTGTTCTTAAAACTAATGATTGTTTTAGTTATAGGTGTGTAAACTGTGTAATGTATATGATGTTTGAATTAATATCAGTGAAATTGAACTGTTCCTAAAATTAAACATTGTTTTAATTATTTAGTCATGTGTGATATTTATGTTACAAGTTGCCTTGAGACATTGGACAACAACACAGACTTTTTTTTATAAATCTCTACAAAGGTTTTTAATCTTTTCTGATGTTACTAATCGTAAACTAAACTATATATGATATTTATGTTACAAGTTGCCTTGAGACATCGGACAACAGCGCAGAACTTTTTCTGAAATAAATCTATGCAATGGTTTCAATTTTTTCTGATGTTACTAATTGTAAACTAAAATGTTTAATGTCTGATTGCAGGTCTCCTATGCCATCGGTGTGGCTCATCCGCTTTCCATTTTCGTCAGCAGCTATGGAACCGGCATCAAGTCAGATGCAGAACTTCTGAAGATTGTTCAGGCAAACTTCGACCTTCGCCCAGGAAAAATTGTCAAGTACGTAGAGCAATTTAGACTGAAATTATTGTGGACAGCAACTTTAAAATTGATGAACGTCAAAGCCTATGGTTTGTGGCTAAATGTAAAAAAATTCTTGATTGATGTTTGATCATGCACACATATGAGTTAAGTATTGAATATGGTATTATAGTTTAAGTGCACTACATACAGTATCTGTATGTGCATACTTACATGCATAGTTTGCACACATAGAGCAGAGATAAGCATTGGGTCGGTGTTGCCTAGAAATACTTTAATTTCAGCATGGGATTAAAAAGGAGTGGTTCTATTTTATGTGGCTCTAATTCCATATTGGCCTGTGGACTGCCGTAGCATTCTGATGGAAGTGACTTGCTACCAGATCCTAGGTTCAGGACAGTTCCGGCTTATTGACTTCTATTGCTGTGCTCCACTTTCCGGCCAACAAGAAACCTTGCTTGCTTTCTTCGTTTAACCCTTTAATGCCGAGATGGTAGTAAATCCTATACCCTCCCGCATTAAAGCGAACATGTCAAAGATCCAATATTTTACGTGACATTTGCTGCACTCCATCTTGCCTCTGGTGAATCCTGTCCATGCCTCCAACTTGATTGTACGACTCTATAATTGAGTAGCATTTCTGTTTTTTGTGTGTGTCCAAACTGTTTTGGCAGCAGAAAATTCAGTGGGTCATAAACTTTTGTAGTGAAACTTTACTTCTGTCTTGATGTTGTTTTGCAGGGATCTCGACCTGAAGAGACCAATCTATTTCAAGACGGCCGCTTATGGCCATTTTGGGCGGCCAGACTTTACTTGGGAGCAGCCCAAGATCCTGACCATTGACATCTGATCGTCGACCTCTGCTCGTCGACGTCTGCACAGTTTCTGTCGTTTTTCACAGACTTTTTAAATGAATTTGCTGTTGTGGGACGTGTGAATTCTTTTCATTCTTCGATTATGTTTACACTTCGATCTGGCTATCGAATTTTTACCTACTGCACATGGTTTCAGGGTCTATCATACCGACCAGTGGCACTGCTGCTCTCGTGCTCTTGGTTGGTATGATGCGTTGTTTTCGTGTCCCAGCAGTGCAACCATTCCACCTGTAGTGGGCCACAGTGGGGAAACAGACAAACTGACATCGTCACTACAATCGGCTGTTATTTCAGAGGATTGGATGAACTGGATGTTAATGTGACAGAATGTTTTCTTTCGTTAGTCGCTTTGTCATATGCGCCAGCCGATTGTAGTCGATCTTGGACTGTTCTGTTTGTTCCACTGCAAGCGTGGAGGTGTGCATCGTCAGGCATTTGCCACCTTTACGTCTGTCTTGTGTTTATGATGATATTTTGGAAAAGAGCTTCTTGTAAACACTCGGGTCCGCTGGCTGCGTGCTGGGCTTCGCGAATTGTACATAGTCATCGATATTTCAACATGCTGCTTGCTCAGAAAGAGATAAATTAAAAGTGTCAGTGCTGTTGCCTGGCATAACCAAACACTACTGTTGTAGGAAAGTTAACAGTCTTGGAATCGTTCTGCTGAATGTGATGAATTGCTTACTGGAAGTTTATTATTATTAATATTGCTAGGTTGTTTTGTAACCGGTGTGGTGTCGGATGCTTGACTATTTTTATCTATGGCCATGCCAAGGTCTGTGTTTTCTGTATTTATGTAATTGGGCGTTTACTTTTAGTTGAATAAAATTGGAAGTTGTTACTGAGCACTGAATTTTGTTTGGCTATGGCAATATCCTGCAATGGCCACGTCCCTGAGGTTTCATTGATGAAGTACATCCACAACGATGGAGGGTCTGTCTAAAGGAGTGGGGAAAGGTACGGTATTGGGCCATGGCAGTCGTTGCCCGAGGAATTGGGATTCGCAGACCAGAGGAAGCTGAAAGAGACTGCAGAAAGGGTTTGAGCATCAAGTGACAAAGGCATTTAGGGTCTTGTCCGTTTTGAGTTCTTGCGACTCGAGCAGCAGGACTTTGAATTTGATGCGAGAGTCAACAGGAAGCCAGCGTAAGACATCGGTGATGTAGGTAGAAATGCAGGACTAATGAGGAAGACGAGTAATGGGGGATTACTATCCAAGTTCAAACCGGTTATGAATGTGATCTTTTTTCGTCAATGGACTTGGTGCAGCAACTACGCACCATGAACACACCTAGAGAAAATGCATTGAAAGCTTTGCACTAATTATGTGCATAATTATAATCACTCCAAATCCCCAATCTTCCTTGCGTTCAGTACCAAGCCCCTATCTTACTCACATTCAGTACCAAGCCCCTATCTTCCTCACATTCAGTACCAAGCCCCTATCTTCCTCACATTCAGTACCATACCCAATTTCATATGGTATGGAAACTCATTTCTCTTCCCCCCATATGCAGTGTTTAATCTAGTCCCCCTCCTCTGGGGGGGGAAATGAGGTTTCTGGGGGGGGAAATTTTTTTAGCGTCCTTCGGACGCTCGTGATGCACGTAGCACCGAAACTGGGAGGCGAAGGGGTATGGGGAGGGGCTGCGCCCCCCCATCAAAAACTTTTTGAATTTTCACATTGCAATGGCAGCATTTTAAGGTGTCGTCTTAACAAAATAGCTGTACTTTTTCTGTGGCCCATTAGAAATTTTTTGAATTTCCACATTGCAATGGCAACATTTTAAGGGGTCATCTTAACAAATTAGCTGTACTTTTTCAGTGACCCATTAGAAACTTTTTGAATTTCCACATTGCAATGGCAGCATTTTAAGGGGTCATCTTAACAAATTAGCTGTACTTTTTCAGTGACCCATTAGAAACTTTTTGAATTTCCACATTGCAATGGTAGCGTTTTAAGGTGTTGTCTTAACAAAATAGCTCTACTTTTTCACTGACCCATTAGAAATTTTTTGAATTCTCACATTGCAATGGCAGCATTTAAGGTGTCGTCTTAACAAATTAGCTGTACTTTTTCAGTTGCACATTAGAAACTTTTTGGATTTCCACATTGCAATGGCAGCATTTTAAGGGGTAATCTTGACAAAATAGCTGTACTTTTTCAGTGACCCATTAGAAACTTTTTGAATTTCCACATTGCAATGGCAGCATTTTAAGGGGTCATCTTAACAAAATAGCTGTACTTTTTCAGTGACCCGTTAGAAACTTTTCGAATTTCCACATTGCAATGGCAGCATTTTAAGGTGTCTTCTTAACAAAATAGCTGTACTTTTTCAGTGACCCATTAGAAACTTTCTGAATGTTCACATTGCAATGGCAGCATTTTAAGGTGTCATCTTAACACAATAGCTGTACTTCTTCAGTGACCCATTAGAAACTTTTTGAATTTCCACACTGCAATGGCTGAATTTTAAGGTGTCATCTTAACATGATAGTATCATATATTACAGGTAGTAAATATTGTCATTGAAATCATATAATAATAAATAATATCACGGTATATTATAACACTTCATGTAAAACAATGATGAAAACAGTAACTAAAAAAATGTCATTTTGCCAAATTTTTCTGGGGGGGAAATGTCAATCCTGGGGGGGGAACTTTCCCCCCCCAGAGACGTCTAGATTAAACACTGCCCCATATGCAGCACTGACCATATAAATTTCCAAATTTAAATGCATCAGATTCTGCTAGTCCTATGAATATCTGAACATTTCCCATACATTTTCAAGTTATTCCTGGTTTTTTCACCCCCCACCCCCCATTGTTCTTTTCAAAAGAGGACGTCCTATACATACACTGGAACTGAGAACTGTCTCCCACAAAGCATGGATCTAAATCTATTTAAGAAATAACAAGCATGTTCTATTTCTTAGCGTGTCAATGCTATGAAACAATTTATGGTATGATTGCGGATTGTAAAGAAGGAAACTGCTTACATTTCAGAAGGGGTTTATGTTGGGGGCAATAAAGGGCTGTTTGCAAGCTTGCAGTTGCAAGTGCTACAACACAATCAATACTGACAATTTCTGTAAATCAGAATTGTGAGGATTCAAAATTAAATTGTAAACACATCAATTATAAGTTAAGTTACCAATGAGTCAAACTGCTAGTAGCCTAGTATATAAATTGATATCATATGACGGTACAGGGGCGGATCCAGGGGGGGGCCAATCCGGCCATGGCCCCCCATTTCAAAAATTTCTTTTTACCAGCTATTTTGCTCGGAAAGTAGACGTGGCCCCCCCAAGAGTGGTTTCATAGGACTTTGCCCCCCCCTTCGAAAATTTCTGTATCCGCCCTTGTGACGGTATCATGTGATATTCCATTCCCCCACCCTAATTTCCTAAAGCTATCTGGGGATAAACT
The DNA here is from genome assembly GCA_949752735.1 of Lumbricus terrestris. Classification (NCBI taxonomy): domain Eukaryota; kingdom Metazoa; phylum Annelida; class Clitellata; order Crassiclitellata; family Lumbricidae; genus Lumbricus; species Lumbricus terrestris. Next base: position 30,818,229 of record OX457040.1, read on the forward strand.
AATACTGGAGATGAGTATCCTGAGGGATGAACCATTCTATTCCCCAGTGTATGATTATTGAAAAATGCATATAATTGGTAAGTGTAATCAAAATTTGATTGAAGTTGAGGAACACTGTAGATTAGGGTGCTTTTAAGGTACATGTGAAATCTTAAACTCGAATATTTTTTAACGACCAAGTCAGATTATCGTGACAGATCATGAATAACCTCCATATCCAAAATTATATCTTAATAGCTCAACATTTAGGACTTGCGCAAAGCGACCAAAGTTAGGAACCAGGTTGGATTATAGGCAATATTTTCATGATTCCCATTCTTGCCAGCCTTTGACCCCTTCTGAATGGCCGCTTCCCAACTAATCAATATTCGTGACAATGACAGCTTATCTTTTGCTTATGTCATGGGTGTCGTGCTGCAAATGGCGGACAGTGTTTGTTTTAATTAATATATCATATCGCACTTGGGATGGCTAAATCTACTAGAAAAAAGGCTGAAATCTGGTTGATAGGCAGTACGGAAGATCATTTCAGTTATGCGAAATTACCTACACGAGGACAGGTTCTGAAGGTGCTTTTTAATTTCCATACACTAAGAAATCAGAGTCTGGATGATAGCGTAAAAGAAACGGCAGCTATGGTACTCCCAATTTGGGAAAGAGCCCGCATTCCAACGAAGGCTAGGAATCACGTTTGGGATCGGCTACGACATCTCCATAAGGAATGGCAAAACCTTAAGAAAAGTATTTCTAGGACGTCAGAAACCGAAGATGGCAAGCGTGAGGCTTTCAAGGATTCCCTGGAGGATCTGTTTGATATTGCCCACAGTGATGCCATGACAATAATCAAGATAGAAGAGGATCGACAGTTTTTGAAAGCACAGCGTGAGAGAGGACGACGTGGTTCAATGGCAGGTATTGATGTCAAACTTTCAAAGCAAGAAACGAGAGTGGCAGCAAGATCAGCAGCACTTGCAGAGCGTATGGAACGCTATCGTGCTAGCACAGCTGCTGCAGCGACAGAAGTTTCTGTGTTGGAAAAGTCATCCGAAGAAGAGGCGTCATCCAGTAGCTCAGAAAAAGAACCAGAACCTTCGACGTCTGCTTGGCCACCAAAACGGCGAAGGGGGACAATCTCTGTCGTTACTCGTGATGTTGCTGCTGCTCTAGATCGTACCAAAACCAGCAGCAGGAAGGCCTCTCACATTTTGACTGCTCTCGCTGTATCCAATCTTTGTGCAGCACCAGCTGGCGAGCTGATTATCAGTCCTTCTGCGATTCATCGAGCAAGGAAGGATAGCCGTGCAGCCCTAGCAGCAGAGATTCATGAATCTTTCGATCCGAAAGTTCCTCTTACTATTCACTGGGATGGCAAGATCATGCCAGATGCTACAGGAACAGGACGAGGGTGTGTTGATCGCCTTCCGATAATGGTATCTGGTAAGGAGGTGACCAAGCTATTGGCCATCCCCAAACTCCAATCTGGTACAGCTGCCGTCATGTCAGATGCGTGTTTGGTCGAGATCAGACGTTGGGGATTGGAAGACAGAATCGTGGCCATGTGTTTCGATACAACAGCGAGCAACACGGGTTGCAAGGGCGGCGTATGCATCAGGCTGGAAACAGAATTAGGAAAGGACCTATTGAACCTTGCTTGCCGACATCATATTTCTGAAATTGTTCTGGAAAAGGTGTTTTCACTGCATGATTCTGCAAGGTCTCCAAAATTGGAACTCTTTGTTCATTTCCGAGACTTCTGGCCACAAATCGATCAGACCAAGTATCGCACAGCAATGGAGGATAAAGATGCAGTACAGCATATCACAGAAATTCGAGATAATGTCATCAGCTTCGCATTGCAGCAACTGAGTACTGATCATTACAGAGATGACTACAAAGAGCTACTTGAGCTGACAGTAATTTTCTTAGGAGGAATTCCGCCAAAAGGAATAAAGTTCAGGTACCCAGGGGCAGTTCATAGAGCACGCTGGATGGCACGTGCGATCTATGCTATCAAAATGTGGCTTTTCAGAGATCAATATCCCATTCAACAACGTCAGAGCTCAGAGAGGGCATCACGAACATCCTACTCTCAAAAGGTGTGGAATCATTTAGTTCGAGTGTCCCTTTTTGTGACAACAATTTATGTGAAGTACTGGTTCACATGTGTCTCACCTAAAGAGGCCCCAAGGAACGATCTTGAATTCTTGAAGGCAATCCACACTTATCAAGACAAGGAAGTCTCACAGGTCGCCTCAACAGCATTTTCGCGACACCTTTGGTATTTATCAGAGACCCTGGTTGGCCTCAGCCTTTTTGATGATTCAGTCACCGTCAATGAGAAGCAGCGCATGGTCTACAACATGCAGAACAATCAGGGATCTGATGATCCTCCAAAGAGGATTCCTCCGATACATGATCCACTTACAAAAGCACTGCCCGATTTCGTCTCCACTTCAACCTCAAAAATATTCAGGATCCTCGGATTGGATGACTCTTTTCTTGAACGAGATCCGCAACAGTGGGAGTCAGAGCAATCATACAATGAGGCAAAAGACATCATATCTGCCCTAAGAGTGACGAATGATTTGGCAGAGAAAGGAGTGGCTCTTATGCAGACCTTCAATGAAGCGCTGGTAAGAAATGAGGAAGAGAAACAATTTGTTCTGCAAATGGTTGAGTACCATCGAGATAAATTCCCGAAAGCACTAAAGGGAATAAATTATGACGAATAACTGACAGTATTTCCTTTGATTATGACATATATCTAATGTTCAAGGTTCTAAAATTGTTTGGATCTCTGAAAATAACAATGAATCACATTGATGACAAAGTCACAAATCTTAAAGGGCTTTGCGCAAGTCCTAAATTTATTTCGATTTTCACATAATTTGGCAGATAATAATTACTATCATGATGGAACAGAAAACCAACTTGGTCGATGTTTAATTCGAGACTTTAATATTTAGACACACCCTACTGTAGATGGTTGGTTGACAAAGTTCCATTTTGTAGTATATCAATTTACAAATGTTGTTTGGCAACTTGCTGTGTATTATGTATATAATTATATATATATATATAATATATATAAAATTATATATGTGTATAAATTATATATGGCTGTTTTGGATATGTTATACCTGGCCTCAGAGGCCATAGTCAGCCGGTTTCCCCATAAATTATGATACCTAAATAATAATTATTGCAGGCTTGGCACATGCACCATGCAATAGTGCTCTATTAGCTGTTATTACTAACAAATGAAAGCATTCAAAAAATTATTTTGGTATTATAATTATAGGGTACACAATACTAAAACAGAATTTGAAGTTAAAACAATTAGGTCTACAGTCATTCTATTGTTTTATAAATGCAAGTAGGCCTACAAAATACTTTGCTAGTATTTAAAATTGTATCTTGAATACTGTAGTATTTAAATTAAATTCCCATAACTGAATCAAACATAGTAAGAAATAAATACGAACAAGAAGAAAACATATTTGATCAATCAAACACAGGCTCTTGCACATGCATACACTTCATTCAAAAGCTTACAAGCTTGCCAAGTTTTGCCCCTGAAATTTTCTACACCTTGGAAATAGACAAATGACATTCTAGCAAGGTACGGTTAGTGCTACTGATTTTTACTATGAACATATACATAAATAATATATGCCGTACCCTAAATCATAGTCGAACACTGTTTAACTTTAAAGACTTTTGTGTTTTGTTATAAAAGACTCGCAAAATTAATAGTAGTAGCCTACGTATATTAAGACAATGTAGTTGTGTGAGTTGCTTATTTTTTAATGGCATATTTTGTATCTTAACTCTTCTGGCCATGATTTAGTCGACTGACCCCCTGCACAAAATCCTGCGGGCGCCCATGGCTGTCACGACATAGGAGGAGGGTCCCACTCTAGCCTTTTCTAGCCTTTTTTCGACCGGATCTGACCCTTTTTTCAAAATCCAGAGTAACATCCCTGAAGACAGCGTTTATGAGTAATGATCATGAGTAGCAGGCCTAAGTAACTAACAATGAATAATAATAATATAAAACAGAAGTCGAGTGACGTCACCCAGAAACCCAGATCTATCTGGCACATTATGCGCAACCTCTAGATCTGTACCAAATAAAAAAGGTTTTCCAGACGTATAGCGCTTAAACACTGTGGTGTGGTATGGTGAGCGAAAGTCATTGTAGTTAGGCGCACAGAAAATTGTCATCAGACAGTTCAAGCCAGCGTGTATAGCCTAGTACCCTCCCGACCCCTCTCAGAACATTCACATGCCCTATACACGTTTGTACCCAGAAACCACCCGGGTGTTTACCGAAGCTATAATTAAGTAGTCTTTTAATTGACTACAGCTTAGTCGAATTTGCTCGAGTCCTGTCTTCGAAGTGCGATTTCTAAAGCTAAGACAGGCCCTATAAACACTGTACAATTAATGTTGTTATTTTCTTAAAGACAGACTGGATTGTACTTGAAAGCTAATGTCGAAAACGATGCTTCGAATCCATCGACTTGACAATTGCCAGCCCAAATTAACCTTCCTTATATTCGCTAAGGAAAGTCTTCGTCTATCCGATTCGCTGAAAAATCTTGGTTCAGAATACAAACTCTCTTTCCTGGAATTTAAAAAGAACATAATAATGTTAGGCCTAACAATAATATTGCTGACATTGTCAATTTGTTTAGGCGCGCAAATGGGTCGACCATTCTTGTGGGGACATTCCTTCATTAATTTATTAGGCCTATAGGCCTACACTTTGATGCACACGCACACATATAATAAAAACGAGAACAACAATAATAATAGTGACAAGGAATGTTGCGGTGCAAGAAACAGAATATATTATCATTAACTAGACAACGTAAATACGTCATAGACCCATTTTAATCGGATTTATCGACTAGGCCTATTGTTAAAAGAAAATGTCTGACCGTGAATCACTTTAATATTCTTAATGCGTGCCGTAAAAGATTTATACTTTAGGCCTAACACTAAACTGGGATATTAAAAGCCTTTTTGTTGATATTGGAAAAATAGAAGTAGGCTAATGAATTATATATAGTAATGGACGAATTGTCGTTGAATAGACCTAGACTACGACACATTTTTTGCATCATTTTGTCGTGCTTCTGTTAGGTTGGGGTCCACAGCTTTATTAATCCGGCCCTGCTATAGGCTATAATTATAGGGTCTATAATGGCACATTATAACATGAATTTGATTTTATGATTTATTTAATCATCATCGTCGTCATCATCATCGTCGTCGTCAGCATCATCGTCTTCATCATAATCATCAGCATATATCATCGTTTAGGCTACAACGATGACCATGGCGTACAATAGCTCTCTCTGATCTTATTTTAATTTTAGGCTATTATAGTGATCATCATTAGGCTATGCGGCCTATGCCTATAAACTTAGACCTAGGCCTGCTAGAAATCAAAATGGTATGGTAGGGACATCTTTGACTATAATATCTTTGGTAGGGACACGTACATTTAACACAATTTGGGCTCAAAAATTATTGTCCAGCGGATTTGAAAGGCTATTAGGCCGCTCTTCAACAGGTGTTTTTGGTCTATTAAGTTACAATTAAGGCATATTTCGACCCTATACGACCTTATAAAATTTTGCAAAGTTATAGATAGAGACCAACTGAAAATCAATTAACGCGGGTGGGTCATGATCATAAGGTCGTTGCCCATGATCGATTGTCCGTGTGACAGCGAAATCTTGGCTTGACGACGGTTGAAGACATGGAATAATGGAATTGACAAGATTTGCAACTGCAGACTATAAAAATTAGGCCTATGTCGCGCTGTCATGGACGTTGGCCTATAGCCTATTTATAATAGTCTGGATATAGATGACGTTTGTGAATTGTGAACATAATTCTTGCTACATGTTTAACGACACTGCCATATCAAAGATGATTAGTGTCGCCCTCCTCCTTTATCCAGGCTTGGGACTGGCACCGGCATACTGGCCGGGCATAGAACAACCATGCAGTGGTGACACAATAATATTCGGCGAAAGTAGAAACGTACAGAATGAATCGTCGTGCAGAAACTAGATTGAAATTATCCAATCAGATCGTAGGATTTCTCACCAATAGCAGCCCTCACTCGTTCGCCAATCAGAGCACGAGTTTCAGCAGCCAATCGCAGCGAATCTGCGTCAGCGTTTCATGGGAGATTGTTTTGGCGTGTAGGTAAAGGTATTTCAAGGAACGGTTGTTGTATTGGACATCAATTGTTCGTTGAATTCAACACAGGTAAGTTAATGGGTGAAATCACGTTTTAAAACGAAACGGATACGATTTAGTAATTTATCGACGTTCAGATTACTAGTTCGTGTGGTGTTCTAACGTTTCGTGTAAGTTTTCGAGAGTCCGGTTTGTTTTTATGATGCTAGTGTGCGAGCACTACTTAAATTCAGCGGGCGCCTGGTGTCCGTTGTTCAAACTGAACAATAATATTAATGTATTGAGGCCGAAATGATTCGAGACCACTTGAATGCAACCGCTGCATGCTTTGGACAATTTGTGGCCTCGAATTGCTAAAGAGACACCACAACAAAGTAACACGACCTACCGCATGGCTTTAGAAACAACTACATTTGCTGTGGTCTTGGAACTACGTTGTTGTTTGAAATGAACATTGATGCCTTGTGATAACGGCCCTGTAAAATCCGCTGCCTTAGATTACGTGATATATGTTTATATATTTTTGATTTATATATGTGTGTACATGTGCTATTCTGAACGAGGAGACAGTTGTCAATTTCTGTAGCGCACGATACTAATGAAATTTGGTAAACCAGAAGACTGAATGCCTATGTGTGACATTGTATAAACAATATGGCCTCTCTGAAACAGAGTGTTGTTGCTTGTTGCTGACTAGCCACATTCCATATTGCAATTTACTTTGAACAGTGCTCAATGAAAACGAAATTTAATAACATCAAATACCTATGTACCACGTTAGTTTGTTAGCTCTGCAACACTTTCCCAACATTGCAATTTCTATTTAAGTAAGGCTTATTTTAATCAACCCAACCCGAATTTAAGTAAGATTTGTTTCCACCTTTTGAATACCTATTTAAGAAAAATTCTTTTGATCAATCCAACTTCTATTGTACCAAATAGAATTTTCAGATACTAAAGGCCAGTTTTACAGTGTTTATGTTATAATTAATACTAAGATAGTACATTACTCTTTTATAACCTTTTCTGAGACTCTCGCTGTTCGTCTAAGTTGTAATAAAATTCTTCTGTATTTAAAATTTGTGTTGAATAACTTATTGAAACGTTTGTTTTGTTAATTGAATTACAAATGTTGCATTCTGAACTCTTTTTTAGATTTGGTTAAAACTGAACAATGGCACGTACAAAGCAGACCGCACGTAAGTCAACTGGTGGAAAGGCCCCTCGTAAGCAGCTGGCGACAAAGGCTGCCCGTAAAAGTGCACCATCTACAGGTGGCGTGAAGAAGCCGCACAGGTACCGACCGGGAACGGTTGCTCTCAGGGAAATCCGGCGCTATCAGAAGTCCACTGAGCTGCTGATTCGCAAACTGCCATTCCAGCGCTTGGTTCGTGAAATTGCTCAAGACTTCAAGACTGACCTGCGCTTTCAGAGTGCAGCGATCGGTGCTCTTCAGGTTTGTAGTGCACAGGTTCATATGTGACCCGTCGACCAAAACTGGGTATATGTCGCAAGTCGCGCTTATGAGATAACATTGGCCAAAATGTGATAAAAGTTGAATTCTGTTGATTTTTTTACAGAAAATGATGATAAATAAATATGTTTTAAACACTTGTAATGAGACAGCAATTTGTAAGAAAATCTGATTTTTAATGATATTTTGGATGATTTTGAAGTGGCCATTGTTTAAATAATTCTAATAATATAATATGATATGACTTTTTCTGAAATTCACCACTTTTCCACGATTAATAGCCATACTTTCGCAATGCTAGCATAGCAAGTAAAATGCCCAGACTGCCTTCTAGCCTATTATGCAGTCTTTTCGTTAGTTGCAAATTTAATTAAATTATGTACATCGTAGTGCATGGTTGCTAAAGAATTCTGCATTCCAAAGATGTGGAAAACTTAAGACATAATTTTCTCAGAATTGTTTGAACCATATTTTTTCCCCTCATAACTTTGGACAGAAACATGATGCAAAACTTTGGACAGGAATATGATGAAACAATGAGATTTATATCATTTAAAAGAAATGATTTTATTCTTTAAAAAGATATTTTTCACTCAAATTTTAAAAAAATGCGACTTAACCCTTAGAACCCAAAGGGCCCGGTTTTCCAGCTCGTTATCCATAGAGTTACGGGTTCAAAGGGTTAAACCTGGTTTTGGTCAGATGGGTCATATCTGTAATTTGGCATTAAAATGCGTTTGTTTCTCTTCGTTTTAACAGCACTGAGGTAGAGTATAGCACCCTGATCTTCAGAAGCATATAGAACTTTACAGTGAACCTTACAAAACCTTTGATTTTTTGGAAATGCTTCTAGTTTAACCTAGAACCCTTGAGACCTACTCTACTGTACTCTAAGCTAGAGTTGGACTGGGAGCGCTTCCAATTGTGTGCTTCCTGTCTCCTCGGCTTGACCTCCCCGGATTTTGACCTGGCACCGGAACGAAAACGGCAGCTCTGGCTATTGCGGACTTGATTTGATATAGCGCCGGTGAATAAGCTGGTCTCCCTGACGTGGCTTTTGTGGGCGCTGAGAAATTCTCGAAGATTTACATTACATTACAATTAGATGAAGGACTCTATATAAATCTCTTATACTACTAACATATATAAATTCTGAAGTTGTTTTGGCATCTAAATATTTAACACCTAAATTTTTAATTTGTTGAATATAAGATCTTGGAAATACAACCAGTTTTGATACTAGTACGTATTTAAAATCCAACTCTGGTTAAAATAGGACATTGTAATGTAATAATTGCAATTATAAACTCAGTTAACAGTCCTGTTTTATTCAACATGGATTGTAGGTATCATTAATGTTACAATGTCTCATTATGTGTTGTGTCTTGATTTAATACAGGAAGCAAGTGAGGCCTACCTTGTTGGATTATTTGAAGACACAAACTTGTGTGCTATCCACGCAAAGAGAGTGACCATTATGCCGAAGGATATCCAACTAGCCAGACGAATTCGCGGAGAGCGAGCTTAGAAAGAGGCTTTGTTTGCCAAAGACTGTGACACAAATCAGGAACAGAATTTTTAGATTAGGATACACATTTATGTGATTTTTTGTTGGACCATTTGATAGTAACGTTTGTGTATCATTGTATGGTGTGTAGTTTGTTTTGCAAATAGACTGGATTTTTGAGGTTTCAGTCTATTGCTTAAACAGTCCAGGTTAAGATCTTTGGGAAATTTAAAATTTCGTTACTTGATAAAAATGAGTGGTCTTTATAAATATCTGCCTGGTCTGGTTACAGTTTCGAAAATGACTTATTTCTTGATGTAGCACGCAACTTGCTTGTGTCAAAAGATTTGCGTTTTTCTGTTGTGATGCACTCACTTTTAATCCTAAAATTGAAACAGTTTCATTGAGTATTGGTTGTACGGAATTGGTTTGAACAAGAGGGATGCACCTTAGAAATTTTAACCAGTGATGCACTGTACAGTTGTTGAACTGCATTGTGTTAGGCATCTTTAATGATTACCTTATCAAATATAACTTTTTTAGAGCGATGGCCATACGGACAAGTTGTAGCAAAATGCCATTTACAAGGTGTGGAGCTTAATAGTAGTTTTGAATTGATGCTGAGTTGATAACTTTATAAGAAGTTGGAATACTAGTGTCATGTTTTGTTTGCTGTCTATCTAAACTCGTGCACATTGTAAAGTGATAACTGAACACTTCATTTAACAATATTGGCCTGTTTTATTCAAATGCACTTATTTAGGCAACATTAAGCGTTTGACTTGCAGGACATATTACTGTCGTCTAATACATAAAAAAGGTGAACACTTGCCATGCCTTTGCATAACAAAACTTTGTGTTGACGGTTTGCCTGTGCGCATCTTGTGGACACATCTTGAGTACTGGAAAATTTGCTGGAAAGTTGAATTTTTAAACAAAAATTTGTTAGACAGATGAATTGGCCTGTTTTAGCCACTTTTAAAATTTCAGCATTAGTCCTTTGAGAAAATTTTGATAAGTATTACACTTGTTGGGGTTGAATTTTTATTCAATTTCTTCCCTTTGAGTTTTGGTACATAGATCAATTATTAGCTGTAAAAAAAACTCTTGTCAGGGATTTGACTAACATTGTTATTTTGATTATCTTGTTCTCGTCCATGGATTTGTTGGACCCGACGTAGTATCCTGTGTTGACATGTGTTGCTAAGACCTTGATGCTTTTGTTGTGTTTCAAGATTTAGCAATTAGACGTTTAGTGTGCTAGATGATTTTGATTGATGCAGGTTTTTCATTCAGTGAAATGCGATTGGCAGCATCACAGCGATTTATCAGTGAATAACCCTTGGATATTACCGACTTTACTGCCGTCTAGTGTGGTATTTCTTTTGCTCAGCTATTTGTGAGACTGGCCAAATATAGGTGTTGCTTTATATTTTTAAACTGCAAAACAAAATCTTTGCTTATGTGTCCACTGTTTTTTGTTTCACTCAAGCTTTTTTTAATGTCAAATGGTTCCTTTGAAAGTCGAGACATTTTCGGCATTTTAAACAATTGAAATTACTTATGGACTTTGATTTTGAATTTTTTTAAAATTTAATACGGTTCATTACTATTTGGAGGATTACGTTATTAAATATGAATTTTGATTGACTGACATACTCTATGAACTTGATTTCATTGTTCTATAGTTCTGTACAAACTGTTGGAGAAGCACTGCCATGTGATTTTGATACCAGATTAATTACTTCAAAAACGTTGATGAAATTTGTTCAAATTTTAGTATCCTCCTGAATAGTCCTGATACAACATCATTTGGCTGGCAACTCTCTCTGTAGTTGGTGGTTTTGGTATGCACCATCTGTGCAAAATGTTTAACATTATTATTTTATCAGGTTCTTTAACCTTGCTAGGATTGAATAGACCACGTCTTTTATTTTTGGGATGATCTGTAAAGGATACCTACAGAAGTGACCTGCTTTGGACTCCTCCCTTCTGTGTTTCAATTTATTTAATGGACGACACTGTTTATAGCTCTGTCACTGCAGTATTTAATGTTGAATATATATATTTTAAATGTATTTTAGTTGTGTTGATATTTTGCATATCTGATGGAGATAATAACAGTTTGAAGTTATCTGTATTAAATCAAGCCAATCAGAAGAGGTGGTGGGTGATTAACAAAATGAAATGGATTGACAGGGTATACATGACAAATGACAATTCAAACCGAAGATTAGCACATTTTGAGACTATCATTACAGTTTTTCATGTAATTCACGATTTATTTGATGTGTAGATGACAATATAAACTGATACACTGAGAATTTTGGAGGTTTACATCACATAGATTTTCAAGTGAAAACATTGTACTGTAACCAACTGGAGAAGTCTTGTTTCAGTCCAGTAGCATAGGGACAGTAGCTGTTGGGCTAATACGAATAATTAAGTGACCAAAGAACTGAGTTGAAGGCACACAACTGGTCCGTTATTTTCAAAGTTTGGAGGGTTGCTCTATAGAGTAGGTTTGTCGTGTAATATGATTTTCATCTAGAATGACTCCGTGAAGACCGGAATATGGGGCTACAAGTACACTCCACGATTAATGCAAGTTGATTTTTAAATCGGCCAAGTTGAGTTGATAGCTTCATACAATGACCAACACATTTACAGTGTTAGGACAATGAATAATAGTTTTAATTGTCCTGTAGTGTGATAGTTTTGTTTTGCTCTTCTATTTAGCATCTGTTGAACTGTGAACCCTACAAATAGGCTCCAAACCTCAACCTATATGCATAAGTTGCATATTATGTACTGTACACATCTGTGCATGTTATTTGCTCATTCTAGACATCGCTCTGCATCAGGGCTGTTTTTAAGGAATTTTTAGAACTGCACATCCTCTTCTCTCCTTTCTCATCATCCATGGTAAATTACTACCAATCTGAGAAAATGACCTATTTTTTACTAGTTTTAACTGCACGGAACGTGACGGAAGTGCTTCTACAACTGCACGAATCCATTTAGAACTGCACATTTTGTGTAGAACTGCACGTTAAAAAAAGCCCTGCTCTGCATTCTAAGCTGGTATGACCACATGTGGAACAAGGACTGATTTGAAAATAATAGTTCGCTACAATTCTGTGTTTACAAATCACAAGCCCCAAGTTGATATAATATTAAAGGTGTAACTGCTTCCATGACTTAATTCTTTAAAATGCAGTTTGTTATTACCGTTAGATAAATTTTCCTCAAAATATTCTCCAAATTGTTCCCAGGGGAAAAGCAGCTGCTACAATATGTTAGTTTCATTCAATCAATCCATCAATGTTTGTTCAACAAATCTAGTTGTCATAGATGCAACTATTTACTAGTTCGTAGTTACGCATGTGATTTGCCAGGAGCTAAGCTACGATTGGGAATTACCCGGTAGGGGAATTTTGTGCCAACATCTGGAAAGAGACTTGCCGAATTATAGGTCTGGCTACCCTGCATTGGAAGTGAAGTTATGTCTCCAAGTATCCAAGTTTGTTCTGTCATGGAGTAGGGAAACTTTCCAGGACATGGCATGTACAACATATGTATATATAATATTCAAATGTTAACTTTCCATTCACGACTTAAAACCGAACTATTCAAGCTGTCTTATCCAGATTCTAATCGGTTTCCACCCATCTACCACCATCACCGACAACCACCATAGCATCACACTGTCTCCTCAGCTTGACCTCCCGGATTTTGACCTTTCACCCGAACGAAAAAGGCAGCTCTGGCTATTGCGGACTTGATTTGATATAGCACCGGTGAATAAGCTGGTCTCCCTGACGTGACTTTTGTGGGCGCTGAGAAATTCTCGAAGATTTACATTACATTACATTACATAACTGATGGCTGGAAGTAGACTGACACTGGCCACAGCTGATCATAGCAAACTGGTGTAGCAGACAGGAGGTAGCCTCTACATTTCATCCAGTGGCTTGGGGGTTTATGGCCTGGCCGGATGCCCTTTCTGACACCAACCCAATAGTATTACAGTAAACAAAAAGGGAATAAAGTAAGAAAAACAATTGTTACTACAAGCAATTGTTTTGTTTTTTCTTATTTAAGTGGATAAATAACCTTTAAGGCCAATGGGGGGAGGTAAGCCCCCAAAACTCCCCTTGTCTACGCCACTGATATCATCCAGTTTAACATTCCAGCCTGTCCCTTTCCTTAATGCTAGTGAAACCTCCACCATGCAGGGGAGGCATACATAAGATGAGCTATGATAGTTGCCATAGCGACCTCATAAAGTCCACGAGGAGACAGGCCATAGTCTCTCAACACACCGAGCACATATAAAGAGGAGCCTGAAGTCCTAACCTACATGGAGGCCATCCTTTTATGTACGGTATCGTCGGTGTGGTATGCAGATAAGTGCTTTTTCGATCCGTACTCTCCCTGGATATTTTGTTGACCTCCCCATGTGTATGTACAAAAAAGGTTCTAGGCTATTTAGCTAAAGTCATCATGACTTTCATGAAACGTGTTTTACCATAGGCTACTATTCATTTTTGTTAAACATCATATGTGCTAGCTAAAATTTAACTGTTATAGTTTACTGTTTAGATCTAAGCAAAATATATACAAGTAGTCAAATGCCATCAGACGACTATAGGATAATAAAAAGTTATAAATGGGCAAATAATGTGGATGTCGTAATTACATGTAGACATTCCATTTGTGTACGTACATCTTGCCAAAACCCCTCCCTGTAAATCCGTAAGCTTTTCTCCGTGCATACATAATAGCAAGGCCGTAGCCAGGATTTGATTTCGGGGGGTGTTCCTTCAGTTTCCAGCCCGAAAAAAACTGATGACCTTTATTTTTAGTCATCCAACCGAAATCTTCAGAAAATGTCACAGATTTCTCCCCGAAAAAAGTGATGACTTTTTTTAGTCATCCAACCGAAATCAATTCATTTTTATTTTTTCATTTCGGGAGGTGTTTTCATGGTTTTATTTCATGGTCTTTACATCATGTGCTAGTAAATGCATTCGTTTATTTTTTACTTTTTACATTTCAGGGGGTGTTCAAACACCCAAAACACCCCTAGATACAGCCTTGCACAATAGGCCTACTTGGACAGCCCCATGGTTGTTAAGTAACAATTAGTATTTACCTTGTAATGATTTTATGATATTTTGGTGATTTCATTATATGAAATACAATATAAGTAGTTGTCACACCGACCGACGATGTAAAATGAAACAAGATGCTGCAGGCAGGACTTTACACTTGAATTCAGACCCACGAGATTTAGTACACATGCCAGGCCACCCGATAAATAGCTACCGCATGAAAACAAAGACAAGTACAGTTGTATATTTTATATCTAACATATGTATAGAATTTTATACACGGTTGTATTACACGGCATACTGCATACGCAAGAAAAATAAACTATATACATACGTATGTATATATAATATTCAAATGTTAACTTTTAAAGTATATATTATTCTATTGAGAAAACATTATTAAGATATAATTATAATCTTCAGAGTGACAAAGCAAGGGATCAAGGAAAGAAAAGGAAGAACATAACAACGATATAATAATTATTATTGTCACCATTCATTTCAATTGTCACTCGTCGAATGGTTGCATATTACAGTCGTAACGTAACGATTGCATAATATTGTCTCACACGCATACATCTCTTTAACTTTCAGCGTAAATAACGAATCATAAATACAATGACGGTAAAGATGATTTTTGACAGTGGGTTACTCGGACTAGGGAATGTAATCCCGGGGCACTTGCTCAATCCCGGGATTCCGGGATTATAAATAAGTCAATCCCGGGATACCGGGATCCCGGGATTGGCTTATAATGGCCATTAAAAAAATTCTTAGACATAGTATAATAGTAGGCCAAATACAGTACAGCTTTCTCTTTGCTTTAAGTACTTCAAACGCGATCAATTATGACTCACGGCAAGGGCTTTGGTCATTGGTCCCTGGCAGCAGCAGGGTTTGTTTGAAACGTGATAGTGATAGGCCTACGACCAGTGGCTTCTATCCCCACTAAACAAAAAGTTAGACCCCTCTCCTCCCCGCCCTGCCCTCTCATGTCTCTCCTTTGACCTAGATTCCCGTGAGTTGAGCTCATTTCAGATTCCCCGTCTTTAACTGGGCTTAAGTTGCAATCACTCTGAATAGGGTAATTGACCTCTGCATACGACGACCCGGAATTAGGTCAGACGATACGAGGAGACCAATGCACCGACTGACCATGGCGCGAGGAACACAACAGGGTAGCAGGCTAGCCGAGATTCACCAGTGAGTGACTGATCTTGCAGGCTAGCATAGCTGCAGTCCTCTGATATTAAGGCAGCAAGAGCCCGTCTGTATCCTGTCCAGGTCCTTCCACTCACCAATCGGTGAAATTATGCCGGCCGGGGGTGTCATCAACACTCGTCAATCGGAGTTAGGCGCTAAGACGTCGCAGGCCTAGTCGGTCAGCTCTGCTAGCATCTGACATCTGTTTATCTTCTATCAGTCAACTGAATGGTGTGTGGATGATTGGTGTGAGGACTCTATAGTCTGTATTCATGAACCAAGCAAGGAATGGGAGGGAGCAAGCCTAAATCTCCTGCCTGATCACTCAGAAACGCCTAACTCCAATCACCACTCTGGGTTTTCTGCTGGCCGCCAGCTTACCTTCATTAGGGCGTCTGCTTATCCGTCGTTTTGGCGTCTATTGACCGAGGATTGTTGCAAAATTGGTCAAGCAATTTAGTGAAAAATCCGATTTTTCGGTAATCCCGAAAAACGGGATTCCATGTGTGTCAATCCCGGGATTACGGGATTGCAAAATGTCCGGGATTCCCGGGATCCCGGTATTCGGGATCCCGGGATTACATTCCCTAACTCGGACGAAGTGTCTGCAATATAACCAACGTCGTCGTCACTTCAAATCAAGTAGCTAATGCCCTCCTATCTGCCAGCCATATTTACACATGGGGGTTTTCACTTTTAATTCGTTTATGGTTTACACTCGACAGCAGTTAAATTAGGACCTGGTAGAATTTTCGTATAAACATTACAGACCATAGAGTTGAGGTTGAGGGATAGATAGATAGATATGCAAGTCTCAACATTTATAAATTGCACTTCCTATGTGGTTTGGCCGATCTTTAGAAGTTGGGGGGGGCAGTTATGTTAACAGTGAAACCCTGCACTCGAATGCTGTTAAAATTAGCTTTTAATCAGTTCTGCCAATTGCACGGTTTGATTCTTAAGCCTCAAATCAAGGACTGCTGAAATGTAGGCGCCAATCACAACTCTAACTAACTGTGCACCTGATGATGAGAGCAAACTCCTCGGTCCTCACCAATATGATGCGATGATCGAGAAACAAGTGGCTTCCTTTCTGTTCAATGTTACAAGATCTTCTGGCTCATTTGGCTCAATCATTTGTAACATTTCCCACTATGGTACATGTTCAGAGTCAACCTAACTCCAGTGTTTACTACACGAAAGATAACAAATATCACTAAAAAATCCTCCAACAAAATTGGCACATTTAACAAACCAGTCAGTCACAAACTGATCAAAATTAGACGAATTTACATTTTATGGGTTAACTGCTTATGACATTGATCAACTATAATAGCATCATCATTGGCAAATGCTCTCAGATCTCAGGTCCCCAAGTAAGTTCAATAACCCAGTTGCTTCAACTCCTCTAAGCATGACTACGTAAGCCATTCGCATATATATACACAAAGCAAGCCCTAAAGCTAGAACTTGGCTGGATTCATCAATCCGAACACTTTTAAAAGCAAAGCAGGCACGCCGTGGTGGATGCTGAAAATCCAGAGTTAAAAGAATGGAACATGGAGATGACCAAGTTACAGAAGAACCCAACGGCAGAAAGTTGGCATCAACTCGTGTTCTATTGTTCAGAAAAACAATGAATTTCCAAAGCAGTTATGAGGAAAGACTGTTTATATCACTTACAATCTGGCTATTCAGTCTGCAAACAGTTCAACAATCAGCAACTTAAAGCTTTTTGATAAAAGTGAAAAATTATACGTGCAGATGAGCTGGATCAAACGCTAGAACTTTCTTTGGAAATCGCAAACAGGCTCTAGACTGCAGCTAAGATCATGCAAAAACAAAGGTTCTCCTGACAAACCCTAAGAACAAGAATACCGATAAGCCAGGTAGGATGGTACACTCTTCCGAAAAAGACCGGATGGCTCAGTCCAATGCTAACTAACGCTAATTGTGGCAGAACTGTTATGCAGTCAGACAGCCCTAGCGATGGGGTGAAAAGCAGTAACAACTGAGACCAATCTCTGCCAAAGGTCATTGTTGTAAAAAGCAACAAAAGCATGAGATTATCGCAAAGGATGCAACCCACAGCGAATTAGCATTCCTAGAACAATGTGCTGCCAGAATCTGGATAGAAAATACAACGCATTAAATGTCAACTTTTGCTTTCTTTCAAGTTTAACCCAGCAATCAAACAGGTCAACTGAGATTAGAATCAGTTCTGAACGGTCAACAGTCGTCACAGGGTTCAAGTCGCAGTTCATCACTGGCCGCAAGCAGGTCATATGGCAGCCAAGATCCACTTACGGTAGGTCTGTTTCCAAAGAGCTTTGGCACATTTCACTCTGTCCCTACACGCTGCCTTCCCTTTCTTTCGCATCTTGCAAATGGCGGATCTCATTTCGTTCTAGGACAGCAGAAGAGGAACAACAATGTCCGCTAACTCAATTCCTTCTGTTCCTGATATGTTGCTGACAGACTTTCAAGCTTTTTTGAGATTCGGTTCTAAAGCTGTTCTTCTGTCGCACCAGACACTAATGCACTGTTCCCATCAGACATCGTTGAAGGTGCAGGACTCGTCAATTCATTGCTCGCCACATTCCAACTTCAATCACATCACTGGCATTGACACATCGTCATCACACACACACACATAGACAGTAGGTCGACGATGAACGACACCTCTGGCCCCACATTCGTCAAACGACTCCACCCTCTAAGGAAATTGCTGCTACTGCTGACGCATGATGTTGAAAGACTGCTGAGCGATTGCGCCGTTGATGTAGCCGTACGTGGCCGTGTAGACGTTGTTGTGCGGCCGGGGCTGGCGCGGGAAGTCGATGGCCCGGTGCTGGTAGATGTTAAGGCTCTGCATCTGCTGAGCGTCGTTGATCAAGGCCGCGTTCGAGATGTACGGTCCGCTCGGATACGCCGCGATCGGCGGCTGCTGGGCCCGATAGTCGACGTTCATGTTGATGACGTTGTAGCTCGTGATCATGTTCGTTCCAGGCTGGATCGTCACGTTTGGCGCGACCGTCTGGCTGCGTACAGTCGACAGCGACGAAGTGCCGCACGCGCTGCTCTTGCAGCTCTTTCCGCAGCGTCGATGCTGCTTGCCCTGCTGCGCTGAAGCAGTCGGACCGGGACACTTGGCGGGTTTTGTCGCCAGCGGCACGAGGTTAACCTGGGTCAGGTGCTGCTGAACGGCCACGGCCGGCTGAGCGTTGGGAATCAAGTTTCGCGGGAGAGCGACTGCATGCTGAGGGACGAGCTCCTGTTCCGGGAACTTGATGAGTGAGTAGCCGGTCGCCTGCGGTGGATAGAAGTGCGTCCAGGGAACGGCGTCTGCGGTTCCGGGAAGTTGCTGCTGAAGAACGCGGGCGTACGAGATGACGGGCGCGCTCGGACAGCTGCGGTCGTAGGCCTGTGGCACCGACGGTTGGCCGTGGTAAGCATTCGTGTTTGGCGACGCCATGTTGAAGCTGCGTGAGCTGCTGTTCGTGGGTGATGGCGTCGGCATTGTGTAGCCAAGCCCACCGTTGGGCGAGTTCTGGTTGATGACAGCGCACTGTCCCCCTGGCGACTGTTCGGCGTATTGACCGACATAGCCGCACTGCCCCACCGAAGCCGGTGACGCCATTGCGGTGCCATAGCCGTTGACGCTGTAACTCGACGACACGGCAACGTATCGTGTATCCTCCACCGGCATCTTAAACGTTGTGCCGGACCCCGTCATATGACCTGCAGTCGCTCCAGGAAGCTGGCCACCAACGGCCGATTCCACAGCGCTGCCGTAACCGGATCCATTTCCGGCCGCGGGAGAACAGCTGGCGATGTTGAAACTCTGGTTGCTGACGGGCGACGTGATCTGGCTGCTTCCAGCCGGAGAGGTCATCTGGGTCATCGACTGGTTGACTCCGTAACCGCAGGCGGGCGACGCGCCCATGTTCTCCATGCCGTAGACGTTGTTCTGGACCTGGGCGCAGTCGGAGTACGCCTGCGACGGCGCTCGCTCCATGTTGCATCCGCTCATTTCCGAGCAGCTGTTCACCGACATTGGTGACTCCATTCCGATGTTCGGCACACCACCGGCGGAGAGGGAGGAGCCGAACTGGAAACTGTCATTCGCAACTGCGGCCGCAGAGAACGAATCCCTCGGATTGACTTCCACTTTTCTCGCACAGCACGCTAACTGACCTTGCGAATTTCCTGTTCCAGCGTTGACTCGTGTTTGCGTAAAGTTGCCCTGAATGTTGGCTTCCTCCGGCAGCTGATGGGAGCCGTCTGCTGCAGTGGCTGGCTTCGGGTTGCACAAAACCAGGTCGGCATCTCGGACAGACTGACGAGAACTGTCGTCTCCACCATCATCTGTCGGATCTTGTGGTCCGCAGTTCTGCCGATCCGACGCAAACTCACCGTTTGAAACGAACGTCCTGTCCAGCACTTCGCACGCAGATTCAAGCGTCTGCGAGTTGTTTGCACCTTCTTCGTATGGGACGTCGCAGTCTGCGGCCGGCTGCGATGAAGGACCGCTCTCCGGTATTGTACCAGCGACGGACGAAGAATCCCCGGTAGAACTGGAGCTACTTCTCTCGTCTGTACCGGAACTCGAACTTGAACTGGCATCGACGCTCATCTCATTTTCCACGGACAACAGGTTCTCCGAGCGTTCCTCGTCCTTCGGAACCACTGCTTCCAACGCATCGGCCGATTTCACGGTCTCAGACTTGGCGTTCTGTGCCTGCGCCCCGTCAGTAGGCGTTTCCTCCGCCTCTGACTCCTCTGATGATGACGACGTACTGCTGCAGCAACTGCTGCTGCTGCTGCTGCATGATGACGACCCAGATGAAGATTCCGAGGAAGAGTCATCATCTTCGTCGCTCAAATCACTGTCGTACGCGTCTGTCTGAACTGCCACCGTTCTCGTCGATTTCTTTTCAGGGACTTGTGCTTTCGATTCGGTTCTTGCAACGATTTCTGTGGCTTCACGGTCACCACCTCCACCAGCGCTCTCCGTACTCGCTACCAACTGAGATGCTGACGTCACTTTCTTATCAGGCATCTCTTGGGCATCTGATTTGGTCGAGAAATGCTCGGCAACACCGTGACGGCTCACAGATGTTGTGTCGTTAGTCACTGGATGAGATAAACCGATGTTTTCCGCTTTCGAAGTGGAGGCTGCGGATGAAAGTGACTCCGATTGTTGTTCACCAGGTGTTTCACTCCCTTCGACAGAAGAAGCCAACTTTTCAGCTAACCACGCAGCACAGTCTGAAGAAGAAAGTCTGACGCTTTTTGATGGTGAAGACGGAGATGCAGATAGATTCTACAAGAAACATCAAACAGAAATGGTTTGGCTATTTCACTGTGTGACTGATTCAAAAGGCAGTATTGCAAAAGGTTTTCAGTTTTAGGTGTTAGAATGAACATCCCATTCTTTCGTTGTGGGCATTTCAATAGCAACCCTCCAAGGTTTATAACTATCATTCCAAAATGCCCAAAACTCGACTGAAGACATATATGTTTTCTAAGGCGTACTTTCAAATACATTGCGTTTGTGTTTGTAGAGGCGCCTTTGTAACGTCATGTGGTGTTACGGCGCCATAGAAATTGTTATTATTATTATTATTCCAAAGAATACCTTAACATATTATTAACATTATTGACATAAGCAAAAAAACCTGACATACCATGAATGTTACTACTTAAGGCAAAAGGTTAAGAAAAATACACTTATTTAAATGCCCCCACATTAAACTTGCCAAACGTGTAACCGGAGTACCAGGCTGCCGATAAAGAGGCAAAGATAAAAGTAAAGACAATATACTTGTTTATAAGCCTTTACAGAAACTACGCCAAAGTGTGGTCCTAAGCCTGACAGATCACTTGGATGAGATCCAAGCAAGAGCATAACAATTCAACAACAATAGACTCTTTTGACATCCCAACAATCCAACATCGTCATTACCTTGCGCTTGGCAGCTCTTGATTTCGTTTCAAAGTCACTGCAACAGCTACACGAGCCGTGGCTCCCAGTGACATGTCTCTTACACGTTCCCTTGGTGCTCTCTGCGGTCTCTGATCCACTGACAGAAACGAAGTCTGAAAAATCGCAGAACCACACTACAACCACTGAGCCAGGAAGAGATGACACAAGCATATTACATATTAAAGCCATTCATTACAGTACACAAATGTACGAAGAGACCTAATGAAGTGACTAATAAATAAGAACCATGGATACAAAACCATCCCACACATCAAAATCATCACACACATGGCTGTTTAATTGATCTGAACACGAGTGCTTTGAAGACAGTTTAAAAGACGTCTGCTGACACACGAGAAATGCGATAATACTTGCAAACAATGGTGGAAAGCCGAAAGCCATTGCTACATGTCTTGCACGCATGTGACGTATGCTGATAAACTGACACAAAGCCATACACACAATTCTTTGGTTTGCTCATGAGAGGCACTGACATTCATCTCATTTTCCTAAGCCTTAAAACACACTTGTTTTGAGCCCAAGTGATGAACTCTAGTCCGAGAAAATCATTTAAATCCAGACAAAAACGATTATAAATTAGTTTAAAAGGTGCAATGGCATATCTCAATTTATAACAATGGAGAAAGCCACAGACATAATTGCTGCAAAACTACTTCATAATATAAATGATGGTGATAATGATGGCAGTGTAGCCGAGACCGTAAAATTAACACCCACAGAAGCTCATGGTTGTATGTAATTTCAAGTGATAATGTGATTTCCAGAGAAACAAGGTGCAGAACATACAGGAAAGATTCATGTCAGAAGATTTAACAACCTCATAAAAAAGAATGTTCAGTCAAAACTGAAACAACATCTAACATCCTACTTTTCTATTAACCCCTTCCCTGGGAATTTATATGCTTAAAGCCTGTTTTTGGACGTATATATATATGTCTTCCCCAGGGAAGTGGTTAAAGAGAAAGATGATCCGATCCAATCTGTGGACTCTATAAATATATAGACATATACATACTCTATATATATACCAAGTAACATTACCTCACAGTATTCTCTGTACCACTGTGGACTCTTGGACAAGTTATATATGCACGTAATAAATAAATTTGGTACTCTCACTACAGCTGTAACTTGAAACATTTCTTTTGTCGTCAAGTTCTTTTAATAGTAACACATTTGCATTTGTATTAAAAATTTGCACCTTCTAAAGTTTAAATGATTTTTTTCTTTTCTAAAAATGAATGCATTTTTGAACTGATGTCAGCAGATAAATTCATGACAATGATTTGACGAAATATGCCAACAAACTCAAACAGACATCTGTCGTACTGTCAACTACTAAATTCCGGCATAGCCACCAGCAAATAACTCGGCAACAAAAAGGTTTTGACAGCCTAACTCCCAACATACACATGCTACCAGGCTTAACTATACAAAAAATGTGCAGTTTTTTTAGTAAAAGGAATAACGAAGCATTTCACTTACCATCTTCAATCCTCTTTCGCTGTATTTTTCTCGCACTTTTCCGAGTCACTATATGAGACAACTTTTCCGATTCAATGGACGTTTTGAGAAGGTGCTGCAAGAAATAAGTTTGCAGGTTGTGTGTAAAACATAACATCTAAAATAAGCAGCACTACTATCAGGTACTTAAAGAATAACATTAAATCTACCACATTGACAAATACATAATTTGAACTTCTTCTGAAATGGTTGTCATGTAGGGGCCTTGAGCAAGCCGTACACTCGCAATTGCTCAGCACCATTTGATGCTTGGTCAGTAAGCCATGATGGCACTTAATAAATATTCAATAACAATAATAATTAAATAACAATAATAATTAAATAATAATAATAACGATACAACCCATTTAAGCATGCATTTTATCCTACTAAACACAAATCTGAAAAAGCCAGCAATTATCCATCCTGTCACAAAGATTGTGCGTGTTTTAGCACAATCCTAAAAGAATGTCAAAATTCAGTAGTTGTACACAGCCACACTAAATAACAATTAGAGTAAAAACTTGTAATACAAATTTTCATTCAAGTGGCTTCTCTTCAAATGCTAATAAAAATAATAGTAATAATAATATTCTTTATTATTTAAAACCAACAAACGCAGTTTGATAACAATCAGTAATGAACGAATGATCACAAATTATGACTGGAGTCGAATTTAACTGTTCATGGCAGCCTTGCAAGGCGTCATCATGCCCTACTACTCGTTTTGCCATTGCCAACTAGCGAGTGATAGGCTATTCATTTGGGAGGGCATTGGTAGTCGATCCTGATTTCTGCATGATGTTCTGCTCTTTGTGCCAGTGATGTCACCACTTCTCCAGTCAGAAGAGCTAAAGTCTTTCATCACTGTATAAACCTAATGACTGTCATCTTTAAACCTAGCGTCTGTCATTACCGTATTTCAATAGCCTCCTCCTTATGTTGCAAAAGAACTAAGAGCTCGCTGGAATACTCTACACATTTGCATCACAGAAATCACCTAATCAAAAGTTCTATATTAAACTACAACACCACTGATTTTCCACAAAAAATAGAAGTAACCTAGTTATGGAAGCTAATTAGAATTTTTTTGGGAATGACAGAAAGAATGGTACTAAATCAAGTCAATTCAGCAGGGAGTCTTAAAGAATGTCTTAAATTTTCCTGCTAATGTGCATGGTTTTGATTGACTTGAGCCATACTACTTAGATCATTAGCAATTACATCACCAGTTACTTTACTATAGGTCTATAAAAATTAAACTGTGCCGGGCTAAGCCAAACTAATAGGACCAGGCACACAGCACTGCAGCAAATCAATTTTGCTTATGTATGGACTTCTATGGCTTAGCCTGGTACGAAGTAAGGTCATGGCTCGCATCATCTCACAGTGAATCTTAAAACCACAGTTCAGCCAACCTGAAGTGAAGATTTTGTGCCCTGAAGTAACTTGATGTCTATTCGCAAACGCTTGTTGACATATGGCAGCACCCACTGGTTCACACATCTCGCAACGACGTCAGCATCCAAAGACAATGCAGTCCTGGCAAACAGCAGTAAGACAACCAATCTCAACAGCAGCTCAATGTCACCACATCAAAAGCACTTACTCTGGCAAGTAATATCACCAAAATAGATCACCTCCACCACATGGTCACAGCAAACAACACCAACATATCACCACCACTCTCACTTAGGCCATTAGTATATGAACTGCGTAAACTGTCATCGAAAGTACAACTACCATCATGATCATTAGAAGATTTTTATTATTTGTCACAGTCCGACCATCAGTTGAGCAATGACAAGCTACAGAACAATCACCACAACAAATTACACATTTGATCAACTTCTGATTGAACAAATAATAACTTAAATAAGGAATAAAATAAGCATTTATTCTCTTGCTGAACAAATAATGAAAATCAATTAATTGCTGTTAGTTACAGTCGCCATGTGCATATTAAACAGGTGTGACATGAGAAATATCTATTTCATTCCATTTAGCAAAGCCGTTTCCAGTTTTGCACATGACCGTTAGTGTTCTTATCCACCTTTCACTGGAAGTTAATCTGATTTTAACCTCCCATGGGTTCAGTGGGTCATGCTGAATCGCTTCAGAACGGGCCAGAGGCGATGCGCTGCCAACCTGGTCCATTGGGGTCAAGCCACTGATCCCCTTTGCAGATGTGGGAAAATTCAGACTATGGCGCACATTGTAAATGACTGTATAACAAGTCGCTTTCCGGGCGGAATGCCCGTCCTACACGAGGCCGATGAGGCTACTGTTGAGTGGCTCTGCGTGAACTGAAAAAAGCTAAATAAAATAATCTGATTTTAGGCTACAGATACGACGACCAAACATCAAAAACTGCAATAAGGATCACATGACGACATTGAAAAACCTGGACTTCTAAACACCATTAGATGTCACTCACCCAATGTCTTGCTTTGTTCCATCAATCAGTTGCATGGAAGACAATGCCAACGTCACATCTGTAGGATGAATCCCAGTGCGAAGGCTGATATCTAGAAGATAATTAATAAGAATTATTATTATATTCGTCTATTAGTAATCGCACAGGTTGTCACACTACAACCTCAAAGAAAAAGCAGGCAATAATAAAGAAAAAGACATCAGTATGATAATAATAAAGAAGATGACATCAATATGACAATAATAAAGAAGATGACATCAATATGACAATAATAAAGAAGATGACATCAAAATGACAATAATAGAGAAGATGACATCAATATGATAATAATAAAGAAGATGACATCAATATGATAATAATAAAGAAGATGACATCAATACAACACTAATAAAGAAAACACCAATCAAGCTGTTGTTTAAAAGGAAATGGAATTAGGAGTACTAACTTAGGTTACAAAACAAGACCACAGAACAACAATTCCTGCCATACTTTGTGGTTAAAGCAACCTTGAGATGATGCCAGTAAAGAAGTAGGAACAAGTTTCTCGACAGATTCATATAATATTGAAAACGTGAATCAATTGCTGAACTTTTTGCAGGAATTCTCAATATTTTTAACCAAAGAAATTTTTATCAAATAGATTTATCTCATTCTGTGCATAACAGAAAGAGTTAGGACAGTTCCCAGTAAGAAATTATTTGTTGGCAAGGTGATTCAGACCATTTTGTCCGTTACCATGTTGTTGTTTGACACATGAAATATATTTGTCATCACCAGAATCTAAGTTGTTAAGGTGTACTAACTTCAAATAAAAAACTGGGGAAAAATGTGCGAATTATACTCGAGTATATACCAAGAACAGCAGTCTACAGGTTAGTCTGCATCCGTTTGTTTTACAAGCGGTCTGTGTTACATGTCACAGGGTGTCAAATAAAATCAAATAAATCAAATAACCATTTAGCAAGGTAGCAATCAATGCACATTGAACACAAACAAAATAACAATCATTGATGACTAGTAACAGATAGAATAGTCAGCACATCGTAAGAAAGGGAACATATCCAGTTGTGCACTTAAAGAGTAGCCACAAAAGGTCTGTTGTGTCACATGGCTCGACCCCAAACGACATGGCACTTGTTAACACGTCTGCACTGTAGACTTCTACTTATTTAAACCTGAAATTCCTTGGAAGAGCAGACCATATGACAGATGCAGCACACGACATAAGAATTGAACAAACCTCGAATAGTCACAGCTTGTTCTGGTGTCCAAAATGTCTTGATGAACTCCACAATTGTCTTGGACCAGTTGGCATTAAATGCTAAACTGGCCACCGATGACAGAGGCCTCAGAGGTGAACCGTGGCCCTTGTTTAGACGACAGATCAGATAACCTAGAAGACAAATCGCAGGTATTTCATCGGATCCAGTGGAGAATTTATTAGATGCAATAAAACCAATCTGTCAGCTTAAGTCAGATGTACTTGCTGCACAAATAAGGTCAGTTTTAACAACATTCTTGTGGCCACATGAGTTGGGAAGGAAAGTGAGAAGGAAAATATAAATGAATAAAGGGTAAGGAAAGGGTAAAGCAATGTCGGTGCAACCAATCAGCTCAGCCGATATTGCGTAGTGTTAACCGTGTGCATGCGTCATGCGATGAACGCACGCAAATGCCTTCAAGAAATGTTCATGTGATGATACGTTTGTGATGAAATATCTATTTTATGATCAAACCTTCGAAAGGATTGTGTCCATAATGAATATATTGCCTGGTTTGTACACGGAAAGTAGGTTCTTCGATTGTACTTACTAAGCTGAATGAGGAAGTCCCCATAACCCTTGCGCCGGTGTGGAGGAAGAACCAGGAGGCTGACAAGACTGTAGCCACCATTCAAACCATATTTCTCCTGCAAATCAGAAACCAACAAATCACTTTCATCTAATTGCCTTATCAGCTCATCAATCTGCATTAAGTTTTCATTTTTTTGCTGCACAGTAATAAATTCACTGCAACGGGGAAAAAAACACGAAATAAATTATGCCACAATTATATCTGCAGAAGTCTTCTGTGACAGTTTGAACATAAATCAGTAATTCTTCATAATTTAAAAAAACTTGTCTTTTCTGATTCTTCTTGTGCCATAGACAATTTACTCACAGCTTCATCTTTGGCAAGAACGATAGATACCAAAGAATCACCAGTTTCCTTAACCCTTTAATAACGAGTGTGTCAGCTTACTAAAATGCATGGGAACAGCCCGTCATTGATGGGTTAAGTTACAGATGTTGGCAACAAAAGTATGTCATCAAAGGGATCAAATTAAAGCAATTTTTTAAAGTTTTTTTGATTGTTCTTTACACAAATTATTTTAGTTCCTGTCTTAAGCTTCATTTTGCTTTCTAACTAAAAGAACAAACTGCTGCATAGTAAATCATTTATAAAATTATATTTTCAATGCCAGTATTTAACCCATTCCCGCCGGAATTTTTCCGATACCTATTGGGTTTATCGGGGCCAAATGGCCCCGATCCGGCGTCATTGGGTTAATTTTTTATAATAGGCACTCTAAACCCTCAGCTATGATACTGTCACTATGCATGACGATTTCTCTAGCCATCTCGACAGCTTGCTAACTCTACTGCATGATTATTTTCAATCGTATCTCAGCTTCATGTTTCAGCAGTTTGTGAAATGATTGATATTCTATCACAATAACACAAAATCATATTGTGAAAGTGTTGTTAAAACAGATCGTACATACTCAAAGTGGACTCTGACTGTATTAAATATACAGAAAAGTAAATAAGGTCACCTACTTACAATAATCTAGTGCTGAACACTAGTGACAAAATATAAACCTCAAGCTGAAATTTGACTCGCTGGAATAATGACCCTTAGGCCATAGAGGAATAATGCAACGTGGAATTCAATATCACTAGTTAGATGATAAGAACTTCATACCTAGAGTACTTTACAATAGCTTAAAACAAATGATAAAAATAAGCGATTAGTTTAAAATTGATAAATAAAGCAACTCTTGAACAATGTACAAACATTTTTTTATATAACTATTTTTCAGTTCAACTTGTAACTGTGTTGCGGCTTGTCAACCTGATTTCTGATTAAACGAATATACATATATAATTATATATATATATATATATATATATATATATATATATATATATAGTTTGGATGGCAAATTAAAAAATACACGTATTGTAGTTTAAAAAAGTGGACAAGGGACAAATACAACAAAACGTTATTTAATAAAGTTTGTTCCTACGTCAGCTGATCCTCAACAACAGTTAGCAACGCATATATCTTCTTAAATGAATCTATGGCACAATGCAAGCCAGAGTACCCAAGAAGTAGTAAAAGCATTAGAATCATTTTTACATCAGAATATGCATTGCCATCAAGAATATGCATTACTATTATTCTTGACATTGCTGATTGCAGTAGACAATGCAAAGTTACATCCTAAATTTTAAAAAAACCTTTTACATGATACTACTATACACAGCAATTTCGAATTACCTAGAATAAAGTGGAAATACCTTTGCAAAGTAGCCGACCAAATGTGACCCAGAAGCGTCATTAAGCGTGGCCATGTAAAAGAGAAATGGTGACATGTTGGATTGCATCGGTGACTTGGAGTCGAGAAAGAGTCGCGCAAGCAGACAGACGTTCTGGCAATAGATGGGACTTGTGCTTCCGTCGACTTCGAACACGGATAGGTTGTCAAGGCGATACAGTTCATTCCCAGGTGGATATCTCTGCTGGCACTTGGTCTGTGACAAAGCAGCAAATTTTAAGCATCATTCAGGTAAATAGGAAATGTAAAGTAGCATACAGGTTGCATGTATTCATTGCAGCATGCAAAATATTTATGCATGTATGGTGCATGGAAGTGTTATGCATGAAAATCTCTACGTCAATATTACGCCTTTCGAAAACCTCGGCGGCAATGTGCATTATGTTACTTGCCAGCGTTCACCGACAACAAAGACTGTACTGCTAATTTTCCTTTTGCTTATTTTCATAGACAGCTCATAACGCATGGAATTTGGCTGATAACAAATTCCCACGTGTTTTGGATTCCACAGTGTTCAGAGATATTTTTAAAATCAATTCTTCACATTCGGTACATCTTCAACCAACCGTACATAGTCTCTCGCATTACATGGATTTGTCATTCTTGCTGGATTGACACTTTCCAATCTCTGCCGCTGGTTCTGGTTTCAGTTGAGACCGACTTTGCTTATGAGAGATGCTTAAAACATTAAGTGTCTAGATGCTACACACACTTGAACAAACATTCATCAATCATGGTTTCCACTTTCGTTGTCTCCTCTCAACTGATGGGTGTGCCAACACCTTCATCATTCATTAGTACAAGATGAATAGTTAAGTATACTGCAAAATTCACACGATGCACACTGCACACATATCTCTAAATTTATGCAACTTGTAAAATGATCCATTGCAAATTGGTTCCATCTGAACCACTGCATATGTTCTGATCTGTCAATTACGTTAGCATGCATTGCACGGTATATGGAGCTATGCCAAGTGTATAAAATGTAAAAAGTAATTAATTAGTATTTAATACAAATTAAGAATTTGTGCTGAAAAGATCAAGCTAATCAAATTACATGTACAAAATTGATCGTGCTGAAACAAGAAAATTGGAAGTTAGTTATGGTAATTGCTTCAAATGTGTTAAATTAGATCATTTCACAAGGCAAAATTATTTGTAAAGTACTGGTGATGTAAAGCTTACAGTAAATTAATATTCTAAGTTGTGTACATACCATGTGCAGTTCCAGAGCGCAGTGATTCTTTAGATATTTCAAGCAAAATTCACAGATGAATAATTTTGGCAACCTAAACATGAAAACAAGAAATAAACAAACTCTGAACTAAAATTTAGACAATCAAACGCACTAAAAATGCAAAAAAATTCAATCTAAAGCAGCAAAAAGCTATGTGTAACTCTACAGATTCCTTAACTGCTAATTTGACACAGATGTGCGATACAGATATACATGTCCGTTAAAAGTACAAAGAAGGTTTGAATTTTCCATAGCAGATAAAAATCATTCTTAATATTGTCAACATAAACATTACGAACTACAATCTTTACTGTGAAATAAACATTAAATACTCTCAATAATAAGGTATCAACAAACCAATGAACAGAATTAATATTGCAAGTCAACCAAGAGTTCAGAATCTCTAAAATATTTACCAAATCCTGGGAACAGTGAAGGTCAAAAGAAGCCCACAGAGTATATTACACTCATCATGTTTATATTACCGTAAGCAACAACACATGTAAAAAAGAAGTCGATGCGTGTTGTTCTGCAGGGAACGGACAGCCAGTCCCGGTCTGGTCCCCTATTGTTTACATTATTTGCTACACCAGTAGGAACATTCTTCCATAAACATTCACCAGGATATCAGTTTTGCACTTGCGATACCCAAAGCTACATTTCATTTGACAATTTGTTTTGTGACTTGTCTGTACAACTTGTGGCAATGCAGTCGTGGAGACTGGCTAACAGATGTATCAAAGACTGAATTTCTGCTAATTTATATAGTGCCTTACACCAACCTCACAAAGACGCTAATGAACACTCCAATAGCAACTGATAAGGTTGCGAATTAAAACCTTTGAAACTGATGACCTATATGTTAAGTTGGCTAATACTGCTTGCAACTTTGGCAACAGTTTGAATCTACTCTGCCTCTCAATGACTATGTCAACAGTATTTGTAAGCCTTCATATATGCACATTGTGACATGTGCAGAATTAGGCATTCCCATGACCGTATGTTTAACCACATATCTCTTGCAAACACACAGTCTCACGCCATCCTGATCACTGCAAATTGCAAGATGTAAAATGACATAATATGAATGTACAACCTCTATTCTTAACTCCTTGTGTTGGTTTACTGACCAGCAAAGAATCTGTCTGAAATATGGCTCCTATATTTTAATAAATATTTAACTCTGGTCAACTACAGTACAAACAGTCCCAAAAATTGTCAACAAGGTCACCTGACCATCCCTCTGTGGGCAAACCGAAAATAGAACTGTTACTCTTGGTAAACGGGTTTTCTGTTACCGGAACCAGATTCAACCAATTCTGCTCACTCGCTTATGACATTTCATCATCAACTTAAGACTACATTTTCATATTCCCTATCAGCCTTATCAGAATGATCTGGATATTGACGTTATTATATCTTTGTACCCCAACCATCGCATGATCGAAGATATTAATCACAATTACATGCCATGTATACATAACCACCTGTTAAAGAAACAGATGATTTTAATATAAAACTGACAGAGTGGACTAAAACCAATTCAGTGCAGGACTAGAGATCTGTAACTAGCGTCAAAGACAATGCAACGGATGAAAAGAATGATCCGTAGTAGCAGACAAGTCAAGAGGAACAAATGATGACACATGATCCCCCATTCACAAAGTACCTGAGGTCATCACGAAAAGCACAAGATGCAGATTTGGTTGAATGAAACTTGACATAAAGCAGAGACTGAGGTGGGAAGCTTAGTAAGCAGAACGTTTGCATACAATAATATTATTCATAAGCACCATCTCAAAGTACATTTCAGATATAAGATTAATGGTGGGATGGGTCTGTAATTGTCAGGTCATCAGGATATATGTACGTATGATAAAGACACAAAGACATATATATAAATATATATATATAATTTATTACACTACACCACCGCCAAGGGGTGGGAATGTTCGATGCCTTGAAGTTGGAGGGTTACAGGTTCGAATCCACCTCAATTCGGCGCATAGGGACCTTGGGCAAGTCCTTCACTCGCAATTGCTCAGCACTTCAGCATGAAACTCCGATGCAGTGTCAGCGCTGTAGTCGGGAGCACCTCTGAGTAGAATTCTTGAAGGGGCGCTATAACCAGTGCACATACATACATAATACATATAACATACATACATTACATATATATATTATATAAAATATAATATTATATAAACACACACACACAAATATATATATAATGTACGGTGATTAATTACCTTGCAAATTCAGGTGGATACAGTGATGAATGGAGAGTAGTCAATTCATATGGACCAAACTGGATGAGTGGAGGTGTCGGCTGGCAAGGATCGAAGTTATTCAACTCCTGACTGACGAGTATTCTCTGAAAATAATCAGCAACAGTCCCATCAAAGACTAGAATTGGAATGTCTTGAAATTGGCTTAGGATAATAAACATGGGGTCAACAGCACATGACAGGAACCAGCATGGGATCACACACAAGGAGACGATATAACAGCGGCAGCATTTCCTGGCCAGGAAAATGCAACAGATCACTATAAGTCATGATATGCTCTAGCATACGGAATTCAGACTCTGCACGTCTCAACTGTATCAGATCAGGGTCATATTAATCACACAAAAATCATCCCTTAAAACTCTCGTGACCCATAAATACCGATATGCTTACTCTGTATACTGAAGTTCTGTCCTTGCTGGCACAGTTTCTATAAATTAACTTTAGTCCATCATTGCCTGTAACTTCCAAGTCATTGCCTGTAACTCCCAAGTCAGACTTCTTTCACCATCCGAGCTATACATGCTCGAGAAACTGCACCTTTCTGCCAGGTCGGTATGCTCAAAATTTAAGGGATCCTAAACAGATGGTACTGAAGCAGAATTTATCAGTCCTGAACTACATATGCCTGCTTTAAGTAGAGCCAAGATAGATTACAAACATTGCGTGCCACAGTTCAAAGAGACTGACTGGCTCCATTCATTTATAACCACAATCAATATAAGCATAAATTGTGGTGTCACAAGCACTGTAACTTATTACCGTAGTAATCCCAATGAACAAACAAACTCCTGTTAATATATTAGAGACCATTCAGTCACTAGCCAAAAACAAACACACTTTCAGCCTACCTCAAGTTACATCCTTAACAGAACTGTCCAATAGTCTAGAAATGTTTCCCAGAGATTGCCAAAAGCGGCTATATACAGATGCGTCGATACGTCTTGCATCTTCCCCACGCCCATCACTTCCCCACGCCCATCACTTCCCCACGCCCATCACCCTTAGAACGAAGAAGTGCACCGATCAACTAAGCATGGCAATTATTCATCTGAAGTGCAACTAATTAACAGACTTTGCTTTCAAAGTGAGTATATTCATTGCAAAGTATCAACCAGACGATATTTTTAATCTGCAGCGAACCTCCCTGATCTTCCTTACCAACTAACGATATCCCTTATATCCAGTGAAACTTGTAAAGTCTTGAACAAACCATTTAACGCACCGCAGCCAAGATGCTGAACCCGTTATGCCCATGCCGCACTCTTAATCCTTTACCCGTTTGCGCCGACAATATCCGCTGATAACAGGCTTAACGGGGAAAAATGAACGGGTAAAGGGTTAAAGAGCCTTACTGTACTTTAATTAACACTTTTTGCGTCCTGCAAATATGTAACCATGCTAAGCAAGCGTGTATCAACGATTTCCTAAAACTGACCATCACAAGTCCGTGTTCCCCATAACTTGGCAAGGACAACAAAGGACAATGACACATACAAACAAGCATACACATACACACATGCACTCAACAGAACTACACAATCAGTGAAGAATGTCATCCCATAAAACTTAATTAAAAAGTGCACTCAAAAAACAAACATAAAACAAAACAAGAAATTTAATCCAATTTGGAAAGCGACAAAATCCGCGATCATAACCATTAAGCCATAATTTGCACTCAACGTGTCATCTGTGACTTTGACACAGACAGCAAGGTACACACACACACACGCACACACACACCACTGCCTACTGCTGCATCCTACTGCACACAAGTTGACCCAATTTACACTGTCCCTGCCTGATATGCTTATGCAGCTGTCAATATTTTCAATTTCCGTTGTGCATTGCACAACATTTTGGTCTGGACTGGTTGGAGGTATCAAGTGCAGGAGGCATACAACCAGGAGTTTCATTCATCTACAATTTGATCGTTTTGAAAGTTTCTTCACAAATCATGTCACAATGACCTCATATTTAAAAACGGGACCCTCCAGATTTAAAATATTACGAACCATTACAGTTCAGATCAGATAAAATCTTACTTAAATTTCCTCACATTGATGAATATGAACTTTACACAAATAACAAATGAAGGGAGTCACTTTTCCCCACTCATAGTGCATTACACTCTCTACTGGTAACTATAGCCATTCAAATACTAAAAACGCTCAGCACAGCTCAAGAGACAGTACATTTCAAACATTATATATGGGCTAAATCTTCCACCTCTTTCATTCATTGCTTTCATTTAAGAGATTTGCATAGCCCCTTCAAGACTGTCTACACAGAAGTGCTCCTGATCCTATCGCAGCTAAGAGATCTAATGAGCTCAACAGACCTCAGAGTAGGTCTTTTGAAGAGGTGCTATATAAATTTTTAGAATGAATTTTTGTTACTGTTATTATTATTACTGTTATTATTATTATTTATTACTTTATATATGGTTCAAAAATAAAATGTAATTTAGTGAAATGCCAAAGAACCTCAGCGGCAATTTTCTGTGCCTTTCGGAAGAGAATCATGTCACCGGGCGTCATTCCAGGGCGAACAATTCTTCGAGCGTCAGCCGCATCAAGAACAATAGGATGCTCAGTCAATGATTCATCTTCCTTCTTCGCTGGTGAGACGGGATCAACGCATCCTTCAATTTTAACGTCTGAGCCTGCAACCATCAAAACAAACATTTTATGACATTTTAAAATTGGATGCAAAGACAAATCTAGAATGGAACCGAATCTCATCTCGTACACAATAAAGTAACTTTATTCTGTTAAGCAATTTGAATACTTTATTCTGTTAAGCAATTTGAATCCACTTGCAATTAAAACCGATAAAAAGTGAAACCGATGCTGTCGAAGATTTCATTTACTGTGCCCATCACTGATACAAAAGTAACTTTATTTTGCTAACAGTTTGAATCTACTTACAACAATTGGCAAAAGTGAAGAAATTAAATACCAGACTTCTGCATATCGTGATAGAAGATACACTTGCCATTTTTATTTGGAGCACCTCTGAGTAGGCTTCTTGAATGGGCACAGTATACATTTCTGGAATGAATTATACATACAGGATAAAAAATTCTTTTATCAAAGACAGGCACTTACTTTCAGAGTTCTGCAGTGATTTCAATTCCATGACAGGCGCTGCTGGTTCAGACGGACAGGAACCTCCGCCTCCTCCGTGTGACAGGAAAACGGAGCAGTCGTTGGATGAAAGACGGGTCAGCTTGACCATTGCGCTTTTTCCAGTGGTAGGAAAGGCTGCCGAGGCGGAAGAAGAGGAAACTGCCGTGCCCTGCGATTCAGCGCTTGAAAGCTTACAGTGTTCGACTACATCAAGCTGTCGACTTGTCGGAGGACGTGCTGACGTAGTAGTCTTGGCATCAAAAGGCACATTGCTGCTGCTGCTGCTCTTGAAATGAGCGTCACAGATCGCTGACACGTCATTCTCGCTTCTCATCACCACCGAGTCTCCAAGCAACGGTTGTCCTCTCGCGCCAGTTGACCGACCAACCGGTGGACAACTAACCGCCAAGGTCTTGGATGTTCCGGACGATCTGCTCCTGTCATGGCACGGCAGGGACTCGGAGCTGCCCGACCGAGACTGCTTCGACAGGCGAGTACTGTAGCCAAAGGTGTGCGACGAATGCCTCTTGTCGGCAGACGACGTCGTCACTACACAGGTGTTCAGATGAGACAGAGACCTCGACGACTCCGGACCACCGTGTCTGCCGAGCTGTTTCTTCGATTGTGCGGACGTCGTCTTCGTCTCCTTCAGTCCCGACAGCGACAGCGATCTCGTACGCGAACGGATAACACGTCCGGCCAGACGAGACAGCTTAACCTCCGACCCCGTCATCATCATCTCCGAGGTTCCTTTCTCCGACAAGTCCCACTTCTTTCCCAAATACACCAGACTGTTCCTCACGTAGAACGGTCCGCCTTCCATCGATAGGTCGTTTCCGTGGCAACGGCCGAGCGTGCAACTCCTACGCTTGCCGTCGACCGCGAAGAAATGGGACAACCCATCCAACAGCTGCTCCCTTCGACGACCATCTGAAGTTCTGCGGCTATGTTGACCGTCCTTCTTCTTTTCAAGTCGGAAGAAAGCGGAACTCTGTGCATGATGAGATGCTGCCTTGATAGATTTTGGCCGCGGCTGCTGTTGCTGCTGTTGTCTTCGAGGCACAAGGGTCAGCAGGCGAGACTTCGGAGACGAGGAACCGTTTTTAACTTTCAGCTCGAGCGTCCGTTGCAAGGTGTTGCGAGAAACGCGCGAGTTGCGTTTGTTGGATGGCGTAAAGAATCTCGTGAGACCGTCGATCAGTCCCTTTGGATTCATGTCGCCGTGATATTGCGATTGCTCTTCGGTATTGTCGCTTGCGATGATGTTTTCATCTGTGATGACAGGCTTCTCTGGGATTTCTGCCGACCGACCTTGATTTGGTTCCCATTGTGCGGATACAGCTGCTGCGGTCAAGGCGCATCCGGCAGAAACTCTACAAAATTTATTTAACGTTCAGAATATACCAGTGACATGGTACTCTGTAATAATAATATACCTGTGACATGGTACTCTGTATTAATAATATACCAGTGACATGGTACTCTGTAATAATAATATACCAGTGACATGGTACTCTGTAATAATAATATACCAGTGACATGGTACTCTGTAATAATACTTTCATCAATACAGTTACTTCTGAAACCTCAAAACATCCAGAGTGATGGTGCAGTGGTGGGTTCGTTGCCATGGAACTGGAGAGTTCCAGGTTTGAATCCACTTCAAGCCGCCACGTAGGGACCCTGAGCAAGTCCTTCACTCGCCATTGCTCATGCTGCTCAGCGTGAAACTCCGATGCAGTGTCCACGCTGCAGTCAGGAGCGCCTTTGAGTGGAGAGCTTGAAGGGGCGTTACAGCGAATACAAGAAATAAATAAATATGCTGTCAAGAGAAGCAATCAAAACCTATTAAAGCTATATGGCAATATATATAACTCTTCTACATCAGCTGATACATCTGATACCTGCAGACCACACCTCTGTATACTAGCAGACCAGTAGTTAACAACGATGTTCAGTAAATGGACGATCGCCTCAATGCCCACGCTCTAAAAGGAGACTTCACGGGTTCATGGGGCAAGATAAGACAATCAGAGTACTTAATTCCACAGCTGATTCCATGAAGGTCCTCAGAAGTGTGAATCTGGATTCAAGACAGCCTGCACAAGTGCATAGATCAGAGCGATTGTACATTCCACTGGAACTGCAAGAATAGAAGGAGTGAGATAAAGTGTCTGATAAATACATGCGCATGCATGGATGCTTCCTTCAGCCGAAGTACAAACACAGCAGTGGTTGCCAAATAATGCGCATTCTTCACGACGGGCTACATATACCTCAACAGCGAATTTTGATTTTGCTGCAGAAGCAAGAGCAAGTAATGTAATTTTGCAGCACATACTAGCCATACAACATGTGCCCAAAAAATCAATATCAGCATGAGGAGTACTGCACAAAGCAATGCTATTGCTGAAACATGTACGAATCAGGGAGAGAGAGAGACCACAACATTGAAAAATCAAAGAGCAGAAGATGGTGGTGCGGTCATTAGAAAAAAGTTCGGGAACCAAGGTCTTTGTGTTCAGCCTTAGAAGTTAAATACCGATGACCGCCAAGGTCATGTGAAGATGACAACCAAGAAAGAGTTTACTTGCCAGACTAAAACACACTTGTTTAGATCTCTACAGTGCTATGGGCACAGTGCTGTAAAACACACTTGTTTAGATCTCTACAGTGCTATGGGCACAGTGCTGTTGTGAGTTACTTGAAAGGGTGCTATATT
Organism: Lumbricus terrestris; assembly: GCA_949752735.1. Classification (NCBI taxonomy): domain Eukaryota; kingdom Metazoa; phylum Annelida; class Clitellata; order Crassiclitellata; family Lumbricidae; genus Lumbricus; species Lumbricus terrestris. The sequence continues at coordinate 30,856,684 of OX457040.1, forward strand.
AAGTATCATCATACAAATTACCGGCCAGTGTTTATATTTTGTTATTGTAACCTGAACAAATAAGAACTACGGCTATGGTTAACCAAACACAAAGAATTGTAGGAACTTAGATCTGCAATGTTTAACAAGTCTTATTGCAAGAACTATATTGGCTACCGGTGTCTGTAGCAACCCCAACAACTGCAGTCATATAAATTAGAGCAGAAGATATCCTAGTACCACAAATTGAATATTTTCCAACTGATTTGCTCATTTTACCAATGACTGGGATCATGACCCAAATTATAATGGAGTGCATCAACGTAATCACTAGGCCATCAACATGTGACATGTGCCGTACATTGCATACAATATGATTACCCAACATGTTTTCCGAAGTAAGGTTTGCATTTGTAATAAAATCTCCTTCAATCGAATGAAATGAAACGCCAGACAAGAAAGTCAGATGACACAAGAGAACTTGTTTGCTTGCTTTCGTCCGGCCCAAACAAGCAAGCAGAGAGCTCTACAAAAATCCTTTCATAGCTGTCAGGCAGCTACACCAAACTGTAGACACTGTGTCAACAATGTCTGTGTCAAAAAGAATTTCCCTTTTCAGTTGTTCTATGCTTCTTCCACTCGTAAAAACCCATCTCACTTTGTCAAACTCTGTCACGACATGAACTGTACTCAAAGGATATACGGTTTCAATGGCTTGACAAGCTGTACGCGGCCACAGCACAGTAAACTAGAGTAATATTTCTGAATTACGACTGCCCCTCTGTCATGCAATCATTGTATTCACCGTTCAATGTTTCCCCATCTGCAGAATTAAAAGAGCAGACGTGACAAGATTTTTGTTATTGTGCTCACGTTTGAAGTACGAACAGTCAGGCGAGAGAAAGTCTTCAGAGAATTATCAATTAAATACAAGATGCTGCCGAACTCATGCCAATAGTGTTAGGCCATGTAGGTCTCATTTAAAAATTGTCTGCATACAAAATAGAGATGGCTACATAATGTTACATAAAATTACTTTTGAAGCCAGGAAGCCCTATTGAGGCGACCTCAGTACTTCAACAGAACTATTACTCTAGCAAAAACATCACATTTTGTAAGACGTGAGCATAATGGCAGAGAACTACGAAGAAGAATTGTAGAGAGCAATATAACAGAGAGGGAAAGAGAGAAAGAACTGCTTCTGGAATGCCACAAGAAAAAAAAGCGGAGTACTAAACCTTAGAATGGAATATGACCGGCTGACGGAGTGAAGTGGTAAAACAAATGCCAAATGGGATTCATGTTACTCCGTCTGACTGAGTTTGGCAGCCTAAAAGGACCATCAATCATCTCAATTTGGCCACCATTTCGTAAAACAAACCAAATATCCTCTGACACGCAAATTCTTCTAAGAACGAAGATGAGCAGGTTTGTACAAATAACTATAAAAAGTTTAATAGCCCACCTAGTCATCTCAATAACATCGTGCAAATCGCCACACCCAGCAAGTTCAACACAGAATCAACTAGCAGAATGAATTAGAAAATTTCCTCAACTGCAATAAATGGTCGAAATAAAAGTAATTAGTAACTACTTAGAAAACAGATGATGCTCTTCATCGGTGGTGCAGCAACTTCCTGCATTCAAACTATAACTTAGTAATACACCAGACAAGTAAATAATATATACACGAGCATACTCAGCATACAGATGTGATGTCATATTGTTTCACCATGTAAATGAGCTGATAGTTTTGCTGTACCTTTGTACCCATTACAACGTGTATGAGTTCGACAGAGGATGAATGATTTAATGCAAATCAACACAAATTCAAGATGAAAAAATCCAAGAACAAACAATGCTGTGAACAGTGACTCTCCAACGCTTACACATAATGCAAAATAAAAACCACTTCACTCATGAAGAGCCGTAAACTAAAATTGTACAGCGTGTCTTAAACTGAGAAGTAGTGAGGAAATGAAGAAGGCCATGACCCCAGCTGCTTTTGGAGACCAGTGAATGACAATGACGATGGCACTAAACAATGGACAAAACGAGATGCAATACAACATACGCTGTTCACAGCTAGAGTCAACAAATTCCAGCACACGACTTTCACCAGCAAAGCGCTACAGACGAGACCGATTCATCAAAAATAGATACCATGATTATAAGAAAAACATAAACTGGCTGGATCGGTATGTCTGGTATCACTGTATACTCGCTGTTGCAGTAAGCCATAAGCAATAAGCAAAGAATGGCAGCAGTAGAAAGGAATGAGTAACAGAACAGCATTTACTGAGCACTGCCTGTGTCCAGTGTCACAAAGAATAATAACTGAAGACCAGTCACTTACGATTGTCCTGAGACAATTATCATGGATACGAACTGTTAGCAACTTCATTTTTTAGACTCGGCGTACGAGGGCAGGTGAACACTACCGCCCCTCACCATATCATCTACTCACTGACAGTTTATAGTCAGCACACTCATTCATTACAGCTGAGCTGAGTTGGCTAGGGGCAGAGGTTGGGCAGAATTGATCCCCGACCTCTCATCTCACAGTCGAGCATGCCGACTACTCGACTATCCACGATCGAGAGCCGAGCGTTACAGAAGACGATGAAATTATAATTAGATCAGACAAATGGCTACGAAGAAGAACGAAGACCGGTTCTAAGATGATCAACGAGAAAGAGGCTTACGGATCGTCCTCCTCTGTAGGGCAACTACCCTCTGGTGGCTGAACCGGGTCACTCGCTGTCCCCATCTCATCTACGATTGGTGACCGCAGCGGTGACTCTTCCTGTGGTGTATTGCTCTCCAAAGGCGGGCCGTGCATGTCTGAAAGAACAATTTCATTCGTCATCCATCAACAAGCAATATGATCTACCCACGCAAGAAAAACACTGATCCTGGCAGATAGCACTGTAACTACTACCACTGGCCTAATAAGAAACCTTAAGAAACCTTATAATGTAATAGAAACAGATGAGCTGTATTTTAATTTATTTTCTTGCATTCACAAAGTACTGCAATCTGATGACTAGCTAGTCAATTTCGAATGCAAGAAGCTGCAGCAAATGGGGTTGGCTCTAGTTACAGTGATGATACATCCAAGGGAAGGTTCAGATCTGCAGACTGCATTTAACAGCCAAGTGCTTCACCAATCAATCGTGCTGTGTGACACTGTTGATCCCTTGATTTTCAACAGTTAATTAAATTAACAGTAAATGAAATCAAAAAATTCATGAAATAACTATACACCACGCTACAAATCTACCAGCAAGGCAGAGGCTAAGGTTTATTTGAATCACCATCATTAAAATAGCTTTTCATCACTCTAAAACTCTTTCAGAAATGCATTGCGATGGCATATGCTTGCAAAGCATAGAATTTTAAATCTTTTACTTGAATGATAATCATAAGCCAGTTACACCTGAAACTTTTAAACTTATAGGGTCCAAGGAAGTAGGCAAACGAAGACTCACTGCTGGACGAATACAGGCATTTTAAATTTCAGAAGAAAAGTGATGGCTTAAAGACTAACAATATCAATGACTAAACATTAAGGGAAGCATTGATGGATTTCGCAAATGCGGATTATTTCTTCATGCTCATAACAAACAAATGGCTGGTGGCACTGATGATGATGATGATACTTTTAAGGCAGTCAGTATGAATATTTATATCTTAACTCCAAGCCCTTCTGCTACCAGCAGCCATCTCTAGCAATGATTCAAGCTGATAAAATTTTATTGACAGAGATCGTCATCATTAGCATTTCTATTTATATCTTAAACTCACATAATTTTGAACCAAGAGAAATTACTAGAAGCAAGTTGTATGTACAATTGTACATGTAATTATCTCTTAAATAAGGTACCGGTACTGGTGGTACAGATTGTTTGGGCTTGGTGCAACTGAAATTACACAACTAATTCATGCTTAAATTCATTCTCAAATGTACTCATAGTATATACTAGTGCAAACGGACAGTGAATCAGTGATGCGCAATTGGCACAAACGAGACTAAGGTGTTTGCCATTCCTGTAAAGCTGAAATATCTCACAATGGTAGGCGTCTGGAGTCATACCAGCCAAATAAGAACTTGGATAAACAGTTACGTCACTTCTTCTTAGATTCGTTTGACAGCCATGTCTAAAGACTTCTATGCAAGTTTTCTTCGGTGCATATGGTTCTATACAAGCTGACCGAATTATACCGACTTACAATTCGGCATGTCAAATAATAATCTATTGAACTGGAAAAAGCCCCGAACAGCAACTCTACCGGTTAACCCATCCAATTAAGGTTAAGCTGTTCACTTAAGGTTAACCCGTCCACTTAATGTTAACCCAATACTCATACACTTGAGCAAAAAGGTAAAGGATATACAGTTAGCAAGTCTTTCACTTTGCTGAAGTTGTGTGTTGATTACAGAAATAAACAAAAGACACCAAATATAACATTTCAACAGACGTGTATAAAACTTCACAGATGCCACATTTTCTAATTAGAGCTGTAGTGAACAGCATTTTTTAAAAACTAATTGACTGAATATGAATAACTGGTAACACCGCTCGGTCAAAGAATACTACAAATAGTAGGTGACAACAGTAACATCCGTAATTCAACAATCCTAGTTGTGGATTGGGTGATGGCAAGGGAGGGTGGGAAGGGAACTGGTGAATGATGACACAGGCTGAGAGACATGGACTTGAGAGGATGATTATATTGTCCTACTGGACACAGGACAGTACTTGTAGTGGCATCAAAGAACTAACATGTAACACACAGGAGGAGGCATCAAAGGTGGGACTCACTAGCACAGGAAGAGGCATCAAAGGTGGGATTTGCTAGCACAGAATGAGGCATCAAAGGTGGGACTCACTAGCACAGAGAGAGGTATCAAAGATGGGACTCACTGGCACAGGAAGAGGCATCAAAGGTGGGACTCACTAGCACAGAGAGAGGTATCAAAGGTGGGACTCACTAGCACAGGAAGAGGTATCAAAGGTGAGAGACTTACTATCATCCTTGGAAAAAAATTAAAGATCATGAAGGTATGAATATGGAATGAAACTGGTTGTAATCGAAGACAAAGAGGTTTCTCCGCGAGAGATAAATTCTGTAGCTTATTAAAGTGGGCAACAGTTGTGACAGGTGGTAAAGAGACAAATGCTGCAATCGTGGGACTGGTAAAACTATGGAAGAACAATTTAAAATGTAGAGTGAGGAACTGAGGATCGAGATTCAAAGTAGTGAGCACACTTGTGTAAAGGATCTAAATCCTGGCCAATAATGATGGCGGCAGACAAAACTGGAGGCAGTATACAGCACTGTAGGCAGTTGAAGGGATTCCACATTTTCCAGTGTTGGACAGTTTATATGGCTGCCACCAGAGTGCTGCTGCAGCTGCTGTCCATCTGATCTTACTGCACTTTCATGGTTTCATAAACCATCGAATAAAACTATAAGATGGCAGGTGGGAGAAAGTGAAATAAAGGACATAACCAGAAAGAGTAGATCACAACGGATGGGACATATGTCATTTTAATTGATGAAGACACTGCACAGAACAGAGCCAGCCAATTGAAAACCTGGATTCCTGAAGAGAAATGGAAGAGTGAAAACGAAAGAAGAAAAGTCCAGAGACCACCAGAAATGATCTCAACATGTCTTAGGATGAATTGTGGAATGAGGCAGGAGGACTTGCGCGATTTACAGACCAGTAATACAGATATTGTAAATTATTGTCCAGAAATTAAGCATAACTAGACGTAACTCCAGAAAATGCGTCTCCAAGGCACCGACCATGCATGCATGCATACATACATACAATCATGCATACACACACATCTACTATAATGAAAAATATCAGCCTAAATATATATATACACATATATACACACACACACACAGTATAAATTACACAAATGACTCATAGACAATGACAAAACAAATGCCTGATTATATTATAAGTAAAGGTGAGACCAAGGTAATGCATCAGTAGATAAGGAGGTGTGGCCAAGGTAATGCATCAGTGGAAAAGGAGGTGTGGCCAAGGTAATGCATCAGTGGAAAAGGAGAGCAGACTAATTTGAAAGCAACCATGTCACCCAGAGGTGGATGCTTAGTCATAGCTCAAGTCCACACCTGTAATACATCACTTGACATCATAAAAGGTGTGCTTCATTAATAGCTACACAGACAGGCTTGATTGATAACTAAGCAGTGGAAGAGCTATTGATCTTTCATTGATAATCGCCAACCTGTCAGTGAGCACTGATGACGAGGTGATGAGGAGGCAGCAGCGAGAGTTCTTGAAGAATTGCCATCAGCAGCATTGCTGCCATTGCCCGTCTCAACACAGATGGGCTGAAATATACAAAACAGACTTGTGCAAATATCTCACCATATAAACCGAATCAAAACATTGAAGAAATTAAGCAATAAAAAAACATATTCATTCATTCGTTTCAAAATTTGTATAGCGTCCCGTCAAGACACCCACTTGGAGGCGCCCCTGGCCAAGGGCGGATACAGAAATTTTTGAAGGGGGGAGGCAAAGTCCTACGGAACTACTCATGGGGGGGGCACATCTACTTTCCAAGCAAAATAGCTGGTCAAAAATCAAGAAATTTCTAAATGGGGGGGGGGCATGGGCGGATTGCCCCTCTGGATCCACCTCTGCTTCCGGCCCAACCACGGCAATATAAATCAGATTTCAGCAACCTGTAAAAATATTGGCATTATTTCTAGAGTACTATACGTGCATCTCTAATGGAAGTACATTCAAAGTGGATGGCCAACAATCGAGAATGAGTGACGTTGCCTAGTTGAGGTGCTAGCGCGGGGAACCAGAAGTTCCCCATTAGCAGAGGGATGAATGGCTCGACGGCCATCCCTATTTCCTGCGTCCCAGACTGCCAACTAAATTGTCACCCAGGCAGACAACTTAACGAGGAAAAAGGTTTTTTATCACGAATGCTTTATTGTTTTCAATTTCATGGTTATAACCAAAGTGCAGTTATGCAGTTTGACAAATAAAGAATATAAACTTACATACTTATAAGAAATTAACAGTAACATTTGTCTTTCCTACTGAGAAAAGGTGCAAAGTGCACAGAGTTGATGACTTCCTGTCTTTAACCTTTGCATACCATAGTGCAGATGCAGATCTATGCCAGACCTGTATACTACTTACTATCTCTCATTCAATCAAGTCTGATTTTTTCGACAAATAACAACAGCCTACAGCAAAATAATTTGCTGTTTGTCAGTGTTTTCTAGACAAGCGTTTGTTCTGGACATTGCCCCCCACCCCCAATGCAGCTCGGCTAAACAGCCATTGCATCATAATGAGGCGGCAACAACAAATACCAAATAAACCGCAGTGCTTACTGCTTAGTCAACAGGGGTCAGAGCTCACAGACCTCTTTAGCATATAAACTGTTGGTCTCTTCTTGTGCAGCTGAGCATCCCTCGAAGATAATTAACTGAGATGAATGGACCTCCATCGCTGATCACCCAAACGGCACATTAGACTAATGTCCGAAACATGACAACAGTTGGAAGTCACATTAGATGCGATAGAGCTCTATGGCAAACGTTTAAGGTCAACTAAGTAGTCTGCACCAACTAAAGTGATGTAAATATCACAAGCAGCCTAAAAACACCTATCTATATATAGGATGCTTATTATTATATCATATTATGAAAACACCCTACCCACCTACACACACACACACACACATACACACCCACACAACCCCACCCACTCACCCGCACACACCCCCACACACCACACACACACGAGGGTACCTAGAGTGCAAAAGAGTGTAAGGCAAATGGAGAAAATGTTAAGTTATTTAACTCCACCCTTAATAATTGTATAACACAACATACCAATAAAAAACCAGTGAATAGGTTGATAATTAACTTAAGGACTTGACAAAGATGTCAATATGATGTGACAGTTGAGCATTAGCTCACAGCATAGGCACCTTGATCAAGGTGCTATGCTGTGAGCCTGTGACCTGACCATCCCAGTGGGCCGTTTAAACTTTCACATTCTGCTTTACATGATGGCCACTTAACCAATCAACTATCACAACTATCCATCTATCTGATTACAATCAACCAGCCATCTGCTTACAGGACATTCAAAATCAATTATAAGAGAAAACTAACATTAGGCCCAATTATGGCATGATGCTATCAAATACTAACCCCCAACATGACAGTAGATGAAAAAAAATTAAAATATGTAAGTAAGTAAGTACGCACTACACAGCCTTTTAAAACTGCAAGTCAAGAGCTCAAATTTTACAAGATAGACATTGGACAGTTGATGTAAAATGGCTTCTGTTGTTCGATCGGGAAAAGTGAAAAAGTAGCACAGCTATATTATCACCTACTATGGGAGCTTCTGACTCTTGCTTCACGATATAGCAAACTGTTCTGAGACTGGTTAGTTCGCTGGTAACTGATGATGCAAAGTCTACATATTCAAAGTATATAGTGCGAGATAAGACTGCCGTACATCTCCGCGATATATTCCTGGCAACAGATGTTGCGTGTTACTCGAATCTTTATAGTCCAGTCTACTCTGAAGGGTCATAGGAGAAACACGTGGAAATTCCGGACTGTTTCGTGATTTTAGTTGTTATCAACCACGTGGCGAAGTGAAGATTGTAGGTGTTATTAAAATAATTCAAAATGAGAAAACCTAATTCCATGCTGATGACTTGACTTGCAAACATCGCAGAAGCAGACTTGGATGCAATAAGCCGACGAACAGATGAGAAACTTGCGAACAGACAAGAAACTTGCAAGCAAACGACTTAAAATCCAATGAAAGTACACATTCTTTCCGAATTAATTTGGTTGCGAGCAGGTGTAAAGAGAAACCCAGTTTTATAAATTCATCAATTTATTCTATGGATTTATATAGCACCTCTACAAGAAATCTCCTCATGGGCGGTGCTCCCAGCCCAGCCACCGCAAAAGAAAAAATACTTCATAGATTTATGAAACAAGGCTTGATTGGTCAGATGTAATAAATGCAGCTTTGAAGCCAGGAGGTCATTCCAGATGACGCCTACCATCCTACATACAGACAAGTATATTATAAAACAATTCACTTTCATATCATTGTAATTTAGTTAACTTTAATGCACTGCCAATCAACTGTTGTTGCAGATCAGAGATGAAAACATTTATAAAGAGCCACAAATAATCATGTCAGCAATGAGAACATATAGTCCCTAGATCCCAATCACAAAAACGGAAACATAACAGAGAACGAACTCATTAGAATTATTGGCTATTACCTGTCATAATGTCTGATATGAAAAGCGAAAACTATAGAATCACTGTAATGACTATAATTACCTGAATTTAGAGCATCCATCAGAAATAATTGCCTAGCCATTGCCACGGCATTAACGGAAACACCACCCAGACATTTTAAACCTGGAAGAGCTGTCCATTATACTTCTGCTATGATGCACAGGTAATGGACTGAAAGCCTTTCCAGCTTGAAAGACACATTAGCCACTGCATAGTACAAAAGAGTTGCAAGCAACCCCACCACACTCTCTAACAATGACCCGGACAATAGCAACAACAATAACTGAGAATATCTCATAAAGGCTTAGTGATATCCACAGCCCCTCCTGCCTCATTCTGTGTGGCTCACTCCTCTTGGCTACCCATCATACCACAGGGCAGCAGAAATGACTCATACTGGACACTATGGCTGTGGTCAGCCAGGACACTGGCAAACCACACCACCACACCCTGGTCACTTTCTGTCCAGACTAACCACAGTTAGCTGTGTTCCCTCCCCCCACATCTCTTTTGTGAGGACCCTGAAATGGATTATGGCTGCTAAAGAAGCCTATCACAATGAGCAGACTGTCTGTCATAACCACAGCATCCTTAGTGTAATATATCACCACCACCACCACCACCACCACCACCATCACCACAAAATGCAATTACCTGCACATCACCCCTGACACTGCATCTAGGTCAAGCATACATTATCACCATAAGCAAGGCACAATGATCATGTAGCCTACATCACTGCAATGCACTCTTATCACTATAAAACTGCATATTAAACAAGGAAATCATAAGATAAACCGCATTATCAGCATATCACCGTGGAATCAGCATCATGAACAACACCTTATGATGAAGACTCTAATGCAGTGGTTCCCAACCTGTGGCCCGCCGGACCTCAAAAAAATGTGGCCCTCGTCCCTCAAAGAATTAACAAAACATATGACAAAATTGAGATTTTGGACAGGATAGAACATTTCTATTACACATTATTTTATTTTTGCATCTGTAAATAACACCAGACATTCTATTTTGATTCAATTATAGGGCCTAACAATTTAAATGCTTTTAGTTAATTAAATTTTAGCCTTATGCACCCCTAATGACCTTCAAGTAAGAAAAAGTGGCCCTCGTCTCCTCCAACTTTGAAAAAGTGGCCCCAAAGTCAAAAAAGGTTGGGAACCACTGACTGCCATGCTCTAATGCATGACAGTCAAAATTGCAAAATGAGCACAAGCACTACTCCTCATGACAAACCACCATGACGAGCACATTTTTATACATGCATCATTGTCACTAACGCATCACTACACACTGCATAAAACCATAAAGACTTCATCTTTGATATCACAATAGGAAACAGCATTTATAAAGGACATTGCCACATTAACCACAATTATATTATCTTAACACATCATAGCAACATCAGCATCTCATACACTTTCCTAAACCCCTTTCTTGCCATATTCAGTGCATCTCCTTGGCTTTAACATTTGATCCTATCCATTACCACCATTGGCATGGTCTAACACAAGGCTCAGTCTACAATTTATAAAGACCCAACATATTTCAGCACTGTGACCTACAGCTCCTCATTATACCAGTCATATATCCACCTCCAGTTGACAATACCCATCTCCAAGTACACATCATCAGAGTCAGGAGGTCATATACCTTACGGTGGAACTTTGAACCTCCTCCTGCACAGACAACATCATCATCATGGTGTAACGGAATCTATTCATGCACATTGCACAAACAACTTCAACCTGATAAATCCGAGCTCATTTAAATAGACTGGTACCAAGTCATCTCTCACCTCTCCGTGTTTACATCTTCCTCTGCACTTCCATGGTCTTCTGTTCTTAGCTAAACATCAGCAAAATCTATACTTCATCTCCAGCGACTCTGACAGCTCTGGATTCCATATCAATAAGACTGTTTACATGTAGATTTCCTTCTGATCAGACATGATTAATGCAAGTCTATACTGTGTGGCCTTCTGACGCCATGCTGCTTCCTGTAAGAAGCTATACCCATCAGGCAAGCTACACATATTTGTATGGACTCTTAATATGCCAAAATCACACCTGCTCCTCATTCTTTGCACCGGTGGTAGGTGAGCAAATCTGTTTGAAGCTGCATTACTCATTTACAAAGTGCCTGCTATAAGCTCACCTCCTTCCGGTAGCTCTTGCCTTCATAAATACAGACATATTTAGAATTCACAGTATACATGCCTAGATAAATAAATGCATGAACATACATATACACATACATATACACATACATAAATACATACATAAATACATACATAAATACAAACCATACCATAAAATACATACATACATACATAAATACATGCATGCATGCATACATACATACATATTACATACATACATACATACATACATACATACATACATACATACATACATATTACATACATACATACATATATATACATACATACCCACACATGTACAGTTGTACGCACACAACAAGTACATATGCATAATTGCACATACATGAATTTTCATGTCTTTGATATGTTATTACTCTCACAATCGTCAGGTACAAGCTATCTCATCATGTTTTCAGAGTAACTTATTGAGCCAAATTTCACTCCAAACTCAAAACGTAGCTCTTTCGCACTCCCAAAGGCTCACAATATCCCCCAATGCCAGGTTTCACACTGCAAAAATCCTAGCAAGCATCATCACATTTCAGTTGGCCTGCACAGTATGCCCATCAAGGATCTTACACACATCCAGGATGATGATAAGCTCAGCAACACAGCAAAACTACATGAATACTATGTGGCACTAAGAGCATTTGGCTGCCACAACAACAATAAATAACAGTACATAAACATAAGAAACAGGTTCGGTGAAAACAACAGAGCACAGTTTTCATTTTGGGATAAATGTATCTCTCTCTCTCTCACTCTCTTCTTCCTCCCCAGAGTTCCTTCGTTTTTCTCTCAGTGGAAACCTATATTCAGCCAAAAATCAATGGTACAACACTGCAATCAATTTTATCAATCAATTACATCATCACCGTATGCCAGGGCGACAAGAGAGCAGCGTTATCCGATGCTTCAACATTTTCAGTCACATCCAAAAGCCTACATAGATGTACGGATAACAATAATAATTTCCTTTATTGAACAATCCGGTTGAGAGACCACAACGAGTTGCAGTGTACAGTTATGCAATCGAAACAATTCACAAGAACACAAATCAGAAATATCTTAACTACTAACAGAACAGACAGCTCCTGTAATACAAGGGCACTAATAGCTATTCTAATAGCAGCCCACAAAGCACGTCTATCCTACGGGGGCTTTGGGAATCGAACTCAAGTCCGCTGATCCCCATGCCAGTGTTTTATCAAATGTGCCACTGGGTCTCCTCCCACAGCATATGCAGAAGCCACATCACAACAGAATTACATATCTTCCATATCAGACGAATCTTGTTACCCAAAACAAGGTGTACTATCAAAGCAGGCTTCACATGGCTTCAACCCCAGGACGATGCATTCCAAGACTTTTTCCGAAGATATTTCAATAACAAAGCAATCGCTTTACGGTATTACGACAATATCGTAACTAAGATAAACGTTTACTTCGTTCATTCTATGATTACGCTATTTCATTTGAAACTAAGGCTCATAACAGTCTCGCATGCACATCTGACAGGCTGTACTTTAATATTCATCAGCCACACTCGTAAATAATAATCGGATCAATTTAATATTAGAACAATCGATATAATCGGTATCCGCAAAAATAATCGGCGCTGAAGAAAAATTTCTCGGTGCAATATAATAATTTTACAGCAAACATTTAGTATCAAGGTGTGTAGGTCTCCGAAAATGTACATTATCCTTTGGCATGCTATCATGCATCAATGGCCTAGAGAAAATGGAGCACGGTGCATCCCGATCGTAACAATGGAGTAACAATGAATATCATCATTGCCCGTAACAATGGAGTAACAATTGGATGCTCTCGAAATTGCTTTAAAATCACTGTTCTTCTGCACTGTTCTTCTTCTTCGTCGAGAGCGAAATCTTTGAAACCGAAACAGCGACAACGTAGCTGAAAGAATTGGCTGCATACAAAACGTATGTTTTAAGCAGATGCATGTGGCAACATTATTGCCCACCGTCGTCGTTGAATGAGTTGTGTGGCAGCCAGTTTGGTGATAATTTCTGAGCCCCAAAATTTATACAAAGGAATCGGTGACGACATAACATGTCATATCAAATACTGGTCACCTCTATTTTTATGTAGCTCATTAATGCATATTTTATGGAGAACAGCAACAGCACACAAGAATTCTTAAACCACTCCATAACCATATATGCAACCCAATGCTAAATGTTTGTCACTTTTACTCGGCATTGAATAACCCAAGTTTCTATTCATTGTCAATTTCTGAGATTAGGCTTACATGAAAATAATTTTGATGTGAAATATACAAGTTTTGTCTGCAGTATTTGGAAACAACCTTGTGCATACAAGCCATACATCACCATCTTTGTGAGCTCCACCATCTTAATCCAGGCAAGCGCAAGCGGTAAAACACGAGTTTGCATTGCACTAGATGGTTTATGCTCCAGAATCGAACATTTTGACTAAACAAATAAAAAAAATCAGTCTCAAAGTCGGTATCGACAGCTTAATAATCAGCCATATGCAGCATCAGCATAATCAGTGAAACGTGATATTGGTGGAGCTCTACTGCAAAGCAGTTCTGTCTGTTTCTGCTTTCAGCAGACTTGTGTAGTCCAAGCAGGTTAAGATGAACCATATGGACATTCACATGTCAGAAGTAACAATCTGCCAAGACAGAAAGGTACTTGGTGATTTTCTGTCACTCTAAGCAAGTCTACCTATGGCAACCTGGTGATGATAGCATCAGACAGCAAGGGCAAACGAAGGTCACACCTGGACTCACCCAACACAGAACTAAAGAACTAAATTGCCAACAATGTAACAGAAATTGGCATATTACATCAACAACAAAACAACAATTAAAAATAATAATGCTGCAGCTACTTAACAGTTTTTTTAAACATACAGAATTTTGGTATACACTCCTGAAGAAATAAAATAACAAATATTAATATTTAATTAAATGGAAACAATAATAATGAATCTAGAGCTGTACCAATTAATTGTCCATATGCTCACAAGATCAGGGCAATATTAATAGAACAATACTCACAATCGGATAGAGCCAGAAATAATTAGTTAATCGTACTGATGTAAAAACTAATAATGTTACTTGACGCATCGCATATTACAAGTTTTTCCTCCATTTTCACCTATAGTTTGAAAGTTTTTATTTATTTACACCTTGAAACATATCGTTAACAATACCAGAAATTAATTTAAAAGACCACTCCATTGTTGTTGCATTCCAGGATATATTTGTGTTAAACAACCTTAAGGAACCGAAAATTTCAAGCAGCTATTACCATCTGCCCAACAATTTAACAATCTATATTCAGAACATGTGACCCACATATATTTCACTGAGACAACAGCGAAACGAACAAGTGATTGACGTATATCAAGGTTAAACAAGACAATTTTCAAGCAGATTCTCTTGTTTTTAAAAGCAAATTCTAAGTACTACTTAGAAAACTAATCAGGCCATTACTTAAAATATGGTAAAGATCGTGGAAACACCCAATTTCCCTTCCTCTTCGTTTTCATCGTGTTGAACCATCTAATATTCAGACAATCTTTCATAAATGTGTTCTATGACTCAACAGACAGTGTATCAAATCCACATAATATGTTGGGATTGTTTCGTTAACTAGTTGCACTAATAACAATAAAGTTTATCATGTCTATATGATGTCTTATATCATAGGACAAGGCAGCCATTCAAGAAATTCGCCCTTCAACATCAGGTGGTGAAGAAAAAGGTCAGAGACAGATTTACACAACCATTCTGCTAAAAGAATCAAAACAATGCACACAGTATTACAAAATAGAACAGATGAGTAAACAAAACAGCAATTAACACAAAGAATCAAAACACGTCCAAAACTCCACAAAACTTTCTCAAGTCTGCAAACTGGAACTATATATGATCTGCTGCCAGACAGATAAAAAAAAGGAAGACAGCAGAATGGTGCCAGCCTACGTCACACTTCCAACACTTCTAAGAGGCAAAGTTGTCTGCTAAATCAATTTCTCCGTTTCAAAGAGTACACATACACGCGAGATACACATCGCCATACATAAACACTAAACTACAATTCACCGAGCTTATACTTAAGTCGGCAGGCCCCGTTCCAAAGCAGCGCGTCTAAAGGCCGCGATTATACTTTTCTGGTACTGGCTTGAACTTATATCAGAGGCCGCTGTGTATACACACACACACATACATACAGACCTCCGCCATAAATAAGTTTCTAATACCTAGGCATAATTCACTGGCGTGAATCACCTTGTTGACTGGAGAACATCAGTGGCTGGCATTATCAACAAAATGAATTCAATCAAGTCTGCTTTTACAGATATTCACCCATCCATATAATCGAAACCATGCACGCACACACACACACACACTTACCCGCAATAATACGATCTCTCCATACACAAGTAAGCTAGGGGAAAAAAAGAACGCCAATAACTCTAAATTTTTGTGTATTCAAACCCTGCTCACAGCAACAGTGTAAAGTATACACACGCACACACACACACACGTACACCCACACACACGTACACACACACGTGCACCCACACACATGTACACCCACCCACACACAGCCCCCCACACACCAGCAGTAGCAGAACAGAGAAGGGGCAGCTCTACAGTCTGAACCAATCAACGAAATGGAAACGGTACAAAATGATTGCCAGATGAAACTTCCTGTTCCAGTTAACACAATCCCAAAAAACCAAGCAGCCCGTCGAAAACACCCGGTAAATAACCAAAATGAAAACTATCGGTCTCGCACCAAACAGAACAATCTGGAATATCGGAAAACAATACGACCCGCAGACTTTATACCACACCAAAATAAACAAACAAGTCTCACCAAAATTAAAGCAAAAAATGAGGAAAAATTCTCATAATAGCTAAATCCAAAAGACAACTTAATTTGCTTGTCCTAGTAAGATGAATTTACTCATTTGATTGTTAATTAACTAAAATTGACAGCACACACAAATATTTGAATAGCATTTCATCCAGGCAGGGATTGAACCATCCAATTTTGTTCTGCAGTCTTGCACACTGGCCACTATAGATTGCCACGCAAAAATGAAAGCACTGATCGTATGCCATAGGAATAAAACGGCTGCATCGACACTACATCCTTAAATTGCACATAACTAGTTGTAACCGCACACTGAAAAGCACAGTGCACTATTAAATGAAATGCACCAAACTGAAAAACATCAAATATATATATATATATATATATATATATATATATATATACCTCACGTATGAATACCAAATAACAGATCTATACAAAATGAAAACCTAATGAAAACATTACATAGGGAAATCATAATAAGCACATTAGACAAAATGAACAGGAACAAAACGACGGTCGTCCGTATTTGCACAATAATGCCAATATTAATATGAATCAGTCCAAAGCTTCCTCTTTCTCTTGCATCTGTTGCTGCTGCTGCTGCTTGTGTGCTTGTTTATGCACTTGGCTCTCCTCTATCCACCTTCATCCACATGGTCAAGGCTACTGTCAGTAAAGCATAATAGCAGTCACTCATGTTCAGCATGTCCCTGCCACCACGAGCCATGGTTCTGCTTTACGATGGGTTTCCACGGATCAGTCATTTACATCATTCTCACTGGATACTTCCTATTCTACTTTCTCGGAACCTATAGATACTGGTACACACATACATATAAAAGCTGCGTACTAAGACTTAAACCTCTATTTGTTATCTTCAGTTAATTTCATGCGTGTAATACAAACTCAAATGACTGAGGACATTGGAGATAATTTATTTGTACCCATTGCCACAAAATAGCTGGTGTCAGGAACTCCGTATGACGACTATACATTTCAGGGTTTTTTTTAACGTGCAGTTGTACACAAAATGTGCAGTTCTAACTGTATTTGTGCAGTTGTAGAATCACTTAGAACCATAGTTGTAAAAAACGTTTTTTTCCGTTTTTTATCCTCTCCCAAAAAACGTCGTTTTTTTCGTTTTTTATTTTTCCCATCGTTTTTTATCGTTTTTTATTTTTTCTTTATCTTTATTTATTCATTTACTTTCTGTTATTATTTTCCTTAATTTTAATTTTTTCTGATATTCCTTATGTTTTCCGCCAACTCTCAAGGATTCAGCTATCTAAAGTCATTATTTCATCGTTTAACATCATCATTTAAGAGATAGCCTGCTTGTAGGAGGTTCCTAATCAATGTTTTCAAGGTTAAAATGCGGTTTTAGATGTAGCAAAGTCAAATTATTTACCGTTTCCGTTTTTTATCGTTTTTTTGTCGTTTTTTATTTTTTCGAAAAAAACGACGTTTTTTACCGTTTTTTATTCCGTTTCCATCGTTTTTTACATCTATGCTTAGAACTGTACAGGGAAAACTGGCCAAAATGGTCATTATCCTCCGATTGGAAGTGATTTACCATGGAGGATGGGAATGAAAAGAATGGGTTGTGCAGTTCTAAAAATTCCTTAAAAACAGCCCTGATACATTTATACAGTGCAAGTCATTCTGGCACACTTACTAAAAGACTTACGGAAAAGACCCATCCACCCTAAGCGGATCCATATGGCCAAGGTTTCAAAGGATTGACCTTGCATCATTTAATGTCAATAAGTTTTCTTTTTGTACTGGCCGGTGTGGATGCATATATTGTGGTGCTGATGTTCTCTCAACTAATTACTTAAAAGTCATTCTCCTATAGATATAGATGGATACATCTAGTCGTTGCCACAATTCTTTAGACTTCATAACACAGACTTCATAAGACAGACCTAATGCATAACACCAGTTGCATGAATTCTGCTCAAAGTTTCTCAGGATTATTCGAATCTAAACAGGTTCTTGACAATGTCAAATTACAAGTACAGTATTAAACAGTGTTTTAGAACTGTGTAGATGACTGTAAAGTTTCTGAGTTCAGTTAAATTTCTTTAAAACAAACTTGAACAATTTAAGTTTAAACTCCAAATATTACCTTAATGAATGGTAAATAAATATAACTAGATAAATAAATATAAATAAATACTTTAGAGGCTACAATAATCGTATAAAAATCTGAAGTCAGTCCAGAATTGCATAGGCACATAGATTCTACACTAGATGAAAGAGATTCTGATGTAAACACTGCAGCAGCAGCAGCACTACCAAGTCCACCATCTATCCTTCGTTGGCACACCATCCCTCAGCGAATTAATTACATACAGCTGGCTGGCAAAGATGGTGGAAACACCCAATTTCCACTTGTTTTTCATCATGTTGAATCTCTTGACAGCAAGCCACCACCACCAACTATAACTATATCTATAACTAGATAAATAAATACTTTAGAGGCTACAATAATCGTATAAAAATCTGAAGTCAGTCCAGAATTGCATAGGCACATAGATTCTACACTAGATGAAAGAGATTCTGATGTAAACACTGCAGCAGCAGCAGCACTACCAAGTCCACCATCTATCCTTCGTTGGCACACCATCCCTCAGCGAATTAATTACATACAGCTGGCTGGCAAAGATGGTGGAAACACCCAATTTCCACTTGTTTTTCATCATGTTGAATCTCTTGACAGCAAGCCACCACCACCACCACCACAAAGTCCGAAGTACAGACTGATGTTGAAATAAGTGATCTTTGAATAATTCATCTGCAGGTCAGATGCAATCAAGCACACAAGTCTCAAGCCCGGTATTAATCAGCCAATCAGAGCGCTCTAGAGCTAATGATTAAGTGAAGACAGCCTTATTGGGCTGGCCACGGAAGGTGTTACTATTAGAGAGGAGGATTGTCCAGATAAGTCGATCTGGACCCTTGGATATATTGATGACAATGTAGTCGTGAAGAACATCATATCAGGCATGCTAATGACCATCATCAACCGGTATCTATGAAAGGTACTTCACTGTCCTTCTGTTCTTGGTCATATGATAACAGTCAAACAGAAGGAAGTGGGTCACCATGTGTTTTATAGCAGAATCAGTCAACTCCAACAGGACAAATTATGTCAAGTCATAATTATTAATGCACATACCAAGCTCACAAGTAGGCATAACTGGCATTAAGTAGTATCAAACACACATATATCGTACTCAGAACACATGCAACAATAAAAATGCAATGATCCTGTTAAGAAAATTTGAGGCATTGTCATGTCATGAGATTTCATTAATGGCATGGAGCCTATCTGACCTTCAGGTTTCCCCTTGAATACCATAAGTAATCTGGTTCATGTTGAGATTCTACTGCTGCCACAACACTGTGCAAAGAATCCTGTAAAACTGAAATTTTGGAAGCGATGGTTTTGGCTTAATACGTTGAAGAGCAAAATGGTGATATTGAATGTGATTTTGTTTAACATTAACGTAAGAAATGAAAAGTAGTTGTTCCTGAATCCTTATAGCACAATCCAAAAGTGCATCATTTACAACCGAAGAGTTGATAGATAGCAATTACAATTGTTTCTCGCAGTTCTAAAGGCCAAGGAACATATTACCGATAGTAGTGTTTCTAAAGACGTCTTCTTATCAAAGATGACAAGTGCAGCGAGAGGCCAATATCACTGAATTCAAGGACATGTGTCTCCATCTTTCTGTCATATATAAACCACTTGTCTATTCCGGTGGTTGATAATTATCAATCATTCAATCTGCCATGGAACATTACATAATATCCTAGTGGCACTCTAAAACACAGTTCTGCATAGGACTGCAGTGTCTATTTACATTGTAATAATACAATTACATTGTAATAATATAATATTCTTTCTCGAACAATCCGGTTGACAGACTGCAACCGGTAACAGTGTACAGTGCAATTGAAACAATTCACAAGAACGCAAATGACAGATTTGTACTCTTTATTCAGCAGGGAACCACAACGTACCGGTAATTACCGTAGTTGCCTGGCTAACTGTAAGCCACTTGACGAGTCAACATTTGCCTATATACGTTGGGACCAAAAAGTTATCACGAAACCACACAGTCACTAAACATACGCCAGTAAATTCTAAAACAACTTTGGACAAACCAAAAATACTTCGATGTCAATTCATGACAACATGCCAATCAATCAAACAGGCCACCAACATACTGTACAGAAACAGATGAAGCCAGTCCCATAAGCCAACGCTCATGGTGACTCCATTTTTTTCTTATCCTCCGTGTATATGAGAACGGGCAACAAGTGCTTTTCCTGCCGTCAGATCTTCTAAGTGACAGCGTACAGCTGGTGTACTCATCTCAAAGCGGAGGAGTTCACCGGAGATGCCAATCAAATAGCAATCTTAACCACTTGTAGGCCACAGGTGTAAAATTTCAATGCAATTGTAAACCTTTCACACAAGCCACATCTATAGGCATAACACCACAACATTATAGGTGCACTGGGGAGGGGCTTTGGGTTATGGTTAGCACTCTGGCACAAATAGCTCACGGAAGCGGGATCAGCGGGATCACTTCCCATGCGGGATGGGATCTCTTCCCACAACCCCCCAAGGTCTAGTGAGCCTACCGTTCAGCAGGTGGCATTGGTAAAATCAGCAGTAGGACGTGTTGGCTGGCGACAGATAAATTGAACTCCTATAATAACCTGTGACCACGTGTCATGCTATGAATTGTGATTACTCTGCATTGTGTCAGTCTGAAATCAAACGAAGATCATTATTAAAATGTTTGGAAGCTAGGAACCAGTATTCATAAACGACGTCAATAAGCTCAACAATGCTTAGCAATCGATCGATCGAGGGCTGTCCTGTTTATCATTGATCACGATAGATTTATTATAGCCATCAGTTAAAATTGCACATGTAAATAGGTGTCCCTGTTAGCGGGATATTCATCCCTTAGGGCAGCGGTTCTCAACCTTTCTAGTGCGGCGACCCCTTGGTAGCATTGCTAAAGCTGTGACGACCCCAACAACAAAATTGATTGACTTTCCCCCTCACACTGCATTTTTTTACCATTGTCCAGTGTTAGGCTATGCATCTCACTTCATACGTAGAAAGCAAACACTGCTTGGAAACGGTGTGAGTTTCCTGGTTCTTGAGATTCTGAGAGCTATATATCTATTCATTAGTTTGAAGTTTCAAAAGTCTATTCAGCTTGTGAAACTTCGACAGCTGCATGCCACGTGCATGCCACGTTGGATCTCGCAAATCCCATCTCAAGTGCATCTTCTTGGCGTCATCAGCTCTTAAATCCTCGTCATGGTTTCCTGCAGAGTGCAGAGTTATATCTGAATGCCCCTTCAGTTTAAAATTGTTGTGTTCCATCGATTCGATCAACAAAATATCATTGCAAAAAGGTTGTAATTTCTCTACTCATGCCGCAACTATTAAACTTACATAACAGCTAGGCTCCTCTGAAAATTAGTCGATCACTTTACTTTTCTTAACACTCATTTCCCATAGGCTAGCTGATTCTTTTGGGAGGCTATCAGTTTCATAAACTTTAGTTTAGGCCTATGTTGTTTATGATTGCGCCGAAACGGAGAGGGGTTTGAGAGGAATTTTTTTTAAATTTCCAGACTACAATGGTAGCATTTCAGGTTGTCATTTTAGCGAAATTGCTCATAATTTCATTGCTGACGTGGCTTAAGACTTCAAAGGTGTCTCCCATCCATTGTTCCAAATTGTTTCAATTTCTACACTGCAGCGATCGAATTTTCAGCTGTTGTCTCAAGAAAATTTCTCATATATAATTTCCGTGCTGAAAGACCTCATACTTCAATAAATCGTCGCCTGAGAATTATCTTCGAGTATCTCCACTTTTGTGAATTCCGAGAAAAATGAGTTTGAAGTTTCGGAACTGTGGACGCAAATAAAAGATAGATCTATTCAGTGCAACAAAACTTCAGGCAAAGACGTCATATTAACGCATCGACATTTAATTAAAGGATGTTGCATTAAAATTAAACTGAAACTTAGAATGGTTTTGTGAGATTTTGGAAAATGTTGTATAAAATGGATTTAAATCAATTGCAAGTCATCCTGACGAGAAAAAAATATTGAAAAAATTCAAATAATAAAAGAAAGCAATATACAATCATTTGCGACTTTGTTCATTTCAATTTTCGCAAGTTTAATACCCTTTTTTAATAAAAGAACGTTTTTTATTCCCTGGACATACGACACTATGACATAACAAAGTGGGATGTCATATCTCCTTCGTCTAATCAACGACGAGCTTTCTCGGACATACGACAATGCACTTTTAAACCGTGAATGCGGCACTGGAGATACGGCAAATAAATCGGAGATGGTCTACGACAAGGCAATCCTGAACATGGACATACGACAGGTAGTTTTCGGTGAATATCTTTAAAACGACTTGTCGTCTCTCTTAACTATTAAAAGTGATGAAAGAGAAGCAAATTTTTGCTACAAATCAAGTCTAAACTCGATTTTGAAAAAAAATGGACATACGCGAAGATAATTCTGAGGCGACGAAATGTCCCCTACTCCTTGTTTAATTTTTGCACATTGCAATTATATCACTTAAAGCTGGCATTTAAATTTTTTATTTTGGATATATAGCCTACATGTAGGCTTACAGCGTATAACACTGTAGAAATTTATGATGAATATTATTAAATAGTTTAGAAATAACGAGGGAACTATAAGCAGCTCGGACCCCACCACATTTGGGGGAACAATCCAAGTCTTCGTCATGTGTTACATAGGCGTCACTAGCTGACAGCAAACCAGACATTGTTTAATTTGTTAGAAGAATGGTTAAAGTATAATTTAAATTTGAAAACTGAAATGGCAAAATTAAAATTAGCTGCTGGAAACTAACGAATGAATCAGAGGAAAAACATAAGTGAAATTTATTTTAAGTTGCTATAGTGTGGTTGATAACGTTGAAATTGCTATTACATCTTTTGCAAATTTCTGAGGGCTCAGGCGACCCCTGGCAAATCGTCAGGCGACCCCCGTGGGGGTCGCGACCCACAGGTTGAGAACCGCTGCCTTAGGGCCTTCCTTGTTGCCATCCGATTATGTGAAGCATGTTATACTATGTCTATTGTCTATGGTTGATGGTTACAATAAATTACTTGAATTGAATTATAAAAATATATTTTCATAGTATCACTGGCCGAGATGGTTGCCGATCCCAATTTTCATGAGGAGCTAATAACCCTGTAGCATATACAGCTCTCCAGTGCAAGGCTAGCAATGTCCATCAATGTAAAGAAATTGCGACATCATGAGTACTTCTGATTTTTCTTCCACTCTAGGTATACTTGCAGAAGTGGCTATGTATACAACAGGCACTACATGTAGATTGCACAGCTTAACCAGGAGATGCCTGGTTTGCAAAACACGATCCCATGTCAAATGTTGGAGGCACCTTCTTGCTCATAAACTACATTCCTTTCTCTGGGCCTTTTGCGCTGGGAGTGCCTCTGATTGGTGTGCACCGTGAGGGAAGTCTCATAAATTTATAGATACAATACAACACGGGGGGCGGTAGAGTAATGGTTAACACGCTGGCCAAGAGTGCGAGAGGTGGCAGGTTCGAGCCCCCGTTGGGCGGATATGCTTTGTAGGCTGCTATTAGCGCCGTTGTAATTGCAAAGCTGTCTGTTCAGTTAGTAGTTAAGTTTAATTAAGATTACTGCATAACTTGTAAATGTAAAGCGCAGTGCGTCTTGCAGGCGCTCAATTAAAGAAAAGATTATTATTATTACCGGTATTATTACAATACGGCATTGCCATTTCTTCTGCCTTTGTCCGTCCAAAAATAGCTGCATTCCACGCTTTACCACTCTTACCAAAGTACTAATGATCCTTGGAGATTAGCAAGTGAGTGTTGAAAGGAGAAACAGTCCATTCAAAAACATTGTTTACATACCAAGCCAGCAATGGCATAGACAGTAAAATCTTCAGCCTTCCACAGCGCCCTAACAATAACTGAAGGCATCATCCATCCAACAGACCAGTGATAAACAAATACCATAATAAAAATCACCAAAAAAAAACCATATTAGATACTCAATAAATGAAAAGAATACTACGTGTACGTCGTGTAGATATTTCAAGCAGATACGTTGAAGGGATTAAATAAAATATACTATATATACATGGTGACACGTCTCAACTAATTCAACTGACATCTGCAAATGTGCAGATGATAAAATTAATATAGGCAAGGAGCAGGCTATGCATATATAACTAGGTTATGTAGCACTAGTTATTGTTGCTCTGCAAGTGCCAGTCCCAAGCCTGGATAAAGGAGGAGGGCGATACTAATCATCTTTGATTTGGCAGTTAAACAGTAACAGGAGCACTCGATCATGAACTCCACAAATTTAGTGGTCTAAATTTATACAGAGGAGTTCGTGAGAGTGAGAAGCATCAGAACAACTTGAGCTGACAAAATAGTGCTCTATAGATGCACAGCAAACCTTAACAATCAGCAGTGCTTCTTCTTCTTCCAAACAGCACAACAAGTCTCTCTGCTAATTTGCCAACTCTCAACAGTACAAAGTCTGCAGATCAGATTGCATGCAAGCCAAAAAGCTGAGCTTAAGCATGGGCTCTGATACAGAGGTCCTTGGTTATTATACAGATATCCTTGGTCTAAGTAAGGCCTAATGCACAACATACAGGTTTGAAAGAGAGATACAGAGAGAGAGAGAGAGAGAGAGAGAGAGAGAGAGAGAGAGAGAGAGAGAGAGAGAGAGAGAGAGAGAGAGAGAGAGAGAGAGAGAGAGAGAGAGAGAGAGAGAGAGAGAGAGAGAGAGAGAGAGAGAAGAGAGAGACAGACAGACAGACAGACAGACAGACAGACAGACAGAGACAGCCATAAACCCTGAACTGCTACAAAACAACAAGGACCAGCCAATGGACCATCATCATCAGCGGCTGAAAGAGACCTATACTGAAACTGAATACGCCACTAGATCAGTGCTAACAGACTGGCTAATAAGACAGGCGTTGCAAGTACAGTACAAAAGCAGTGCAGTATCTACGTCAGAATCTTAGTGTGTAACTCGGTAACTTTTCTGCAAGGATAACCTGGGCTGCGGCAGTGCATCTGCCAAAAGCAAAATAGCACCAGGGTCAGGTGTCATAAAAGAAGTGTTATATATGTAAAGGAACAGCAAAGTTTTGGTTGGACAATGCAAAAAGCTGGTTCTCGCAGGATAGCATCTTAACCAGTCTTCTGCCTTACAAACTAATCCACAGAGCACTTCATTAGAATCAGAAATAACCTGTAAAGTATTAGCTCAAAGTAAGCATACACAAAAAGCAAACCATAGAACAGGGCTGTTTTTAAGGAGTTTTTAGAATTGCACAATCTCTTTCTTTTCCTTCCTATCCTCCATGGTAAATTACTTCCAATCGGATGATAATGGCTTTTTTCACGGATTTTAACTACACTGACGTGCTTCTACAACTGCACAAATCCATTTAGAACTGCACATTTTGTGTAGAACTGCATGTTAAAAAAAAGCCCTGCCATAGAACATGAATCTGAGGAGAAGATGAGGAGAAGATAAATAACAACACTAGACAGACAGCAAATTTATGCAGCAAGCATAATCAGAATCGTCAGCATGAAAAGAAGGAAAGAAACAAAAACAGCAGTTATACGGCTGATATATGCAAACAGATAACTGAAATGAATAAATCAAGGGTTCGCGGTAAGATAAATAATTAAAAATTAAGTGCAGATACGAACTAAGCAGCTCAACTGCCTCCCCCCTCCCATACACAACTCCCCCTACCACTCAACCCTCAGCAAGCCTTTCCATTGTACACGGTTGCTGCACTGTCTACACTTCAAGGGTGTTCAGATTTGACAAGTTATCAATTTAAACCTATCATATCAGTGCAACGGACCTACGAAAGTCAAAAGGTAATAAAGATAATGGGACCAGTAGGAGTACAAGAAGCACAGGAATGCTCAACTTAAAAAGTCCCCAGGCTGGAACAGATTTAGACAACTGCCATATACCAGCAGCAGTATAAAACCTGGACGAAAACAGCACCGAAAATGAGGAGGCAATAAAAACACAGAAAGAAAGATATATACACAGACGAAGACAAAGACAGACGAAGATAAAGACAGACGAAGATAAAGACAGACAAGACATGAAATCATGCTGAGCAGACCATCACTATGCCAGGGTCGGAGAACAGAACAAAGACGTTCCAAGTCAACTATTTACCTAAGTGTACAAACAAGCACCCTTCTTCTCATTATGTAAACCTCGTCTCCTCTGTCATATCCAAGTCAGATCCAAAGCCTCTTCCTGCCCACCTGTAGCACATAGATAATCCAGCCAACAGATACTAAAGATACAGAGTCGCTGGTCTGGATATTAGGCATCACATGTGTATACACAAACATAGGTTCACGCAAACCTAGATATCTTGACACATATACACACAAACTTATAAGCACACATCTTTCGCAATGCAGACATACAAGCGCAAACGTATATGTATAATTATATGCATACAGACTTGGCAACGCGTAGAAATAGCCCACATGCATAAACTTATCATAAGACACAGCAACCCACATACATAAATAATAATCCTATAAGGTAGGAAACTACCCAAATACATAAATAATAATCCTATAAAGTAGGAAAATACCCAAATACATAAATAATAATCCTATAAAGTAGGAAAATACCCAAATACATAAATAATAATCCTATAAGGTAGGAAAATACCCAAATACATAAACAATAATCCTATAAAGTATGAAAATACCCAAATACATAAATAATAATCCCTATAAAGCATAAAAGTATAAAAAATACCCAAATACATAAATAATTATATAAAGTATAACAATACATGATTTAAGCTGAAGATAAAAACCATCTTAGTGGGCATAGAGTACATTCATTGCCTTGTTCAAATCCACACCTAGCCACTGTGCAGTGACCTTGGACAAGTTGCTCACACAAATTGTCTCCTTTGCTCCTAGGTCAAGGAGCTTACCACATGCGATTTGCCAACTGGCTGTGACTTCTTACCCTAATAAACGATGATTAGACTAGTGAGATTAGACAGGCATTAAAGTCTGATCAAATCATCCTGCTACAATCCCGTGTGGAGCAGGCGACAATTTATTATTTATTTAAATTTAATTAATTATTAATTAATTATTTATTATTATTAAAACTGTCTTGTGTAAATGCTGCTTTGCAGCAATGAGCTCATCATCAATTTCACATAGATCTGTGTTCATTAAAACACGCACAAATAAATTCAGATATTTTATTATTATAGCTTAAAGGCAAAGCAAGCTCAGAAACTGCAATTCATGCACATGCAATGCACACAACTAGATACAAAGCCAGGCAACCTATATAGATTCAAGTGTATGAGACTTATATAGCACCCATATAAACACACACACACGCACGTACGCGCACACACAAACACAGGGAAGGAACTCGGCACATTAAAGTACATATTGATTGGACCTGAAGGAGGTAGTGTCTGGCATGGCCAACCAAGTGGAGGGAGAGCTTTCACACCTATTCATCCTATTCTGCTCAAAGCAGGCCTTTCTGTTTGCCCAAGTGTCAGACCAGAATACACAGGGTTTCAATTATTGAAAATCTATACATCTGGGAGCCTTGATTCTCAGCCAGTTAACCCCCACAAGTCACCCCTTCCCCCACCACTCAGCCCCTCTGCTAAGCACACACAAAGCAACGAACAACACTAACCAGATGCCAATCAATTATCTAGACTCCCACTTAGGAGACATTTTTCAGACAGAAAGACCAAGCATTCCCATGAGACCTGAAGAGATTTCAGCAGCAACCACCACAGCAATTGACGGCCTTTTCAAGTAAAGAGGAGAGGAGGAGGGGGGACATGCACTGCACGCAAAAGAGCAGAGACAGACAGGCATTCAGTGTGACAGTTTCAGGTGCAAATGAATGGCAAACTAAGGCAAACAAAAAAAGACACACGGACCAATGAAGATAAAACTGTATGCGCGGATGGATGAAGATAAAACTGCACAGTTATTTAGCTCATTTATTTATTCATTTAGACTTACATACAGACCAACACACACAAACAGACAGACAAGTAAACACAAGTCTGAATAGGGCATTCGTTCATACACTGTCATTTCTTGATAACATGAAACGAACAAAGAGTTGCTACAGCTTTTGTTAAAAAGCAACTATTAGCAGCAGTCTCAACGTATGCATTCAAGATTTATTTATAGACTAAATATGATATTATAATCAACACGGGCCATACGAGCAAATTGAACGATTTAAAGAGAAAATTTACAATAAACTTCCAAACCATTTTCCTCAATCAAATAACCTTTAATTTCTGCAGGTGATTAATGGCCACAAACTGAACAGATCCTACGACTTAATTAAGCACAGATCCTGTTGACCTATAAACATCAAGATTATTATTAGACAACTCCAATATATAAAAAAGCCACTGCTCACTTTCTGACACCTGCAAAGCACAACCGAAGATCTGTCTTTGTTGCCTGTCCATATTTGACAGCCTGGATCATCTCAAGCATGGTACACAAATGGGGTAAGAGTGTCATCTGCCCTTAGATCTGCACTTCTTTCATTGACAGATGCATCAGCAGCAGCCAATTCTGACCAGTCAGATACAGAAGGGGTAGCAACAAAGACTCACACCCTACCACCCAGTCACCCTACAGAACAATGAGCGGGCAATTTCCCCCTCAACCAGATTCTGAAAAGCCTCTTTGTCAGCCTCCAAGCACAGTGGGAGGACAGACCATTGTTGTATTTATTGAAGCCCCTTTACTCCCATGCTCCGGCGTTGGTGGCATATCGAAGTCTAGAGCTAAGCAGCAATCATAGCACAGTTCCAATGGCCACTGAAATAAAAGGTCATAGTTCACATAATTTACAAGCTCTTGCTGTGCCAATTAGCTGCGGTAAATGCCCGGTAAATGCCGATGCTTTCAGCAGTTTACATAGAAATTCAGTCACTCAAGTCACCAAGTCTGAAGTTAATGACCAGCAGCGAGTTAGCGAGTTCTGCAGACACTCAAACAAAGATCTTGTCAGACTAAAACCACAGTTGACATTTTTATCAAACCACATCATCCAACAGCCATTGCTATTGCTGTCTCATATTAAAACAGGTGGTAGGTCTTAATAAATTTAATACTACAAGAACTACCAACACTGCCTAGAAACAGATGCTTCTGACCTAGATAAAAAAAATGCCACAGCATGGCAGACTACAAACAGTACTTTCAACCGTAATTGTAAAAAACTTTTTCGTTTTTTTATTCAAGATTCTCAGAAAAATCCATTTAAAAAAAATATTTCCTCTCATTTCTTCGTTTCTTATTTTGTTTATCTGACCATATAAATTTGTTTATTTACTGCCTGTGATTATTTTCCTTTATTTGTTCTTTCGTCTCAGACAACCTGCTTTAAGTTGTCTCCGTACTTTCGAGGATTCTGCTAATTTGGGTCACTATTTTACTGTTTTGCTTAGTGTTTACTAGTAAAGTTGTGCTATTTGCCTGCTGATTAAAATTAGGTTGTATTAAATAAGGTTTTAACATCGAACTGTGGTACAACTTATAACAAATTTCAATTATTTTCCATTTTTTCTCTCGTTTTCCCCCATTTTTATTTGATTTCTTAATAAAATAGCATCTTATTCCATTTTCAAATTCGGCTTTGTTGTTTTAAACATCCACGCTTTTAACAATATGCATGCCAGGTATGCATGCCAGATGCCAGGCCATGGCCAACTATTTTTCAGTTCCATGCACCCATTAAATCAGGTACCTCATCAGCAACTGAGGACAAAATTAATGCTTAAAGAAAATGCGCTTTACTGCTTAAACATGCTTACCGTACATGTTTTACATGACAAGACAATGTGATGCTGAGGTGCATCTCGTTCCAATTGGCCTTCAACTTTTTGCCAATGTTTCAAGCAACTAGAAATATATGAATATGAATATTGTATAAGAGTTACTTAAATAAATTATATGCCGTTAATAGTATTTCTAGTTATTCTTAGGCGATATTGAACACTACTTACTAGTCAGGCAACAACAGTCTTTGCGATTGCAATTTTTTTATAAGAGTAGCCACCGTTTAAAAAAGCACATAATTGCCTCTTTCAGCACTTCTTCCACAGCCTGGACTGTACAAAATTTCCAACAGTCATTGCTTAGAAGTGGAAGAGTGGTGTACCAATTTTTCATAAGGTCATTGCTTAGAAGTGGAAGAGTGGTGTACCAATTTTTCATAAGGTTATCTGTGGGATGGGCAGACAGCAAAAAGTAGAGGCAATGTCATTTTTATGAAAAGACTTCAAAACTATTATCTTCAACAGTCCGAATGGATCTTAAGAAATGCGTTTACAGGTAATTACATTGTCCATTGCTGTGGTGGCATTTTTATAATTCCCTAGAGCAGAAAAAATCATAAATCCGCATGATATCGCTTTGTTTACATTTGGGCACAGCTAGCAATTAACGTGATAGTTGTTGCTTAAGTGTGAAGGTTTAGATAATCTGAGCCAGCAATTCTTGTTGCAAAACCAAGAAAATACATTAGACGCTGACGAATCCATCATATCAGTGAGTGGGCCAAACCTTTCAGTAACTTTTTGCTTAGCTATTAAATTATCAAAGTGCTGAAAAAACCTTGCAACACTGATGCAGTGATACGTTTATATCTGAAATTGCTGTTAAGATCGGTTTTTGTTATTACTTGGTCAGTTCTACTCATAAATGCGCAAAATTCTTCAAAATTACACAGGGCTGTATCCAACCACTGAATAACCAAAAAATCATGTGCAAAATTCCCTTTTCGGTTTGTATGTTTGTAATGGCCATTTATATAGCACATTGCAAGATCCTGTTGCAATCAGGAAACACAATCATCAGCTGAAAGCTCAGATATGGCTCAACTTTCAGGTCTGATATGTCTGCAATTATTCTATGCATGCATAAAAAACTATGCAAGGAAATTTCAGTTCATTCATCACTCTGATTAAGAGTCAACTTTTTACACAAGACAAACACTGGTAAACCCATCTAGTAAGTGCACCTGTAATGTTGGAATCCTGTGCATGCTGTCTGAGCAGAAAGTTTCACGATGTCGCAATTAAGCGCCTGTGGCAGGCAAAGCATTTAAACTATCTGGATGACTTCTTGAACCAACATCAGTTCCATTAATACATGGCATCAGGTAAATCACCTAAATAAATTGCAGAAGGTTTCTTAAGATTGTAAGACAAACCTAGATTGATCAACAATGTGAAGTAAAAGCACTGGTGAAAACAAAGCTAGGTTCAGGTCACTGTTTTTCATTCACTGCAACTATCATAGTTCACCGAAGTAGCTCATCCTAGCTTCAAACCAGAAGTGTCATGAAGCATCAGGTCAACATCACTCTGAAACGCAGTGGTGTAGTGGATATGTTCGTTGCCTTGCAGCCGGAGGGTTGCAGGTTCAAATCCACCTCAAGCTGCTTCGTAGGGACCTTGGGCAAGTCCTTCACTCGCAATTGCTCATGCATTGTGGCATGAAACTCCGATTCAGTGTATGCGCTGTAGTCAGGAGCGCTTCTGAGTAGAAATCTTGAAGAGGCGCTACAACAAGTGCACACATATACATAATTACATACATATATAAATACATACATACATAAAGATTTCCTAAAAAATTTAATCAGTATTCCCACTTCTAAAAAGTATGTTCCACCAAACATTTTGCAAACAAAATAGGCATGGTAATAATTCACATACAAAACTCTGTAAGCGGTTCTTTTGCCAGCTGCATATTTCATAAAGGCAGCCGAAATGAACTGAACGCAAAAAGGTGTTTCACACATAATTATACTCATATCTTGAAGTCACATTGAGAAGCTGATCAAAATTCATTTCTTTAACTTGAATTTCAGTAAGTCCTGCTAGAGACACAGTAGGTTGTCAGCTTGATTCTAAGAACGCTGAACCAATGTAGCAAGGAACTACCCCTCCCTCTCCCAATGTAACAGCATGTTGCTGTACCACCAGCAGTCAAGTGTTGGCACATTTTTTCCTAGATATTGGTCTCCTGAGGGTTACTCCTCAACATCTATCCAGTATTTCTTACTTTCAGTGCTGAACCACAGGTCACCTCAGCATGCTAACGACAAATTGCATATAGCCTGGTGTGTTTGGTTCCCGCCCAACATGGAACTACGTCCATAACTATCCTTCGTGTTTATACACGAAACCTGACAAGCATGTTCACAAACATGATCCTATCCCTGTAATGCATATATGTCCCAACAACATCAGTAAACACAGAAAGAGGATTAACTCTGCCCCAGTCAAAATAAACGAGAACCACCATCAGCAGCAAAAACAGTTTCACTAATCTGATTGACAATTCGAATAAAAAAAGTTGATATCCATCACAGACCTGTAGGAGCGACGAATTAGTAATTACAAATCTATTTCTGACGGCATATAAAATAAAGCCCCATCCAAAGTTTTTCGAAACCTATTGTTTTCAAAAACTTATTGTTTTGGTTCGACAATGTAGAACCTGGTTCTCACGTGATAAAATCTTGCCAGTCTACCTTATAAACTAATCCACAAAGCACTTCATCAGAAATAGCCTGTAACATATTCCCTGCAAGACTCAGAGATATTTCAGATGCTTTCACAAATACAAATATAGACACACAAACACTACATCAACATAGAAAATTACACGATTATATGTACAAGTCTCCTGCATTCAATTCACATCTGCTGTTAATGTCCATATATCAACTTCATTCTACGCTGAAATGAGAAGACCCATTCACCCAATTCTTATTCGAAACATTTAAAATATATATGACAAAGACCATGGATCCAAATACTGCAATAGGATACACTCCACCTACTCGATATAGATCAGGCATGTCCAACGTCTTTTAAGCATTTATAATTAGACGTTAATATGGCAACCACATGGTAACTGAAGTCTAATTTTTGCAGATTCATTTTGTCCCAGAAAGTTAGATGTTATCAATTTATTCAACCGTTGAAGCACACGAAGATAATTTTCATGATGAAAATGACGGTATCATAATCCCATAGTCCTTCTCTAAGATATTCATTCTGAAAATTCATATAGCAATCTTTCAAGTAACCTACTCAAAGGCTACTCAATACATCTTCCGTTTATCAGTTTTAATATGCAAGTGCCACATACAATGCTAACGTAAAAGACATGTCAAGGGCCAGTTCAAAGGACACCAGTGATGGGCTTATATTGTCCAACCCAATTTAAAGCTGCTTTTAGCATTCAAAATATCTGTGTTTAATCTTAAACAGCAATAAAAATTCTGATACAGACTGCTACTCTCAACAAAGCAGAATAAAGGATAACTCACCAGTTTTGCAGTTGATCCTTCATGCACTTTAGCACCAAGTCTATTTATTTTGCTGCATGCATCTTTTGCGAACAGACTGAACTTTCTGATCTTCGAAGATGCCAAGGTAAAGACGTGCCCCTTACTTCGCAACCGACCTGACTGAACAGCTCTCTTACAGGCCAGTCGTATTCTTCCAGGCAGCAATGGCAGATCTTGTGAAGCAACGTCGTACTTGGAAAGAATGAAGTTTCTCATGCTGCGAATCGTGGAAACGTTTTTCCCGGCATCGCAGGCCTTTGCAGAACGAATTACAACAGAAATAAGAAATGTGAGGCTGCCGCAGTTGAATTTTCTTCTCTTCGACGACCGTATCTTGTTTTGTAAGTTTCTTTTGCATTTGGGCATCTGTGGTGACTGATGGCTCTTGCATGGGTTCTGAGTTTCGAGAAGAAATGGAAAAGTTAATGCGACATCATCATCATCATCATTTGCGATAGTTGCTTCCTTTGCCGTTGTCTTATCCTCGGAAAATGACGTCTCGTCATTGCTTGATTCTGGTCCAGAATTTTCTGTTACGGTGTCCTTGGTATCACTCAAGTGACCTGTCAAATCAGTTGCAGGCTGAGCAGAGGAGGCACTGTGCTGCTTTTCTTCAGCAGGTGATTTTTCAAGACTCGGCGCTGACGAGTTACCTGAGGAGGCACAATTCTCAAGACAGATTCCGAATGAAGGCAGTTTCGCTTCAGTATCTAAAGCATCTCCACAGCTATTAAACAAAGGCTCCTGCTGCTCGCTGGCCATATCCAATGAACATGGCACGGTTGGCAGTTCTGGCTGCAGCACATTCTGCACGTCTAATGATGCAAAATTGCTGTTTTCAATCACAGAGGGTGTGGATGAGCCAAGCCGTGCAGTTCCAATGGTTTGGGCATCTTGAAAATTGTTGGAAGATTCAACTCTGATTGGTCCTGACTCAACCGGCACCAAAGACTCACACGGTTCCGTCTCCTCCAGCAGTGAGCGTGCTACTTTTAAAACCTCGTCAGGTACTTGGCGTGAAATTGAGTTGCTCACTCGTAACGTATCCGTACCTGAAGGTAAACATTTCTCTGATGACTGGGACGGTGCTGCCTTGTCACTGCTTCCATTGCTGCTTCCAGGAAGTCCGCTGCATTTTCTAAGGCATGACGATTCAAGCTGCTGGCCTGCCTTCTGACAGGCGTTGTTGACAACGGGAACAATGGCAGGAATTTCTGGAGCAATTTCATTCGTATGATGTTGCATTTGTGTCCTGTTCATACCTAACGAACCAGGGTCGGTCGCGGAAACCAAACTAGCAGACCGGTTGTTGGGGCATCCATACTGGCCACCCGGTGGTACGCAGAACCCCTGATTGTTGGTCATCATAGCAAACTCTCCCATGGACTGCGACGACGCAAGATACGGATTCTGTGCTACGCCTAGAAATGGACCTTCAGGCAGCCGCCGCTGCACATCGCACCGAGGCAAATCTTCACGCATACGTGGCACTTCTTTACATGTCCTCTGCAATTCCGCACACGGATTTTGTACATTTTTACACGATACGGGCAGCTGCTGTGGAGGATTATTCGAATGAAACTTTGAGTTAGCGTGACGTGCGGCGGATGGTGAAAATGAGCGAGCTTTGTTTTGCGTCACCGCGCCGACGACGCCCATTGTTTGCGAGACAGGAGGAGGAGGACAGACAAACGTAGATGCAGATGTTTCTTTGAACGAATCCTTCTGAGAATTCATTATCGAGGAGCGAGATAAGGCTTTTGTTGAGGTGTGAGCGGCCTGCGTCGTCGTTTCACGCACTGGCCAACCCGACGAAATGTTATTCAAGTTCCTTGCCGTTGATGATGATGACGAGTCTTTGACCGGTTTCGCGTACGGCTCTTTCACCGGCTGTCTGACTGAGTCGGGAGGAGCACACCAGTTGAAATGCTCCGCAGCTGTTCGCCTGAATGACTCCGGATTGTTAACCGTGGTCCAGCCTAAAGGCTCTGCAATGGATCGTCTCAGCTGATCGTTTCCATGCCACGACAGTGGCTCGGTCATTGGCCGCCGCAGCGGCTCCGGCACGGACCAAGCCAGCGGATCGGCCATGGGATGCCGCAACGGCTCTGTCACATGCCAGGCCAAAGGTTCGGCCATGGGACCTCGGAGCGACTGGTTCATTGACCAGGCCAGACTTTCGTTCATTGGCCGTCGAAATGGCTCGTTCATCGGCCACGACGGTGTTTCTGCAGAACGCTGCTGCGCCAGTTCACCAGTGGGCTGCCCCCTCAGAGGCTCTGCAGCTGACCACGACATCGGATCGTTCATGGCCGGCCATCGCATCGGCTCAGCCATTGGCCACATGAATGCCTCGTTCATGGAACACCTGGATGGCTCCATCACATGCTCACGCAGCGGTTCAGCCGTCGAGCATCTCAGCTGATCCGTCATCGGCCACGGGACGTGCTCGTTCGCTCGCTGCGTCAGGTGCTCACTCATCGGCTGAGTCAAGTGCTCGTTGACGGGATACTTTACATGGCCCATCATAAACTGGCCACCCGACTGGTCTTTCGTCGGCCACTTGGTGGTGTGCTTCTCCCCGGCCCACTTCAGGTGCTCCTTCGAAGTGCCCTTCGGTGGCTCCCGGTATGATGTAATGCCATTGTTGTCCACACGCCAAAGCTCACCAATGCTTGTCGCAGCGTTCAACTGCTCCAGAACTTCCTCAACTTCCACATTTCGCTGAAGCTGCTGTCGGACTGCCTTGTGGATTCGCGCCGTCGTCGCGCATTGCTTCTGGCGCCGAATCTTGCACACGGCGTCGACAAGGTGCCGGATAGTGCAGCGCGTCGACGCACCTGGAGTGGAATTCCCCGGTGGTGTAGCCATTGTGCTAAGCGGCAGTTGGAAAGACGTAAATCCATAAGGAGTCAAAACCGTTGGACGTGTGCATACTCATCAGAAATTTAATCAATGCGTAGTAGTTTGTCAATTGTTGCTCAGATCCTTTCGAGTAAATGTGTCACCTTTTAACAGATTTAATAATCGAACAATCCGACGGAATTGTCCATTTCAAACTTCATCTGGAATGAAAAAATGACAAGCAGTCAAGCACACATATGGACTTGGGTCATTCCATCTCAAATTCAAAAATATTTGGAAAGATCACAACAACCTGCTTACAGACAAAAATATCAGTCCAATGGGTCATTTCCTGACCTAGATATGACAGTCCAAACTTAGTGGATTATATCGCTTTCTTGTGATTGGTTTCTGCCTATTTCATCAAAACAAAACAGACTAAATATTATGAAAATTTCATAAAGCTATCTGCGATATTAATGACGTTATGAGCCTCTAAACATCATCACAAATTTGGATGCGAGCTCCAAAACTTCAAAAACGTCAGGTCTGACAGCCTTTAAATGCCACTTGGGGATGAGACCAGTGAGGTGGTTTGCCATTGCCTTCCTCGCTCATAATTGTGGGTGAGAAACTTTCCGGGTATGCTACACAGTGGCTTGAGGTAGCCTAGAACCTGCAACCCTCCGGTTGCAAAATACACCACTACATCACTGCGTTCCACTTTGAAATTCACATGAACTACACTTTTTATTGCATTATGTCATAAAGAATTAAATTCACACAATAATGAACTATATAAATTTTTAAAAAAAATCAATTTAAGCCTTTATAACTGAAATATACACTTTGACCATTCTTAAACCTGTTCACGAATGAATGACCTTATTTACTTACACATAAACAAACAAACAAACATGGAAATTAGAACCCAGGTTTCTGCCTTAAAATACATTTTAACTCATAAACACATATATAGGTCCTTATTAATATCATTAAATAAATTTGTAACGCGTGCAAGGTTACACCGAAACGCGAATCTTAGTCAGCCGCCAGTAGAAGATGCAATTAGAGACCCATGTGCTTGAAAGCAAAAGAGAAGTAGTGAGTTTTGAGCCACTTTCTGAAGGAAAGACGTGAAATTGACCTTCGAGGACAGTTTGGAAGTCAATTCCATTCCCTGGGCGCAGAGGCATGGAATGCACGTGAGCCCATAACTGTTTAAAAGACTCGCACCCGATGATCACAAGCAATGATGAGGAATGTAAGGATTTAGTAGTGACTGAAGGTAGGAAGGTGTGCTGGTGCTAAGGGATTTGTAGGTCAGACATGACAATTTGAATTTTATCCTGTACTGAACAGAAATGATGGAGCAGGTCTATTTACATGCCTACATTCTTCCTAGATCTGTGCCTACACCTCTGACCCTCCTAAAAAACTATTTATTCTCTCAGGTACTTGCATTGGAAGTGCTACTGGTCACAGCTATGCACGGCACTAAATAAGTTTTTCAAATTACATTACACAATTATCCAAAAAGCTTGAAATTCTGTAATGTAGTATATGGTAACCATGTCTTCCATCAGAGAAATGATTCTTTTTCTTGGTGGGAATTAGTGCAGCCTTCAGTAGCAGTGCGCTCTCATTCTTATCTAGGGACTCACACAGTGCCCCTTTAAGAAACCTACTCAGGAGTGCTCCCAGCCCTGCCAAGGCTCAAGAAAACAGGCCCGAGTGATTTACAAAAAGTTTTATTGGTCAGAGGCTTTATGCGCAGCTGTGAAGGGATATAATTTCAGAAGGGGAGCCTGAAACTCTCAGCAGTGTCGCTTCGATTATTCAAGTTCTCTATTGCTCGCTCTCTCTCTCTGTTTGTCTGTCTGTCTGTCTCTCTCTCTCTCGACGCATGGGGCATCAAACTTTCAATTTTTAGTTGTCAGATTCAGTGAAACTGAAACATTTCAGGTAGGATCATTTAGCATAGTTTGTCTTTGTACACATTTAGAACCGGGAACAACTGTTGCATGACAGACGGGTGCAACATCTGTAAAAGATTAACACAAAGGTGCACAGTTGTAGTTTTCAGTGTGCAATAACTTGAGGGTCATGGGAAAAATAAAAATGCTGGATGCAGAAATGCGGGATATTAATCTTTAACTAGTTTCTTGAGTTTCTTGACATGCGACAACATACATAAAACGCACTTATATAGCGCCTCTTCAGGGGGCTACTCAGAGGCACTCCCACCCTCAGCGTGGCCAAGCAAGTTGTCACGCGTAATTAGACAACAGACCGCTTGAATCAGGTAAACTTAGGTAATTGAAAAGCATATCATGAAACAGACTAAGACAACGTTACATTGCTCCAAATAATTAATGATTCAACTTTTGCAATGGCAAAATTGCTTTCGGGGACTTTTTATTCTTCATTTTAATTATTTACGGAGGAATCGGGATTCAGGTTGACCCATTTGAAAGTAGTGGTTCAATTCATGAATCACGATTTACCTAAAATTGTAAATTTAAGTTCTATAAAACATTAGCACGACTGCTAATTTCCTGCATCTCCCAACTAACTTCCTATCTTAACAGCATTAATTATCAACCTTAATATTCCTCCCAACACCACCAACAACAACATTAATAGAAACAACATTCACAATAACAATATAAACAACTACTACCACTGCTCACTATGACAACAACAAAATTTACGCCAACGCCTCAACAAAGAGCTAAGTACAATACCACATCAACAATTCAACATTATACCAGTCACTTCTAGTTCCTTAACTTATTAACTTTTTGGTCAAGGGAACCTGCTGTCGGTTGTTGTATATACTTACTTGCCTACTTTATATTGCCAACTTTGGTAACGAAGTTCTGCTAGTATTAAAAATTACCAAAACAGATCGAATTCCCAATGAGATCATTAATGGAATTAAGGAATACGTGGAGCAGACTTAGCCTTCCGAACAGGCCGAGCAGCATCGGCCAAGTCGATACAAAACATGGCGGCCATGTTCTGCGCACTATTACCGACTCGTACTAGGGAGTGGATTAAACGTATATCGACAAAAATAAGAGCCCCATTTGAAACATTTGCGGCCAGTATGAACGACACGACACAATTTCTGGTGTAAAAATAAGAGATCATCGCAGTCTTAGGCAGATTTTACGATTTTTATCAACGGTCTCGAGATTATTTATGACCGCCTTATACATTAGTCTTGGCTCAATATGAAAAGACGTCATATTAAAGCTACACGAGCCATATTAATGCCAACTTTTGACGTGTGCCTGAAGTTAACAACAATATACGTCAATTCGTGCGTAAATAATAACGGAATTAGCCAATTTTAGCCGAAAATGAGGCGAATTTTGCCGATGGGCTTCGAGGCTATTTGGTTGTATCACTTTGCCCGAAGGACGTTTCCTCTCGATCCGATTCAATCCTCGGTCTGCAAATAAGATTTCCGCCGATTATCAACCGTTTCGACGGTCGGCGAACGCGTTAAATTCGTCTAA
This sequence comes from Lumbricus terrestris, assembly GCA_949752735.1. NCBI lineage: Eukaryota > Metazoa > Annelida > Clitellata > Crassiclitellata > Lumbricidae > Lumbricus > Lumbricus terrestris. The sequence goes on from OX457040.1 coordinate 30,897,021, forward strand.
CTCGAAACACCTACCTCACGTCGTCCAAATCGATCGTCCGGCGATCGATCTCGGTCCCATCGATCCACCGCAATCGTCGTGAATTTGAAGGGTCATTGTAAGAAATTGTTGCCGAGGAGGAGGCGGCCCATATACACACATATACGTATATATCGGAATACACGCGATATGGCAGCTTATACAATTCCCGATGTTACGTTTAGAGACGGCTCAGTCGTACAGAAACCATTAATCCATCGAAATTCTTTTTCGATTTTCTCCGTTCCGTGTGGGTGTCCACCCCTAATGGGCGCAGTAGGAAAGCAAGAACGGGTTTCAATTCCTCTAATGCGTCAGATTATTGTGCAGGTGCCCGCCGCCGACGTGCGTCATATTTCGATTAGTCAGTTTGGTTTATTATTGTCTTGAGTGATACGATTGGTTGGGCACCTAACAGCGATGCACGGCATGGGGCGAAGCGGTGCAGAATTATTATTATTATTTTGTTAATACCGCCCCGCTGGCTTTCCCACTCGATCTCTCTTCAGATCGCGACAGCGGTATTTGATTTCATATGATAATGATTCGATCCAAAAGATGCGATCGTGCAAATCTTCGGCCAGGCCTTTTTTGTCGTAGGCCTAATTGTCACAGCACTTTGAACACGAATTGAACCTGGAATAGGATCTGACAAGATTTGAGATAATTATTCACAGGCCTATTTAAAATTGCCTGCAAGAATCGTGAGCAGATCTATTTAACATTTCACTTACATTAAGTGGGTGAAAAAGATGCCAGGTTCTCGAGATCTAGCGACATTCATTATGGTAGTAGGGTAGGCCTATTTAGACTATCTGACGTTGTCCATTACTAAATATTTTAATCAAGTTTCACCAAATGCAAGGTAAATGCGAGATAATTAAGTAATGAAACACGTAAATCAGTGTAAGTTGTTTTGAGGATGACATTAATTTTAGGCCTGCCCTAGGCCCGATTTGTGATGCTCGGTCATCTTTTATTCGATCGCATATTGATTCTGCTAATTATATTAAAGATGCTTCACTAAAAACTAATATAACGCGCAAATGTCCAATTCTAAGCATATGCTAAATTGCAAATAGCACGATTTGAATAGTAACTATTTTATGTAGGCCAATAGACGTAGAAGTATTTAGTAAACTCGCTAGATGGTACCACGCTGGTGAAACGCAAGTTACCAATGGCAAAAATATTCGCCAGGTTTCGCTACACATTTTGAAAAGAAGTCTTGAACTTTTCATCGCGGTCTTAGAAGAATAAGATCAGAGGCTCTGGCTTCTCTATTTTCTACCGTAAACTAAAGTATTAAATGGGTTCAAAGCAGGAGTTAAAAGCTTTGACCCCCAGTGTTATTGATGGAGAAGAATCAAGTGAGAAATGCTGTGAAACCAGACAGGGACTCTGAGAAAGTAATTGGGTAGGAGCGTAGTAGACTAGTAGGCTAGTGTGTGTTGTGATTGATTGAAAAATTAATTGGAAGGCGGCAGACAGCATGAATCTCTGTAAGATATCCAGACCTATCCATAACCGCTGGTAGGTACTTCGGGTTTGAATGGAAACTGGGAAGAGTGTCAATCAACTGATAATGATCAGCAGAGAATTCAAGACATTTTAATTGAGGACAATTATGTTAGCCTCGAGATTTCTACACCAGCTTACGTATAAGACCAAACGATTTCGATAATCAGGTAAGGTTAAGATAGGGCTGCCAACTTTTGATTTTGTCATTCCGGGACGCCCGCTATCACTCGATATGCCGTTACCAATTTACACTGTCCACATTATGTAACCGCATATAGGCCCAATGTAACAAATGCTGTGTCAGTGCAATTAATAGTAGGCCTAGTTAATAATTTTGTAGATAAATTGTCAGAAAACAAGTAACCTAAATTTAGGATTAGAATCGACCTCAAGAAGGGATTTTAAAAATAATTGTAAGTTTCAGTAACTTGGGCCTACGTATACCAGAGTAAGCAGACTTATGAGCCCAGCACGAGCGATGTTCATAGTTAGCCTATAAAATTATAAGCGACATTGTGCACATTACAAAATTTAGTGTCATTTATGAAATAATCAGGTCGACGACCGGACAGCAGAACTTAGCACAAACTATTTAGGTCCTATACTTCTGCATAGCTTTACGCATTTCCAGAACACTGCAGGGTCACAAAGTTATAAAAAAGCACATGTCATGTCAAAATTGATGCTAGGCCTATGAACAGTTCAGCTTTTACAAGGTCGATGCTCAGCTAGGTTTAATTGCGATTGTTAGACAACAGGTCGTCCATAATGTTGAACGCTCTCTTGCAAAAAGCATTAAGACGGAATCAGAGTAGGCCTACGAAGGACAAAATATGCTATAGGCCTACTATAAGTGTCAGAGGTTTGTACAGTTTTGAAGACTTCAACCCAGAGCTGTCCAACATTTGATGTTCAGCCAACAACGTCAAATTCATCGACCAATCTATTAAGTTCAGTGTGCAAAATAAGAACACTATTGTGGAATGTGGGTCTTGACAGCAAATTCCGGGACAATTTGGGATCAATCCGGGACACGGGATGCACAGTGCCAATTCCGGGACTGTCCCGGCGAATCCGGGACGGTTGGCAGCCCTAGGTTAAGAGCATAATATATCCTATTGATTTATACAGCGCTCGCTGAGCGCCGTCGTCGCAATGATCAAAGCATCAGTTTTTTGATCGCTTGCAGTAAAACCAAAGACCTTATAGTCGAGTCGTAGACTATAATATCTTTGGTAAAACTACAACAATCGAAAGGCCTGATCCATTGGAGAAGGTTCGCTGATAATCAATCAATCGTAATTTATATAGCACCCCTTCAAGGTATCTACTAAGAGGCGCTCCCGGCCGAGATCAAGCGAAAAAACAGTCTTCAACGGTTTGTGAAATTGAGAACAGCTTGGGAGATGTCGCATAGTCAAGGGAAGTCTATTCCAGGTTGTTGGACCAACCACAGAGAATGAACGCCTCTGCATTGTTGCAGAGCGAGTGAAAGGAATGGACACCATGGACAGCAGAGGGCAGTGCGTGGCGACATGCAAGTGGAAAGAGGGAGGAAAAGCTCGCACAGATATGAGGGTGCCCAGCCTGATAAGCATCGCCACACCAAAGGTGCAATTCTAAATGAGATGCGCTGCGGGAAAGGAAGCCAGTGCAAGACCTCGCACATATAGTTGAGGATAGATGGCTCCTAATACTTTGAGGAGCTGGAAGTCAGGACCAATCAATCAATCGATCGTAATTTATATAGCGCCCTTCAAGGTACCTACTCAGAGGCACTCCCAACCGAGATCAAGCGGAAAAAATAGTCTTCAACAGTTTGCGAAATTGAGAACAGTTTGGGAGGTGTCGCATAGTCAAGGGAAGTCCATTCCATGTTGGACCAACCACAGAGAACGAGCACCTCTACACCATGGACAGCAAAGCGCAGTGCGTAGTGGCCTTTGCAAGTGTAAAGGGGGAGGCAAAGCTCGCACAGATAAGAGGGTGACCAGCCTGATAAGCATCGCCACACCAAAGATCTATGCTACCCTAAATGAGATGCGCTGTGGGATAGGAAGCCAGTGCAAGACCTCACGCATATTATGGGATACACGAACGGATTTGGTGAACCCCCAGTAAGTCGCGCTTCGGAGCAGATGACATGATGATGGAACGTAGCTCGATGGATGAGATCTCCCTCAATGTGGTTAGGCAATGGGTTGTTAGCGGGAACTCCAGAGGGGGAAAATCGACGGTGTCCACACGTACGGAACTGAGCTTTCTTTCACAGTGTGCTGCAAAGTCAAAGGCAGAGAATGCTGGAGTGCTCGAGCAGAGATAGGGGGGAGGTGTATGGTGAAGCAGATGAGAGTTGCAAGTCTGAAGCAAACTGAAAGACTTTTCAAGGATGGATGATGGAATGTGACAAATGAAGAGATAAATATGATTAGGATATATTAATTAGGCATATATGCGATATAAACATGTGATAAAGGGCTTATACTGCTTTTAATTAAATGGTTTTTTTGGATTGCCTGTTTTAATGCAACACATTGGTATTGCTTTTTTTATTAGGGCTAAGCACATGATTCCCACTGCTTCAGACTTGCATACCTAGGCATGCCAGTCCACTTAGTGATATTCCCATATCATTAGCAAGTGCCTGGACGACCTTTTCGTTTCCTGGCTGTGCTGGCCTAATAATTAGCTGGACAGCATACAGATTTGTAAACCATGCATTAATTGGCATAATCCTAACATAACTCCTCATCCAAAATGAATTAAATGCTGACATTGACTGATTTCACTGACCAACTGACTCAACCTGCATAGCCAAAAATGCTTGCCATTCATACCATGTTATTATTACTACGCGCATTTCTATTGCATGCAAAGTCACATACAAATGGCAATATAAGTTGTGATTACTGATTAGTTAGTTACCAAACGAAGATCATTTAGATATTAAGCCTAAAGATGTTTGAAAACCATTTAGAAATACTAAATATTGAGGCATTTTTGAAGCAAGTAAGAGTTCAAACATTGGCAAAACATTTGTAGTCAGTTCCATTCATAGGCGTAGGGGACATTTCAGCAGTGGGGGGGCAAAAATTTTACTTTTGCCCGAAAAATTAAACCCGGAATAATTGACGTCGTGCACACATACCGGTAGTCATCTCTGTTCTTGCACGCACACCCACAAGGGACAAAATACACCGGAGTCCGGCCATATTATAGGGACCAGGCTGGCGCTGGGTAATTTTAGGCATAGGCCTATATGCAAATTTATTATGTATCCTATGTATATATTCCTGACGCATAACCAGTTCAAACTTCACACGAGCAACTTATTAAATTCATAAATGTAGATTGTTTTGTATTGTATCTAATCATCTACAAAGCGCCTCAGTAGGGTGAACCGTTCAGAGGCGCTTCTAGTGCGCAAAACCGCGCTCGAAGAGGCAGGTTTTAAGATGAGAGAATGAAGAAAAGAGACTGCCACAGAAAGTGTATAGAGCGAACGCAAGGAGAAAGCTCATTTCAAAGAGAAGGTCCAATTGAGGCAAATGATCAAGACTGAGCCATTGCAGTTCTAGAAGGCGGAAGCAAGAGTCAAGTCTGTTGGGTGAACGAAGTGGATGGTTGGAGGAAGCTGACTGAGGCCGTAGTATAACGCCGGTCAGATATTTGGGGCAAACCCAGCTGAGCCTTGAAGATCAGAGGGAGGAACTTAGATTGTATGTGAGCACGGAGAGGAAGCCATTGGGTGGAGACAGAACAGCGAAATATCCTGAGACACCTTAAATGAAAATAAGAGGAACGTGTGCTTTTGGAAATGTGCTCAGATAAGGTATTATCCTTCCCGTAATATAAGTGGGCTATCAAGTGCAACACCCTGATCCCGCACACTTGACAAGAAGGAAAAGATTGTAAATTGTCAGAGAGCAGACCAAGATCTGCACGTTCAATGTTGATGATCGCAAGATTATCGTGTCTATTTTGCCTCATGACCAGTAGAAATTTCGATGTCATTCAGGCAGTGAATTCCGTGTTCTATTGCACCTAGCTTGCATGCTGTGAATTTCCCCAAATGCCACGAATAGTCGTAATTTTCGGTCAAATTTCGGCTCTTGAATTTGCTGCGACTCTATAGCCATTATTTACCGTGAATTCAGAACTTTTCGTGAATTTCTGCCATTCATAGGCCTAGTTGTTGTGAGCTAAGATCTAACTCGATTCGGGCAAGATTTTCGGGCAAATTTCGGCTCTTGAATTTGTTTCGATTCTCGCCATTATTTAAAAAATGCTACCGTGAATTCAGAATTTTTCGGGAATTTCTGCTATCAATGGTTGTGAGTTAATATCTTACTCGATTCGGGCAAGATTTTAGGGCAAATTTCGGCTCTTGAATTTGCTGCGATTCTCGCCATTAAGCTTGTTTATAAAATGCTACCGTGAATTCAGAACTTTTTCGGGAATTTCTGCTAACCATGGTTGTTGTGAGCTAATATCTAACTCGATTCGGGCAAGATGGAACTGGGAGATAATGTGGTATACTAATGAACGTTGAACTTCAAGAAGTTTGGTTAATAGGCTATTTTCCCGGGTCTACTTGCCCGAAAAAACAGACTTGCCCGAAATTTGGGGGGCATTTGCCCCCTCTGGACCCCCGTCTCCTACGCCTATGGTTCCATTCCTGGAAGGCAGCTCAGCATGAATGCCTGAGAAGCTATGAGATCTACACCGTGGCTCAACCAAAGATCTATAGATATCAAAATAATCCGTAGTCCGATTGGTATTTGCAGACTGTGGGTAGGGATGCATTGAGAAGCTATTGGTTGAAAGAGACTTGGCCAGTTTGAATCTGGTTTTGAATTCTACAGCAATAATTGTGCTCTGTCTTTCTCCTTGCTAGGGGTTAGTGTAGCCATTAATATGCTGTTCCACCCTCTCTTCCTGGTTGCAGGCATTTTTCATTGGCCTCATTCAGTATGCCAGACAGCACTCCACGGCACGGCAGGGACAGAATCAACCATGTTTGTCAACAGTCCTTTTTCACATACCCGTAATTATTTATGTACTTTAGCTTATTCAGTCAACTGCAGGGAAAATACTGACATCAATCATTTGAGTTGGTGATACTTATGCCTGATATTGCATGACATCATCATGCAGTTCAAGATTAAATGTTGATGCCTTTTTTCATTCACTTTCCTTATTAGTCAATTTGTCTGCGACCATCGAACCAAGCACTGGTCCTTGTTTTCTTGGCACCATTGACTTATGACACCAAGCGCATCGCTCCAACTATTGCAAAGCTCCATGCCTGAAACTATAGATCTGCAAGCAATCTGATATTCTTTCTCTAAGCAGGCCTGGAGCAGGCCTTCTATCACGACTTCTATCATGTATTATATTACACCTCTCTTTTTTAATCTCTGAACAAGTTTGGTGGGAAGTTTTACCCTAGAATATTTAAATTGCTTCCTCTCCAGTGCGTCCACCTCTGAAAATCGTTCAAATATCTTGCCACCTGCCTCAACGTTTACAATCATTGTGGGATTGCCACACTAAGCCTCCAATGAATTCCCATTCTGAGAGGACATCTGGCAGAATGTTCAGACGTCTTTGTCTGCTTTGAATCAAGAACTATGAGGAATGACAGGCTCCAGCAAAGTCTTCAACATACACCTATCTCACAAATGATCAAGTGCTCCTTTGTAGGTTGTTGAAGAGATGCAGCATCCAGATAGTCCCCGTGCAATGCTTGTCTTGGGACAGGTGGCTACCCATGATTGGGGCTGGTAGCCTCACCCTTTGAATGGGTGGACTGACTCAAAATCTAAGTCAGGCTTCAATCAAATGCAACCAAACATTGTTCAAAGACTCATGATGGAACTCACAATGAACTCAGGAAGTATCTGTGAAAGTGCAAGCTTTAGCATATAGTTTAAATTAAGGCATACAAGAATGACAGAGCAATCTTCACACTTGACAAATGAAACCATTGAAGCATCAGAATAGGTAAAACAGCTGCCATATTGTTTACTACATCGGTAAGAGCATTGAAAGAGCACGTGTGGAACACTTTGCTTCTCGATGGTAGCTAATTTCAGAGATTCACGTCGTGTTGCACACATGCACACATTGCACAGGGATATCAAATTGAGTGACATCTATTCTAACAGGCAGTGGTGTCCACAAGGATCTTATCCAATAAATTAATACAAAAATGAGCAAATGGTTGAAGTCATAATATTATAAGTTTATTATATAAAAAATTGAATACATTTACATTGTACATTTACATGTCCAGATAATATATGCATGTCTACAATAATCATATGTTAACAAAATAATATCTGCGTGCATAACTTTCTTCTTTTGGCTCCAGTCTCAGAACTCACTCCATCAGTGTCTTTGCTTATACTGAGCAGCAATACATGAATGTTTGATCAGGTCACTTCAAACACTGGAACAAGTTTATGTTTTTGTAACACATTGGAATGAGTAACTTAAGATGTTAGATGTGCATACTTGTATGTATAATTATATGTATAATTGTATGTATAATTGTATGCATAATTGTATGTATAATTGTATGTATAATTGTATGTATAATTGTATGTATAATTGTATGTATAATTGTATGCATAATTGTATGTATAATTGTATGTATAATTGTATGTATAATTGTATGCATAATTGTATGTATAATTGTATGTATAATTGTATGTATAATTGTATGCATAATTGTATGTATAATTGTATGCATAATTGTATGTATAATTGTATGCATAATTGTATGTATAATTGTATGCATAATTGTATGTATAATTGTATGTATAATTGTATGTATAATTGTATGCATAATTGTATACATGTATAATTGTATATACTTTCAGACTTGAATTAATCCCTTCCAAATGAAGGATTGGCCACATGCGTAATTCTTCTTCTCTTGTTTATGTTACCAGTTTCTTCTTTCTTCAATATTAAAGCAGGGTCGCATTGAGGCTAGTGCTGCCCTGGGTGCTGTGATTATCACTTTTCTAACATGCACATATTTGTAACTCCGGGCCCCACAAACCTGCGGGCAAGGGTGCTGACAACAGTTAACCGTGTTCTCAAACTTTGCCTCTCCTGCCATTTCTCCTTGAGTCTTTCCACTCAAAATTGAAAGGCTACTTTTGAAAATAACGACCCAAACTGTTCACCTTCTCAAATTACTTTCCTCATCAAAGTAAAGTTTCAGATACCATGCACTTCCATCGACTGCCTGTTTGTCTGCCTGATCTTTGGATTTTAACTTTGGGATCTTAGGACCTTATCCCAACTGCCTTGCATTGATCAAACTGCTGTGAATATTTCCAGGAGTCAGCTTATATTGGCAGTGATCAATCTGCTGTGAATGTTTTCAGGAGTCAGCTTATATTGGCAGTGCTGTATCTTTGATAAGATAGCCCTCTGGTGAATGATCATCTTACAATTTTCAAGAATTGTGCAGACAAAAGTCTTTACAAGTAAGTCTTAAATGCGCAATGACACCATTGTCAGGTAGGTAGATTTGCTGTCTATTCTTTCATTCTGTGTTATTCTATATTCTAATGTTATCTCAAATAAGTGTTGGACAATCATGGTATGCCTGCCTGTCTTTCCGGATCTTGACCCGCCTGCCTATCGATTTTGTGATTAAGTTGGTTCTCGTGACTTTCACTTTTATCGGTGCTAGAAATCTAGAGATTATGATTACGATACGATTACGATTATGCTGTGTATTAGTTTATGTTTATCTGAATACGCTATTTTGATTCTATAGATACCCTGACTGGGGGCACATAGCATTAGACTCTTATTGTAGCATACATTATTCCTTTTCCCCTTATTGTACCACATGACTGTTGTTCATGTCTCTATCTTTTTAGTGGGTAACACCTTTTGAAAAAATTAATGCTGTTTGTTTGTTGGTCTGCTTACAGTTTTATCATACAATTTTCTTGAGCTGGAATGCAAGCATTATGTTGCAACATCTCAAAAAGGTCTTGACCATGTAGTATGTTACGTATCAGGGCTATTTTAAGAGAAGTTTTAGAACTGCAAAATTGCTTCTTTTCCCCCATTCTCGAGGCAAGGTAAATTACTCCTAATCGGATGACGACAAACTTTTTTCTTCTACAACTGCGCAAATCCATTTAGAATTGCATTTGGTATAAAACTGTAGTGTACACTAAAAACCCTGTTATGTTTTACCTTACCTCTGATCTGCATGCTTTCGATACACTGTTAATCATAACACCATTAACAGTGATATCTTTCTTGAAATGGCATATACCACTGAAGCTTACAGGGAAAAACAGTCACAGACATTAGAGTGGCATTTTATTTTGTAGTAGCCGGAAGGAATTTTTGGGCAATAGGAAACCTTGACTTTGCTTGATACGATAAGTAAAATTTATTATTATTTATTATTTACAAAGTTTGATACAGAACCTCTTCAAGGTAGACTACATAGAAGCGCTCCCAGCCAATCGCGATTAAATAGGACAGTTTGAGATTCTTGAGGAACAGAGCAGAGTGGCTCCTGCAGGGTACTGAGCGCCATGAGGAGGTCTTTCTAGGCTGTAGGACCAGCGACCGAGAATGAACAACGCTGTCAGATAGTGCTCAGTCTATGAGTGGGGAACCGGAAGCTCAACTTGATCCTCTAACCGAAGGGTGGATCGATGCCGGACACCCAGGGTAGAACAATAACATGGCCTGGGTGGAACAACAGAGTCCTCACGGATACATGGGAACCAGTCCCTTAATGCACTGCCAACTAACGCACAGACCCTCTAGACAACCCGCTACGGAAAGGGAGCCAATGCAAGACATCCCCCATGGTAGAGACACTGCCAAATTTTGGGGTATGACCAATATGTGGTGCCACAGTGTGCAGGACCCATTCCAGACACTTCCGTCAGTGACACTGTATTATTGTCTGCTGATGGCAAACATTGCTTTTAGGGGAGATAGAATGAATGAGTCAATACATGGTTTGTTACATGTGTCATTTGATCAAGGCTCTACAACAGAATGCCATGACCAACGGTGTTGAAGGCTGTGCTCATGTCAGAAAGACCATGGAGAGTGATGTACTTCTGTGCTGCTGATCTGGAGCCCAAGAGGCACATGCCAGCAAGATTATAAATGTAAGTTTGCAAAGGGGAAACAGTTTTAAAAATCTGATTGTTGCCTAATTCCTATGTAGGGGGGGTTATGTAGGGGCGTCTACTTCTTTGGGACAGGGAGATTCCCAGCAATTTTTGTGGTGGGAAGCACCAGTTTGGGAAGTGTTCAGTGTTTCTGTGTGTTTCCTGAAGTATAGTAACCAGCTTGCCAACCTAACGTGCTAATCCTTACTAACTTACATTACTTACCTTTGGGCTTTTTCTTTTGTCACTGCTTGTATATCTTCCGCCTTCCAACTCTTGACCAAAACACCACCCACATTAAACAGCTACTCCGCAACCTCTGATTCTTTGGTACCCAGACTACGACCGCCATCAGACTACTCTTTTTGACAACCCTTCTGACTTGACACAGCACGCGTAAATAAGCTGGTGCCCTGCACTTGGCTTTCGAGTGGTGCTCTAGATATTTGGAGACAACGATAATTATGATTGATTGTATATGTTGTGCAAATTGTTCTTGGGCACTTGTGTATTGGTGAACAATGACGTGTATTTTATTGATTGGTTTGATTGATTGATTTGAATGAATGATTGATTGATTGATTGATTGATTGATTGTCATCTTATGTTATCTAAATCTGGACTATGTTATTGGGAACCAAGATACTCTGCTTTAGCCCTTCCCTCAGCATCATGTTTCTGAGCTGTTTTTAACAGGAATAATAAGGCAAATGTGTAGTGCAACAGCACTATCAAATCTGAAGAATATAATTATGTCATGCATTGTACTGGAATTAAAAGTCTTACAGTCTGAGTAAGTTATAGAAATATGCTGTAACATGAATATTGTGTACACAAGCCACAAAGCAAAGGAGAATACAAGTTATTACTGACAAAGCATACATACAAGGAACCTCCTTGTGAGTAAGTAAGAATATTCTTTTTTATTAAACTACCTGCCGATCCACACTCTGATGTACATGCATTAGAAAAATATTACATCAATGAATTACTCTAAACATTGTAATGAACAATTGCAATTTTTTAATGATGCATGTGCTGGTTCCAGATGCCTTATAACAGGTATGACTCTTCAGGCAGCCTATTTTTTGCCCTTAAATGATGAGAATTTGTTGATTCCCTGTTTTCTACTTATTAAAAACAAAAGAAATAGCTAACAATAGCCTGCTCTAAAGGCCATGCACGTGTTACATTATGCATGACGACATCATATGCACTGGTGGAATAGCATGCGTGTATTCAGCCGTTTGATACTTCCTGAGCCACGGAGCGGGGGAGGCGGCATTTGCGCCATGCCTGTCACAATTCCTCCCTTCTCCTTTGCTTGGCTGCTGTGGGTGTTCACTGTTCCTCATCATCTAGTGGATGCTAATGCATCGTCTCTGGCCAACGCTCGTGACGGAATGCGTTAAATTGACGTGTGTGTGATGACTGACAACTTAACGCATTCACCAACCGTCACGTTGATTGACTCTGCATCTCCGATGACTGCGGTGCAGTCATCCGTGGCAGATGACCTCTGAACCATGAACTTACCGCCGTAGGTGCAGTCAGTACGTATTTTGGTGCGTCATGTCTGCTCTTAAATGGCAGATAATAATAACATGACGGGGAATTATAAATTCGTAATGTTCCATGGGATTTTGATGGCTTTAGATCAACGGCCTATGCATGATTGTGCAAATTTTATGAGGTTATTTGTAATGGGGGGTTTAAACCGTCACATCGTAAATAAATAAATGTACAGGGTCCCTCCATGGCTATTGTTGACACCCAGTATTGTGTCTGTAATTTTTTACAAGTTTGTGCCACTGTATATAGTGTGTTGTCAAGAAGTGAAATTTGTCACTCAGCTAAATTTGCAGAAAATCAATCAAGATAATTATTTCTTGCATGTGTGTGTGGGTGGGTGTATGTATGTGTGTGTGAGTGGGTGTGCATGCGTGCGATTAAGAGTCTGTTACATGTTCTTATTAACAGCAGCAGCCATTGTTGCTTTTGTGGACATGTGATGCTTAATATGAGGGTAAAATTTGAAATAAGGATGGTTACTGCAGCAGGTAATTGGTTTTCATAAGACATTTACCAATCAGCATCAATAGAACAGTGCAATTAGAGAAGTTTATAAAAGGCGAATTATAGGAAATCCTAAAGATCCTTAATCAAGGCATTTGAGTAGACAGATAGTAGTTATATTAGCTACAGGGGTCTTACATGAAGATTTAGAGTTGCCATCTATATATGACACTGTGTCTTTTATTATTATCGTAAAAATATTTGAAGAGCGCAATGTCATGTAGAAATGCAACTCTGTGGTGCAATTGCTCATTTCGTCCTTGCAACCTTGTATAAGCTGTTGTGTGGATTGCGTTGCTGTAGCAGTGTTTAAATTTAATAAGCTCAGTTTGTGGAATGGAGATGTTTGAGCTTAAAATCTGACGCATTTCGTCAACATTGAACAATTTTCATATACAGTACGCTGATGAAATTGGGTTTGAGTGACACTGTCAGAATTTCAGCCGAGCCTGCCGCGACTTCGCAATGATCCCGAGCAATTTGGCGATAAATTTCACAAATCTGTTTGCACATTGATTTACTTGGTGGCATTTGCTGCACTTTTGCACTCATCATTCGCCGACGAATGGTGTCCGGGCGCTTGCAGCGACACCAATAGAGCTCGCCAATTCCGACGACTTATTGGAAGCGCTGGTGTCCGCGTAAACCATTTTCAGCAGCTCAGATTTGCCGGTGTTTATAAATGAACTGCAGATGATGCAGAACGACTATTGCAGCAGCGTTCATAGAGAGTCTTGAAGAGGCAGAAGACAGCAAAGTAGTAGCACTTCGCTCTACTAAGCTGGCCCGTGTCAATCCATTGACTATGCATCCGCTGTTGAGACTGTGATTGTTGTGCAGAATCAGCAGCAGCATCAGCAGTAGCAGCAGTGGTCAGAACTGGAGTAAGCCATCGGGGTTTATTACGGTTATCTGAGCTTGAAAATCATTGATTAATGATCGAACGTGCTATTTGTATATAACGGCGTTACTCTTGCACGCGAAGCTGGAAAAGTCGTATCAAACAATTTTCGCAGAATCGATAGGTTTTGGTCTGGAGACGTTTCTGGATTTACAGCTACTGGTAAGATTAATCCTTCAATGGATCTTGATAACTTCTCTTTTCTTCAGCGTAAGAATTACTTAATTACTGTTATTCTTTGTGTCTTAAGTGGTGCTTCTTATAAATGTCTAATTTCCGCCGTTGTAATGGGTTAGGGAGGAAAGTCAAATTGTTACAATTGAACATTTATTATAGTGCCACTCAAGAAGCAAAACTCTTGCCCCTGTTACTAGGATATCTTAACAGCGTGATGCTAAAGTGTAGCAGTATGTGCATGTTTTCTTGTACTTCTGCATTTTATTTTAATAATGTGATAGATGTGAGTATATTGTAACCTGTTATGAAACCAGAAAACTGAGGTTGTTACTGGATGTAACTTGATTGACTATCATCTTGTAATTACCACCACTTTCTTTCATTAAGTTTTGCTTTTATGTGGAGGTACTAAAGGAAAAGATACTGGTAGACATTAATAGATCAAATAAAGCCACAAGTATTTATGCAATTAGCTTTGTTGCAAATGTTGTAGTGCATTAGTTGATTCATCGGATACAGGTTGAAACCTTTGTCTTCTGCTGAGTATTTCCATTGCAGCATGGACATTTTTACCAGATTACTACATGTGTTATCTCTAGAGGAAGGTATTTAAAGTGATTGCTTACCTTGGTCGTCTGTCAGTTCTCTACTGTACTGGTAGACCTTTCCCATTGTCCTGGTTTTTAAGGAATTGTAGCTAAGTCTGGCGGTGCCCCACTGGTAGTGCTCCGTCCTACTTGTCTGATCTCTGTCACCCTGACTCCGACTTAGCCTCCCATCCAGCTTTACGCTCTTCGGCCAATTGAGAGCTGCTGGTCCCTTGAACCTGCTCTTCTACCAGACAGCGTCGAGCCTTCTCGGCTGTTGGCCTGTCCACATGGAATGGGCTTCCGCTTGCACTGCGCTTACTACCTCGAAATGATTTGCCTGCTTTCTACCAGTTGCTCGGGACCTATCTTTTTAGCCATGGCTGGACTGGGAGCACCTCTGAGTAGTTTTTCTGAAGGGACGCTATATAAATTTTTTAAACGAATGAATGAGTGAAATAAAGTACAATTGCTACAACAGGACTTCAGTTGCTAGACAACTTTTCTTTTTGGATTAAATGGCTTGATAATGAGCTGTCAATTTCAGATGCACTGTTCCGAGGAGTGGCATGCATGTCTGATAAATCAGTGATGTGTCAGTATATCACCAGATCTGATCGAGTGCTGCAATTAAGCTGTGGTACCTAGTTATGCTAGCCTAACCAGATTATAATGAATGGGCATGCTTTCAAGTTCCATGTTTGGGTAATGGATGGTTTTTTTTTAAATTTGAACTGCCAAGGTTTTTGGGATGGTCATGGTCCTGTGATGTTATACTACAAATTATATGAAATTTCTTCTATGTTTGAGTTATTTGTTTGTGATTTTAATAGCACTTTTCAACTTTAAGTTGAATCAAATCACTTACCACAATATAGATTTCAAATCCTTACTCTAACCTGACCCATTGTGTGTCCTTTCATACTGTTCAAATAGTGGAGGTGTAATATTTGGATGATGTGTTATAACATTTCAGATGTTTGCAACCTCTTGACTGCACGGTGTTCTGATGGACCTGCCATCAACTGCTAGACCTGTGTTAAAAGCAGTAGATTCAGATGTTAAGATATGCTTTTTATCTTTTGACTTACACTCAGTCTGGCTTGTCTGCGAGCAGAAATGAACTCCGTCAATGTTTTATGTCGTGGATTCTGGCCATGGACAATATTGTTGCTTGCAAAGCCATGAAGAAGATCATTGGTTCCTATGCTGAACTTTTATGCGTCCGGCATGTGATAATATTATATGCATTGGGACATATCCATAAGTTTGCAATCTTTACGCAACAATGTGCATGACACTGCAGCCGTTCTAATACTTTTGAGCATCTGGCTTGAGTTATCTTTATGGCCATCCATATAAAAACGGAACTATGGCTGTAGATATGATGCAGTTGATGAGCAGTTTTTGTGTATGTGTTACTAGCGCAACACAGCATAATCTGTCACCTGTGGGTTTTGGTGCTTAAACTAAAAGTTCTGATGAACTTGGTGCTCCACTGCAGATACCTCTCAGCATAACCCTCAAACTACAATGTCAGTTTTTTCGTTGATTTTCATTTGCCTGGTAATCCATGGAAGTGTTTCCAGTCGACAGCATGACCTGCAGTCCCTCTTCCGACTAGAAGGGTCACGCACATCATACGCTGGATTTCCGAAGTGGTCAGCCTGTCACAACAGTTCCATTGAATTTGAGTTTGAGACGAGGCGAAGCACTGCTCTTCTACTTTACATGGATGACAGGGCTAGCTCGTCGTTTCTCGAACTGAAAATTGTTCGGGGATCTGCAACGCTGAGGTTCAGGCAGAACGCAAACAACAAGGTTCAGTCGCTGGGCGATGAGCTTCACGATGGAAAGTGGCACAAAGTTCGCGTCGTGTCCACTCAGACTGGTTTTGGATTTTCAGTTGATAGTATTGCTCACGCGGGAGGCGATTCCACGTTAAGTGACGGAAGACTGCTGTCTGCCCGAAGTTTCTCAAGTACCACCTACGTTGGTGGACTTCCAGAATCTTTTAAGAAAAATCCATGGGATTTGTGTTTACCGTCAGCTGCTTATGAGGCGCACTTTCATGGGTCAATTCGCAATTTTACAATGGAGCAATGTGGGAATGGCTTGGAGAGAGCAGGAATGTTGAGCAGAAGTGGCATCCGAGGCAGTGTCGACGATCCTTGTGCACTCCATGATCCGTGCCGACATGGTGGATTGTGCATCAGCACGGATGCTGGTCCTGTTTGCGAGTGTGATAGTACAGATTACACCGGTGTCCACTGCACTGTGGGTAAGTTTCATAATGAATTTCATTTATGCCTGCTGTACTTCTCTTTGGTCAGTACTATTCAGTAATTTTTTCGTATGAGAACTTACTGTGCACATATTTTTATTTATCTTGCTTTCTTGTACGATGCTAATTAATTTTTTAAGTTGGTGAATCTTTTTGTGTTTTGTTTGTGAGATTATGAGCTGTTTCTTTAAAGGTATGTGAAACCCTGCACAACTACTAGGCGCTTCAGCTCATAGATATTTTGAGAATTTGTTTCCATTTTTGTTATGAATTTTTGTTATTTTTATTGCGTGAGTTGTTAAAAAGTATGTGTTGTGCATGTTCATGCCTAGATTGGGGGATATATTTTTGAGATGCTTTCATTGCAGCGTTTTGATAATTTCATGTTTCAGTAAATGTCTCTGTTTTCTCTTAACCCCTTAATGACGAGCGTTTTGCTAAAATATATGGGAATTGATGCAGTTAAAGGGTTAAATGGCAACACACTTGGGAGTTTGGGATTTAAATACAGTTTCCATGTCCTCATTGCATGTAAGCTTGATAAGGACTAGTCAGGTGAAAAGAAGAGTAGCTGGTTTCCCCTTAACCCTTTAACCCGTTCCCGCCGGATCGGGTCGCGGGTGACCCGATATGGTAGGCATTGAAACAGACTATAAAATACATAGAGTTACTACATGACCTGCCTAAAAATAGTATCAGTGTTGTTTACGGATAAATTACGGACATTTCGATACCAAATATGTTGATAAAAAATTAATAATTTACGAGTTACTAAGGTTTTAAAATGACTAAATTTATTCCGTACGCTGAGGTTTTGAGACGGGTTTTGGCGGATAGCGACGATGCGTTTTCGTCGTCAGATGAGGAAGTAATCGGCGACGTAGGGATAGATGGTCAACAGCACGTTTGGAATCGACCGGGTGTACGTTGTGCTTCGAATGTGATGGTGCAGCCTTGTCTGCTTGATTCAGCATTGCTGAATGATGATGAAGTTGGAGAGGTAAGCGATACAGATTATGTTTATTTCGGTTTAGTGGTGCGTAAATTTCTTGATAGTTATGTTGCATGGTGCTGTAATTATGTTGTTGAATATTGTTATTTTTATGACTGAAAGTACAATGATGGCAGGGGCCTACTAATATTACATTTGAACAAAATTGCATAATGAAAATTACGTGACACAATATAGATTTTGTCCAGTGATCTGCTTATTGGCGAAATATACTCCTTTTTTACCATGTATCAAATCTTATTCAAATTTATTATTTGTCCATTTTCAGACAGCACATGTTGCGGGCAACCATGCAGAGGACATTGAAAGAAGAAGAAGAGGTGGTCGGGGTGCAGAGGACATTGGAAGAAGACGAGGAGGCGTTCGAGGTCGTTTTCGAGGTCGTGGTGGAGGACGTGGCAGAGGACGTGGTCGAGGACATGAGCTTCCAGTTGTGAACCAGTCAACATCTGCTCCTGATGACGGACATGTGCTTCCAGTGGTGTCCCAGTCAACATCTGCTTCTGATGATCACTGGAACTGGCAGAAGGTATGCAGCAGAAAAGATATTCCCTTTACAGGGATGCCAGGTCCGTCTGACGCAGCACGTCTCTGTGTTACAGCGTCTGATTTTTTTGGACTTTTTTTTACTGATGCTGTTTATGACATGCTTGTCCATGAAACCAATGATTATGCTACGAAGTCTAGGCAGGAGACCCCATCCAGCATGCCATGGGTCCCTGTGACAAATCAGGAAATAAGGGCTTTTTTTGGACTCCAAATTGCTATGGGTGTTGCTGACCTACCTGAAATTCATGACTATTGGTCTACCGAACCGGCACTTGAAATTCCATGGTACAAATCGGTGATGCCACGTGACCGGTTTACGCAAATTACTCGATATCTACATTGTTCAGGTAATTGGTCAGCTAAAGCCCGGACTGATCCTGCATACGATAAACTGCACAAAGTGCGCCCTGTCCTGACTGCAGTGCTCGAGAGTTGTTTGGCCCACAACATTCCCAGCGAGCACATTGCAGTGGACGAGCAAATGATAGGCACTCGATGCAGGGTCAGTTTCATCCAGTATATGCCAAACAAACCCCAGAGATTTGGCATAAAGCTGTGGGCTTTAGCGGATAGCCAGAATGGATATTTGTGTAATTTTCAAGTTTACACTGGTAAGGAGAAGGGCACTGCCGAGGTTGGTCTGTCATACCGTGTCGTGTATGACTTGATGCAGCCATATCTGCATAAAGGCTACAAGTTGTACACTGATAACTTTTATACTTCACCAAGACTGGCCCAAGATCTCCTGAAGGATTGCACGTACCTTACTGGTACTGTTAGGTGCAACAGGAAGGACTTCCCGAAAGAGCTGGTGGGCCTGAAACTTGAGAGAGGAACTTCGGAGTTCCGACACTGTGATGGCATTACTGCCGTCCTCTGGAAGGACAAACGAGATGTGTTCTGCCTCTCAAGTTTGCATGGCAGCGAGATTGATGTTGTGCCCTCAAAGTCACAGGATGGTGAGGCTAAAAGTAAACCACGGCTTGTATGTGACTACAATGCTCACATGGGTGGTGTTGATTTGCACGACCAACTGCAAGTGTACTACTGTGTCGGGCGAAAGGGTATGAAGTGGTGGAAGAGGGTTTTCTGGAGGATGACTGAGATTGCAGTGCTGAACAGCTATGTATTGAATAATCTTGTTCACGGGAAAACCCGCAAGATGTCACAAAAGCTGTTCAGGCTGCAACTTGCCTACAGTCTTACAGCAGACCTGATTGCACTGCATGCAAACCCACCAGACGATACAGTAGTCCCAGGGCCCGGCAGACGCCCTTCTCCTTTACCCAGACTGCTTGGCAAGCACTTTCCATCGAAGTCGCATGTGAGGCATAGATGTAAAGTTTGTGCCAAGCAGAAAAGTCCTCAGACTGGGAAATTCAAGGATACCAAAACCCTTACGTACTGTGAAAAATGCATTGTCCACCTGTGCATTGGTGATTGTTTTGCTCTTTATCATTCCAGGACAACTATATAAATTAACTTTGTTGGCAAAAATTCTATGGTCACTACATAAATAAACGGTTGTAATGAAATGATAATTTATAGCCAGAAATGTTCTGATTTTAGGCAAACATATTTGCTTCACTGTGCTGTGAATTTCGGGCAAGTCAGCAACACCCATGGGTTATTTGTGATTTTAGTCAAAAACTATATAAATGAACTATTGTTCATAATCAAATTTTATTGCCACAAATTTTCTGATTTGGAAAATCTTTACTTTATTATGATTACCTGTAACTGTAGCTGAGCTATTGTCCCTCAAATACAGTGTCTTGTGTCTCTTGTTGACTGTTTAGCACGTTGGCCTTCAAAAGGCGCTATATAAATGATCTGTTGTTCTAATGAAATGTGAATTTTTTAGACACAAAGTTTCTAATTTGGAAAATGTATACTTTATTATGATTACCTGTAACGGTAGCTGAGCTATTGTCCCTCAAATACAGTGTCTTTTGTTGACTGTTTAGCACGTTGGCCTTCAAAAGGCGCTATATAAATGATCTGTTGTTCTAATGAAATGTGAATTTTTTAGACACAAAGTTTCTAATTTGGAAAATGTATACTTTATTATGATTACCTGTAACGGTAGCTGAGCTATTGTCTCTCAAATACAGTGTCTTTTATTGACTGTTTAGCACGTTGGCCTTCAAAAGGCGCTATATAAATGATCTGTTGTTCTAATGAAATGTGAATTTTTTAGACACAAAGTTTCTAATTTGGAAAATGTATACTTTATTATGATTACCTGTAACTGTAGCTGAGCTATTGTCCCTCAAATACAGTGTCTTTTGTTGACTGTTTAGCACGTTGGCCTTCAAAAGGCGCTATATAAATGATCTGTTGTTCTAATGAAATGTGAATTTTTTAGACACAAAGTTTCTAATTTGGAAAATGTATACTTTATTATGATTACCTGTAACGGTAGCTGAGCTATTGTCTCTCAAACACAGTGTCTTTTGTTGACTGTTTAGCACGTTGGCCTTCAAAAGGCGCTATATAAATGATCTGTTGTTCTAATGAAATGTGAATTTTTTAGACACAAAGTTTCTAATTTGGAAAATGTATACTTTATTATGATTACCTGTAACGGTAGCTGAGCTATTGTCTCTCAAATACAGTGTCTTTTGTTGACTGTTTAGCACGTTGGCCTTCAAAAGGCGCTATATAAATGATCTGTTGTTCTAATGAAATGTGAATTTTTTAGACACAAAGTTTCTAATTTGGAAAATGTATACTTTATTATGATTACCTGTAACGGTAGCTGAGCTATTGTCCCTCAAATACAGTGTCTTTTGTTGACTGTTTAGCACGTTGGCCTTCAAAAGGCGCTATATAAATGATCTGTTGTTCTAATGAAATGTGAATTTTTTAGACACAAAGTTTCTAATTTGGAAAATGTATACTTTATTATGATTACCTGTAACTGTAGCTGAGCTATTGTCCCTCAAATACAGTGTCTTGTGTCTTTTGTTGATTGTTTTAGCACGTTGGCCTTCAAAAGGCGCTATATAAATGATCTGTTGTTCATAATGAAATGTGAATTTTATAGCCGACAATTTTCTGATTTTGAAAATATATACTTTATTATACTTTATTGAAGCCGTTGTTGTAGTACTGATTTTCTAACAAAGGTACCATAAATTCACTAGATTTTCTCAAAAACAATTCAGGCGGGAATGGGTTAATGACGAGGTTGTACTAAAGGTGAGTGGAAAACCAATGAAGCTCGTCTTTACCATGTGGTTAAATACATTTTGGGGGGAACCGGCTGACCCTGTATATGATCCAGAAAGTGCTCTCAAAGTATGTGTATTGATGTGCGTAATGCTTTCTGGTGTCTTTAATATTTTATGGTGAGGGTTAGTGGAACAATTCCAATAATTGGCAAAGTGACCCAAGACTGAAATTTTATCTATGTGCTAATGATCTTCATACTCAAAAGTGTATTTGGCTAACAGTGTAATAATTGGCTAACAATGTATCATATTCCTAATTGAAACTGTGGTCATCATTGTCAATTCTGTCATCATTTTTATCGGCATCATCATCGTCAGTTTCATGACTTAACGACTGTTGGCAATTGGCGTGAATGAATAATTTCGATTTAATCTAATTTCTCTGCCACATTCAGTGCGTTTCTTATGCTTGATGCTTTTGGTATCTGCTTTTATGCCACCGATCAATCTTTGTCATATGCTTCTTCTGCATTATCTTCTTGAAACTGTGCTTGCTGTTTCACTTTCAACAAGCTCATATTGCATTGGCAAATAGCATGTAAACACACACATGTATATGTACATATATTACATAACATATATATATATATATATAGTAATATATATAATCACTTATCTACATTTTCCTGCATATTTATAGTTAATGTGTAGGTGTGCATGAGTGTGTGCGCACGTGTGTGGGTGTGCAACTGTACATGTACCATGAAACTGATGATGATGATGCCGATAAGAATGATGACAGAGGCCATAATTATAATGGGCATATTAAGTCCTGCCAGAGATGGCCATGAGTAAGTAATTCTAGACGACTGAACTATTTCATACAGAGAGAAGCCAATATATTCACGAATACGTGCTTTAAAATGTTGTTAGCGTGAATTTCTCAATTATCCACCTGCCACATATTTCTATACATTGGCAACTATATACTGGCCAACATGATTACTTTTGAAATATTGCATGTGCGATTTGTTGATTTCTTAAATCTAAACATTTGTTCAATATCTAAATGCCTAAGCACTAAGCATGGTTCAAAAACATCACTCAATGGAGATGCACCTGATTCGGTTCGTTTTTGATTTCTGCAAAGTCAATACTTTTCGGTGCAAGTTGCATAAATCACTTGGGTTATCTCGTATTCTTCTGATTCAGTTTTCCAATTGACGAAAGTTCTTGACCCCAATCATGTCTTGAAGGCTGCATTATCATTTACGAAGGTGATGATGTGTTCAGACAGTTTTCAGACTTGGGTCATTCTGGTTGTGGCGATTATGGTGTCCCTAAGGGCTCAGTCCTTGTACCACCAAGGACTGTATATAATTATTACAATTATCTATGTATGTTCCTTTGTCTTTTCCCATCTGGATCATTGCAACAGTGTACATGTAGATCTTCCACTCTTCCAGGATTTCCAGCTGTTCTGACCATCAGCTGGTCCAGTCCAGAGCCACACTTCTTCCACATCTGACTATAATAATTACCTATGAGGTATTACAGAATTATTGTTATACATTCTTGAAAGTCTAGATTCTATCTGCTACTCCCATGTGCTAAAAAGAGCTTCAGTGTCTAGTGCTGTATGGTTTAGCTGCCGGAATTCCTGTGTTCACCAGACAACCAGTCAGTGCATGCATTCGCTGCTACCCGATTGTTGGTCATTTCAGCATGACTGGACTTTTCCTGTGCGGGACCTTCTTTTTATGCTCATTCTGATTCTGATTACTGTGGATAGCATTGAATTCCCTAGAGCTCTAAGGACACAGTTTTTCATCTAGAATTGATAGCCATGCGTAGAAGGTTTCTTATGGGAGTTATTATGCAATATTTGATATAGTGCATGGTAATCCCATTGTAGCATTTGCACTATCAGTTATATGCCCATCCCAGCAAAACCATGTTTAAATGTATCATTGGTTTATAGAACTGTTTTTATGAGTCTGTATTCTCATGATGTCAAGCTTGTAGCTTTCTATTACCATTAATTTAATCACGCATGTGTTTTTATTTTACTTTGCAAGGTATGGCAGTCTTTTATGACCCTTTACGAGAGTTTAACAATAGCAGATTGTTTCTGCACAGGACTAAAGCTGTTTTCTGCATGTCACCGAAATGAACCAGTGGGTGATTGGCAAGTGTAATTAGTATAACCTAATCCCACGAAGTTTGTTGTAATTAACATAACCTAATCTCATGACATCCATCGTGCCGTTTATTTGATTGTTCAAAGCAGCAATTAGTGACTTTTGTAAGCGTGGCTGTAGTCTACAATTCAGTTTCATTTTAAATTCAAACGATCAGAGAGAATATCTTCACGACTCTGCATACAAATTTACAAAAAGTTTATTTGTGACAAGTCTGTGTTTCTAAATATTTTCAACTAAGTGGCACTTTAAACACTGCAGTGGTCAAATATTGAGCGTTGCATCATGCACGTGTGACGTGCATATATCGTTAAATACGCATAGCACTCAACCAAGTGCTACAGCTGCAACTTTACTAGTGTGATCAGGTGTTTAGTGATAATATGCAGAAAAAAGTGTTTCAATTTCTCTTGGACGTCGTCGTCGTCGTCTCTTATGATGGCCTTATCGATCCTTCTTGTCTTACAATCTTCCTCTAAGCTGCTTAGCCGTCCGAAGAAGCCATTTCCTTCAATTGATTGCCATTGACAAAACAGCCAGCAGCTTAAAAACCTAATAATCTTTGGATCTGTGGTGGGCGGGGGACCCCGTAGACAAATAACGCACGGACATAAGCACATGGTCCAGCCATTTCGTCGTCTGGTCATGCATTAATCGGCAAACATGACCGCCGACGCCGCTGGATGTTGATTTAGTCGGAAGAAATATCATAAATGAATTTTACGTGTCAGGAAAACTTGCTCTAACACATTAGAGCATATTTGGCTTTTATTTTTTATGTATAGTGCTTATATGTATATGCATTCGAATATATTTTTTATATATATATACACATCAGTATATAAAACTATACATGTATATGAATTATATATATGCACATGTATATGACCAACATTTGTATGGAATGATGTGTATATGTACACAGTGCACTAGTATATATATACATGTAGTGCTTAATTATGTGTACTATGCACATAGTGTTTACTGTGTATATCTGTGTGTATGTATAAATAAACATATACTCATTTTGTATCTGTGTATGTGTGGCTATGTTCAGGGTAAGACCCGGTAAGTACTATGCAAAGCATACTCTGGGCATACTGCAAGCTATGTGTAAACAGAGAAATTTTACTTTTAGATAAGAAAACTGTTATGATACTACATGATAAACATCATTGTCAGTTTGGTGATCTTGAAAATTCTTGTTCTGGTTGCCATGCAATTGCCATTTGTTTCACGGCATAAACTTCAGTTGACAACATCCAAAATCGTGTGATGTTAGGCTGAAGCCATTGACGCATTTGTTTCTGGTGTCCGTTGCACGAAACTTCTAAGATTTAAGCAATTTTTGAGTGTAGAGACTGGACTTTTAAATTAACATATGGATGTGTGTGTAGTACTGTGTATGTGTGTATGTAGGCTACATATGTATGTATATATGTATATTGTATGTATGCATGTATGTATGTATTTACATATGTATGTATGTAATACTATGCATGCATGCATGCATGTATGTATGTATGTATGTATGTATGTATGTATGTATGTATGCATGCAGATTTATAACACTTTTATGACCCTGTGAAATCGGTTCCCATAAGTTAAGAAGAGAACATAAATGAGCTGAAGCTAGTCTTCAAGTACATCTGTTGGAGCAAAGACTTTTTGGATTTGAATGTTAAAGTAGTCATGATTATGTACACTTTGAAGTGCCTTTAAGAGTTTCTTAGAAAGGACTGCAAATATGTCTGCATGCTCATCCTCGTCTTCTAAGTGCTGAAAATGTTCCTTCACGGCTTAGTTGGTTTTCATTTTGTCGCAGTACCACTTTAGCATAAAACAGCTGTGAAAACAAGGAGAAATCTACACGGTCTAAAGGTCTTTGGAAGAAATTAGAAAGATGGCATGCTACTTTATGAATAAAATATTATTTTTTTCTTACTGTGGTAAACGTATTAATGCCTGTCTTGGTGTAAATAGATGAAAATCCATGGGCGTGTAAAAGATTGATCTTTCTATTTGTCAATGTTTGTTGAATAATCTGTAATCTTGAGTCGTCCATCTGAACATAAATCATTCTCAACAAATGAAATTGAAAGCTTCTGAGTTGTAGATTTTGCGATGATTAAGTTTGTGTCGTGAACTGCAAGGTCAGAATGGTTTGCGTCTTGTTGTGCTGAGAGACTTGCCTGTGTAGATGATCCTTGGCTTCTGCAGTGTGCAATGTCTTGTCGTAGATAGGATCAAGGCTATAGTATTGATTGCTGCCTATATATATACATGTATATATATATATGAAAGAAGACTTTAGCCAGGACTTGTTCACGATGTATGTCGGTGGTCTGGTCCTACCATCTGGAATTGTATCGGACTGAATGCTTGCTGCTTGTTTGTTAATCTTATTATGACGTAGAATCGATCACTTAAGGTGAAATTAAACTGTACTGCTACTTTGGAGTCGATGTTGGATTAAGTATCGTAAATAGTTCTTGGTCTTTAAGTATGCACATTTTTCAGCGTGAATGGCAGGCTATGTATGACCTTCTGCCTGTAAGTATGGAGACAGGTTTACATTGGTCACCATAGATTTTTGTTGTGTGCTTGTGCTTGTGAAAACAATCTGTATGTGATTTGTGCTATTTGAAAACATTTTGACATTGATTTGATATAGAAATGATTTATGTTTGTTTATTATACCAGTCTGTACATCAAAATGTGGATAGAATTTGGTATATTAAAGAATATTCTTACCTTAGCTTATCTTAGTCCAGTTCAAAATCTTGATGGCTGTTGTTTTCTTTGTGGGCAGCATAAAGCTCGTACAAGTTAGTACAGTTTTGCCTCTGAGTTTTTGTTGTGTGCGTGTGCAAGCTTTTGAAAACAGTCTGTATGTGATTTGTTGATTGTTATTTTATTGGCTATGCTCCTAAACGCTATGGCATTTCTCCAAAGCGCAGATCCTTTGACTTTAAAAGAACGAGCTCGTTTACAGATGCTTAACCAGAGCAAATTGCACGTGCACTTGGTCTAATGGTTGGAGCCCATAGTTACATTAATATCTTCCGGTGAATGTTTCCGGTCTGTTTTTGCTTTGTTGCCTATTGTTTGCTGTATCATTGCCCTAGCAGTTCAAAGAGCAAAGGCTAATGGTGGGACTTTGGCATCGATCTTCCGACCGTTTCTACTGTGAAAAACTTGCACTTTACTGCGCAGCTAATGACCGTTTGCTGGTGGGGCGAACTGACACACCGGGGAAGAAGCGCAGGAAAAGCACACTGATCCGAGATTTCAAATACTTCTACAACATGCATCAGTTGGCCTGAGATGAAATACAATGCAGCCACCGAACGGCAAGTGCTTAGCGCTCTTCCGGGTCTTCCCTTGGAAGCAATGCTCCTTTAATTCGTGGCTGCGCTTCTTCCTTTAGCAGGAGATATTGATGTGGGGTTTGTCCAATTTCCATTGTGTTCAGCAAATATATGCAATTAGTGGCAGTTTGTGCAGTTTGTACCAGTTGGTGTATTGCAATTTTGAAAATATTCGAAGGATTATTTTGTGCTGTGCATTTTCTGTATCATGCAAGATAACAGTCATCCATTGTTGAAAAATTATTTGTTTGCTCATTTACGCCAAAAATAGAAGATAGTGCAGCATTTGAGGATTGTTCATTATGGCTTTGATACCTGCTTGGTCGATATAGCCTGCTTGGTTGATATTGCTCCTTTTAAAATGTGTAGACAGGATGTAATGAAATTGCATAGCTTAGTGCGAGAGCTGGTACAGTGACAGGGTTTAAAGTGGGTGGGAGCGGTGCACTGCTCTTGAAATTCTTTGCTTTTGTCCCACTGTTTACCATGCATGGAACCCTGGAAATAAATACATGTGTTCCAATAAAACTTCTTCAGCGTTCCCACGACTCACCAAAACCACTTTAACCACTGTGCAGTGGCTGAGCAACAGTTTCATCTCCGAAGCCTTGGTTGAAATCCTGAGTGCACTTTTAATTAACAACCTCTGTAGGGTTTGCATCTAAGGCTGAAGGAACCATTCGAAGTGACACGGAAAACAGACTGCAATCAGGTCAAGAACCGGAACATATCAGTCACTAAGGCACAGAGAGAGAGAGACAGAGACAGAGAGAGAGTGTGTGTGGGTGTGTGTGTGTAAGAGAGGGAGATACATACAGACAGAGAGAGACAGAGGTTGGAAGGAAGGGAGGGAGAGGGAAGAGGAGAGAGAGAGCTTAAGATGGAGAATTGATTTAATGAGAATAAGTCTTACCACTTTACCAGCAGAGCATAGTAAAAGCGACTGGGAACCAGTGCAGTTCGCCGTTAATGTCTCTACTTAAGTGATTGAGCAGAACAAAGATGTAGAAGAAGGAAATTCCAGGTTCTAAGCCGAGCATCTGAAAATCTCGTTCATCATGAACAGTTCTACATTTAGGTATATAACTAGAGAAAGTCGCGATCAGATGATCTGGTTGATTATTCATACCACTGAGGAATAAGGATTCATCCAAAGACCTTTGGTTGACTCAAGAAGTCAACAGCTATTTTGCTGAACAGGAAGCGATTGTTATGATTTATGTAGAGATGTGATATGCTTGTATTTTGATATGTTAACTAGTCTTGTGAACTTTGCACAGATTCCACTATCAAACTATGCTCTACGTAAGAAGTCATCAACATGTTGGTTTGGCATGAGTGTCGTCTTTTATCCAATGTATGCATTAGTATCTATCACGAAAAAATTTTCAAGGTGGGAACAAGGGTTTGAAGTGGGTGGGAACGCGTGGGAATGGCGTTCCCACTGCTCTCGAAATTCTTGGCTTGCGTTCCCACCATGGGCGCCCGCAGAAATTTTTGCAGGGGGGGCAAAAAATGTTCGAAAATTTTTTAGTAGCAAGAGCTTGAAAATGCAAAGCTGGAAATTAAGAATATGGGTATTTTTCAAAGAGGTTTCCTACGCAAATTTCTCAGTTTCATTTTGTGTATAATTTTTAATAAGAATAGTTTCCTTAGAAATTTGTTAAAAATCAAAAGTAGATGTTAAAAAGTAGTTTCCTAAAGGTACGCTATATAAGTCCATAGAATGAACGAATGAATAAATGATCGAAAAATAGACCTGTGTCAGTTTTCAAGGGGCAAGTGCTCCTCTAGCTGCTTCTAAAGCGCCACTCGAAAGCCAATCGCGGGCACCAGCTTTTTCACATGTGCTGCATCGAGTTAGAAGCATACTCCAAAGAGTAGTCAGAAAGAGGTCCGAGTCTGGTAGCCAGAGTAAATGTTAATGGTGTCGTTTAGGAAGGTGGAGGATCCGAGGATCAGATAAGTATGGGTATCAATTCTTTTGAACAGATCTCTTTGTCAGTTTTGGGTGTAAATCCTGTGGCGTGATAACCAGAGCCCCTTATCCAAGTTTATCTACAGTTCGACGTTTGACCTCGCTGGATTCTGTACTGGCAGCTTGTAAAATGGACAAAAATGGAGCCTGGCGTATAGCAGACTTTGTTTATATAATTGCAATGCTGGTGAATAAGCAGATCTCCCTGATGTAATTTTAGTGTACTTTGAGAAATTTCAAATTTTTGCATTAGTAGGCCTATTTTTGCAGTTGTGATTATTTGCACTACAGCTGGACTCCACTCAAGTAGGCCATAATCGACAGGCCTGCTGTTTGCATGGACGCCCGCAGGAGGGTTGAAAGCCAATGGTCATTGTTACAGCTTTTAGAAAGAGCTTGAACATGCAAGGCAGAAAGTTATAACAGCATGTTTATTTCAAAGAGATCTCTAAACGTAGGTTTCTGACTTTCGCTGTCTGTATCATTCGTATCTTTGGTGCATTAATGCAAAAAAGTTGTTAAAAACCCAAAAGTAGTAGTTAAAAAACATAGTTGCCAATTTTCCAGGGGGGGGCAAGTGCCCCCCCTTGCACCTATGTGCGGGCGCCCTTGGTTCCCACTGCTCACCATGCATGGAACACTGGAAGTACATGCGTTCCAATAAAACTCTGCTTCAGCATTTCCACTTCTCACATATTCGGCGTTCCCACTGCTCATCCAAACCACTTTAACCACTGCCTGGGACCCACATAACTTCTTGTTAATTTTGTAAATGATGGACATTTAATGTCAAGTGTGGAATCGTATACTATGGGCAATTCAGGTGGTTTCGATAGACCACGCTATTAGCCACGGATCATACGATAGATGTAAATTTGATATCGTGTATGAAGATCTTTGGAAAATTTATATAGCATCTGTTAAATGGATTTGTTAAATGGGCTGAAGCATCTTTTTTATAGATCTGGAATGCTGTGCTTGAAGAAAAGCTAGTGTTTCTTTGTCTATATCATGTGAAATAGTTAGGATGTCCTGTGGAGGATTTTCCATTTGTTATTTAAGAAATAGAGTACAGTGCACGAGAAGGAGAATGATGAGTGTTAGATTTAAGTTTTAGATTAAAGGATGTCCACATTGACGCAGCATGCTGCATGCATAGTTCTTTAATCTGACTTACTCGTGGCAGTGAAACATAACTCACGAATGGGCTATTTTTCTATAAGAATTGTCTAAATATAGGATCTTGTTTATGGTTTTAACCTAACCTGTCTCTCACATTGTTCAATGCATGCATGAAATTTTAATGCAGATTGGCTACAATTGAGGCGATGTTTATGGGTCCATGAATCTTGAACTTCGCAAGGCCTGAAAGACTGTGTTCTCGTAGTTCGGACATGTCACGGAAAAGAATGTGTGAGGTCAAAGGAGTGTCAAACGATATATGATCTGGCACATTTGATATAGCAGGACCAACATTACATGTCCTCCAGAGTCAAGATGGAAAGCTCAGTGCGAAAAATGTTCTTAATAAGAATGCTATATCTTGGGGTAATGTTATGTACGCCAAAGTGCGGGAAAGTAGTTGGATAAAAAGTATGTACTTACTTATGGTTATCCATGTGCAGAGCATGCATGATCCATGAGTCCGGAAGACAGTGGCAGCGCCAGGATTTCAGTTTTGGGGAGGCTGAATTTGCGGCGAAAATTGTCCGTTTTCAGTCGCCAAAATTTCTGATGACCTTTTTTTTAGTCATCGACCAAAATCTTAAGAAAAATTTCCATTTCGCCTGTCAAATTTCTGATGACTGTCTGACAAACCTCGTGCATACCTTTACGGTTATTTTGGGGGGCTAAAGGGGGTTAATTGTCAATTATTTTTATTTTTACATGGGAAAACAAATGGATGGCCTTTTTTAGGGGACTTAACCCCCCTATCCCCTCTAGCGCCGCTACTGCAGAAAGACCCCCTTAGGATTTACATCATCGTCTATTTATCAATCCTTGCGCGTGTCTTCTGTCTGCCCATCTTTTCGTCGGAACTTGGCCACGACCAATCCGAATGCACAAAGCCCTGTACTTCCGTCAGAATAGCTGACATTTCTGGAATACAAAAGTTGATCTGATAGGTGACATGTTAGACACAACTGAGCATTATTGGCATGTTGGTGAACCCGGGATCAGGGTTAATGTACAATTTGTGTCATGCGATGCGCTTCTTGCAGTGTCTGTATGTTGCTCTGCGTGTTCCCAATGTTCCCGTTTCTCACTGATGTGAAAGTGTTTTGTGCAGATAGAATATATTTACGCAGCAAAGCTTGTTGGTGAAGAAGTGTCAAAAGTCAATACTGAACATACCATTTATGTGTGATCGAGTGAATTATCATGAAGAGGAAGCAAAAGGACGTATAAATTTTTTGTCAGTGGCAGAAATGACAGGAGAGGCGAGTGTCTTTGGTAGAAAAGACACGAGTAGAGTAAATGCTTGTTGTCAACGGGAGTGAATTGTCATGAACAGAGATAATCATTTATGGGACTGTGTGTTGGAGGCAGGAATGAATGGTTAGGACAGAATCGAGTCGCATTCAAACATAACATGCAATATTGCTAATTTGAATTCATTGTTTAACAAATTAACAACATAATTTTTATAATACTATTAGCAATGTCTATCAAAGATCTATGTATTACAATATGTTGGTCTTTGAGGCAAGTGGACAATTTAAATACAAGAAAGATTCCCAGTGAACAGTCATGACGAAAATATAATTGTTATTCTAATTTTGCAACTATAGAACAGCTTTGGTTTTATGTTTGCAATGCCTGCACTTATGGCATGAGAGTTTTTAATTCTACTGTGAATTCTCAAGCACCTATCGAACATTACTATAGAAATACATGTTTTGTCACACATTGAAAACGACAGTCTATATTACGGTATATGCTATTGACATGAATATAGCAGAGTAGTGCTATTTAGCCTCTCAATTTCAATTTGTTTGCAGGTTATTGGTTATTTATTGTGCATTCATTTATACATGAGATTCTTATCGAATTTTTAATGTTTGCGTAATAATGTTTATTTAATGATAGTAATCAATCAACATAAGCAAAACAATAATAAAAACTTGTAACCTTTTAAAGTATATATTTTGTAGTCCAACACCTAAAAGTCTATACAATTGGAAAAATCAGCCATCAATGTCAATTGTCAGAATTACAAACTACTAGATAAGGTTGACCAGATAACCTGTCTAAAAACTCCAGCCCACACCAAGCAGGGTTTTAATGTTAAATTCCAATTTGAATGGTTAACACTTCACCCATGGAGATATTTTCTTTGTTACAATGTAGCAATAGATGACCTGTATTTTCTTTGAGTTGACAAGAAGTGCGTGCTCCATTTGCATGCTTCTTCGTTAGAATAAGTCTTTAATTAAGGTTGACATTTCCTCAGTCTGTCTGGAAATGTGCGCTTCCTTATTCCTGCTAAGATCCATGAATTTATTGTGTATATTTACTACAATGCAAAGGATTTTATAACGAAAACCCAAGGTGCTTTATCATATTCCTTCTGCTATTTAGATAAATACTTCTTGTAATTTCAAATGATCTGGGGAGTTAATTGTGGGTTATTTCTAGTGATTGCCTTTCTAAAGAATCAGCTCTTTCATTGCCAGGTACCGTATATCTACATGGCTAGGATTCCCTGTCACAGGGCTTTTTTAACGTGCAGTTGTACACAAAATGTGCAGTTCGAAATGGATTTGTGCAGTTGTAGAAGCACTTCTGTACAGTTAAAACTAGCAAAAAATGGTTATTGTTCTCCGACTGGAAGTAATTTACCATGGAGGATGGGAAGGAAAAGAAGGGATTGTGCAGTTCTAAAGATTCTTTAAAAACAGCCCTGCCCTGTCAAATGTACCTCACTGATCTTTATTTGATTAAAAATTCTTATTGTATCGTACAATAAAGTAGGTCTGGTCAGGGACGTCATTTGGGGGGGGGGGGGGGCAGGGGGGGCATTTGCCCCCCCTGAATTTGACCGATTTTTTTACACATGATATATTTTGCAAGGTCACACGTTGTTCAAAAGACTAAAAGGCCTGTGTCTTCACGGCCTCTGTAATTTTGTATGTGAGGGCAGATTCGAGCTGCACACAGTGCACAGTTCATAGGCCACAGATATTGGCTTATGTGTATATTGTCTGCACAGTGAGTGAGCTCTGGCTGATACTTGAAAGACGTACAGTTTGTTCCCGATAGAAAAAGAGAAGACCTTGTCCCAGATCAGTAAGGTCACCAGATGTGTGGGTCCTATGAGCCACACAGTGCAAACCGACACCCAATTACATGCAGCAGCAGCCAGGCATGATTCTCCCTTTGAGCCTACAAGCACCCCACTCCGTCTGGGATACATGTGGATAGATCTTGCCGTCTGACCGGGAGCTGGAGCGATTTCGCCTCCCAACACCGGCGACCTCTAGGGCAAGCAGCTCGCAAGGACGAATGAGCGGGAAGCTCTGAATGAAGACAGCAGAAACATGCATTACAAGGGGGCTGACTGCAGCAGTTGGTGGGAGGGAGGAGGTTAATGGCAGTCAGCAGAACTGATGATTGGGCTTTCTTGATAACTGAACAGAGGATAAAAGCGGACCAAAGGACATAATAGTCCTGCGGGAAACCAGCTTTCTATGGGTCTTTGTTTCGTCGTTCTACCATAAAGCACTCACGGTAGGCCTATTATGTGACATCCAATTGAACTGGAACTTACACAAACTTACTGTTTTTTAATGCAATGTTTAGGCAGGTTTACCTTCCTATACATGAAGTCCTGGATATTAAAAATTTCTTTGAGTCCTATCTTTTCCAGGTTGATATTGAGTCATATATTTTCCAGGTTGATATAATCACTCATGAATATCTGCTTGCTCTCCCAACTCCTCAAGTTCTTTATGTTAATGTATGCCTCTGGAGATCGCTGTACAGATCACCAGCCCACCTATGTATTGTAGAGGCTCATGGCAGACTACTGTATTTACATTACCCACCTCAATGGTAAAATTCTAGCTACGCCGCTGAAGGTCCTCTATGATCTATTGAGCCGTAATTCAATAAGCATGTAGGATGTTATCTTGACAACATTACTCTATTATTTCAGTGCTGATAAAAGGAGTGGTTTAATATTTGAATATTAAAATGTAATTATAATTGCTATAATAATTTCTTTGTGTATCAAGTTAGACAACTCTATTCTGTTGCTAGGCCTACTGGACTATTACAATGAATAACAGCAGATGGGAGTATAATTATGTAAGCTTACTTTGTTGTTCTGGGATAAGCTTACCCTTGTTGCATATGTAATGTTGTTTTACTAAATGTTTCAAGGAACAAAACATTTTGAAATTTGACAGTTTGAAATTTGAAAGATTACACTGGATAGTGGAGATAAGACATTTAATGGTAATTTTTTATTTTTACAAGTATTAACAGTAAATAATTTTCCATTTCATGATGATGTCATCTTTTAGACTATTATTATAGTAAGTAATATCATAATAATTATATAATAATCAATAATATCATGATAGATTATAATGGCCCAACCCGGTCTATGTAATGCAATTCTATGTTATACAATAATGTAAGCTGGAACAATAGCTAGCCTATTATCATTTTGTCAAATTTTTCTGTGGGTGAAGGTTATTTCTGTCATTTTAACTGTGCAAAAATAGTATTTGTACAAATATTAACAATAAATCCTACTCTTTTAATATGATACTACCATATATCATAATAAATAATGCCATTATTATAATCATATAATGGTAAATAATATCGCGGTATATAATAACAAGTGCAAAGCACTTAGTCTATTTAAAGTAGTAGGCATTTAAAACCTACCTCATCACTGAATCAAATAGGCCCATATTTAAATTTAGTAAATGAGAGCATGAATAAAACATCTCATTTAACCGCAGTTTTGCACATGTTGGCTAAATACAGAGCTTAAGAAGTGTGTGGAGTTTTGACCCGCAATTTTTTTTGCCCCCCTTAAAAAAACTGAAATGACGTCCCTGGGTCTGGTACTAGAAGAGGAGCTATTTAGTGAAGTAAGTATTCTTAAAGAATCAGAAAATATAGCAAAATGTTTAAATTCAGTGGCGTAGCCAGGAATTTTTGATGGGTAGCGGTTTTATGGCCCGAGACCCTGTTTTTGCTATTTTTTCTTACTTAAATGGAAAAATAACCTTAAAAAAACCTTTTTCTGGTGCCAATGGGGGGTTTTGACCCCCGAAACCCCCCTTGCCACTGTTAAATTTCTGGTTTCCATTATCTTCTATCAAGGTAAATACTTATTTTATAGCAGTTGTTTCAGCAGTATACCGGTAGATCCTGGAATTGGCATAAATGCTTAACTTTTGATTTATTTGTATTTATTGACAACATAGTATAGGCGGCAGCAACTAAGAACCATCTGCGTTAGAACCAACTGTGTATACATGGGTGCAGAGATTTGTATTTACCTATGTATTCCAGAGTGAGGAGTTTTGGAATTTAAGGATTATCAACTTTTTACTAATGGATTTATGGAGGCTTATGTCAACAGGAATATCTTTGCTGTGCTAAGAAGGATCTGAAGGGAAAAGAAGAAGCCATATAAGGAGTGTGAGCGGAAGAATAGAAGTCAGTTGTTTGTTGATACGTTGATAGATTTCTATTACCTGTAGTCTCAAATGTCCACCAAGGTTGAAAGATTGTTCTCATAGGACGATGACTGTTTCTAGTTGGGCCTATCTTCTAAACACTTCTGTCCAAATAGACACCAATTTGTTCAAGGAAGTCATAGATGCAGAACTGCAAGCTGCATCTCCGTACTCAATCACAGACCAAATTAAGGCTCTGTATATGTTGAGAAGGGCCTTCTTTGAAGCTTCCCAGTGTGAATAAGAAGTTGTTCTCATCATTAAATTCATATTTTTAAAATTATTATTTGTGTATATTCTATATGCGGTTTCTAAGACAGCTTTAATATAAAAAATTACTCCAGGGAAAAAACATGTAACATATTGAGGTGTAATGTGTTTTAAGTGCTTGCCTATTTGATAATTCAAATGAAAAAATTGAGTACATTTTAAAGCAACCTATGAATGATGACAATGAATTCTATCTATATTGATAAGGTTAAGGTTAAACAATTGTTGTGCTTACATGTGCACACATTTATTATATACTGAAATACTTGGCCTCAAGGAACTTTGAAGTATCTCTCTCTCAGCTGAAGCAGAAGCATCACAATATCAATGATCTAACAGCAGCATTCGTTTTTAACAGCTCAGTTTGCATTGGTACTGACTGAAAGGTTTCTGAGCTTACTTTGGCCAAGGTGGTCCAGTGACCAGTATGCTGTGATTGGTCACCTATGCAAATGAGAACTTGTTTCGATGTTGCTTGACATAACTGACTTTCCAGCATCACAGTCACAGACCATGCCAAACACACACCATGTTGCGAAGTGGATGCATCCATAATTGAACAGGGCCTTGCAACCTGAGCGTGTGTATAGTATATTATTATTATTTTATTTTATTATTATTCTGTGGTCAGAGTAGTAGATGTAGTGAGTTCGCTTAACACATAGTGAATATGGTAAATTTGGTACTTCTCTATATGGCTTATGCATAAAAATTATTTAAAAAATTTGTGGCAATTGATGTAGAACATCAGTTTAAACAAGCAATGCTTGGTTTGATTCTTGCATCTTTTCCTTAGACCCGAGTGCAAATATCGGTGGTGGCTACATTGCGCAGCATCCTCACCTCTGTTGCACTTAGTTTCAGGTTCTATAAGCCTTTATTTGTTGCGGTTATTTCGTATATGATGAAACTTGTATTGTTGAACTGTTTAATTTGAGTACATATTGCTTATTAATGTGATTCTCTTTAATAAAATGCTATTGGATTTATAACTAAATGATGATTTCTGTGATGCTGTAGAAAAGGTGCTGAGCATTGTGACTCTGTTTGGCAATGGATACATTGGCTATGACCTGGAAGATGCCTGGTCACATGTCCTCTGTAACAGCGACTACTACAGCTTCTGGTTCAAGACTAATCAAACTGATGCACTTTTATTGTACACAGGTGAGTTAATTGTCAGGTGCTACAATGGGATCAATTGCGGTATTAACAAAACATCTTGTGTTATTAATAACGTATTTGCTATTTTGCCGAACTTGTAACATATATTTTTGTATATATATATATATATATATATATATATATATATATAATTATACAGTATATATATAATTATATTTGTGTATATACAATTGTATATATCATATGATCATATATATAATTATATATATATTTATTCAAAGTCAGATGCTGTTCTGCGATGTGATGATCCAAAGTAAAAGGATCCCAACTTCTTCTGTTTTCTTGCCAGACTTTGTAAGCTGCAAGACAGGTTTAACTTAAACTGAATTTTTTGCTCTGTATATAGACACGTTTTGTGACGAATGTAATATGAGTGTAATAACAATTTGTGTGCTTGCAGGAGTAGGTCCACTTGTGCATAGTGACGTTATGTGGTGTCATCATGTTCTTGGGTGACGCTTCAATCACATTTTGGATATGTTTTTGAATCTAATTTTGGATGGAATCTTTCAATCACTAGAAAATAGTCAAATTGTGCATAGTGTACATTTTCCAAGTTTCATCCGTTTCGAGTGTCTGTTACCATAATTGAATTCTAAAGATTTCTGCCCATACATATGAGAGTCAATTTATTCACGGGCACGCATTCAAAACAAAATCTATGGCAGTTTTTGCTCTATGGTTACGAGTGTACGCTTCTATTACAAAATAACTATAATCAATAAAGTGGCCTACTTTGTAATTGTTGTAATGTAAAGTAAGCATTCTTAAAGAGAAGCCACCATAATAGGAAGAATTTAATTAGTTTCCTATTAATTACCATTGTCTATCATGCAGAAATTGGCAGCTGCCGTCCGCCCGGTCGAAGACTGAGTTTCCTCTGAGGTTTTTAGCGTCTGTTTCGTCTTATCAAAGCAGTAAATCGGAACAAAAACGTTATTTGCAGCCGGTTATTAGGCAGAGTACGGACGATATCTCGTGGTCAGATCTGAGCGCTCTCCGACGCACGTTTCGTGGCGGAAAAACCGAGATTCTTCTTCGCAGGGGAAGCGCCGACGAAATGGAAAATTACGCGACGGAACTCAGCGTAGATTTGTTCGATCTCTCAGTTTCTCCACACAATTAGCTTCGTATTATAGACTGGCCGGTGTGACGAAGCGACGCGTGCGGGTCGACGAACGGACTTAGCAGCGGCTCCCCCGATTGGGTTTATTATGCACAAGGAAGCACAATCAGCCGCGGCTTTTAACAGCATAATGGTCTGCTGAACATGATTTGTCTGGTGGCCGGGTGTTTTATCTGCGACTAGATCTCGGCGTTCGATCTCATCACAAGCCATTGTCTACTGCCGGACCACCGGACGACGCATAGATGCGCACGGAGATTGATTGTCCGAATCGCGTAGTATCGCGTCGGATGTATCTGCGTGTGCAGCAGTCGAAGAAGAAGAAGTCAGTCGTTCTCACGCTGCTTTCGGCAATAACTAATAACGAATTTTGTCATGAGAGGAAGAACGGCCGAAGGAGCAGCGAACGTCGATCGGCGTTGGCGGCGATTGGCTGCCGAAACGAACGCTTTCCCCTCACTGGTTTTTACTTCTTTGGTGTTTGTCGTGATGGGTATTATTCGCACTTTGCAGGAGGAGGGCTGTGAGGACATTATTAGTTTGGAATTATAATGACGTCACATCAGTTGTAGATAGCTGCGTTAGGCGCCTTCGTGAGATTCTTGTTAAGGCGCTATATAAATGGTCATATACATACATGCATACATACATACCTAGAGATATCTTTTTTCGCGTGATCTTGGCCGGGAGTGCCTCTGAGTAGATATTTTTAAGAGACGCAGTATAAATTCTGATGATTGATTGAGTTAGTCATGTTAATTGTTTTATGTATTTCTTGCTGTGAATTGTTGTTTATTATTTCATATTATCATTTTAATGTTGTCATTGTTATTACTATTGTTGTCACTGAGACTAAAGAATATTACTTTAATGACTTAAGTTTTCATGATGGGAAAAAGGCTGAAGGCGTTGGCATTTTTTGAGTAGGCACTTTCCAGCCTTTCGGAAATACGTCTAATGCCTAGAGCCTTTGATACCACATTCTACTCCACTCTTAAGACCCTTTTCTTTAGCCAGGGTTGGGAGCGCTTCTGAGTAGTTGCTCTTGAAGAGGCAATAAATAATCCACCAAATGAATGAGCGAATGAATGAATCTTGAAGGGGCGCTATATAGATTTCTCGGGTAGATAGATAGAAGGGCCATAACAACCAGAACAACAAAGCTTTTATTAATGATTTTAAAGCCTGAGGGATCATAAATACCTCGGGCGCTAAAAAATAATAATAATAATAATAGTAATAATAATAATAATGATAGCCTAATTTTCGTTTATTTAACAATTACAATTACGAAAACATGAACAGCCCCATTACCAAAAATCTGGACGTGATGAACAAAAACGGATTTCTGATTTGGAATCAGCACACCAAATTTAGTAAGGAACAGAACTTCAAGGAATCCCAGTAGCAAAATGCTTGTTGAACAGTGTTATTGAACAAAATGTCAACAGGAGATTGTTATGTGTTAGGAAATGCCGACGATGATTACGTCTGCGTAGAGATACACGAGAGAGCGCTGTCCGTGCGGGTCCATCTTGGTTCTGGTGTCTTTGAGACGGACTTTAAGCCGAAGCAGATCAACATGCAGTTCGACGACAACCAGTGGCATCGTGTCGTCTTGACGCGTGACTCCCGCGAGGTAGCGAAACAATCTTATTTGTAATGTGAAGTGAGTGACTGAAGTACATGGCAATAATAGAACACATTTGTCAGAGTGACTCTAGTCTGTGATGGTGTAACAATGGTTATGTTTATTCATTCATTCATTCAGTCCAAAAATTTAGGCCCCTTCAGGAAGCCTACACAGAGGCGCTCCCAACCATGGCCAAAGAGAAAGGTCATCAAGCCAGTTATTATCAGGAGCAGAATGAGGATTGAAATAGCAAGTCGTAAACACAGAGTAAAATTATTTCAGATTATTTATCATTAAATCTGACTTTGACTTAAACAAATTAATCGGTTAATCTCCAAGATTAAGCAAATTAATCGGTTAATCTCCAAGATTAAGCAAATTAATCGGTTAATCTCCAAGATTAAGCAAATTAATCGGTTAATCTCCAAGATTCAGCTTCGATTTATTAAATTTGATTATTTTTGTATCTGTTACGTAAAGCATGAAGAACTGATTGAAATGTTGTCACTGAGTCAATTACTTTCCATCAATGTTTGACTTAAATTAAAAAATTTGTAGCCCAATTTTCACTGAAGCATTTCACTTTGTCATTGTTCACCATATAATTGTTTACTTCAGCATTGTGATGTAAGCAATAAAATTAATCGAGCAAACCAAAGTCAATTGATTAAAATTGTTGACAATTGATTGATTGATTGATTAGTTATTAAAATTTGCAGTTCTGCTGATTACAGTTAATTTTATATGTACAGAGTATTTTACATACATGGTTCTTAGGAGATGGTTTGTTGCATGCATTGATGCAATCCATTCATTATGGAAGTGTTTCAGACATATTTTGGAGGTCTTTTGTTCAAATACAAATGTGAAGTCCATGTCAACACTCTGGGATTCATCTTTTTTTCTTGATTGTATTATACTGGTGTGCTAAGAAGAAGCTTTCTTGTTAGATTTGGTTTCCATGGTGATGCAATTTCATTCTAATTAATGCATTGCTAATTCTTCGAACAGTGCATGCTGCTAATAATATTCTCTCTTAGTTGCCTCATTTCCGTCATAGCAGGAGGCGACGTTGTTATTTACTGTTTTCTTCACTTAGCCACTGTTCGCTGTTGACTTATTAATGCATGGATGCAGAAAATGCAATTTGTAAGTGCAGTAAGTTAGATTCTTTGTCTAAGAGGCTTGGCGGCGAACAACTCAGTCCCAAATCACAAAGCCATAAAATCATTGCTCTGCTCATTTCCTCAATGATGGTTTCCATTTAGTTAATCGTTTTGAACGCGCTGCTTTTCTGAGGCTCGAATCAGGAGAAAGGCAATTATCAGTTTATAGTATCATGGTGCCCTTTGAAATGATTTAGCCTGTTGCACTGCCATTTAGAGTTAAGATTTTTAAACACTGTGGAGCAGAGGGATATTTTTAAAATTTATGTATATTTTTACTTCATCGTCTCAGTGGAAGCTAGGTTCAACAGGTTTGATGATTAATTAAATTCTTCAATATTGAAAGACAGTAAATCCTACATGACTGCCAAACTACTGTTAAAACTTAATAGGGACTGATTTCCTGTTGTCTCGTAAGCACCTAAGCACTTTCAAACGTTGGCTGTTCTCTGACAAAAAAAGTTGACACTGAATATAGAAAGCACACTGTTGTTGTTGTTCTGAAATTGTCTTGCTTTCATTAGAATTTATGGGTAAGACATTTTCAGTATCAGTTGTAGTACAACAAAAGATTTGTACACAGCTCTCTATTTTTTGTGGATAGTGGTTTTTAAATGCAACTTGCTCTTCTATGTTCCTTTCATTTTTCATTCATTCATTAATTCGGAGATTTATATAGTGCCCCTTCAAGAAAAGCTACTCGGGGGCGCTCCCGACTCCAGCACGTCCAAAAACTTATGTTTGATGAGTATCTATGGCAAAGGAAGTAGGAAACTGGTATGTGTTATTGATATGCTGGTTGATGTGGTCTCTGCTGCTGTTCGACTTTGTCCGATTCTAGCTTGAACTCAATTTGTTGTTACTCTACCTTCCACACTATAACTGGCTGCATGAAGTTCAAGTCATTGGCCAACAATGCAATCACTTTGGTGCGACATGTTTGGCATGTTTTCTCTCCGATATATTCGGCTAGAGCTGCTGCAGCGGCCGCCATGTTAGAGACCAACACTTTTGACTGATCTCTTATTGAACGCCTGCACAAGCTTCTCTGGCAATTTGTCTTCGATTCCCAGTGGCATTCCAGGAGATTTTTCGTTGGCACAATTGATTCTTGCAGAGAAATCTGATGACATTTGGCACAGCGCTGGTGATGGCGGAAAATCTCCATAAACATTGTGCCATCATGGTTTGGCCTCCGATGGGCAAATGCATGATTACTGCGCTGGTATATTCCAAGAACATTTTAGCCCAATCTTCTGGCGGACGTTGCAAACCGGTTCAGACAGGATCTGACATTTTGGGATTGGTTGTAACTTTTTAGATCTTTCATATTCTATGCACCCGATTTGATTTTCACTGATTTTTATTGGAACTTTCAGACCAACGAAACTGTGGTTCTGAGTAATTCTTGTTGTAATATTCTATTGTGATACCATGAAAATAATATGAATATATTTTCTTTGAAAATAATAGCAGACAATGTAACGCAAACCTGCAGCTTTTGTTTTAGAGCAGTGGTTCCCAACCTGCGGCCCGCGGGCCAAAAGTGGCACGCCAGGCCTCAAAATATGGCTCTCGTCCCTCAAATAATCAACAAAAATATATGAAAAAACTGA
This sequence comes from Lumbricus terrestris, assembly GCA_949752735.1. Classification (NCBI taxonomy): domain Eukaryota; kingdom Metazoa; phylum Annelida; class Clitellata; order Crassiclitellata; family Lumbricidae; genus Lumbricus; species Lumbricus terrestris. Next base: position 30,939,748 of record OX457040.1, read on the forward strand.
CAATTTGGACAGGATTGAACACACAATTTTGTTTTCCATTACAGATTATTTCATTTTGACGTCTATAAATAACATCAAACATTCTATTTTGCTTCAACTATAACAATTTTATATGCTTCTAGTTGATTAAACCTTAGCCTTATGGCCCCTTAATGTCCTTTAACTAAGAAAAAGTGGCCCTCGTGTCCTCCAACTTAGAAAAAGTGGCCCTCATGTCCTCCAACTTAGAAAAAGTGGCCCTAGTGTCAAAAAAGGTTGGGAACCACTGTTTTAGAGTGATGACTGAAATACTGATGTTCGTCCGAACATAGTAAAATTTTATGATTTTGATTCTGTTTCAGTTGGTTGCGCAAAGGGGAATATGTCACGTGAGTTCATTTAATTCTATTTGAATATGTCACGTGAGTTCATTTAATTCTATTTGAACGCCTCACTCATTCACGAACTCAGCATGTTTTGCACTTTTCAAAGATATTTGAGCCATTTGCTTAGACTGGCTATACATAAATGTGATTTAATCTCATCCATATCTTATCTGGTTGAATCTAATCCAATTGGATCTCATTCTAATCTAAATGAACATGATCAGATGAGGAGCATCTTAATATGGCCATGGCTTTGTTGTGGAATTCTATTTAAGTGATGGCCCTATGGAGTGTCTCACTCTGCTTCCTGCTCTGTAGTGCTGCTGCTGCTGCTGCTGCTGCTAATGCTGCTGCTTTTAGCGGTAAACGAGATGCGGATCAACAGCTAAATGATTGGATTTTGCGTTGTGAACAAGGTCTCCTAGCCAATTGCCTTTCGTGAAATTTGCAATTTGTCGAGGAGTCATTCAACTGGTAAGGTTGTCCACTTCTGTATTAGCTTAAGTCGTCTGTTCTCTGTTCTACCAATAAATCAGGCGGTCCGCAAACGACACTGTCAGGGACTACTGCACTGCCCGGAATAATAAATGTTCTGCGCGCTATATATTGCGCTGTGTGTGCACGTGTGTTTTATCTTGTACGAAATAAATTGCCGATTATTAGATGAGATCTTGTGAACGACGGCTCTTGATTAACGCAGTTCGGTTTCATGTAAAACAAATCTCGTTGCTCAGTGTTTCTGATATAGCCACGGGGAAATCTGAGGAGTGGGTAATTGGTGATTTCTCGTCTTGCCGGCGATAATAGACTTTTCGTTGGCGTAAACGAAATGACGTTGCTGAGGTGTTTGCCGAGCCGAACATCAAAAGCCACAGTCGGTCAAGTGAAGAAAATTTCGCACAGGCTTTGATCTGCTCTTTAGCAATTTTGTCCAACGCTAATCGAGATCTCTCGTTCGTTCGTATGAGTGAAAGACAGTTTTATTCTGCAGTATATGTCAAATTGTGAAAACTAACAGATTCTTTAGTGGGGGATGATGATTGCTTGGTTTGGTGAAGGTTATTTTTGTGCACGACAGCTCAATGACTTTGGCATTGGCTTAAATTGGATACCTTAGGTTTGATTCCTGGCTTGGAGTTAAGGTCTTATTGAAGCCACGAGGTTGTGGATTGCGCCAACAATGGAAATATATTATTATTCCAGTGTGACATTGTAGCTGTTTGCTTGAGTGACTGACTCTGCAGAAATTATCTTCTGTAGGAATATAAATTGGCTAGCTACATTTATTTTTCGTGGCTTAAAACTTTGTGGCTCAGATGAAAACGGTGAAGAATCAGACCTGTGAGACCTAACAAGTGCAGTCATCTGTCCCACTGAAGAGTTTTATGATCCAGAAAACTGCGATTGCCGACCATTATTTACTTTATCGGCCAAGTTTTCAGTTTTGTGCTGCAATGATGAGGTAATCCGGGTCTTTGGCAGCAGAAATTGCAGACGTCGAAGTTTATGAACGCCATGATTGACCGCCGTTTCCCCTGGCAGTTTTTCGCACGACACTCTGATTTTCGTCCGCGTATCAGTTCGCCGAATTTAATCAGCATTCCGCTCACCGTTTCGGTCGGACTTCATCTGATCGACAGGTTTTACAGGACCCGATAGATATATTCGGAGACCGGCACGGGTTCAGGGGTCGGCGCATTGTGAAATTAGATTTCTGTTGGAATGCAGGCTGGGCAGTGCTGCGGTCGCATACGATGACCGTCAACTGACCGAACTTTTTCCACAGACCCATAACGCTAATTTGGTCAAACATCGGTAGGCGGGGATGGCCACACTTGTGTATAATTCTCCAGCTGCTCACGGTTTATCGATTGCCAACTTTGGTAATTTGGTTTCGGCGGTCGTAGGGGGTGGACCAAAAAATGACTGTCGCCGCTGCGTCGAAACGGAGGATCTGTGTTACGCGTGAGAAAGTGTTTTTCGCGTTGGCATGGTGTGAACGAGCGATGTGAGAAGTTTGGGGGGAGTTTGGGGTTCAGCTGCGACTGTTGACGTTTGCAAAAGCGGTTTGCGTCTGCGTTGTCGTATAATTTTATTGTCTTCAGCAAGACTTTTTTGGTTAATTGCTTCTGTGATTTCTGCTTTGAATTCTTTCTTTCGCATAAATCTCTTCAGTTCTGTCACAGATTGTGGATTGAGGAGTGAACCACTTCCATTCACTTATGGTAAATTTAGGAGTGAGTTTGGCAAGTATTTATCATGGAAGCCATGGACTGGAGCTCCTCCACTGCTCATATTCTGGCAGTGCCGGTCTCAAGCCTGGAGAAAGGAGGAGGGTGACTCTAATCATTATTGATATGATTGTGTCGTTAATCTTTAAAAAATAAAAAAATATAATTTAAAAAAAAACTATGTACTTTTGTGGTCCACTCTCTGCCTTTCTTCCTTGTGGGTCAGCCAATTTGTACCAAGACAAACTGGGAGATGAGAATTAAAATGTTGCCCTGTCTCTGGATAACTGTGCATTTTTGCATAATTTTGCATTTTTGCATTAGCGAAATAATTTGTGCCTTTATAGGCTTTCTTCCAGCTCTGTTACACAACCATGTTACCTGTGCTGTTTACCTACCGTACTATGAGAAAACTAAACAAATACTTTTCTACAGATTGCAAAATTTTCGCATTTCAAATGTTAATTGCATTTCAAAGCCCTCTATACTTGTGCCTCTCACCAAGCATTTACTGTTAGCCTAAAGGGTAGCACATATTGCCACCTATGGTAATTGAATTTTAAGGGTAGCACATGTTACCACCTATGGCAGTGGTTCCCAACCTTTTTTGACTGTCGGGCCACTTTTTCTAAGTTAGAGGACACGAGGGCCACTTTTCTTAGTTGAAGGACATTAGGGGGCCACAAGGCTAAAATTTAATTAGCTAAAGGCGTATAAAATTGTTATAATTGAATCAAAATAGAATGTTTGATGTGATTTATTAACATCCAAATGAAATAATTTGTAATAGAGAAAATTAGGCCTATATAATATATTCTTTCATGTGCAAATTGTCAATTTTTACATATATTTTTTTAAATTCATTGAGGTGCTGCAGGCCATTTTTGTAGGCCAGGCGGGCCACTTTTGGCCCGCGGGCCATGGGTTGGGAACCGCTGACCTATGGTCATTGAATTTTATGAATAGCACATATTACCACCTATGGTCATTGAATTTTAATGGTAGCTCATAAATAAATTATTACCACCTATGGTCATTGAATTTTTGGCAGTTTTATTGGCTGAAAGCTTACCGTAACAGTTTTTGTATGCGATGATTTGGCTCGGCAGTAATGTACTGTTATTTAATGATCGGAATTCATTGCCGTCCTTTACTATTTTTTACCAGACATTGAAATACCAGCTCTTTATATGAGCTTCAAGGGCAATACAAAGCAATTATCTGTACTGATCAGACTGAAAAGGAAATAATAATGGCCTTGAAAAGAGAAAATTTCGGAGTTGTATTCCTTAGCATTACCGGTAGTTATCTGCGTAATTTCAGCTTGTACATTGCCATTAGCCATTTCCCTGTTGACTTGTTGGTAGCCTTTATTTGCATCTGACAGGTGCACATGCATGCAACGGTTTGTGTTGCTTACAACGAATAGCTTAATTCAGCCTTTCTGAAGCTCGTCTGTGACTCACTTCCTGTCTGCACGTGATTGGCTATCGAACCCGTATCACATTTTTTTTACCATTAGTCTTATTGAAATAAATTACTAAGTTTCACACAATGTCAGACATTAAGGGACTGAGACCAAGATGTAGTGTGTATATTCGTTTAATGAGCAAAAACAGGTTGGCAAACCGCAACCTGGTACATTGAGACTGACAAAAATTGCATTGAAATAAAAATATTATATGGAGTAATCAGTTATTGGATTTAAATTGAATCGATAGTTGTGTGCATAGCTTACATAATAAACAGTTTTAAATGTGTAACATCAGCAATAGTGTTGTAGCAACAAACAGTACCAATATAATGAAGTCATGATGTTACTATGGCTACATCATATTTTAAGCCGACGTTGCAAGATATTGGTACATGGTAAGACTGGTAGGACAGTTACCAGTCAACTGGATAAGAATATTTGAGAGGCATTGGCTTAGTGCTTCAACAACGGCATTTGGTTCCCAGTCCTTTTTTAGTACACTCTTTACATTAAGGTGTTAAACATTGTGACCACCTGTTCATCAATCCCATTTCCGTCTCATTTCCGTATAGAAGCGAAGAACATTTGCATGTGTTAGCATCTGGCATTGCTGTGATTCTATCTTTTAATTAGAGTCGGTTTATTCTGCCTGTCTCGATTGCTGTTGATGTCAATTGGTCTTTAAGCCTTTACGTCATTCACAATTTTTTCTATAGGCCTACTGTCTGTCAGTTTGTCTTGTGGATGTCATTTGGTTCTGCCATTCCTTTGACACATTCTTTGATTTTGTCTGATGACATTTGATATTTCGTTTGGCAACAGTTCACTTGTCTTTTGAGTTCGTCGTCTGTCGGATTACTTTACAGCGTCTACTAATTGCATTTTGTTGTTTTAATGAATAATCATTAAATGCATTTGTCGTTTCGCTACATCCTGGTATTTTCATTTCTCATGTTAAAGATATCATCATCGGTTTTAATTGAAATCGTTTATATTGCTTAAATTATCACGACTGCCATTTTGCTGCTATTTGCGTTTGTATATTTAGCAGTTATGCTGTCGATTAGTTTTCCTGTTTCCGATGGCAACAAATTTTCTCTGTTTTCTTCTCCTGTCACTTGACACCGATATTAGCTGCCGAGTTCATTTCATTATTCTCATACTTAGATGCTGTTTATTAGTATATAGAGTCTTTATTGTCACTTCCTTTCACCTGAGATATTTCTTGATTTGTTGGCTTTGGCATTCTGCGGATGACTCCACACGGGCGCCATTTATCAACATATATCAAAATCTGACAGCGTGCATAACCCAATCCGACCCGTCTTTGCCTTACTAAAAGGCTGTCCGGCTAAACACGAAGTCCGCCGTCCGACCGTCCGTCCGTCCGTCGGTTGAGTCCCAAGCGTGGATGGCGCCTCTGCATGGGCATCAAATATGCCTCGGTGTGGAATATTTGATTTCCACGTCACTTGAAGAGCGAGTGGCAAGACACTCCCTTGCCCCCATGCCAACTGATTGCTGTTATTGTGAGCGATTCACGGGCTATCGTCGGGCATCTCTGGTCTCGTCAGATCTTTGGTTTCTGGTCTGGTATTAAGGTCCATTCACGTAATGGGATATATTATTGCCGCAAACGGGCGCCACGGGCCCTGTGGAATTTGGTCTGCATATTGTGACCGGGTGAGTTTTTTGTGGCTAAGGTGTTAATTTGCGGCTGGTTTATGCGGCGGTTATGCCCGACTGTCCTTGCTGACTTGGTGCTTGATTTGCTTTAAGATGCAAAACGTGTCCGTGAATGGCGTCTCTTTGATTAAATGAATGGACGGATTCCAGAAGCGTTTGCTGCTCCTCCCTGCGTCGTTCTTCATGCACTCACACATGCAGCGTACGGTTCCGAGCATCAGGAAGGATTTAAAACCTGTTGCTCAACCTGTGTCGAGCTTGAGGCTGAAGCTGCGTGCGGCTTTATTCTCACATACATCCTGGAATTCTGTTTATTCTGAGACATTTGTTGTGTGGTGATTACTATATCAGACAATGAGTATCAACTTATCACAATGATATCAGTGTTCAATTAGTTTTTCGAGTTCTTTTATTTGGAAAATTTCTCGGTGCACCGGCCTATAATAAATTGAATTGTACGACGTTACTTTTAATATGCAATCAGCAGATAGCATTATTCAATGAGAAAAGAGGAGGGTAGCTGCGTCAAAAGAATCATGCAGGCGGAGGTATATGGTCGACGCAGTCGGGGGCGACAGAAGAAAAGATGGGAGGACGTGATACAACAAGACCTGAAGCTGCTCAAATTGAAGAAAGAAGACACCGGAAGCAGAGACAAGTGGAGGAGAAGGATCCGAGTGGCTGACCCCTCGCCAGAGGGAATAATCCTAGCCTGAAGGGAAAGAAGAAGATAGCATTATTCTTGTCAAATGTGGCAGTATGCAAGTAAGAGTACTTTTACTGTCAGTAGTGCAAGCAATTTATATGGTAAGAAGTGCACCAGTGACTGATCTTTTGCTTTTTTGTAAATTTTTTCAGGAATTTGCTACTCTGCGCACAGATTTGATTTATCGCTTGATTTCCTACTGTAAGAGCAGATGTGGTTATTCTGTATTCCATGATGCACTTCTTGACGGGTGCTTAAAAGCAGTCAGTTAGGTCTGTGTCAGCATCTCTTATACACATTGACGTTGCCAACACTGGACCTGTGACACGTGGCCAATACTGAGATGGTCAAACTGCCTGGACATCATCTACATTCTACAAGTTTCGCATTGCTATGCGAAAGATCTTCTGCACTTTCTTTCAGATGAACGTTGAAAATGAAATGCTGCACTGTTGCAAACATTGTTTGGTGGAGAATTCAAATTTCAAGATATTGTTTATTAGTTCTGCAGCATTTATAATTATAATGCCCAACGTGTAAGTCGGAGAGGTATCATTAAATGTGTCAGCAATGTGGTTATTGTCTCAGATATGAATGAGGCTTACTTTGAATTCAGTTCAAATTGGACAGCAAAAGTTGCTCATCATTGTTACACAAGACATTTTTAGTAAAATGAAATGGCCTGATATTAGGGATGTAATCAAGAGTATACGCAGGTATACAGCATATACTCGCCTCCGGAAAAAAACGGCATGGTGTACTCACCTCCGAAAACCAGGGTACACACGTGTATACAGCGTATATCCACCCAGGCACAGTATTTAGGTGTATTTTCATGAAATTCGGAGCGAATGACTAAAAAAGGTCATCAGTTTTTCTGAACAAGATTTGGACCGGATTACTAAAAAAAAGGTCGTCAGAAATTTCGGACCAAAGAATGATGTACATATACAATTATACATATTTTTAAAAAGCATCTTGTTTATGGAAATCAGTGCTATGTGTAATTTAAATGTTAGTGATATGCCATAGTATATCTCTTTTACAAGGAGATGCATCTGAGGACAATTGATTTGTTTGTGAGAGGTGCATATGAAATCGCATGTGACTCAAGGGCATTGTTGCAGTTAGATTAATAGTCTTGCACTTTGAATGTTGGCAGGACTGCCTCTTTGATATTTTTGCAAAGAAGATTTTATTTATTTTTAGAAATCAGGGCAATTGTGAATGTGGAAATTGGTTAAGGGGTCAAGAGCATGTAAAGTTTTCAGTTGGGAGTTTGGAAGTGTTACAGAATGCCTTCCAATGTATTGCTTAGAGTGAATGTTTAAAGTTCCTATTGAAATTTAATTATTTTTACCATATGAACATTGAACAATTTGTGAATTGCCTGAAGTGTTAAAGCAACTCCAAGGTGCTTTGATTAAGACAAGAAGAATTATGTGTTGTTAAGAATTATCTGTTGTTAAGCATACAGCAAGCCAGGGCCAAGGCAGAGCCTATTGACCATTGACCAATAACTTTACAGGGTATATGTGTTTTAAAGATATTTATTAAGGTTTTTGTGTTTGAGTAGGGGAGCTGTCAGGGGATGATTGGACCTTTTGACATTGAATGATTCTTAAGCTTTTCTGTAAGCTGTTCTTTGGCAAGCCCTATTGTCGATACTTTATTGTCGATTGTTTAAATGTGTGTTTTAAAACTGATATTTGACTTATAAAACAGAAATTGTGCGCAAACAGCTATAATTGCCATGTACTTGTACTCGTAATTGTAATCTAACATTTATGAAAGCGTCACTCAGCGATTTCGAGGCACTCCTAATCCAAGTCAGTCCTGTCACTAACAGATAGTGTTGTAGCTATTTTTGATTCAATTCAATTCAGTTCGCTTTTATTGTTGACAACAAGAAACCAGAAAATCAGATGACATCAAAAACAGAAAATATGCAAGCATTGGCTACAAAGGGATGCCCTAAAGGGATGGACATGCCGCTGGGGAGGGTCACCCAAGTAAAACAAATTCACAAGAAATATTATACAAGATAGCCCAAAATGAAAAAAAAAATCAAATTAGGTGATGACAGATTGTGGCAAGTTTAAATTGAAAAGAGCATGTGGATAAACAAACTTAGCTATACACTTAAGTAAGAGACCATAGTTGCAAGTGTTAGTAGTTACTTTTTTCTTTACAGGGGTTAGTATAATGGTTTGAAGTGCTTACGACACATGGATCGAACCCACCTCATAGGCACCCTGAGTTTTGCTCTTCCTTCATTCCGTAGGTGTCAGCTAAAGTGCATAGAGCACATGTGCCTTGCATGGTTGCAACTTTGTGATCTATGTCTTCTGTTATTAGCGTTCTTGTGAATTGTTTGAATTGCATAACTTGGAAATGTGCAAGTGCATTCGCAGGCATTTCATCAAAGAATAAATATTAGTGTCATTATTTTACAGCGTAGCAGTTCTACAGAGGTGTGAAAATAAGTATGTTAACTTTATATCTGGTTTTATTCGTACATGTGACAGATTACAATTGAAGTTGATGACCAGGTGAGAAAAACTGGGACGGTGGTTGGAGATTTCACGATGCTGTCAAGCACCGTGGTCTTTCTGGGCGGAGTGTCTAAAAATGTCGACCTTCCGGGCTCTCGTCCTCTGCGCTTTCTACAAGGCTGTCTTAAACAGGTAATTTTAGGATCACAATAGTAGTATAGTTTTTTAAGTGACTTGCTGGGAGACATGCGTATTAACTTGGCAGTGATGATGTCAGTGGTATTTAAATGTATATGTAATTATATATATATATATATATAATGTATATATAATGTATATATATATGCACATATGCGTATTACATCAGTTTTTCTGTTGTATAGCATTATGTGTGTGTGTGTGTGTGTGACTGTGTGTACTGTATAGCATATATTACATGTATTATGCAAGCGTATAAAGTTAAGGCAAATAAACAAAACAGAGTTGTCATAATTATTCGCTACAATGTCACAAAGTGCTCCTTAAAAACTAAGTGCAGGCTCCAACTTGTTGACTAAAATGCTGCATGGTGTAAGAGATGCGTATTTTGGTGCTACGTAGTAAAAGGATATTTTCTAGTCTAAAAATATATTAGACAATTGTATCTGCTAACTAGATGGCGTTTCGACTTTTCCAGTGAATAGTAGTAGTAGGCTACATATCTTGCAAACTTCAGGGAAAATATGAAAGTTCTTCTGCAGCTGCTATAGATTCTGCTTGCATGCTACACTGATTTTTCTTTCAGCAACCTCAGGTGGTGTTTCAATTCATGATACTTTGTGATATATATATATATATAAATTATATATATCAAGCAAGCAAATAAGGTGATATCTTGCTTCAGATACAACGATACTCAACTTAGCAGGCAGCACATGATCATGAGCAATTCAGAACTTGGGTTAACACCTTTCGCAATTTCAGGGGGGGCCGTAGCTTGTTGCGAATAGTCTGGCAATTGTATAAACGATGTGTCATAGTAAAAAATGGAGATTCAGAAACCCTGGACCTGTCCAGGGTTGCATGAGATGAACAACGTGTCAAACACTGCAATTTGTGTGGTTCGCATATGAACAGAAATGTCAAGATCTGCAATATTGCTTTTGCCACATTAACTTCAGTTTTCTTATGCAAGTGCATCTGGCCCTTTCCAATATACTGGCAGTGAATCTATCTCGGCTGGGATTTTTGCCAGCCAGCTTTATTGTCTCTTTCTTAGCAATTTACAGCTAAGCCATCATCTCCGCCTAGCTCAGGCAATGACTGGGTAGCTGGCCAATTTATTTGACACCATGCAAGTCTGCAGAGAGTGTTATGCAACCAACACCGACAGCAGTCCTGTTTGAAATGCAGGACAGAGTCACTTTTTTAGATAAGAATTTTGACATCCTGTCCAAAAGAAAAACACTTTTAGATAAAACCTCAGCCACACGGTGTATCTAAATTCAGTTAAGACTAATTCACCAATATTGATATCAATATTGATATCCGATATCGATATCAAAATTTTTAAAGTGCTACATATTAAGTTACTAGTGATACAAGAGAAAATTATTTACACAGAATAAGTCACATTTTCATTTTTGTTGATGAAGCCAGTGCCACCACATTTTTGCAAGCAAATAGTATTAGTATGACAAAACTAATTTTTTAACATTTACTTTACATGTATAATCATTTATATGCATGTCTGCAATTCTAAAGTAATGCCAAAAGTGTATCTTGCCCGTTGTTAAGATTATTTCCCAAAAATGAGCCCAATTATACATATCTTAAAGTGCTTGCTGATGCCATGGGTGTATTTGGGGTTTATGGGTTCAATCACCCCAAATAAATAATAACCGGAAAAGTCTTCTTTTGAAAGCTGGCTTTGCGACCATGTTTAGTTTTAAGCTCCAGAATGCAGGCAAGCCCCAAATTCCATCCTGGCTATGCCCATGACTTATAATGCTTTATAAATGCTTTTATGAGCAGGCTGTCTACCGAGCCGACGGTTTGTTGCTTGACCTGATTGCAAAGTCACGGTTCAATGGAAGTCTGGTGGAAGTGAATGGAGGTCACCTGTATGACAAGTGCGAGGACATGGAAACACTCCAGCCAGTGACGTTTGCCACCGAAGAATCTGTCCTTGAGCTGCCCGAGTGGAACGTCCGACAAGACGGTAGCACCATCGAGTTCACATTCCAGACAAACGAAGCGGATGGTCTGCTGCTGCACAGCTTTCTGGGAGAAACGGGCGATGGAAGCAGTTTCCTTGGAGTCCAGATGCTCAAACGTTAGTCAGTGTCAATCAATCGGTGAACCTATCAAAAATCAATCAATCCAAAATGAGCAATGAATGGGTTGAATATATTCCTCTTTTGTTTCAGGGGTTGATGAAAGCAGTCTTAACTGATGATGAGGTGCAGTCAGTATAGGCACTAGAGAGAATTTACTGCTTCTCATCTAGGGAGAATTTACTCCTTCTCATCTAGGGAGAATTTACTGCTTCTCATCTGAGCAACGGCCTCTTATGACATTGCGGTGGTTGCCATAAAATGTATGTTTCTTTTTGTTAACAACTTTAACTTTTATTTTAGTTGATGGTGTTTATTTTTATATTCTGACAGAATTTGAGAGAACGAGTTTGGCATGCACGTTAGTTTCCTGTTGTGCTGCCTGATACCTTGTGTCTTATTAGAGTAGCAAATTTATAGATTTAAAAAAATTCCAGTTGAGGTTTGACTATGAGTTTTGTTTAATCTGATTATGTGCTTAATGCCATCTCATTCCAATGTAACCTTATCCAAGTAAAGTAGCATGGTCTTATGACTTTGCAAGCGAATGAAATCTAATGCTTTATGGTTGATGCATTGCAAATCAAGATCAAAGTTAGTTTGCAATACAATTTAATCTAACAAAATTGTTTCTAATCTCACAAATTCTCGATGTCTAATACAATACTAAATTGCAAAATGGGGTTGCAAGTCTTGTCGCAGAAGTTGACATGGGTTGCAATTACTGTCTTTGAAGAATAGCAAATGCATATCTATTTGTCTGCTGTCAGCAGAAACAGCTGCACAGTTGTGCTGGGCTGTTAAGAAGTTCCTTTCTTTGTATCTGTGATCTGTGCTTCTAGCCTACATCACTCCACATAATCGGGCTTACAGTGTACAGGATAAAATCAAAGGGTCACCAAGGAAGGGACAAAATCTAGCATGAGACGTGGTGCTTTTGTTCTGTACGACTTTGTATTCTGTTATCAACGTCAGCATAATGCGAAGCAATCTTAATCTATCTAGCGTTCTACTCTGATCCTCACTCTACATTCGCTGACTCCCATTGTGCATTGCAGGATATCTGTATCTTGTAATCAGCGAGGAATCAAAGACCAAGATGCTGAGGTTGTTTGTGGAGACGGAGGCGGAGGATGACAAGCCCGTGGACGACGGAATCCCTCACCGCGTTCTGCTCCGCATCGAAGGTGCGACCGCGGTCATCAAAGTGGACGACAGCATCGAAGTGCGTCATGCTATCCGCCTCCTCAGCCGGTCGTCCTCTGTGCCGCCGCACCGGTCGGATTTAAATTGCCGCGTTTATCTCGGCGGTGGCATCTCCTCTTCTGCGTTGGCAACGGCGGTGGGGCAGTGGAGTCCGGCGCCCCGTGGGCCGACGGTGCCACGCGGCTTCGTCGGCTGTGTTCGAGACTTACTGCTTAACACTGACCGCGTAAGCCTGGCGGCGCTGGCACGTCGCCAGGAGGCGGAGGGTGTGGTGCCATTCTGCAGGGCGCCATTGGCACCGCAGTGCACCAACTACCCGTGTCTACACGGAGGGGTCTGCACCGAGGGATGGAATCGTTTCATCTGTGACTGCAGGGCCACTGGTTTCCGAGGACCCATCTGCGCTCGGGGTAGGTCTTGCTGCTCGATACGAACTAAAGGGGCGGAGTGGTTGCGCTGTTTTCTGTAGTTCGGTATGTGCGTCTTGAATTGATGTTACATCATTCAAGAAAGATTGTTAATTTGGTTTAGTTGTTGAGTTGGATTAGACATTCAGTTGAGTAGGCATGCTTACCAGATGCTTTCAGATTACCATTTTTTTAGAATGAGAAAACCATTGGTTAAATGGTTAAATTAACTCATTGCCATTGAAGGATCCTTTTAATATACGTGTTTGATAGACTTGATGCATTTGAGAGACCCATGGAATGTTTTGGTGATCAGATCTAATTGATATTCAGTTTGGGATTCTTAGAAGTGGGTGCTGATAAGTTGTGCTATAGGAACTTAGCTGAAAGAGAATTTTTAGGGGACTAGAATTGCTTTCTTGTATGGTCTTGTAATAATGGAATGCTTTATTTTGGGTATGAGCACTTGTTATAGCGCCGCTTCAAAATTTCTACTCAGAGGCGCTCTCGTATACGGCGCAGACACTGAAAAAGTTTCATGCCAAAGCACATGAGTAATTGTGAGTGGAGGACTTGCTCAAGGTCCCTTCATGGTGGCTTCAGGTGGATTCAAACCCGTAGCCTACCGGCTCCAAGGCACCGAGCATGCCCCTACACCACCGCGCCCACACGCTTTGTTCTTACTGTAAGGGTAGATAGTATTATATTGTGGAAAATAGCCTGCTGAGAAGTTGATAGGGTTACGTTACTTTACTAGTTATTGGGGAGAAAAAAATTATTGCTTCAAATAGAACTTTGTTTTACAATTGTTACTTTCGGATTAGTTATCGCTCTTTAGAGTAACTAATTAATATCCAATTGAAGGGAAAGATGCCTTTGAGAAAGGTATGAGGTACGTATGTATGTGCATTTGTTATAGTGCCCCTTCAAGCTCGGTACTCAGAGGCGCTCCCGACTACAGCACGGACACTGCATTGGAGTTTCACGCCAAAGCGCTGGCAATTGCGAGTGAAGAACTTGCGCAAGGTCCTTATGCGGCGGCTTTAGGTGGATCTAAACCTGCAACCCTCCAGCTGCAATGCAGCAAGCATACCCACTACACCACTGTGCCCCACTTCATTTTTCTAGCCTCAGCATATGAGGTAGCCAGCCCCCCCCATTCATCTGTTCTTCCCACTAGCAGTATATAATTAGGGTATCCATTACGACTGAGTTTACTACGAGTGCAAGTGGAAATGAAATTTTGAAGCACGTTTCTGCCCTGACAAGTATTTGAACCTGCTTGCTGGCCACTAGACCATATTTACTATTATTTCTTGCTTTTGCCATAGTGCCCCTTTAAGCTCTCTCCTCAGAGGCACGCTAATACATATTTGAGACCCTTGTGTTTTCAATAGCCAAAGTGCAGTGCGTTTCTCATCCACACAATTACATGTTCCAGTCGTTGTTCGCTAGAGGTCACTGCTAATTTGCGGCAGAAGAAAAACTCTTTGAGTGGTCATCGCTTCATTTTTTTACTTGTCTAGACAAGGAGGCATAGCAGTGCAAATACCAGTCATTCAAAATTAAGTTGTCCTGTTTTTAAAGTCCTGAGTGTTTCAATATGTGCACAGCCTAAGATTGCGTTTGACTTCAAGGAAGTGTTGCATAGATCAAATTTATTTAAGAAAGAAAAGAAAGTGAAACTTTGGATATACTTTTCAGAGGTAAAGAAAAATTGTTGACATAATTATTTTGAAATTTTCAAGGAAGGAACATTGTGAAGATTGTTCTAATGACCCTCGTGTGCTCTTTGGCACGGTAATTCTAAACAGTCTGGAATTTTTTTCCTGATTTCATGAAGATATCCAGGAACCTGAATAACAGCCTTATTCAGCTTAACTAAAACTTTTCACAGTAATCTATATACTTCAAATAATTTAACTGCGAGCTCCATCCTTGATTACTGAAATCAAGGCTCTTTAAAACTGTACAAGGTATTGCAGAACATTAATGTCTGCGATCATGGCAAATTCAAGAATTATAGCAATTGTCTATTGTCTATTATGCGTGCAATCTAAAGCATAATTGTTCAGAATGGCGTTGTTACTAAATTATGTGGCTTTGCTTTTGTTGTTGTGAATGTAATCTGTTATTTCAACCTAAAATATTATTAAAATAATGGCTGCCATAAATAAAGCAAATGGCTAATCGGGTTTTTTAAATATCGCAAAAATTTTAAAGATTTCCAAAGATCAGATATACATTACCGTATACACAGTATGTTATGAGATAGTGGATGATATGAGATTGAATTTCATGTGCTATATTAATTTTTGTGATGAAAATTTAGTGAAGGCTTGGGCTTTGCTCAAATAGCTTTAAAATTGTAGTTGAATCTACCATATGTAGCAGATTGTGTATGGCTAGACATATTTTGAAAATTCCCTACATCAACAGTTTTTATGTGAAGATGCTAGGAAATGAGGATGCAAGTGAATGGTGCTGCCACCTAGGGAGTGAATACTATACAAGAGATGACCAATTGACCATGATTATTTGTTGATGAAGAAAAAGAGGATGGAGACTCGAAGAAGAGCAGTTCCTTAAGCTTGACGCGAGAGGCAGGCTTGGACGTGAAACGTTAGCTGTGACTTTCTTGACCTCAGCCTACAGGGGTGGGTGGCCAGTACTCAGCATGGGTGCCTCTGATCTTCTTATTTTTAGTGTATGGTCAGTGTGGATGAGCTGTATGTGTGTGTGTATATATATATATATATATATATATATATATATATATATATATTCAGTTTATGCACACTGACCATACATTATATATATATATATATATATATATATATATATATATATATATATATATATACGTATTCGTTTAATGGAAAAAAACAGGTGACAAACTGCACACGGGCACAACAGGAAATGATAATAACGACATCTTTAGTACCAGTTATTCAGTTTAGTATATTAAGATAAGGGGCTGATTTTTCTTTCTGTGTTTAGGGGTGCCCTCATGAATTAATTTGGGGGGGGGCACAAAGTTTTAGATTGCTGGTACGAGGAGTAATGAGGGTGCTGAAAGCAACCGATCATGTCAACCTTGCCGCTCCCAAGATTTGGGGGTTTAGTGGGGGATTCAGTCGCTAATGCTTTTGAAAGTAGTTGATATGATATGGGGATTGTTTTTGTGTCTTGTGATCCCAGTTCCAGCTATGCCTGAGCAATTATTTCAAAAACAACACTGCTTCAAGGTTTCAATGTTTTCATGTATTTTAATTTTTTAGGTCATCTTGGCTAGTTTGGATACAAATAAAAATGTGGGGGAAAACATGGCCATTCATTGTGTAAATATGAGCACAAAACTCCAGGGGTGACCTGCCATGTTAAGGATTTGAATATCTGACCTGTGAATTAACAGTCCAGCATGCTTCCCAGTTCCCACTAATGATGGTTTCTTTGTACTATGAGGACTCTTTTATGAGCTCCAGATTTGTGCACTGCTCTTCTTAATGTGAAGCGATTTTGATGTAATTGTAACTGTGATAGAACAGTGCTGCTCAGAATCAGGCCCCCGGGGGACTGTCGACTCACGTCAGTGCATGAAGGCCGAGTGAAGGGCGTGTTTTGTCCCACAAACCTATTCATTTTAAGATGCGGTATTGTTTAAAGTGTCAAACAGGGACTACAATGTATGTATGTATGTGCACTTGTTATACCGCCCCTTCAAGATTACTACTCAGAATCGCTCCCGACTACAGCGCGGACACTGAATCGGAGTTTCACGCCGAAGTGCTGAGCAATTGCAAGTGAAGGACTTGCCCAAGGTCCCTACGTGGCGGCTTGAGGTGGATTCGAACCTACAACCCTCTGGCTGCAAGGCAACGAACATACCCACTTCGCCCCACACTGGTGTACATGCTATGTGGTAACAATGTTTGTTCTTATTGTTTTAGAGACAACAGTTGTTCGATTTGATGGAACACAGTATTACTGGACGTCAATTGAGGATCTATTTCACCATTTTGGTTTTTCCGTCTCCGTTCGGTTTCGTACAAGTCATTCCACCTGCCTACTTGTCGCCTTGACTTCGACGATCAGTAGCGACTTCGTCCACCTACTCCTCGAAAATGGTCGACTTCGTCTGGACATGAAGTCTGGCGCAGACTTCAAAGTAAGAATTCTTTTATGTACTGCTTGAAATTGTTTGATTAAATTATTAAACGTGGCATTGAATTTCATTTCAATCAATTGGTTAAACTTCATATAGATCGATCCGTTCAAAATGCATAACTCCTAAGAGGCACTCCCGGCCCAGGTCAAGCAGAAAAGTGCAGTCTTTAGTAGTTAGTGAAACTGAGAAAAGATTTTGGTTATGATTTGTATTTGACAATTGAAACAGCTGGTGATAGGTTTGGCCTGACAAAGGGTTCATTTCGCAGTTGAATTTGCATATAATTTGATATCAGGTTTTAAAAAAGATTAAATTAATTTTTTACTTATATGATGGCTAGGTTTGCTTTAATTTCTAACTTGACTGAGCATTTGGTTAAAATATGATCAAGAAATGTACACGTTTGCATTTTTTTAAATTCACACTCTGTGAGCTTATTTATGTTGTAGAATTGGTAAATATAGGGTTAAATATTGGCTTGCGCATGAGCAAGAAATGATGCTGGTTAAGGCGAAATCAATTATCTCATTGGGTGTGAGACAATCGAAATCTATGCAATTTGACAGAAGTAGTTTATTGTGGATATATCTTGCACAGTACTTCTTGTTGTATTTGGAGGTATTTAGTGTCAATGCACTTAGTAATTGTCAGCTGCTATGAACTCTTCAGACTTTCTAGACAACTAGAACATGGTTTCTGATTATGGAATGTCCTTATAATTTGTACTGTACTTACAAGACTTTGTCCAGAGTTAACCCATTAAAAGTCAGCACCCTATGGCAGTATAAGACACTTACAATCCCTGTTTTATTTGTCATTTTCTTTATTATCATCTGTGAATAAGTGTGGTTAAATGATGTCATCATCTTTATCACCATCTTCATCATCATTCATAATCGCCATTGCAAATCATTATCTCCAATTCTCCATCCCATGAATTTTTTTTATCACTAAAAATATAAGTGACTGAGTAACACGAGGGTGTCATGCGTTGTGATGTTTTAACTGTGAAATTGGAAAGCAAGGCAATATTTTTTGCAATAGACTCAACATCTTTCTCAATGAATCCCAGCAGGTTTTCAAAGTTTACATGAATTATGTATTTGTTGCATAAAGAATGATAAACCTGCGTGTGAATATTTACATATGGAGCATAAAGCAGTTGAGTGTAATTTCATCCTCCATTTTAACTGTGCCTGTGTCACAAAATAGAGTATCCCCCTGAAAGCTATCTGGGGGGATGAATTAATCTATCCCTCCGGATGGAATTAACCGGTCTAGACTATCTGGGGGAATAAACCATTCTATCCCCTTTTTGAAAAATCCGTATAATTGAAAATTTTATGCTCTAATCAAAATTTAAAGTGACTCTAATTGTTTTAAGTGTCCTAAGCAATGTTCAGAGAAAGGTAACTCGAATTTATTTAGTGACTCTGACTGTTCTTAAGTGTTTTAAATGTTCTAAGTGCTCTAAAACCAGAGCAAAACAAATTATCTAGTAGGAACAAACATACCTGCTAGTGTCATTGTTCAAAACAAAGCAGATGAAAATTAATTTGCAAAAATAAATACACACAGAAGTGACTTTTTTTAGACTTTTCTTCATTTGAGAATGTGATTAATACGGGGGATACTCTATTTCGTGACATCTGCTCTAAGGAGCACAATGATCTCTATTGTCAAATTGCTAAATATCGAGACTGTGGTCTGAGCATTGATGTCTGCACGGGACAAACCATCTGGTTTGCAAAGCCCTTTCCTCGATCATTCCATGATGCAAAGTCCATTTTGTCTTGCATTTGTCCCGGGACGTATTTGGCCGCCAATGACTTACTGGCACAGTTTTGTCACATGCCTCATCAATCATATCATTTCGTGCGCCTCTGAGTGGAGGGAGGGTGGGGTGAGCCGGATAAATTTCTGGCAATGGATGTTCTTTCCAGTGGCGTAAAATCTGTGCAGTCCGAACGTAGGTTGCACGACCGTCTGCTGACAGTTGCTGATATTCCCCAGCAGAGAAGCGACAGACCGAAATCGAAGTGGTTACAAGAAGAATGCTACGGAAGAATTTGATTTATTTATGACGGGGCACGGCGCTCGTGGTTTTCTCGTTAGCTTGTGCGCCACGCGTGAATAAGTACGTCTATAAGTCCAATTATAAGTGTGCGGATGCCTGTCGTAATGGACAACTCGCGTCCGCCGTTTCCTGTGGATTTATTTGCTGTGCTACCGTTGCTTATGCATGTTTTGCTGCTTTCGTGATCGATGTGCCATGTCAAGTGACTTCGTGAAGCTTGACTCCGCGAGACCCGTGCAGTCTGCAGGCCAGTGAGGTGTCGCCACCCACGTGTCCCCCATTTTATGGCGTCTCGTGATGATGGAGTTTGCTACTTCTCGACGAAGTGCAGTTATTGCTTAAATTGTCTTTTCGTGCATGGTATTGCTCGCTATTCGTGCTTAGGCAATTTTCTTCTTTTCACAGTTCTCTGCCTATGGTCAGGTTCAACGTTCATTGTCGCCATTTATCTCCCGTTATTTAGCCCTCTATTTCAACCGGCTGAACCATTACCAGCTAAGCATTTAGCAGTAACATGATTTTTTCTACTCTAATAACTTCTGTACTGCTGTTGTCAGTGTGCACAATCCACTTCAAGTAAAGCGTAAGGATATGTTGGGAAAATTTTTAGTCAGAATCCCATGGAAAAGATCAGTCTCTTGTTTGATGTCCAGATCTTAGTGCAATTGAAGAGCACTGCATACGAATTCTGCAGTCTGCCTTTTCTGCAAAAACCTATAACTTATACAGTTTGGATTTCTACGCTTTTAGTAATATAGAAATTTGCTGCCTTTATTTGCAAAATCCACAAATATCAGAAATATAAAATGTCGCTTAAGAAAGTTGTTTTGCTGCGTTACAAAGCATGCATAAAATTCCTTCGACTAAATTAGCAATTTACAGTGTATGATGCCACATGTTCTGCATCAATGTTGCATGAATGCATAAGATAATTGAATGCACAGGTCCATATAGGTACACGAATTTTTGAGACAGTTTGATACATAGCGAGCCATTGCTCTCACTGTGACCCTGTGCTGTGGAACCAGCTTCCTCCACAGACGCATTCGTCTTTATTAACCAGTGAGTGATGTGCCTCTTTGTTTTGTCTCAAGACCAATTCTTTCTCTCTTCGTCTCACGCACTCTGATTGGTGTGCACTGCGAGAGGCGCTATATAAATTTATAGATACAATACAATACAATGCAATACAATTGCATCAGAGGAGTTATATGCTAGAAGTAATTCTTTTATGCAATTGGAATTCGACAGTGCAGTCATACGGCTATGCATGTTCTATTTTGTTGCATCATGTTATGCAGTTGGCACACTACTATAGACGCAGTTTAAGAATTGTGGAATTTGACTTGTCTTTGAAGCATGCAGTTGTGGTTTGCCATCTATCCTTCTGTACCCTTCTGTAGGCTTTTGGTGGGCTGCCATTTTCTGAAGTGATACACGCATAACACTGAAAGTCCGAGGCCATCTAGTCATTTAAAGTCTTTGTAATTAGAACCTTCTATTGTGTGAAATTGCAGGAAAGCCAACTGGGACTGAATCTTCCTAATATTCTATTTATCACTAAATGTTTAGGAACTATACTTTTGTGTCTGTGCATGTATCATGGCACCTATGTAGCACCTTACAATTAGCTCAGAAAGTCTCTTGTGTTTCTGTCCTGTTCATGTATCTGTTCTAATGGACAGGAGCATATCTGTAGTGAGTGGGTACTTACTGACTGCAGAAAGGCAGTTAAACCAGCTCTGTAGAAGTTATTGAACCAGCTACGTTGGAATTAAAGGGTTGGAAGCCAGTGCAACGAACAGAGACATTAACTGGAAAGCTCTATTTTATGACTGCATGCGTTGTACTTGAGTCCTGCTTTCAACATCTCATTAATGTCCATCGTCAGATAAGAAGTCACCTGACCATGCTACGATCACCAGTCCGTCAACAACGCGCTCAACTGCTTCTGATGCTGTGCTTTATCACAGCCGATCTGCTCTCCTTTAGCTCTGCTCAGGGGGTTGCATGACTTTGATCTACACACACACACACACACACATACACCTACACACACACACACACACACACACCTACACACACGCATAAACAAACCCACATACACACACTCACGAACATGCATTACACTCACACGCTGGCACACGCGCATGCACACGCACACATCCACACATAAATACACACATACGCACACACACACACACACACACAAACGAACAAACACACATGCGCACATACACACACACACGCAGAGTGCTGCAGCCAGGAACGGGCGAGAACACCGGCGCATACGGTTTGCACCAAGAATTTCTTAACGGCAATCATTCATGAGTTATCTGATCGGACAGCTCATCTTGCTGTGAAGATGACACCGTCCGGCCGTTGGATTATCTATTCGCGAAGACCGGTCCTCCTTTGTAGCTTTCGTAGCCTCTTCCGAATTCCATGAATTTGCAGCCGAGCCAAGCGGACGGACGGACGGACGGACGACGGTCTGACGGACGGTTTGAGTTAAGCGGGCGTTAACTGGACAGGGCCAGCGTGCGCTTGTATCCGTTGGTTGATGGTTTTCCGACGACTACGACGACGTTCATCGTGGGCATGCGACGGCAGCGATTTAGGTTGTGCGACGGAATGCAGATGGCGCTCTGTGCAAGATTCGTCTGGTCTGTGTCGTTTTTGCAGAGCCTGCTTGGCGAAAGAGTCGTTGGCGATGGTGCCTGGCACACTGCACTTGTGGACCTCTACTCGACCAATGTGGAGCTGGGAGCAGACAACGATAATAGAACGAAAGGTAAGACTGTTATTTTGGCTCGAAATGAGTGTCGAAATGAGGTGAGTGCAGAATATTGCGTATGCGTGTGATACGTGTATGTGAGTGTGATGTCAGCCGTGCTTGGAATGGCTTAAAATATGCCATAAGCAGGGGCAGATCCAGGGTGAGGGGCCAATCTGGCCATGGCCCCCATTTAGAAATTTCTTTATTTTTTACCAGCTATTCTGGTTCTGAAATTTGATGTGGTCTCCCCCCTCATGAGCAGTTTTGCAGGCCTCCTCACGCCCCACGAGGTCCGTACACGAGGTCCGTAGAAAAAGTCATCAATTATTTGGTGAATAAAATGGTATCTTTTTGTTGGAAATTCGACAAATGACTAAAAAAAGTAATCAGATTTTTCGGTGACCAGGACGAAATTTTTCGCTGTCCAAAGACCCAAAATTTTTACCCCCATACAAAATTCTGTATCTGCCTTTGGCCATGAGGATGCTGTTTTTATTATCACTGAATAAAAATATTTTTAAAATTAATTTTTAGTCTGTTTCAAACTGATTCAATTTTGAATTTAGAGAAGAAATATTGGTTTTGAAGTCCATATATATATATGTAATTTATGGTAATTATTGTAATTGTTATTGAATATTTTATGTAGTGCCTTTTTATGAAAATCAGCTTAATAACTTGGGTAACTTGCAATTTGAATCGGCATGCGTATAACTTTAGATCCATATTTTTTTCCAACCACCTATCTACGCATACTTGAAGCGTATTGGTGACTGTTTGACAATGCTCCACGTTGTCCGGGTTTTTAAACTATGGTCGACTGTTTTTATGATGATTTTTTTAAACTTGAGATTAGTCTGGGAAGAGAAATTTATCTTATTTAATGCCAGTTGTTTTCCATTATAGTTCAATGAAAATAGCAGTGCTCCACCATATATCAGCTATTATGTAACATTAATAGAAAGACAGACAGAGAGACAGACAATAATAACAATAATATACGATGTTATATTTTTCTTTCTTCAACCCCATCAATCAGGCATGTGCCGACGATGAGACTTTAACAAGACGTCTCCAAATCGTTCTGTTCCTGGTTCTTTCCACGGCTTATCTCCTGTCCATATGCCAGTCTTTGTCTGTCTTCCTCTGCTTCTTTCTCCCTCTACGTGGCCGTATAGAGCCATGGCCGGCAGCCTTTGCTACATGGCCACTTATCAATTATTGTTTCTTTTTGTCCCAGATCCTCTTGGGTCATCTCGTTGCGATCTTCTGGATCTACCTAGTACCGGTATTCTTTTTAGCCAGATCATTTCACTGCCAGCAGTCTCTCTTCATGGTCCTTTCGCGAGCTAATCCGTACAATAGCACTGGGATTACAAACGCTTCATACAGCTTTCCCTTGGGGTTTATTGATATGCTGCATGATCCCCACGCCCTGTTCAGTCTTCCAAACATTGCTGATGCAATTCTATGTTTTATATCCTGTGTGCATTGGCCATCCTCAGTTATTGAGCCTCCAAGATACACGGACGTTGTCACTTGCTCCAGTGTCTTTCCCTACTGCTTCACCTCCAACCTCTCATCTTGTTTCCCGATAGTCATTGTCTTTGTTGATAGTCATTGTCAATAGTCATTGTCTTTGTCAATAGTCATTGTCTTTGTTGATAGTCATTGTCTTTGTCGATAGTCATTGTCTTTGTTGATAGTCATTGTCTTTGTGTTATATGTTATGTGTTTGTGTTATATTATTATTATGTTATTTTATTGCTTTTGTTATTATTAATAGTCTTACTTAGACTTAGTTCCTCCTGTTCCGATCGGAACATTGGTCGACAAGTCCTCGCCACTTCACACGGTCGCCAGCCACCTCCTCTGCCTCGTCCCAGCCCAGCCCCATCCTTCTTAATCGTAGTAGTATTTTATTTTTATTGCTTTGCTGACTCTCATTTCTCAAAGCCCTGTAATCATGTTGTGGCTTGTCAACCTGATCTATATTAATCAATCAATCATATACATTTATGATGCAGTTTCTGCTCTGTAGTCGGGAGCGCCTCTGAATAGTGAGTTTGAAAGGGCACTATAACTAGTGTACATACAAACAATTTATATAGTGCCCCTTCAAGATCTCTATTCAGAGGTGCTCCCAACCAGGCCTGTTCAAAAAGAAAAGTCTTGAGAAGACGATAGAAAGAGCCAGGAGAGTCACGGGGAAGCGAGTGGAGAGCTGCAAGGAGGCCATTCCAGATAGCTGGACCCACCTCAGAGTATGCTCTTTGCTGCATGGTAGTGGCACAAGAAAAGGGACAAGATAGTCACCACAGGCAGCTGAGTACAGCGAATGGCGTCCCAGAGAAATGGAGACAGGGGTAAATAGCTCACATCTATAGGTAAGATTGAGCTTGAGCCAGGATACAATGCCAGGCAATAGATGAGACTCTATAAGCAGTGCGTTGCTGCAGTGGGAGCCAGTGGAGGTCGTCCCTCATGAAGGCAGAAACATAATCATACCGGGAAATGCCACCAACCAAGCGTGCTGCAGATCGAAGGACCCCCACCAAGGAGTTCAGGCAGACCAATGGGAGGCCAACATAAAGAGAGGAGCAGTAATCCAAACGACTGCAGACGGATATATGAATGGATATACAATATGCATATAAATTATATGCATATAATATATAATATGTTATGTGTGTCTATAGTGCTCTAGTTCTGACATTTAGTATCATGTATGCTAGAATGGTTTTGTTTTGTTCTTTGTTTGTTTACAATTACATTGTTATCGCACTGCGCTATATTAACTGCAATAATTTAATAATATAAAAAATTTGTCATCTGTGGTTTACACTGAAGCTAATAATAACCTAGGTTATCCTTATTGGACTTCCAGTGACAAAATGTTACTAATAACAATAATTTGATGAATAATCAATTTTACGGGAGGATAAACATTGACTGATACTGATGAAAGAGCAGCATCATAGAACTAGATCTGAACTTATAACTTCTGTAGTGCTGCTGTGACAATGGCTATCCATGATGAGTTATTGAAAGAAAATGTTTTTAGGGCAAAGCACATGTGATATCATATTGGCAAAATTACTTATAGTTCCAAAAGATCACAGTATTTACAGACTAACTGGTTAACCATATCGCTGTTACATTTTATGCATGCTGAAAGATTTTACTTTACCACACAGCTTGCAAGCACAATACTTTGCACTGTGATTAGAGATGACTACTTTGCATCACATTTCCTGCTTGAGTTTTAAACTTGCTTCTCTGACCATTTTCCATATTGTACTTTATACTTTCTACATCATCCACTGCTAACTTTTCTTTCTCAAATTTCTTCTGCTGCTTCAGCTCAGGGTCTTGAAATGCTTCATTTGGACATGCTTGAAGTCGGTCTCAAGTCAAATCGTTCAGCGAGTCGTTCAGTAAATAAAAGAGGTCGGAACATAGGTTACGATGCGTTGGATGCGGTCGTGTTGGCTGATTTCGGGTGGGACAACCGTCCCCCGGATCGGGTCAGTTTTGTGGGTCTCATGCAGCAACTGGTTTTCAATGGAAAGGAGTTCTTTGAAGTGACCAAAAATGATGAGACGCGAGATACAGAAATGACGGCAGTTGCAGATCGCTCTGAACGGAGTCTGTCATTTGCAAGCCTTCCAGCCTACCTCATTACCACTGTGAAAATCTCACCCAGTTTCGCTCTCTACTTTCGGGTAGGTTTAAGCTCTTATGGCCTTAATTGACACTGAGTTTGCCTTTATTGGATGGATTTATATGTTATCTGTTAAATAGGAATTTAGATGGTTATGATTTCAGCAAAGTTATGAGCAGTGCGTTTGCAGGCGATTCAATAAAGTACATACTTACTTACTTAGACACATGCCTTTCCTAAATATTTAAAAATTAAAAAAACTTGGCCACTACTGGCTTTAGTTTCCTATCCTGGTGTGCAGCATGACCAGGATCTCAGAAAGTATCATGAATTGATCACAAAGAACATTTATTTGGAACAGTCGTTGATTTGTTTCTGTTAAAGAAATTGTATGAAAGCATTGATAGACTTCTTTGGATCATTAGGCCAGCCATGAAGTGCCTTAATTAGGGTCAAACCCAAAAGTCAGAGTTGTAGGGCCTTCTTACCAACAGCTGAGAGAGTGCTTTGGCTGGATGTGCTGCTGTATACATATTTTCTGAAAAGGGAACATTGCTCATTGTGATTTTTGGAAATGATTTGTTTGATTTTAGCGGGTTTCTTTGGCGATTGATAATGCAAATCTGTTATATTGCAATTGTGTGTCATTAGTAATTAACTTGTGTTGTACCAGTGTGTAAGACATTATTCACTCTTTCATTCATTCATTCTGAGAATTTATGTAGCTCCTCTTCAAGATGTGTTTTTAGAGGTGCTCTCTGTCAGCATTGGCTTATAATATGATGTTAAATGTCATTTTAATAAACAGATACAGCAGTTAATTAATTATCAGAACTTAAGGCATCAATTGACAGCACACCAAAAAACAAGTCATTATATCAGAGACAGCCTATAATGGACGAGCAATTTAACAGAGGCGAGTCTTGTGCTGTGAATATAATGACATAAGCAACTGAGTAGAACAGACAGATAAATAAAAAAGGAATAGAAATGAAATGTTCTTTGTGATTGACTCATGATCCTGCAGCCAAAACGATTGTTTGCGAAGAACAGTTATAGTTTTGAATTGAACAGAGGAGGACGATTAGTTGACCTGGTTGATTAATGGGAAGTCTGGGAAACATGACTTGAGACCAAATTCATTCATGATAAGGGTTTCCTTGAGGACAGAGAGATATACCGGTAATGCCTCATTCTGCATATGTCACATATATGTACATTAAGTGCATATGTTACGTAGTCACCCATTTGCAAAGATTTAAGCCATCCAAATTTCTTAGGTTGCTGTGGAGCACCGGGCAGCGGGAATTCAGTCTTCAATGCATTATGGAGCAGTTTTTATGCTGCCATTCAAGACTTCCTTATCATAGACAGTGGACAATCGTTGCAAGATGAGTCACAAGACAAACTGTCAAACAGAATTATTATTTAACTCCTTCCCTGGGGAAAACGTATATATACGTCCAAAAACAGGCTTTAAGCATATAAATTCCCCAGGGAAGGGGTTAAAGGAGTAAGCATTTGTTCCAAACACTGAGTGCTTTAATTGGTTTTTGTGTGATCTATTGTGTAGCATAGAATAGCGTTAAAAACTCTCCGTATCTTATGCAGTTGACAGTTCATGCTTTCCGTGTTCTCACCCAAAAAGGTCATAGTATGAACCTTTAATCAATCTAAGCTGAAGAGAGAGATAGAGAGAGACAGACAGACAGACAGACAGAGAGAGAGAAAGAGAGAGAGTGCTAAATGATGTTGATTTCTTAGTGGTACTTAGAACTAAGTCAGGCATTATCAGTTGCATTAGTGAAGAATGTGTGCATAAATGTTTACGACTTTTAGATGAAGTCTACACAGCCAGATGGTTTGATAATGTACAGTGGAATTCTGGGTCGTGATTTCTTTGCTGTTGAACTCTCTGTGGGACATCTTGCGTACATTTATGATGTTGGATTTGGTGCTCGCCTGCTGCGAGTGGGGCTGAAGGTGCCAATTAATGACAACGGTTGGCATGACGTTGCCATACTTCAGGTCAACACATCAGAAATGATCCTACGTGTTGACAGTGTTACAAAGACTCACAGTTTGACTGGCGGCTTTCACTTTGACACAAACATTGAGCTCTATGTTGGTGGAGTCTCTCAAGAGCTCTACAACCTATTGCCCAGACAGGTTTGGCACTTTCACACTCGTCTTTAACAGTGCTCATGGTTAGGATTTTAATCCAACATGTAGGCCTACCAGTGTTTGACAGCTTCTTTAAGGAATCTTTAGGAATGATTGTCCAATTGGCATACCACTTGATTTTTTTGTACTTCCGGTGATTGTATTCTCTACTTCAGAATGCGTATGTGAAAAATTGATCGTAACTGCTTTACATTACCTACACCTAATTCTGTATTTGAATTGAGTTTTATTTCTATATTTGCTTGAGTAGAAATATGGAGAGACTGTTGAGATTGTATTTGAGATAACTGTAATTACTCGTTTATTATTACCTTTTCTAGATAACTCATAAGAGGTGCTCCTGCCCTGATTATACTGTACCTTAGTCGAAAACTCTGGTCGTAAGCCGCTTGCCTTTCTATGCCTCTATTTTTAGAGGCATAGAAAGGAGAAGTTTATGTTATAGATTGCTTGGATGCATGTTCCAGAGTATAATACATGTCAATTATAGTGCAGGTGCTACTTATGTCATAATTAGTAACATATTTTCAAAATGTAGAGGATCCATGTTTTGTAACATAACACAATGTTCTACGGACCGATCTTCGGAATGTTGGCCTGATTATTGCTTGGTTTTGTGCACTGTTGACCAACCATTAGACACTGTAATGATAGAAATTATAAATTCCAGTCACAACATGTTTAAGACATTTGATTTTAATATTTAGTGTTAACAGAACTTGGCATTTTTTGGCAGTACGTATAGTTTTCCTATCTGTTACAGTTTTTCTGTATGTGGATCATGTTTAAAACAATAATTTACATAATATGCTAACTATGATTTTCCTCTAAGTTGCAATACTCGATATTTGCACTCAAACTGTAGGTTCGGTCGAGACATGGTTTCCAGGGCTGCCTGTCGGCAATTGACTTTGGTGCTGGTGTTTTGGACTTACTGGACGCTGGGGTCAGCAGCATTCCCAGTGAACACAGGAATTACATTAAGTCCAGCTGTAAAGGTTGGTGCGCTTTTTATTATATGCGGACCAGAATTTATTGTCTTTTTTACATCCGCGATTACATGGACAGCGTTGCTTGAAGTCTAGAGAGCCATCGTAAATTAGTGAAGTAAATGTAGTTACACTTGGAGCACTAACAGAAAGTAAAAGTACTCGTAAACAAGTTACATAATTATATTTTTTTAAAATTTGTTCAAATGATACTTTTGGATTAAAGGGTACCGATTCATGTATAGTGTCTATAGTTGATCATACTGAATTATATAGCAAATGATTATTTTGTAACAATTGATGACAAATATTTCTTGTAGCTGAGAGTGAATGTAGACCAGAGGCATGTGATAACAAAGGAGTGTGCATTGAAAACTGGGATTCCATTTCATGTGGTTGTGACATGACGTCGTTTACGGGACCCACTTGCAATGAAGGTGAGCTGACTTGCACATGTTTGGTAAAAATGACTTTCCCGTTCTTCCATCTAACTTATGTTTCCTTTGAGTTTCTTTGTTTTTGCTTCCTTTTCCATGTCTGCCTCGGTTCTCAGCAATTTCTCCTCAACATCTGTGCTATCTGTCTTAAGAACTCGGCAGTGTGGTGTTCTAAACTGGTTTTTAAACCTAAGAAAGAAAACCGTAGACTTTCTTATTTGAGACTTCCTCTCATACGTCCAGTGTAGGCCTACAGGTAATATGGGGATATATGCAGGATGCATTGATTTTAATTTCGTTGTGTTTTCAAGCATAAACTATCCCCTAAGTTTTATTGTCATTTCGAGGGTGAATGGTCTGTGTAGTTTATTTCATTGATAACATTGTTTTCCTCGGCTACTGAAATAGATTTAAATTATTTATTTCCTATTTACATTGGTATATGCCAAGTTTCAAGTTTTTATATTTCAATCGCAGTTGGCCGTTTGTGAGGCGCCCTTGTAACGGTATGGCCACGTTACGGCACCATATAAATTGTCGTTATTATTATTATTATTATTATTATTATTATTAATCTTTGCATGAAATTGTTTTAAGTGAGATAAAGCATATAAAAGAAACTGAAAAAAACAGCACAATGGAAGGAATAGACAATATACCATCAGAGATGCTCTAGACAGAGGAAGAAATCATGAACGAACTGATATGGAAATGCCAAGATATATATAGATATATGTAATGTATAATTGTATATATATACAATATATATACAATTCGGCCTCCTACAATCCATCACAATACCAATTAAAATGAAACCAAATGGAGCACTATGTGAAGATCACCGAACCATTAGCTTCGTTGCCCATGAATCAAGAGTCATGATAAAAATAACTGGAAGAGAGTGGAAGCAAAGAAAAAGCTGTGGATGGCAGGGAAATGATCAATTTGGGTGTAGAAATGGCATGGGAACTTGAGTGCTATCCGAACACTAAGAGTACTAATGGAGAGGAACGCCAGGTTGGTTGAAATGTATTCATTCATTCATTCATTCATTCATTATTCGTTATGGAGATTTATAATTATAGCACCCTTTCAAGGTTACTACTCAGGAGCGCTCTCGACCCCACCCGGCTGAAAAGGACAGTTTTAAGACTGCGAAAAAAATTATGAGTGGGCCGTAGTGTGCATAAGGCATAGAGACATTTTGAGACCTTGCATAGCATGAGGCCAACAACAGAGAAGGCACAGTGCTGTTTAAGAGCTGTTTGTGGTCCAGGAATGAGGTGTTCACCCTGTGTGTAGGAG
Source organism: Lumbricus terrestris (assembly GCA_949752735.1). Lineage (NCBI taxonomy): Eukaryota > Metazoa > Annelida > Clitellata > Crassiclitellata > Lumbricidae > Lumbricus > Lumbricus terrestris. The sequence goes on from OX457040.1 coordinate 30,970,236, forward strand.
TGGAGAGCACAATGTCCCTGAATACCCAGAGTAGAGAGTCAGATCTCGCGCAAATACACAGGAGTGGCACCTAGGAGACACTGCTACAGCAAAGCAGAGATGCTGTATATAAACTGCTCTGGTACAGGGAGCCAATGCAGGACATCCCACATGCAGTTTCTGATATGATCGCAGTTTGGGATACGACCAATAAGACGTTCAGCCGTGTGCAGGACCCGCTCCAAGCACCTCAACCGCCCAGCCGAGATACCAGCATATGAATGTAGAGAATGCAGCGTTAGTCAAGGCAGAAGAATTGGGAAGAATGGAGAAAGTCAGCTGTACGGAACATAAAACAAATGAAGAAGCAATGGGAATGATTGGAGAAGAGAGAGAGAGAGCCCTATTACGCACAATAAGAGACAAAGAAACTGGATTGGAGACATGTTGAAAGGAGACTGGGTGACTCGCTACCAGGTTTGCCTTACGTTATGTTATTACAGATGCCCTAGGGAGAAGTTATATTCATCTTCTGTTACGTATTTATGAATTTGTCAGTTATTATTGACGTTTTACAAACATAAAATTTATGGCATAAGGCTGAAACTTATGTAGCACCTTATTTCGTTTAAATATAATATTTGAAAGCGCCTGAAGTCTAGTCTCAGAAGAACTGCTTCATGTTGCTGTCATATTTTAAAGTGCCAGTAACATTGCTTTGACAGTTGACACATTAAGAATTGTTCTGCATGTCCCATAAAGTCACATGACTGATGTGAACTGAAATCAAGGTTTTATAAGTTAGGCTGGCTGATCCATTAATAGCTCTTCTTCAGTTTTGGTGTGTTTTTTATTTCTGAATTATTCTGTGATCTTTTAGACAGCATAGCGTATAGTTTTGGCGAAAAAGGAGGGACCATCTCTATCACGTTCGATGAAAGTGAACAGAAAGATCTGAGACGTGACTCGGTTGCGTTTGGACTCAGTACGCAACAAACTGATGCGGTTCTGCTGTCTCTTCTAAGTCGTAACTCAAAGGATTTTGCGGAGTTTGAATTGGTAATTGTGCAATTATTACATTTCTTTTGAAGATCAATAGTAGAAACATTATGAACTCAGTGATAGTTAATTGATTTCTTTAGTGTGCTGAACCACTGGTATTTGAATGGGACCCGATAGATTTCGAATTTGCTTGTCGTGCACATGCTTTAATGAAGCTTTATCTTATATGACTTGGTTTTTGATGAAACCAAAGGTTTATTATACTGTATTTATATATCTATAAAGTGCCTCTAGTAAAGTGAACCATTCAGAGGCGCTTCCAGTGTGCAAGGCCCGCGAAAAGACACAAGGTTTAGAAGAAAGAAGGAAGGAAGAAAAGTGACTGCCAGACAGAAGCGTGAAGTGAACCAAGGGCGGTTACAGAAAATTTGGGGGGGGACCATGGCCGGATTGGTCCCCCTGGATCTGCCCCTGAAGTGAACAGATGAAGAAAGGAGATCCAAGCATGATCTAAAGATTGAAGTTTTGAGTGACCACTGCATTCTGTGAGGAAATGTCTGTAATTCAAAGCAGAATAATGCAAAACATTAATTAGTTACATGAAATGTTCAGTTATATGAAAATGAGAAAAATTTGCTGTTTCTCATAAGGAAAATAATGACAGTGACGTTGACTTTACAGATAGATGGCAGTGTGTTTGTGACGTACAATCTGGGTCTGGGTGACCACCGGGTTGGTGACCTCCAGCAGAAGGTCAATGACCACCATTACCACATCGTCCGATTCCAACGGTTAGGTGCAAATGCCTCTCTGCAGATCGACGATCAGCCAACAGTCAGCTACCACCCCCAAGGTTGCTACCAGTCTGATTGAGAAGTATTGCTTAAATCACGTGGGTGTTACTTATAAAATATTATGTAGCAAAGTGTATGGTTTATAGCCGTCCCGTGCCTTAGGACGTCCTTCAACATTCACTTGTCCTTGAGCTAATTTGGATCAATTTTGAACGTTCTTGAACTAATCAGGGTCTAAGGCAAGCATGCTTGCGTCTTGCCAATGACTGCACATTGCACACTTCCCTTCACATTCCCTGCATTGATCTTGCTTGTACTGTTGTTGCAATGTCAGAACTGTTAAAAGACTTAGGTGAATTTGGACAGTAACTCACTAATGTCGACCCATGCATATGAATTGACCCACTACTCCCGCATCGGCCAGAGTTAACCCAGGAGTAAGAGTTACACTATCATACATGTGGACCCAGAGTTTAAAGATAATATATTAATTGAAAAATGTTGCAGGTCACCAGCTAAGTTTGTTCAACAGCCAGGCTAAGCTCTACATGGGCGGGTCTCGAAATCCTTCAACTGGTGAACTTCGTCGACCATTCAAAGGGATGATGGCAGGTAGCAAAAATATACTTTGTCTATTTTAAGAACATGCGATACTTCTTTACCTTTCAAGTAGGGCTTAGTAGGCCTACAGTCTGTGTTATAAGGTTTTGACATACACATGGTTATTATTAATTTTATTTATGCTGCAAGTATAACTCAAACTCCTAAAGGGGCAAACAATGGTACAATGCTGGCCAACTATGGGCTCAATAAATGTGAAAATGTGAAACCTTCTGGCAGCCTACCAGTACTTGCCACCCAATTTTATCTCTTTCTTGCTTTTCACATATCCTGATTCCTCCTTTTCCCCTACCTTCCACACCGTTTCAACTGTAGACATCATCCAGTCTGACTAACTGCCTGTCTGACTCCGGATTTTGACCCTCTGTCTATCGACTTTGCTTTGATTTAGTACCTGTGAATAAGCAGGTTCCTGCAACTGCGCTTTTGTGGGCGCTGTGGAAGTTCCTAGTTTATAACTACAAGTACGGTTTTATATTATGAAGAAGAGAAATTTAGAAATATGATCCTCCAGTCTTCTTAAGTATCTTTGCATTGCTTTTAGGATTGGTGATTAATAGTTTACGTGCACTTGACCTGGCAGCTGAGGGAGAACATCATGTGACCATTGAAGGTGACATCCACCTTGATGTCAAGCCTCTTAAATTCCATCGCAGGTACGACTTTTGATGCCAAACACTGTAATCTGTACGTGGCTTGTTTTATACACCACTTATGCATAAAGCCCACTTGAACCTTCGGATGTGTTGGCTCAAGTGGCATACTGAAGTAATTATTAGGCTATTATTACCGGGTAAATACGTTTCTGTAAAGTTTTAAAATTATTTGTGTAAAATGTTTTTTTAATTCCTATCGGTAATCTTATGGTGGCTGAGTAGGCCCTACTTTTTTCAATTCTGTGTAATTTAATTTGGAATAGGCCAAAAACCTGTAAAAATGTAACAGTGGCTGAATGGAGAAGAGTGTTGAAGCCTTCTATGTTAAATCCAACAGTGACTTGTGATGAGAGAAAAGACTCTGTTAAAGTTCAAATTTAAATGTGAAAACTAATTGTCTCCACTATTTAAAATTTCTTTGATAACATTGTCTTTTGCCATTTGCAGCTACTCGTCTACAACGCCAGTCACGGTTCCTCTTCTAATGAATTCCACAGAATCTAAGCTTTTTGAGCAACACTCACAGGTAATAATGTATGCCAAGTGGGGCATGAAGCCAATGGGTAGAGCAGTCAACCTGTATGGATTCAACCTCCTCTACTAAGGTGGTTCTTGTTGCGTAGGAGCCTTGTGCAAGTCCTTCATGCTCAACTGTTCAGTACCATCGGTGACCTGTCTTATGATAATATGTGCACTTCTGAAGTTTAGAAGGAGGGCAATATCAATATACCAGGTAGTTGTAATATATTTAGAATTTTAACTGGATAATTATATAGCACCGCTTCAAAAGAACCTTCAGTGGTGCTCCCAATGTAACTAAATGAAATCATGATTGCACTGAATGGTCTTCAAGCATTTGCAAAATGTATGCAAAGTGAGGCCAAGCAATTTCAAGTTCGCAGAATGACTGGCCAGTTACCGGTAGTGTAAAGCTTCCATATTGCACTATCTCAGTTCAGTATCCATTGTCCATGTTACTCTGTATTGCAGAAAACAGATTGGCAATGATGACACTGGAATACGTAGATCTCTAAAATAGGATGGAGCACAACTGGCCAGGCAACATATCCTGTGATTAGTAATGGAAATCAATTCCATCAAGAACTGTTAAGTGGCATTTGTGAAATGGTAATACCACAAAGACCAAAGGAGGTGCTCAAGGCATACACAGAGATACTCGATGATAATGCAGCAGGAGGCTATTATAGGAAATGCAAGCAAGAATTCAGGTGACTGAAAGCAACAGAATTGATGTCAACAACATTTGTAAATAATTTGTTTATTCTAGGGATCAAGCATCAAAGAAGCAAATTCTGATGATCTTATTTTCTCTGGAGAAAGTTCTGGATGTCATTACGAGGATCTGGACAGCAATTGCATTCGCAGCGTCACAAAATCCGATGTTCTCTTCTCACCAAAAGCTCAACTTTCAACCATCAAAGCCGACGGTTCTAATATCTTGTAAATACAAAGCAATGTTTTATTTGGGTCGACGTTTAGCTTTGAACTTTCATTGTGACGTAGTTAGTATTTGTCTTGGGGTATTATTTCGACATTGATTCCAAGCATTGTTGGTGTTCGGCTGTTTGTTATGAGGGTATCAACTGATTCAACCGTATCATGCTCCACTCATTGAGTCATTTGCTCTGAGTTTTTCTCAGATTACTGACTAGCTGGGAAGCTATTCCAACCTGCAAATTTCTACAAAAAATCCTAAACCATTAAGAAGATCCAACGTGCCACTGTTCTTTAACTTTCAATTGGTAGATCTAATCCTTAGAATTCTCAAATCAGTGTCTTTCAAAAACCAAGTACAAACTGCCTTAACATGAACTACAGAAGCTAACTACTGGAGCTGCATATGAAGCTTTATTTGAAAAGGCCAACAGAGTCCTCGGATTGACACTGACTGTCCACAGACCCAGTGGAAAAGGTATACTCGGATGCAGCATCTTCTACCATCTGTGAGAGACTGCTAAGTGTTGTGGTTTATCTGTTGTGCATCTGACAATCTGTTGTCGCTGCTCTACTACAGCATTGATCCAGAAACCATCAGCTATGTCAGTTTGGCTCATGCGTGTTCTGCAGTGACTTTCATAGTTTTCTGAGCTGCGTTTCCTTATTGGTTAACTCCTTATTTATAATGGTTTCAACATCATTTAGGCTGGTACAGACAATGCTTTGGTGATGTACTAAAAAGGCTCTAGGTAGACTATAGTAAATCAATCAATCAATCGATCAATCTTTATTGACCACCACGTTAGTAATACAAGCATGCTGTTTACAAAATTCATATGCAGTTTGTCAATAGGTAAACCTAAAGGAACATATTATGGTTTTGCTAGACATAGTTGCCCTATTTACATCAGTAATTAATCAATTATTATACACATTGATGGTCACCATTTAATAATGTTTCATCAGACACTCGTATCACTCGTGGGGTGCGGTGGTGTAGTGGTGGTCTCGGTGCCTTGTAGCCGTAGGGTTCCAGATTCGAATCCACTTCAAGCCACCGCTTAGGAACCTTGAGCAAATCCTTCGCTCACAATTGCTCATGTGCTTCGGCATGAAACTCCTGTGCAGCGTCCAGGCTGTAGTCAGGAATGCCTTGAGATCTGAGCAGAGAGCTTGAAGGAGCACTATAGCAAAAACACAAAATTATTTTAAAAATTATTAAATGTGAAGATTTATGCACACATAGAAATCACTGAATATTAGAACATTCAAAATAAAACTGTAACAATCATTTCTTATTTTGAATAAGAAATTTAGTTATAATGTTTCTTTTTCATTGCACTTATTATGCACTGTTGGTAAATCTGAATCTCAGGTATAGATGAAAGTTCAGAATGTGCCCAGACAGTCATGCAAAGCCTTGGGTAATAGCATATTGTTAAAAGTTATTTAATTAGCTAAATCGACTCATCAAAGAGCTAGCTATTAGGCCACTGGTCTTTGCTTGGGTGATTATCACTGACAAATAAGTGTGATCATGGAACTCATTTGTGGGGTGCGGTGGTGTAGTAGTGGGTTCAGTGCCTTGGAGCTGGAGGTTCCAGGTTCGAATCCACCTCAAGCCACTGCAATTGCTTGTGCGCTTTGGTGTGAAATTCCGATGCAGTGTCCGCGCTGTAGTCGGGAGCACCTCTGAGTAGTGTGCTTGAAGGGGTGCTATATTAAATGCGAGAAATAAATAAATAAAATAACTAACTCATTGTGCCTGGTGAGAATCCAGCATCTTGTGGCTGGAAAAGTAATGGGGGCAAGGGTGATGTGATGATGTTTACTTTGGTAAGCAGACAAATAATAATCAGAAGAACAGTTACTAATCTTTAATCATGCATCAAACACAACAATAGAAATTCAGCGCATTAAATGAATGTCAATTCAAATGTACTCGTTTGATTTTATTCTTCAAGTCCCTTCGATCAGGCATAAAAATATCCAACGTAAATCACGAACGTTACCTTAGACCTTAGTCCCTCCACGTGTTACAAGCACATTGGACGATACAGGTCTTCCATCCTTCTCTGTCTTGAGCAGCTCCGGCAGCCCCCTCCCACGTCAGTCCTACGTCCGTGAGGTCTTTTGAGATCGTGTCCTTCCAGTTCTTTCTTGGTCTTCCCCTCTTCCTTTTCCACCCGCTTGGTACCCAGTCCATTGCCTGCTTCGGGATTCTGTCTTCATCCATGCGGTGTAGATGTCCCAGCCATCGTAGTCGTGTCCTCTTCATCAGCTCTTCGATTTTCTCCAATCCCGTTAATCACAAACAAACAAACAAATTTAATAATGGCAGCTGCTTCTATGTACAAGTTGTGTAATGTTTCCTCAAATGGTTTAACGTTTGTAACAGGAAGCGAACAATGCTGACATCACTCATGAGCGACAATTCCGGCGAGAATCCTTGCGACTCTGACAACGACGATTGCGAGACGTCTGGTGATAGTGGTGCAAAAGTCACAACTACACACGTGTCAAGCAATCCTCGTCGTTCCTTAGAGCCAACGTCTTCAGCGCACATATCAGAAATTTCTACGAAGAGCACAACTTTGCAACAACTGCCGCCGCAGAGAAACCCTATCCTTCATACAGCTTCTCGGGCTCAGGAATACGAGTCCATTAAACACAAGCCAGAGTTCACCTCGTCGGTTTCTTGGTCTCGTTCCAGTCCAGCCATCGTGAGTTCTCGGCTCTCGAGTCCTTCCCAGGCTCCAGGGACCATGGCTCCATCGTCATTGGACGTTTTAAGCAAAGACACTAGCTTTGTTGGCATCGGAGGTCCAGACTTCAATTCGCTGCCGATGAACATTGCGCTCATAGTTAGCATATCAGTGGCAGTGAGCATACTGCTCTGTATGCTGGCGTACATACTCTACAAATGCCACGGTGCAACTGCTCACAGGGATGAGGCCAAGGTCTACGCAGAAAATCCGACCAACAAAACCACCGCCCCAAATGGAAAACCCCAGACAATAAACGTGCCCGTAAAGGCAAAGAAGAAGGATGTCAAAGAGTGGTATGTTTGAGGCAATAGATATTTCCAAGGACATTTCTGCTCGCAGTGAGATCTTGTTAAAGTTTCGAATGTCCTTTTCGGATAAAATTATAACTGAGATAACGAATGCTTCACTTGCAACAATACTGCTGAACTAAATTTACCTAGACTCTTTCGGTTCTAACACTGATTGGCACCTCAGAGGTTAGATCGTACAGACACAGCAAATACGGGCTGCAAATAGAACCTTGCCTACTTCCTACATTATGTTTCAAGTACTGGATATGTTTTTGTGATAGCTTCAAGCCCAATTAGAATTCAAATGCCTAATGTCTTGCTGTATCAAACGTTGCTGAACAATGCGTAGCCCTGGGCCAAAAATCCATATCATGTGCGTGAAAATCCTATTTTCGACCATCCCTCACCTCTTCCTCCGTAGATTTTATTGACCTTCCCCAAGTAAATAAATCTCCAAATTTTAAAACTAATTCTGTTTATTAACTTTATTTTGTGACCATGTCTATTGAAAAAAAACCTGAAATGGAAAACCCCTCAAACTTTTCCAGACTGTTGAGTGTTGACGTCGTCCCAATATTACCAGACACGTCATTAATCACTGTTTTTTACTTAGGCTCGTGCAAGATATGCATCCGAACACGGCACTGATGCACACGAAGACCGATCTTTCTTGGCCTTTTCTTTAACAAGTTGACGTCTCTTAGCGCTGAAACCAGGGAGGCTTTTGACACAGTGTAAAATCAAAACTTGAATCTTGGAAACTATCAAACTGTCTTAGAGCTGACTAGTAAAATTTCATGCTTTAGAACAAAATCAGTGTATGAAACAAGCAAATTTTCATAAATTCATAGCACACATGCACAGTTGCACTCTCTATACATCAACTGCACACCCTACAAGGATACAATGTAAATGCATAAACGTAATTGAAATAGTAAAATATATTGAAGAAGCAGAATAAATACAGATGTACAGATGCCAATCTTTGCCATGCAGTCAACCAGCTGGTAAACTGCATGCCCAGAGACCACCGCGTGGAGGTGTTGGCAAAGGTCTCCGTAGTCCCTTCATGTCAGTGCTCAGGCAGTCGAATTTCATGGCCAATTTGTTAAAAACACAAAAAGTCCAATTTTAGAAATATTCTCAATTTGATTTATTATCTTTTAATTGGATGGGAATGCAAGACAGAGATCCGTATTTGTGGAAATGCGAAAAGACACCACTACTAGACATTAGAGTATGTAGAAAGAGCAGAAGAAAGCTCAGATTGTCGGGTGCACAAGCAAATGGGCGTAAAGCAACGACTGCTCAAGCGAATAAGTGAACGAAAAGAGACGTGGCCTGCAGTGTGTTAGAATCAAATGGAAGATCGAGGGAGTGGTCAAGACAGCAATGCTGACAGAGTGAGATATCTGAAACTTGACAACGAAAGACAGACTTACTAATGGACCAATAGAGAGACAGAGACAGAGAGAAATGCATAGTTTTAAACAAATTAAATGAGCATGAGACTAATCTTAAACGCAAGAATGTGGGCGAAACAGAGAGAGAGCATAATTAGTGCAAAAGATAAACACAGAATGAGCTAGAGATTGGTGAGTAGGCTATTATATCAAACAGAGATTTACAGTCTGCTTATTCGCCAAATGCTATTGACGCATATCGGGTAATGTTAACATTAAAGCAAAAATGGCCAGGCCAGCTTAAAGAATACTGGACCAAATGGAAAGTTAAAAAACTGCCCGAAACACTTGCTATGTAGGGACTACCCAAATGTCTAATCTAACAATATTTACTACGGTTCTACAGAGAAAATACGATGCATTTGGCCATCACATTTCTCAAACAAGACCACGGGCGCCCACGCATATTGTTGCAGGACGGATAGAGAACAATGGTCATGGTTAAATTTTTAGCACGAGGCTCAAAAATGCAAAGCAGGAAATAAATCAAGAACTTGAGTATTTGATAATAGAGGTTTCTAAGCGTAAATTTGTCGGTTTCAATTTATGTATCATTATCATCACTTGTGAATCATTAAGAAATTTGTTAACAGCAAAAAGGTAGCAATCAAAAACAGGTGCCAAAATTCTAGCGATGGCCAGGTGCGCCCCCTACCCCCACTTGCCCTATGTGAGGGCGCCCATGAACAATACATCACAGCAAGGCACTGTTATATCAACGATAACATTCAAGAATACGAAATATAACTTTAGATAACATCTCATTGCGTACAACTCAACATCTACCAATCAACAAACTAAGTAATTGCCAGGTTAAACACGATCAATCTTCCAACATCCTTAATCTTCTCACTTGGAAAGAAACTTCCTGGGTAGCCCTATCCACATCACCAATGAGCATCAGTTAATACAATAAACTCAAAAAGAGCAGTCGCTTACAAAGGCCAACAAGTACACAGACAGTAAGAAAAATAGGTATGCAGGCAGCCCTGTATACTCACAACCAGACACTGAGAAACACAAAGAAAAAAAGAGTTAGAACTACAGTCAGACACAGATAGTGTGATACACTTTATAGGAAAACAGACCAATAGTCAGACACAGACAGTGAGAGAAACACACAAGTACACAGACCAACAGTGAAAGAGACATTGCAACACACAGATAAGTAGACAGAGTCTGACAGACCTTCAGTCAGACAGAGACAGTGAGAGAAACAGATATGCAGAAAGACCGACAGTCAGGTACAGTTAGACAAGCAGACAAAACGACACACAACCATAGTCAAACAGAGTCATAGAGAGAAACTGAGAGGTAGCTACCAGAGAGGTAGCGACACCAAATTTCATGCTTTAGAACAAAATCAGTGTATTAAACAAGCAAATTTTCATAAATTCATGGCACACATGCACAGCATTGCACACTCTATACATCAACTGCACACCCTACAAGGCTACAATGTAAATGCATAAACGTAATTGAAATAGTAAAATATTATATTGAAGAAGCAGAACGAATACAGATGTACAGTTGCCAATCTTTGCCATGCAGTCAACCAGCTGGTAAACTGCATGCCCAGAGACCACCGCGTGGAGGTGTTGGCAAAGGTCTCCGTAGTCCCTTCATGTCAGTGCTCAGGCAGTCGAATTTCATGGCCAATTGGTTAACAACACAAAAAGTCCAATTTTAGAAATATTCTCAATTTGATTTCTTATCTTTTAATTGGATGGGAATGCAAGACAAAGATTCGTATTCGTGCATATGCGAAAAGACACCGCTACTAGAGTACGTAGAAAGAGCAGAAGAAAGCTCGGATTTGTCAGATGCACAAGCAAATGGGCGTAAAGCAGCGACTGCTCAAGCGAATAAGTGAACGAAAAAAGATGTGACCTGCAGTGTGTTAGAATAAAATGGAGTATCGAGAGATCGGGATAAGATATTTGAAATTTGACAACAAAGGACAGACTTTTTACTAATGGAGCAAGAGAGAGACGGAGAGGGAAAGAAATGCATAGTTTTAAACAAATTAAATGAGCATAGGAATAAAAGTAGGTGAATCTGAAAATGCAAGAATGTGGGCGAAACAGAGCGAGAGAGCATAATTAGTGCGAAAGATACACACAGAATCAAGGGCGGATACAGAAATTTTCGAAGGGGGGGCCAAAGTCCTATGGAACTACTTTTGGGGGGCCACGTCTACTTTCCGAGCAAAATAGCTGGTCAAAAAAAGAAATTTTTGAAATGGGGGGGCCATGGCCGGATTGGCCCCCCCCTGGATCCGCCCCTGCACAGAATGAGCTAGAGATTGGTGAGTAGGCTATAAAAATTATATCAAGCAGAGATTTAGAGTCTGCTTATTCGCCAAATGCTTTTAACGCATACCGGGTAATGTTAACATTAAAGCAAAAACGACCAGGCCAGCTTAAGGAATACTGGAACCAAATGGAAAGTAAAAAAACTGCCCGAAACACTTGCTATGTAGGGACTACCCAAATGTCTAATCTAACAATATTTACTACGGTTCTACAGAGAAAATACGATGCATTTGGCCATCACATTTCTCAAACAAGACCACGGGCGCCCACGCATATTGTTGCAGGACGGATAGAGAACAATGGTCATGGTTAAATTTTTAGCAATAGGCTCAAAAATGCAAAGCAGGACATAAATCAAGAACTTGAGTATTTGATAATAGAGATTTCTAAATGTACATTTGTCGGTTTCAATTTATGTATCATTAGTATCAGGTTTATAATTAGCATCACTTGTGAATCATTAAGAAATTTGCAAACATCAAAAAGGTAGCAATCAAAAACAGGTGCCAAAATTCTAGCGATGACCAGGTGCGCCCCCTACCCCCACTTGCCCTATGTGAGGGCGCGCATGAACATCAGCAAGCAACTGTTATATCAACGATAACAACAACATTCAAGAATATGAAATATTACTTTAGATAACATCTCATTGCGTACAATTCAACCTCTGCCAACCAACAAACTAAGTAATTGCCCAGGTTAAACACGATCAATCTTCCAACATCCTAAATCTTCTCACTTGAAAAGAAACTTAATGGGTAACCCTATCCACGTCACCAATGAGCATCTGCAGGTAGGTGACTGCAGTTAATACAACAGGCCAAAAAAAAGCAGTCGCCTACAAAGGCCAAGAAGTACACAGACAGTAAGAGAAATAGGTATGCAGGCAGCCCTGAATACTCACACCCAGACACTGAAAAACACAAAGAAATAAACAGACAGACCTTCAGTCAGACACAGACAGTGTGAGAGGCAGATAGATTTACAGTCAGACACAGGCAGAGAGAGAGGTAGATAGACTTATAGTCAGACAAAGACAGTGAGAGAAACAGATAAGCAGGCACACTTAAGGTCAGACACGAGAGTCAGAGAAACAGATAAGCAGACAGATCTACAATCAGACGCAGACAGTGTGAGAGGCAGATAGACTTACAGTCTTACAGCCACAGACAGTGAGAGAAATAGGTAAGCAGACAAATCTAGTCAGACACAGAGAGCGACAGAAAGAGATAAGCAGACAAATCTACAGTCAGACACAGATAGCGACAGAAAGAGATAGGCAGGTAAATCTACAGTCAGACACAGGTAGCGACAGAAAGAGATAGGCAGGCAAATCCACAGTCAGACACAGATAGCGACAGAATGAGATAGGCAGGGAAATCTACAGTAAGACACAGAGAGCGACAGAAAGAGATAAGCAGACAAATCTACAGTCAGACACAGATAGCGACAGAAAGAGATAGGCAGGCAAATCTACAGTAAGACACAGAGAGCGACAGAAAGAGATAAGCAGACAAATCTACACTCAGACACAGATAGCAACAGAAAGAGATAAGCAGACAAATCTACAGTCAGACACAGGTAGCGACAGAAAGAGATAAGCAGACAAATCTACAGTCAGACAAAGATAGCGACAGAAAGAGATAGGCAGGTAAATCTACAGTCAGACACAGGTAGCGACAGAAAGAGATAGGCAGGCAAATCCACAGTCAGACACAGATCGCGACAGAATGAGATAGGCAGGCAAATCCACAGTCAGACACAGGTAGCGACAGAAAGAGATAGGCAGACAAATCTACAGTCAGACACAGAGAGCGAAAGAAAGAGATAAGCAGACAAATCTACAGTCAGACACAGAGAGCGACAGAAGGAGATAGGCAGACAAATCTACAGTCAGACAGAGAGAGCAAGAGAAAGAGATAAGCAGACAAATCTACAGTCAGACACTGATAGCGACAGAAAGAGATAGGCAGGTAAATCTACAGTCAGACACAGAGAGCGACAGAAAGAGATAGGCAGGTAGATCTACAGTCAGACACAGGTAGCGACAGAAAGAGATAGGCAGACAAATCTACAGTACGACACAGATAGCGACAGAAGGAGATAAGCAGACAAATCTACAGTCAGACACAGATAGCGACAGAAAGAGATAAGCAGACAAATCTATAGTCAGACACAGATAGCGACAGAAAGAGATAAGCAGACAAATCTACAGTCAGACACTGATAGCGACAGAAAAAGATAAGCAGACAAATCTAAAGTCAGACAAAGATAGTGACAGAAAGAGATAGGCTGGCAAATCTACAGTCAGACACAGATAGCGACAGAAAGAGATAGGCAGACAAATCTACAGTCAGACAAAGATAGTGACAGAAAGAGATAGGCTGGCAAATCTACAGTCAGACACAGATAGCGACAGAAAGAGATAGGCAGACAAATCTACAGTCAGACACAGAGAGCGACAGAAAGAGATAAGCAGACAAATCTACAGTCAGACACAGAGAGCGACAGAAAGAGATAAGCAGACAAATCTACAGTCAGACAAAGAGAGCGACAGAAAGAGATAAGCAGACAAATCTACAGTCAGACACAGACAGTGACAGAAAGAGATAAGCAGACAAATCTACAGTCAGACACAGACAGTGACAGAAAGAGATAAGCAGACAAATCTACACTCAGACACAGATAGCGACAGAAAGAGATAAGCAGACAAATCTAAAGTCAGACACTGATAGCGACAGAAAGAGATAGGCAGGTAGATCTACAGTCAGACACAGATAGGCACAGAAAGAGATAAGCAGACAAATTTACAGTCAAATACAGCTAACGACAGAAGAGATAAGCAAACAAATCTACAGTCAGACACAGAGAGCGACAGAAAGAGATAAGCAGACAAATCTACAGTCAGACACAGATAGCGACAGAAGAGATAGGCACACAAATCTACAGTCAGACACAGAGAGCGACAGAAAGAGATAAGCAGACAAATCTACAGTCAGACACAGATAGCGACAGAAGAGATAGGCACACAAATCTACAGTCAGACACAGAGAGCGACAGAAAGAGATAAGCAGACAAATCTACAGTCAGACACAGAGAGCGACAGAAAGAGATAAGCAGACAAATCTACAGTCAGACACAGAGAGCGACAGAAAGAGATAAGCAGACAAATCTACAGTCAGACACAGAGAGCGACAGAAAGAGATAAGCAGACAAATCTACAGTCAGACAAAGAGAGCGACAGAAAGAGATAAGCAGACAAATCTACAGTCAGACACAGACAGTGACAGAAAGAGATAAGCAGACAAATCAACAGTCAGACACAGAGAGCGACAGAAAGAGATAAGCAGACAAATCGACAGTCAGACACAGAGAGCGACAGAAAGAGATAAGCAGACAAATCTACAGTCAGACACAGATAGCGACAGAAACAGATAAGCAGACAAATCTACACTCAGACACAGATAGCGACAGAAAGAGATAAGCAGACAAATCTAAAGTCAGACACTGATAGCGACAGAAAGAGATAGGCAGGTAGATCTACAGTCAGACACAGATAGGCACAGAAAGAGATAAGCAGACAAATTTACAGTCAAATACAGCTAACGACAGAAGAGATAAGCAAACAAATCTACAGTCAGATGCAGATAGTGGCAGAAAAAGATAAGCAGACAAATCTACAGTCAGACACAGATAGCGACAGAAGAGATAGGCACACAAATCTACAGTCAGACACAGAGAGCGACAGAAAGAGATAAGCAGACAAATCTACAGTCAGACACAGACAGTGACAGAAAGAGATAAGCAGACAAATCTACAGTCAGACACAGAGAGCGACAGAAAGAGATAAGCAGACAAATCGACAGTCAGACACAGAGAGCGACAGAAAGAGATAAGCAGACAAATCTACAGTCAGACACAGATAGCGACAGAAAGAGATAAGCAGACAAATCTACACTCAGACACAGATAGCGACAGAAAGAGATAAGCAGACAAATCTAAAGTCAGACACTGATAGCGACAGAAAGATATAGGCAGGTAGATCTACAGTCAGACACAGATAGGCACAGAAAGAGATAAGCAGACAAATTTACAGTCAAATACAGCTAACGACAGAAGAGATAAGCAAACAAATCTACAGTCAGATGCAGATAGTGGCAGAAAGAGATAAGCAGACAAATCTACAGTCAGACACAGATAGCGACAGAAGAGATAGGCACACAAATCTACAGTCAGACACAGAGAGCGACAGAAAGAGATAAGCAGACAAATCTACAGTCAGACACAGAGAGCGACAGAAAGAGATAAGCAGACAAATCTACAGTCAGACACTGATAGCGACAGAAAGAGATAGGCAGGTAGATCTACAGTCAGACACAGATAGGCACAGAAAGAGATAAGCAGACAAATTTACAGTCAAATACAGCTAACGACAGAAGAGATAAGCAAACAAATCTACAGTCAGATGCAGATAGTGGCAGAAAGAGATAAGCAGACAAATCTACAGTCAGACACAGATAGCGACAGAAGAGATAGGCACACAAATCTACAGTCAGACACAGAGAGCGACAGAAAGAGATAAGCAGACAAATCTACAGTCAGACACAGAGAGCGACAGAAAGAGATAAGCAGACAAATCTACAGTCAGACACAGAGAGCGACAGAAAGAGATAAGCAGACAAATCTACAGTCAGACACAGAGAGCGACAGAAAGAGATAAGCAGACAAATCTACAGTCAGACAAAGAGAGCGACAGAAAGAGATAAGCAGACAAATCTACAGTCAGACACAGACAGTGACAGAAAGAGATAAGCAGACAAATCTACAGTCAGACACAGAGAGCGACAGAAAGAGATAAGCAGACAAATCGACAGTCAGACACAGAGAGCGACAGAAAGAGATAAGCAGACAAATCTACAGTCAGACACAGATAGCGACAGAAACAGATAAGCAGACAAATCTACACTCAGACACAGATAGCGACAGAAAGAGATAAGCAGACAAATCTAAAGTCAGACACTGATAGCGACAGAAAGAGATAGGCAGGTAGATCTACAGTCAGACACAGATAGGCCCAGAAAGAGATAAGCAGACAAATTTACAGTCAAATACAGCTAACGACAGAAGAGATAAGCAAACAAATCTACAGTCAGATGCAGATAGTGGCAGAAAAAGATAAGCAGACAAATCTACAGTCAGACACAGATAGCGACAGAAGAGATAGGCACACAAATCTACAGTCAGACACAGAGAGCGACAGAAAGAGATAAGCAGACAAATCTACAGTCAGACACAGACAGTGACAGAAAGAGATAAGCAGACAAATCTACAGTCAGACACAGAGAGCGACAGAAAGAGATAAGCAGACAAATCGACAGTCAGACACAGAGAGCGACAGAAAGAGATAAGCAGACAAATCTACAGTCAGACACAGATAGCGACAGAAAGAGATAAGCAGACAAATCTACACTCAGACACAGATAGCGACAGAAAGAGATAAGCAGACAAATCTAAAGTCAGACACTGATAGCGACAGAAAGATATAGGCAGGTAGATCTACAGTCAGACACAGATAGGCACAGAAAGAGATAAGCAGACAAATTTACAGTCAAATACAGCTAACGACAGAAGAGATAAGCAAACAAATCTACAGTCAGATGCAGATAGTGGCAGAAAGAGATAAGCAGACAAATCTACAGTCAGACACAGATAGCGACAGAAGAGATAGGCACACAAATCTACAGTCAGACACAGAGAGCGACAGAAAGAGATAAGCAGACAAATCTACAGTCAGACACAGAGAGCGACAGAAAGAGATAAGCAGACAAATCTACAGTCAGACACTGATAGCGACAGAAAGAGATAGGCAGGTAGATCTACAGTCAGACACAGATAGGCACAGAAAGAGATAAGCAGACAAATTTACAGTCAAATACAGCTAACGACAGAAGAGATAAGCAAACAAATCTACAGTCAGATGCAGATAGTGGCAGAAAGAGATAAGCAGACAAATCTACAGTCAGACACAGATAGCGACAGAAGAGATAGGCAGACAAATCTACAGTCAGACACAGAGAGCGACAGAAAGAGATAAGCAGACAAATCTACAGTCAGACACAGAGAGCGACAGAAAGAGATAAGCAGACAAATCTACAGTCAGACACCGAGAGCGACAGAAACAGATAAGCAGACAAATCTACAGTCAGACACAGAGAGCGACAGAAAGAGATAAGCAGACAAATCTACAGTCAGACACAGGGAGCGACAGAAAGAGATAAGCAGACAAGTCTACAGTCAGACACAGACAGTGACAGAAAGAGATAAGCAGACAAATCTACAGTCAGACACAGATAGCGACAGAAAGAGATCAGCAGACAAATCTAAAGTCAGACACTGATAGCGACAGAAAGAGATAAGCAGACAAATCTAAAGTCAGACACAGAGAGCAACGGAAAGAGATAAGCAGACAGATCTACAGTCAGACACAGATAGCGACAGAAAGAGATAGGCAGACAAATCTACAGTCAGACACTGATAGCGACAGAAAGTGTGAGAGGTAAATAGACTTACAGTCAGACACAGACAGTGTGAGAGACATAAAGATAGACAGACTTACAGGCAGTGAGAGTGGTAGATAGACTTACAGTCAGACAGTGTGAGAAACAGATATGCAGACAGACCAACAGGCAGACACAGACAGATAGGTAAACAGACAACTAGACAGATTTGAAGTGGGTCACAGTCAGTGATAGAAACAGAAAGATAGGCAGACATATAGTCAGACGCAGACAATGAGAGAAACAGATATGTTGACAGACTTACAGTCAGACACGAGAGTCAGAGAAACAGATAAGCAGACAGATCTACAGTCAGACGCAGACAGTGAGAGAAATAGGCAAGCAGACAAATCTACAGTCAGACACAGAGAGCGACAGAAAGAGATAGGCAGACAAATCTACAGTCAGACACAGGTAGCGACAGAAAGAGATAGGCAGGTAAATCTACAGTCAGGCACAGATAGCGACAGAAAGAGATAAGCAGGCAAATCTACAGTCAGACACAGGTAGCGACAGAAAGAGATAAGCAGACAAATCTATAGTCAGACAAAGATAGCGACAGAAAGAGATAGGCAGGTAAATCTACAGTCAGACACAGGTAGCGACAGAAAGAGATAGGCAGGCAAATCCACAGTCAGACACAGATAGCGACAGAATGAGATAGGCAGGCAAATCTACAGTAAGACACAGAGAGCGACAGAAAGAGATAAGCAGACAAATCTACAGTCAGACACAGATAGCGACAGAAAGAGATAGGCAGGCAAATCTACAGTAAGACACAGAGAGCGACAGAAAGAGATAAGCAGACAAATCTACAGTCAGACACAGATAGCAACAGAAAGAGATAAGCAGACAAATCTACAGTCAGACACAGGTAGCAACAGAAAGAGATAAGCAGACAAATCTACAGTCAGACAAAGATAGCGACAGAAAGAGATAGGCAGGTAAATCTACAGTCAGACACAGGTAGCGACAGAAAGAGATAGGCAGGCAAATCCACAGTCAGACACAGATAGCGACAGAATGAGATAGGCAGGCAAATCCACAGTCAGACACAGAGAGCGACAGAAAGAGATAGGCAGACAAATCTACAGTCAGACACAGAGAGCGACAGAAGGAGATAGGCAGACAAATCTACAGTCAGACACAGATAGCGACAGAAAGAGATAAGCAGACAAATCTATAGTCAGACAAAGATAGCGACAGAAAGAGATAAGCAGACAAATCTACAGTCAGATACAGATAGCGACAGAAAGAGATAAGCAGACAAATCTACAGTCAGACACTGATAGCGACAGAAAAAGATAAGCAGACAAATCTAAAGTCAGACAAAGATAGTGATAGAAAGAGATAGGCTGGCAAATCTACAGTCAGACACAGAGAGCGACAGAAAGAGATAAGCAGACAAATCTATAGTCAGACACAGAGAGCGACAGAAAGAGATAAGCAGACAAATCTACAGTAAGACAAAGAGAGCGACAGAAAGAGATAAGCAGACAAATCTACAGTCAGACACAGACAGTGACAGAAAGAGATAAGCAGACAAATCTACACTCAGACACAGAGAGCGACAGAAAGAGATAAGCAGACAAATCGACAGTCAGACACAGAGAGCGACAGAAAGAGATAAGCAGACAAATTTACAGTCAAATACAGCTAACGACAGAAGAGATAAGCAAACAAATCTACAGTCAGATGCAGATAGTGGCAGAAAAAGATAAGCAGACAAATCTACAGTCAGACACAGATAGCGACAGAAGAGATAAGCACACAAATCTACAGTCAGACACAGAGAGCGACAGAAAGAGATAAGCAGACAAATCTACAGTCAGACACAGACAGTGACAGAAAGAGATAAGCAGACAAATCTACAGTCAGACACAGAGAGCGACAGAAAGAGATAAGCAGACAAATCGACAGTCAGACACAGAGAGCGACAGAAAGAGATAAGCAGACAAATCTACAGTCAGACACAGATAGCGACAGAAAGAGATAAGGAGACAAATCTACACTCAGACACAGATAGCGACAGAAAGAGATAAGCAGACAAATCTAAAGTCAGACACTGATAGCGACAGAAAGATATAGGCAGGTAGATCTACAGTCAGACACAGATAGGCACAGAAAGAGATAAGCAGACAAATTTACAGTCAAATACAGCTAACGACAGAAGAGATAAGCAAACAAATCTACAGTCAGATGCAGATAGTGGCAGAAAGAGATAAGCAGACAAATCTACAGTCAGACACAGATAGCGACAGAAGAGATAGGCACACAAATCTACAGTCAGACACAGAGAGCGACAGAAAGAGATAAGCAGACAAATCTACAGTCAGACACAGAGAGCGACAGAAAGAGATAAGCAGACAAATCTACAGTCAGACACTGATAGCGACAGAAAGAGATAGGCAGGTAGATCTACAGTCAGACACAGATAGGCACAGAAAGAGATAAGCAGACAAATTTACAGTCAAATACAGCTAACGACAGAAGAGATAAGCAAACAAATCTACAGTCAGATGCAGATAGTGGCAGAAAGAGATAAGCAGACAAATCTACAGTCAGACACAGATAGCGACAGAAGAGATAGGCAGACAAATCTACAGTCAGACACAGAGAGTGACAGAAAGAGATAAGCAGACAAATCTACAGTCAGACACAGAGAGCGACAGAAAGAGATAAGCAGACAAATCTACAGTCAGACACCGAGAGCGACAGAAACAGATAAGCAGACAAATCTACAGTCAGACACAGAGAGCGACAGAAAGAGATAAGCAGACAAATCTACAGTCAGACACAGGGAGCGACAGAAAGAGATAAGCAGACAAATCTACAGTCAGACACAGACAGTGACAGAAAGAGATAAGCAGACAAATCTACAGTCAGACACAGATAGCGACAGAAAGAGATCAGCAGACAAATCTAAAGTCAGACACTGATAGCGACAGAAAGAGATAAGCAGACAAATCTAAAGTCAGACACAGAGAGCAACGGAAAGAGATAAGCAGACAGATCTACAGTCAGACACAGATAGCGACAGAAAGAGATAGGCAGACAAATCTACAGTCAGACACTGATAGCGACAGAAAGTGTGAGAGGTAAATAGACTTACAGTCAGACACAGACAGTGTGAGAGACATAAAGATAGACAGACTTACAGGCAGTGAGAGTGGTAGATAGACTTACAGTCAGACAGTGTGAGAAACAGATATGCAGACAGACCAACAGGCAGACACAGACAGATAGGTAAACAGACAACTAGACAGATTTGAAGTGGGTCACAGTCAGTGATAGAAACAGAAAGATAGGCAGACATATAGTCAGACGCAGACAATGAGAGAAACAGATATGTTGACAGACTTACAGTCAGACACGAGAGTCAGAGAAACAGATAAGCAGACAGATCTACAGTCAGACGCAGACAGTGAGAGAAATAGGCAAGCAGACAAATCTACAGTCAGACACAGAGAGCGACAGAAAGAGATAGGCAGACAAATCTACAGTCAGACACAGGTAGCGACAGAAAGAGATAGGCAGGTAAATCTACAGTCAGGCACAGATAGCGACAGAAAGAGATAAGCAGGCAAATCTACAGTCAGACACAGGTAGCGACAGAAAGAGATAAGCAGACAAATCTATAGTCAGACAAAGATAGCGACAGAAAGAGATAGGCAGGTAAATCTACAGTCAGACACAGGTAGCGACAGAAAGAGATAGGCAGGCAAATCCACAGTCAGACACAGATAGCGACAGAATGAGATAGGCAGGCAAATCTACAGTAAGACACAGAGAGCGACAGAAAGAGATAAGCAGACAAATCTACAGTCAGACACAGATAGCGACAGAAAGAGATAGGCAGGCAAATCTACAGTAAGACACAGAGAGCGACAGAAAGAGATAAGCAGACAAATCTACAGTCAGACACAGATAGCAACAGAAAGAGATAAGCAGACAAATCTACAGTCAGACACAGGTAGCAACAGAAAGAGATAAGCAGACAAATCTACAGTCAGACAAAGATAGCGACAGAAAGAGATAGGCAGGTAAATCTACAGTCAGACACAGGTAGCGACAGAAAGAGATAGGCAGGCAAATCCACAGTCAGACACAGATAGCGACAGAATGAGATAGGCAGGCAAATCCACAGTCAGACACAGAGAGCGACAGAAAGAGATAGGCAGACAAATCTACAGTCAGACACAGAGAGCGACAGAAGGAGATAGGCAGACAAATCTACAGTCAGACACAGATAGCGACAGAAAGAGATAAGCAGACAAATCTATAGTCAGACAAAGATAGCGACAGAAAGAGATAAGCAGACAAATCTACAGTCAGACACAGATAGCGACAGAAAGAGATAAGCAGACAAATCTACAGTCAGACACTGATAGCGACAGAAAAAGATAAGCAGACAAATCTAAAGTCAGACAAAGATAGTGATAGAAAGAGATAGGCTGGCAAATCTACAGTCAGACACAGAGAGCGACAGAAAGAGATAAGCAGACAAATCTATAGTCAGACACAGAGAGCGACAGAAAGAGATAAGCAGACAAATCTACAGTAAGACAAAGAGAGCGACAGAAAGAGATAAGCAGACAAATCTACAGTCAGACACAGATAGCGACAGAAAGAGATAAGCAGACAAATCTACAGTCAGACACTGATAGCGACAGAAAAAGATAAGCAGACAAATCTAAAGTCAGACAAAGATAGTGATAGAAAGAGATAGGCTGGCAAATCTACAGTCAGACACAGAGAGCGACAGAAAGAGATAAGCAGACAAATCTATAGTCAGACACAGAGAGCGACAGAAAGAGATAAGCAGACAAATCTACAGTAAGACAAAGAGAGCGACAGAAAGAGATAAGCAGACAAATCTACAGTCAGACACAGACAGTGACAGAAAGAGATAAGCAGACAAATCTACACTCAGACACAGAGAGCGACAGAAAGAGATAAGCAGACAAATCGACAGTCAGACACAGAGAGCGACAGAAAGAGATAAGCAGACAAATTTACAGTCAAATACAGCTAACGACAGAAGAGATAAGCAAACAAATCTACAGTCAGATGCAGATAGTGGCAGAAAAAGATAAGCAGACAAATCTACAGTCAGACACAGATAGCGACAGAAGAGATAAGCACACAAATCTACAGTCAGACACAGAGAGCGACAGAAAGAGATAAGCAGACAAATCTACAGTCAGACACAGACAGTGACAGAAAGAGATAAGCAGACAAATCTACAGTCAGACACAGGGAGCGACAGAAAGAGATAAGCAGACAAATCTACAGTCAGACACAGACAGTGACAGAAAGAGATAAGCAGACAAATCTACAGTCAGACACAGATAGCGACAGAAAGAGATCAGCAGACAAATCTAAAGTCAGACACAGAGAGCGACAGAAAGAGATAAGGAGACAAATCTAAAGTCAGACACAGATAGCGACAGAAAGAGATAGGCAGACAAATCTACAGTCAGACACTGATAGCGACAGAAAGTGTGAGAGGTAAATAGACTTACAGTCAGACACAGACAATCAGAGAAATAGATATGTACACAGACTCACAGTCAGAGACAGACAGTGTGAGAGGTAGATAGACTTACAGTCAGACAAAGACAGTGAGAGAAACAGATAAGCAGGCAGACTTACAGTCAGACACGAGAGTCAGTGAAACAGATAAGCAGACAGATCTACAGTCAGACGCAGACAGTGTGAGAGGCAGATAGACTTACAGTCAGACACAGACAGTGTGAGAGACATAAAGATAGACAGACTTACAGGCAGTGAGAGTGGTAGATAGACTTACAGTCAGACAGTGTGAGAAACAGATATGCAGACAGACCAACAGGCAGACACAGACAGATAGGTAAACAGACAACTAGACAGATTTGAAGTCGGTCACAGTCAGTGATAGAAACAGAAAGATAGGCAGACATATAGTCAGACGCAGACAATGAGAGAAACAGATATGTTGACAGACTTACAGTCAGACACGAGAGTCAGAGAAACAGATAAGCAGACAGATCTACAGTCAGACGCAGACAGTGAGAGAAATAGGCAAGCAGACAAATCTACAGTCAGACACAGAGAGCGACAGAAAGAGATAGGCAGACAAATCTACAGTCAGACACAGGTAGCGACAGAAAGAGATAGGCAGGTAAATCTACAGTCAGGCACAGATAGCGACAGAAAGAGATAAGCAGACAAATCTACAGTCAGACACAGATAGCAACAGAAAGAGATAAGCAGACAAATCTACAGTCAGACACAGGTAGCGACAGAAAGAGATAAGCAGACAAATCTATAGTCAGACAAAGATGGCGACAGAAAGAGATAAGCAGATAAATCTACAGTCAGGCACAGGGAGCGACAGAAAGAGATAAGCAGACAAATCTACAGTCAGACACAGACAGCGACAGAAAGAGATAAGCAGACAAATCTACAGTCAGGCACAGGGAGCGACAGAAAGAGATAAGCAGACAAATCTACAGTCAGACACAGACAGTGACAGAAAGAGATAAGCAGACAAATCTACAGTCAGACACAGATAGCGACAGAAAGAGATAAGCAGACAAATCTACAGTCAGACACAGACAGCGACAGAAAGAGATAAGCAGACAAATCTACAGTCAGACACAGATAGCGACAGAAAGAGATAAGCAGACAAATCTACAGTCAGACACAGATAGCGACAGAAAGAGATAGGCAGGTAAATCTACAGTCAGACACAGATAGCGACAGAAAGAGATAAGCAGACAAATCTACAGTCAGACACAGATAGCGACAGAAAGAGATAAGCAGACAAATCTACACTCAGACACAGATAGCGACAGAAAGAGATAAGCAGACAAATCTATAGTCAGACAAAGATAGCGACAGAAAGAGATAAGCAGACAAATCTAAAGTCAGACACAGATAGCGACAAAAAGAGATAAGCAGACAAATCTACAGTCAGACAGTGATAGCGACAGAAAGAGATAAGCAGACAAATCTAAAGTCAGACAAAGATAGTGACAGAAAGAGATAGGCTGGCAAATCTACAGTCAGACACAGAGAGCGACAGAAAGAGATAAGCAGACAAATCTACAGTCAGACACAGACAGCGACAGAAAGAGATAAGCAGACAAATCTACAGTCAGGCACAGGGAGCGACAGAAAGAGATAAGCAGACAAATCTACAGTCAGACACAGACAGTGACAGAAAGAGATAAGCAGACAAATCTACAGTCAGACACAGATAGCGACAGAAAGAGATAAGCAGACAAATCTAAAGTCAGACACTGATAGCGAACAGAAAGTGTGAGAGGTAGATAGACTTACAGTCAGACACAGACAATCAGAGAAATAGATATGTACACAGACTTACAGTCAGAGACAGACAGTGTGAGAGGTAGATAGACTTACAGTCAGACAAAGACAGTGAGAGAAACAGATAAGCAGGCAGACTTACAGTCAGACACGAGAGTCAGTGAAACAGATAAGCAGACAGATCTACAGTCAGACACAGACAGTGTGAGAGGCAGATAGACTTACAGTCAGACACAGACAGTGTGAGAGACATAAAGATAGACAGACTTACAGGCAGTGAGAGTGGTAGATAGACTTACAGTCAGACAGTGTGAGAAACAGATATGCAGACAGACCAACAGGCAGACACAGACAGATAGGTAAACAGACAACTAGACAGATTTGAATTCGGTCACAGTCAGTGATAGAAACAGAAAGATAGGCAGACATACATGTATAGTCAGACGCAGACAATGAGAGAAACAGATATGTAGACAGACTTACAGTTAGACACGAGAGTCAGAGAAACAGATAAGCAGACAGATCTACAGTCAGACGCAGACAGTGAGAGAAATAGGCAAGCAGACAAATCTACACAGATAGCGACAGAAAGAGATAGGCAGACAAATCTACAGTCAGACATAGCGACAGAAAGAGATAAGCAGACAAATCTACAGTCAGACACAGAGAGCGACAGAAAGAGATAAGCAGACAAATCTACAGTCAGACACAGAGAGCGACAGAAACAGATAAGCAGACAAATCTACAGTCAGACACAGAGAGCGACAGAAAGAGTTAAGCAGACAAATCTATAGTCAGACAAAGATAGCGACTGAAAGAGATAGGCAGACAAATCTACAGTCAGACACAGAGAGCGACAGAAAGAGATAAGCAGACAAATCTACAGTCAGACACTGATAGCGACAGAAAGTGTGAGAGGTAGATAGACAAAGACAGTGAGAGAAACAGATAAGCAGGCAGACTTACAGTCAGACACGAGAGTCAAAGAAGCAGATAAGCAGACAGATCTACAGTCAGACGCAGACATTGTGAGAGGCAGATAGACTTCCAGTCAGTCACAGACAGTGAGAGAAATAGGTAAGCAGACAAATCTACAGTCAGACACAGGTAGCGACAGAAAGAGATAGGCAGACAAATCTACAGTCAGACACAGATAGCGACAGAGAGAGATAGGTAGGTAAATCTACAGTCAGACACAGATAGCGACAGAAAGAGATAGGCAGGTAAATCTACAGTCAGACACAGATAGCGACAGAAAGAGATAAGCAGACAAATCTACAGTCAGACACAGATAGCGACAGAGAGAGATAGGTAGGTAAATCTACAGTCAGACACAGATAGCGACAGAAAGAGATAAGCAGACAAATCTACAGTCAGACACAGATAGCAACAGAAAGAGATAAGCAGACAAATCTACAGTCAGACACAGGTAGCGACAGAAAGAGATAAGCAGACAAATTTATAGTCAGACAAAGATAGCGACAGAAAGAGATAGGCAGGTAAATCTACAGTCAGACACAGGTAGCGACAGAAAGAGATAGGCAGGCAAATCCACAGTCAGACACAGATAGCGACAGAATGAGATAGGCAGGCAAATCTACAGTAAGACACAGAGAGCGACAGAAAGAGATAGGCAGGTAAATCTACAGTCAGACGCAGATAGCGACAGAAAGAGATAAGCAGACAAATCTATAGTCACACAAAGATAGCGACAGAAAGAGATAGGCAGACAAATCTACAGTCAGACACAGGTAGCGACAGAAAGAGATAAGCAGACAAATCTACAGTCAGACACAGAGAGCGACAGAAAGAGATAAGCAGAGAAATCTAAAGTCAGACACTGATAGCGACAGAAAGTGTGAGAGGTAGATAGACTTACAGTCAGACACAGACAATCAGAGAAATAGATATGTACACAGACTCACAGTCAGAGACAGACAGTGTGAGAGGTAGATAGACTTACAGTCAGACAAAGACAGTGAGAGAAACAGATAAGCAGGCAGACTTACAGTCAGACACGAGAGTCAGTGAAACAGATAAGCAGACAGATCTACAGTCAGACGCAGACAGTGTGAGAGGCAGATAGACTTACAGTCAGACACAGACAGTGTGAGAGACATAAAGATAGACAGACTTACAGGCAGTGAGAGTGGTAGATAGACTTACAGTCAGACAGTGTGAGAAACAGATATGCAGACAGACCAACAGGCAGACACAGACAGATAGGTAAACAGACAACTATACAGATTTGAAGTCGGTCACAGTCAGTGATAGAAACAGAAAGATAGGCAGACATATAGTCAGACGCAGACAATGAGAGAAACAGATATGTTGACAGACTTACAGTCAGACACGAGAGTCAGAGAAACAGATAAGCAGACAGATCTACAGTCAGACGCAGACAGTGAGAGAAATAGGCAAGCAGACAAATCTACAGTCAGACACAGAGAGCGACAGAAAGAGATAGGCAGACAAATCTACAGTCAGACACAGGTAGCGACAGAAAGAGATAGGCAGGTAAATCTACAGTCAGGCACAGATAGCGACAGAAAGAGATAAGCAGGTAAATCTACAGTCAGACACAGATAGCGACAGAAAGAGATAAGCAGACAAATCTACAGTCAGACCCAGATAGCAACAGAAAGAGATAAACAGACAAATCTACAGTCAGACACAGGTAGCGACAGAAAGAGATAAGCAGACAAATCTATAGTCAGACAAAGATAGCGACAGAAAGAGATAGGCAGGTAAATCTACAGTCAGACACAGGTAGCGACAGAAAGAGATAGGCAGGCAAATCTACAGTAACACACAGAGAGCGACAGAAAGAGATAAGCAGACAAATCTACAGTCAGACACAGAGAGCGACAGAAAGAGATAGGCAGACAAATCTACAGTCAGACACTGATATCGACAGAAAGAGATAGGCAAATAAATCTACAGTCAGACACAGAGAGCGACAGAAAGAGATAAGCAGACAAATCTACAGTCAGACACAGATAGCGACAGAAAGAGATAGGCAGACAAATCTACAGTCAGACACAGATAGCGACAGAATGAGAGGCAGGCAAATCTAAAGTCAGACACAGAGAGCAACGGAAAGAGATAAGCAGACAGATCTACAGTCAGACACAGATAGCGACAGAAAGAGATAGGCAGACAAATCTACAGTCAGACAAAGATAGCGACAGAAAGAGATAAGCAGACAAATCTACAGTCAGACACAGATAACAACAGAAAGAGATAAGCAGACAAATCTACAGTCAGACACAGATAGCGACTGAAAGAGATAGGCAGACAAATCTACAGTCAGACACAGATAGCGAAAGAAAGAGATAAGCAGACAAATCTACAGTCAGACACAGATAGCGACAGAAAGAGATAGGCAGACATATCTACAGTCAGACACAGATAGCGACAGAAAGAGATTAGCAGACAAATCTACAGTCAGACACAGATAGCAACAGAGATAGGCAGACAAATCTACAGTCAGACACAGAGAGCGACAGAAAGAGATAGGCAGACAAATCTACAGTCAGACACAGAGAGCGACAGAAAGAGATAGGCAGACAAATCTAAAGTCAGACACAGAGAGCAACGGAAAGAGATAAGCAGACAGATCTACAGTCAGACACAGACAGTGACAGAAAGAGATAAGCAGACAAATCTACACTCAGACACAGAAAGCAACAGAAAGAGATAAGCAGACAAATCTACAGTCAGACACTGATAGCGACAGAAAGAGATAGGCAGGTAGATCTACAGTCAGACACAGATAGGCACAGAAAGAGATAAGCAGACAAATTTACAGTCAAATACAGCTAACGACAGAAGAGATAAGCAAACAAATCTACAGTCAGATGCAGATAGTGGCAGAAAGAGATAAGCAGACAAATCTACAGTCAGACACAGATAGCGACAGAAGAGATAGGCAGACAAATCTACAGTCAGACACAGAGAGCGACAGAAAGAGATAAGCAGACAAATCTACAGTTAGACACAGAGAGCGACAGAAAGAGATAGGCAGACAAATCTACAGTCGGACACAGATAGCGACAGAAAGAGATAAGCAGACAAATCTACAGTCAGACACAGATAGCGACAGAAAGAGATAGGCAGACAAATCCACAGTACGACACCGATAGCGACAGAAAGAGATAGGCAGACAAATCTACAGTCAGACGCAGACACTGTGAGAGGCAGATAGACTTACAGTCAGCCACAGACAGTGAGAGAAATAGGTAAGCAGACAAATCTACAGTCAGACACAGAGAGCGACAGAATGAGATAGGCAGACAAATCTACAGTAAGACACAGAGAGCGACAGAAAGAAATAAGCAGACAAATCTACAGTCAGACACAGATAGCGACAGAAAGAGATAGGCAGGTAAATCTACAGTCAGGCACAGATAGTGACAGAAAGAGATAAGGAGACAAATCTACAGTCAGACACAGATAGCGACAGAAAGAGATAGGCAGGTAAATCTACAGTCAGACACAGGTAGCGACAGAAAGCGATAGGCAGGCAAATCCACAGTCAGACACAGATAGCGACAGAATCAGATAGGCAGACAAATCCACAGTCAGACACAGAGAGCGACAGAAAGAGATAAGCAGACAAATCTACAGTCAGACACAGAGAGCGACAGAAGGAGATAGGCAGACAAATCTACAGTCAGACACAGAGAGCAAAAGAAAGAGATAAGCAGACAAATCTACAGTCAGACACTGATAGCGACAGAAAGAGATAGGCAGGTAAATCTACTGTCAGACACAGATAGTGACAGAAAGAGATAAGCAGACAAATCTACAGTCAGACACAGATAGCAACAGAAAGAGATAAGCAGGCAAATCCACAGTCAGACACAGAGAGCGACAGAAACAGATAGGCAGACAAATCTACAGTCAGACACAGATAGCGAAAGAAAGAGATAAGCAGACAAATCTACAGTCAGACACAGATAGCGACAGAAAGAGATTAGCAGACAAATCTACAGTCAGACACAGATAGCAAAA
This sequence comes from Lumbricus terrestris, assembly GCA_949752735.1. Lineage (NCBI taxonomy): Eukaryota > Metazoa > Annelida > Clitellata > Crassiclitellata > Lumbricidae > Lumbricus > Lumbricus terrestris. The sequence continues at coordinate 31,000,469 of OX457040.1, forward strand.
GAGATAGGCAGACAAATCTACAGTCAGACACTGATAACGACAGAAAGAGATAAGCAGACAAATCTACAGTCAGACACAGAGAGCGACAGAAAGAGATAGGCAGACAAATCTAAAGTCAGACACAGAGAGCAACGGAAAGAGATAAGCAGACAGATCTACAGTCAGACACAGATAGCGACAGAAAGAGATAGGCAGACAAATCTACAGTCAGACACAGAGAGCGACAGAAAGAGATAAGCAGACAAATCTACAGTCAGACACAGATCGCGACAGAAAGAGATAAGCAGACAAATCTACAGTAAGACACAGATAGCGACAGAAAGAGAGGCAGGCCAATCTAAAGTCAGACACAGAGAGCAACGGAAAGAGATAAGCAGACAGATCTACAGTCAGACACAGATAGCGACAGAAAGAGATAGGCAGACAAATCTACAGTCAGACACAGATAGCGACAGAAAGAGATAAGCAGACAAATCTACAGTCAGACACAGATAGCGACAGAAAGAGATAGGCAGACAAATCTGCAGTCAGACAAAGATAGCGACAGAAAGAGATAGGCTGGCAAATCTACAGTCAGACGCAGACAGTGTGAGAGGCAGATAGACTTACAGTCAGCCACAGACAGTGAGAGAAATAGGTAAGCAGACAAATCTACAGTCAGACACAGAGAGCGACAGAATGAGATAGGCAGACAGATCTACAGTCAGACACAGATAGCAACAGAAAGAGATAAGCAGACAAATCTACAGTCAGACACAGAGAGCGACAGAAAGAGATAGGCAGACAAATCTAAAGTCAGACACAGAGAGCAACGGAAAGAGATAAGCAGACAGATCTACAGTCAGACACAGATAGCGACAGAAAGAGATAGGCAGACAAATCTACAGTCGGACACAGATAGCGACAGAAAGAGATAAGTAGACAAATCTACAGTCAGACACAGATAGCGACAGAATCAGATAGGCAGACAAATCCACAGTCAGACACAGAGAGCGACAGAAAGAGATAAGCAGACAAATCTACAGTCAGACACAGAGAGCGACAGAAGGAGATAGGCAGACAAATCTACAGTCAGACACAGAGAGCAAAAGAAAGAGATAAGCAGACAAATCTACAGTCAGACACTGATAGCGACAGAAAGAGATAGGCAGGTAAATCTACTGTCAGACACAGATAGTGACAGAAAGAGATAAGCAGACAAATCTACAGTCAGACACAGATAGCAACAGAAACAGATAAGCAGGCAAATCCACAGTCAGACACAGAGAGCGACAGAAACAGATAGGCAGACAAATCTACAGTCAGACACAGATAGCGAAAGAAAGAGATAAGCAGACAAATCTACAGTCAGACACAGATAGCGACAGAAAGAGATAGGCAGACATATCTACAGTCAGACACAGATAGCGACAGAAAGAGATAGGCAGACAAATCTACAGTCAGACACAGATAGCAACAGAGATAGGCAGACAAATCTACAGTCAGACACTGATAGCGACAGAAAGAGATAAGCAGACAAATCTACAGTCAGACACAGAGAGCGACAGAAAGAGATAGGCAGACAAATCTAAAGTCAGACACAGAGAGCAACGGAAAGAGATAAGCAGACAGATCTACAGTCAGACACAGATAGCGACAGAAAGAGATAGGCAGACAAATCTACAGTCAGACACAGAGAGCGACAGAAAGAGATAAGCAGACAAATCTACAGTCAGACACAGATCGCGACAGAAAGAGATAAGCAGACAAATCTACAGTAAGACACAGATAGCGACAGAAAGAGAGGCAGGCCAATCTAAAGTCAGACACAGAGAGCAACGGAAAGAGATAAGCAGACAGATCTACAGTCAGACACAGATAGCGACAGAAAGAGATAGGCAGACAAATCTACAGTCAGACACAGATAGCGACAGAAAGAGATAAACAGACAAATCTACAGTCAGACACAGGTAGCGACAGAAAGAGATAAGCAGACAAATCTATAGTCAGACAAAGATAGCGACAGAAAGAGATAAGCAGACAAATCTACAGTCAGACACAGACAGTGACAGAAAGAGATAAGCAGACAAATCTACAGTCAGACACAGATAGCGACAGAAAGAGATAGGCAGACAAATCTACAGTCAGACACTGATAGCGACAGAAAGTGTGAGAGGTAAATAGACTTACAGTCAGACACAGACAATCAGAGAAATAGATATGTACACAGACTCACAGTCAGAGACAGACAGTGTGAGAGGTAGATAGACTTACAGTCAGACAAAGACAGTGAGAGAAACAGATAAGCAGGCAGACTTACAGTCAGACACGAGAGTCAGTGAAACAGATAAGCAGACAGATCTACAGTCAGACGCAGACAGTGTGACAGGCAGATAGACTTACAGTCAGACACAGACAGTGTGAGAGACATAAAGACAGACAGACTTACAGGCAGTGAGAGTGGTAGATAGACTTACAGTCAGACAGTGTGAGAAACAGATATGCAGACAGACCAACAGGCAGACACAGACAGATAGGTAAACAGACAACTAGACAGATTTGAAGTCGGTCACAGTCAGTGATAGAAACAGAAAGATAGGCAGACATATAGTCAGACGCAGACAATGAGAGAAACAGATATGTTGACAGAGCGACAGAAAGAAATAGGCAGGTAAATCTACAGTCAGGCACAGATAGTGACAGAAAGAGATAAGGAGACAAATCTACAGTCAGACACAGAGAGCGACAGAATGAGATAGGCAGACAGATCTACAGTCAGACACAGATAGCAACAGAAAGAGATAAGCAGACAAATCTACAGTCAGACACAGAGAGCGACAGAAAGAGATAGGCAGACAAATCTAAAGTCAGACACAGAGAGCAACGGAAAGAGATAAGCAGACAGATCTACAGTCAGACACAGATAGCGACAGAAAGAGATAGGCAGACAAATCTACAGTCAGACACAGAGAGCGACAGAAAGAGATAAGCAGACAAATCTACAGTCAGACACAGATCGCGACAGAAAGAGATAAGCAGACAAATCTACAGTAAGACACAGATAGCGACAGAAAGAGAGGCAGGCCAATCTAAAGTCAGACACAGAGAGCAACGGAAAGAGATAAGCAGACAGATCTACAGTCAGACACAGATAGCGACAGAAAGAGATAGGCAGACAAATCTACAGTCGGACACAGATAGCGACAGAAAGAGATAAGCAGACAAATCTACAGTCAGACACAGATAGCGACAGAAAGAGATAGGCAGACAAATCCACAGTACGACACCGATAGCGACAGAAAGAGATAGGCAGACAAATCTACAGTCAGACGCAGACACTGTGAGAGGCAGATAGACTTACAGTCAGCCACAGACAGTGAGAGAAATAGGTAAGCAGACAAATCTACAGTCAGACACAGAGAGCGACAGAATGAGATAGGCAGACAAATCTACAGTAAGACACAGAGAGCGACAGAAAGAAATAAGCAGACAAATCTACAGTCAGACACAGATAGCGACAGAAAGAGATAGGCAGGTAAATCTACAGTCAGGCACAGATAGTGACAGAAAGAGATAAGGAGACAAATCTACAGTCAGACACAGATAGCGACAGAAAGAGATAGGCAGGTAAATCTACAGTCAGACACAGGTAGCGACAGAAAGCGATAGGCAGGCAAATCCACAGTCAGACACAGATAGCGACAGAATCAGATAGGCAGACAAATCCACAGTCAGACACAGAGAGCGACAGAAAGAGATAAGCAGACAAATCTACAGTCAGACACAGAGAGCGACAGAAGGAGATAGGCAGACAAATCTACAGTCAGACACAGAGAGCAAAAGAAAGAGATAAGCAGACAAATCTACAGTCAGACACTGATAGCGACAGAAAGAGATAGGCAGGTAAATCTACTGTCAGACACAGATAGTGACAGAAAGAGATAAGCAGACAAATCTACAGTCAGACACAGATAGCAACAGAAAGAGATAAGCAGGCAAATCCACAGTCAGACACAGAGAGCGACAGAAACAGATAGGCAGACAAATCTACAGTCAGACACAGATAGCGAAAGAAAGAGATAAGCAGACAAATCTACAGTCAGACACAGATAGCGACAGAAAGAGATTAGCAGACAAATCTACAGTCAGACACAGATAGCAAAAGAGATAGGCAGACAAATCTACAGTCAGACACTGATAACGACAGAAAGAGATAAGCAGACAAATCTACAGTCAGACACAGAGAGCGACAGAAAGAGATAGGCAGACAAATCTAAAGTCAGACACAGAGAGCAACGGAAAGAGATAAGCAGACAGATCTACAGTCAGACACAGATAGCGACAGAAAGAGATAGGCAGACAAATCTACAGTCAGACACAGAGAGCGACAGAAAGAGATAAGCAGACAAATCTACAGTCAGACACAGATCGCGACAGAAAGAGATAAGCAGACAAATCTACAGTAAGACACAGATAGCGACAGAAAGAGAGGCAGGCCAATCTAAAGTCAGACACAGAGAGCAACGGAAAGAGATAAGCAGACAGATCTACAGTCAGACACAGATAGCGACAGAAAGAGATAGGCAGACAAATCTACAGTCAGACACAGATAGCGACAGAAAGAGATAAGCAGACAAATCTACAGTCAGACACAGATAGCGACAGAAAGAGATAGGCAGACAAATCTGCAGTCAGACAAAGATAGCGACAGAAAGAGATAGGCTGGCAAATCTACAGTCAGACGCAGACAGTGTGAGAGGCAGATAGACTTACAGTCAGCCACAGACAGTGAGAGAAATAGGTAAGCAGACAAATCTACAGTCAGACACAGAGAGCGACAGAATGAGATAGGCAGACAGATCTACAGTCAGACACAGATAGCAACAGAAAGAGATAAGCAGACAAATCTACAGTCAGACACAGAGAGCGACAGAAAGAGATAGGCAGACAAATCTAAAGTCAGACACAGAGAGCAACGGAAAGAGATAAGCAGACAGATCTACAGTCAGACACAGATAGCGACAGAAAGAGATAGGCAGACAAATCTACAGTCGGACACAGATAGCGACAGAAAGAGATAAGTAGACAAATCTACAGTCAGACACAGATAGCGACAGAATCAGATAGGCAGACAAATCCACAGTCAGACACAGAGAGCGACAGAAAGAGATAAGCAGACAAATCTACAGTCAGACACAGAGAGCGACAGAAGGAGATAGGCAGACAAATCTACAGTCAGACACAGAGAGCAAAAGAAAGAGATAAGCAGACAAATCTACAGTCAGACACTGATAGCGACAGAAAGAGATAGGCAGGTAAATCTACTGTCAGACACAGATAGTGACAGAAAGAGATAAGCAGACAAATCTACAGTCAGACACAGATAGCAACAGAAACAGATAAGCAGGCAAATCCACAGTCAGACACAGAGAGCGACAGAAACAGATAGGCAGACAAATCTACAGTCAGACACAGATAGCGAAAGAAAGAGATAAGCAGACAAATCTACAGTCAGACACAGATAGCGACAGAAAGAGATAGGCAGACATATCTACAGTCAGACACAGATAGCGACAGAAAGAGATAGGCAGACAAATCTACAGTCAGACACAGATAGCAACAGAGATAGGCAGACAAATCTACAGTCAGACACTGATAGCGACAGAAAGAGATAAGCAGACAAATCTACAGTCAGACACAGAGAGCGACAGAAAGAGATAGGCAGACAAATCTAAAGTCAGACACAGAGAGCAACGGAAAGAGATAAGCAGACAGATCTACAGTCAGACACAGATAGCGACAGAAAGAGATAGGCAGACAAATCTACAGTCAGACACAGAGAGCGACAGAAAGAGATAAGCAGACAAATCTACAGTCAGACACAGATCGCGACAGAAAGAGATAAGCAGACAAATCTACAGTAAGACACAGATAGCGACAGAAAGAGAGGCAGGCCAATCTAAAGTCAGACACAGAGAGCAACGGAAAGAGATAAGCAGACAGATCTACAGTCAGACACAGATAGCGACAGAAAGAGATAGGCAGACAAATCTACAGTCAGACACAGATAGCGACAGAAAGAGATAAACAGACAAATCTACAGTCAGACACAGGTAGCGACAGAAAGAGATAAGCAGACAAATCTATAGTCAGACAAAGATAGCGACAGAAAGAGATAAGCAGACAAATCTACAGTCAGACACAGACAGTGACAGAAAGAGATAAGCAGACAAATCTACAGTCAGACACAGATAGCGACAGAAAGAGATAAGCAGACAAATCTAAAGTCAGACACTGATAGCGAACAGAAAGTGTGAGAGGTAGATAGACTTACAGTCAGACACAGACAATCAGAGAAATAGATATGTACACAGACTTACAGTCAGAGACAGACAGTGTGAGAGGTAGATAGACTTACAGTCAGACAAAGACAGTGAGAGAAACAGATAAGCAGGCAGACTTACAGTCAGACACGAGAGTCAGTGAAACAGATAAGCAGACAGATCTACAGTCAGACGCAGACAGTGTGACAGGCAGATAGACTTACAGTCAGACACAGACAGTGTGAGAGACATAAAGATAGACAGACTTACAGGCAGTGAGAGTGGTAGATAGACTTACAGTCAGACAGTGTGAGAAACAGATATGCAGACAGACCAACAGGCAGACACAGACAGATAGGTAAACAGACAACTAGACAGATTTGAAGTCGGTCACAGTCAGTGATAGAAACAGAAAGATAGGCAGACATATAGTCAGACGCAGACAATGAGAGAAACAGATATGTTGACAGAGCGACAGAAAGAAATAGGCAGGTAAATCTACAGTCAGGCACAGATAGTGACAGAAAGAGATAAGGAGACAAATCTACAGTCAGACACAGAGAGCGACAGAATGAGATAGGCAGACAGATCTACAGTCAGACACAGATAGCAACAGAAAGAGATAAGCAGACAAATCTACAGTCAGACACAGAGAGCGACAGAAAGAGATAGGCAGACAAATCTAAAGTCAGACACAGAGAGCAACGGAAAGAGATAAGCAGACAGATCTACAGTCAGACACAGATAGCGACAGAAAGAGATAGGCAGACAAATCTACAGTCAGACACAGAGAGCGACAGAAAGAGATAAGCAGACAAATCTACAGTCAGACACAGATCGCGACAGAAAGAGATAAGCAGACAAATCTACAGTAAGACACAGATAGCGACAGAAAGAGAGGCAGGCCAATCTAAAGTCAGACACAGAGAGCAACGGAAAGAGATAAGCAGACAGATCTACAGTCAGACACAGATAGCGACAGAAAGAGATAGGCAGACAAATCTACAGTCGGACACAGATAGCGACAGAAAGAGATAAGCAGACAAATCTACAGTCAGACACAGATAGCGACAGAAAGAGATAGGCAGACAAATCCACAGTACGACACCGATAGCGACAGAAAGAGATAGGCAGACAAATCTACAGTCAGACGCAGACACTGTGAGAGGCAGATAGACTTACAGTCAGCCACAGACAGTGAGAGAAATAGGTAAGCAGACAAATCTACAGTCAGACACAGAGAGCGACAGAATGAGATAGGCAGACAAATCTACAGTAAGACACAGAGAGCGACAGAAAGAAATAAGCAGACAAATCTACAGTCAGACACAGATAGCGACAGAAAGAGATAGGCAGGTAAATCTACAGTCAGGCACAGATAGTGACAGAAAGAGATAAGGAGACAAATCTACAGTCAGACACAGATAGCGACAGAAAGAGATAGGCAGGTAAATCTACAGTCAGACACAGGTAGCGACAGAAAGCGATAGGCAGGCAAATCCACAGTCAGACACAGATAGCGACAGAATCAGATAGGCAGACAAATCCACAGTCAGACACAGAGAGCGACAGAAAGAGATAAGCAGACAAATCTACAGTCAGACACAGAGAGCGACAGAAGGAGATAGGCAGACAAATCTACAGTCAGACACAGAGAGCAAAAGAAAGAGATAAGCAGACAAATCTACAGTCAGACACTGATAGCGACAGAAAGAGATAGGCAGGTAAATCTACTGTCAGACACAGATAGTGACAGAAAGAGATAAGCAGACAAATCTACAGTCAGACACAGATAGCAACAGAAAGAGATAAGCAGGCAAATCCACAGTCAGACACAGAGAGCGACAGAAACAGATAGGCAGACAAATCTACAGTCAGACACAGATAGCGAAAGAAAGAGATAAGCAGACAAATCTACAGTCAGACACAGATAGCGACAGAAAGAGATTAGCAGACAAATCTACAGTCAGACACAGATAGCAAAAGAGATAGGCAGACAAATCTACAGTCAGACACTGATAACGACAGAAAGAGATAAGCAGACAAATCTACAGTCAGACACAGAGAGCGACAGAAAGAGATAGGCAGACAAATCTAAAGTCAGACACAGAGAGCAACGGAAAGAGATAAGCAGACAGATCTACAGTCAGACACAGATAGCGACAGAAAGAGATAGGCAGACAAATCTACAGTCAGACACAGAGAGCGACAGAAAGAGATAAGCAGACAAATCTACAGTCAGACACAGATCGCGACAGAAAGAGATAAGCAGACAAATCTACAGTAAGACACAGATAGCGACAGAAAGAGAGGCAGGCCAATCTAAAGTCAGACACAGAGAGCAACGGAAAGAGATAAGCAGACAGATCTACAGTCAGACACAGATAGCGACAGAAAGAGATAGGCAGACAAATCTACAGTCAGACACAGATAGCGACAGAAAGAGATAAGCAGACAAATCTACAGTCAGACACAGATAGCGACAGAAAGAGATAGGCAGACAAATCTGCAGTCAGACAAAGATAGCGACAGAAAGAGATAGGCTGGCAAATCTACAGTCAGACGCAGACAGTGTGAGAGGCAGATAGACTTACAGTCAGCCACAGACAGTGAGAGAAATAGGTAAGCAGACAAATCTACAGTCAGACACAGAGAGCGACAGAATGAGATAGGCAGACAGATCTACAGTCAGACACAGATAGCAACAGAAAGAGATAAGCAGACAAATCTACAGTCAGACACAGAGAGCGACAGAAAGAGATAGGCAGACAAATCTAAAGTCAGACACAGAGAGCAACGGAAAGAGATAAGCAGACAGATCTACAGTCAGACACAGATAGCGACAGAAAGAGATAGGCAGACAAATCTACAGTCGGACACAGATAGCGACAGAAAGAGATAAGTAGACAAATCTACAGTCAGACACAGATAGCGACAGAATCAGATAGGCAGACAAATCCACAGTCAGACACAGAGAGCGACAGAAAGAGATAAGCAGACAAATCTACAGTCAGACACAGAGAGCGACAGAAGGAGATAGGCAGACAAATCTACAGTCAGACACAGAGAGCAAAAGAAAGAGATAAGCAGACAAATCTACAGTCAGACACTGATAGCGACAGAAAGAGATAGGCAGGTAAATCTACTGTCAGACACAGATAGTGACAGAAAGAGATAAGCAGACAAATCTACAGTCAGACACAGATAGCAACAGAAACAGATAAGCAGGCAAATCCACAGTCAGACACAGAGAGCGACAGAAACAGATAGGCAGACAAATCTACAGTCAGACACAGATAGCGAAAGAAAGAGATAAGCAGACAAATCTACAGTCAGACACAGATAGCGACAGAAAGAGATAGGCAGACATATCTACAGTCAGACACAGATAGCGACAGAAAGAGATAGGCAGACAAATCTACAGTCAGACACAGATAGCAACAGAGATAGGCAGACAAATCTACAGTCAGACACTGATAGCGACAGAAAGAGATAAGCAGACAAATCTACAGTCAGACACAGAGAGCGACAGAAAGAGATAGGCAGACAAATCTAAAGTCAGACACAGAGAGCAACGGAAAGAGATAAGCAGACAGATCTACAGTCAGACACAGATAGCGACAGAAAGAGATAGGCAGACAAATCTACAGTCAGACACAGAGAGCGACAGAAAGAGATAAGCAGACAAATCTACAGTCAGACACAGATCGCGACAGAAAGAGATAAGCAGACAAATCTACAGTAAGACACAGATAGCGACAGAAAGAGAGGCAGGCCAATCTAAAGTCAGACACAGAGAGCAACGGAAAGAGATAAGCAGACAGATCTACAGTCAGACACAGATAGCGACAGAAAGAGATAGGCAGACAAATCTACAGTCAGACACAGATAGCGACAGAAAGAGATAAACAGACAAATCTACAGTCAGACACAGGTAGCGACAGAAAGAGATAAGCAGACAAATCTATAGTCAGACAAAGATAGCGACAGAAAGAGATAAGCAGACAAATCTACAGTCAGACACAGACAGTGACAGAAAGAGATAAGCAGACAAATCTACAGTCAGACACAGATAGCGACAGAAAGAGATAAGCAGACAAATCTAAAGTCAGACACTGATAGCGAACAGAAAGTGTGAGAGGTAGATAGACTTACAGTCAGACACAGACAATCAGAGAAATAGATATGTACACAGACTTACAGTCAGAGACAGACAGTGTGAGAGGTAGATAGACTTACAGTCAGACAAAGACAGTGAGAGAAACAGATAAGCAGGCAGACTTACAGTCAGACACGAGAGTCAGTGAAACAGATAAGCAGACAGATCTACAGTCAGACACGGACAGTGTGAGAGGCAGATAGACTTACAGTCAGACACAGACAGTGTGAGAGACATAAAGATAGACAGACTTACAGGCAGTGAGAGTGGTAGATAGACTTACAGTCAGACAGTGTGAGAAACAGATATGCAGACAGACCAACAGGCAGACACAGACAGATAGGTAAACAGACAACTAGACAGATTTGAATTCGGTCACAGTCAGTGATAGAAACAGAAAGATAGGCAGACATACATGTATAGTCAGACGCAGACAATGAGAGAAACAGATATGTAGACAGACTTACAGTCAGACACGAGAGTCAGAGAAACAGATAAGCAGACAGATCTACAGTCAGACGCAGACAGTGAGAGAAATAGGCAAGCAGACAAATCTACACAGATAGCGACAGAAAGAGATAGGCAGACAAATCTACAGTCAGACACAGGTAGCGACAGAAAGAGATAAGCAGACAAATCTACATGTATAGTCAGACAAAGATAGCGACAGAAAGAGATAGGCAGGTAAATCCACAGTCAGACGCAGATAGCGACAGAAAGAGTTAAGCAGACAAATCTATAGTCAGACAAAGATAGCGACTGAAAGAGATAGGCAGACAAATCTACAGTCAGACACAGAGAGCGACAGAAAGAGATAAGCAGACAAATCTACAGTCAGACACTGATAGCGACAGAAAGTGTGAGAGGTAGATAGACAAAGACAGTGAGAGAAACAGATAAGCAGGCAGACTTACAGTCAGACACGAGAGTCAAAGAAGCAGATAAGCAGACAGATCTACAGTCAGACGCAGACATTGTGAGAGGCAGATAGACTTCCAGTCAGTCACAGACAGTGAGAGAAATAGGTAAGCAGACAAATCTACAGTCAGACACAGGTAGCGACAGAATGAGATAGGCAGACAAATCTACAGTAAGACACAGAGAGCGACAGAAAGAGATAAGCAGACAAATCTACAGTCAGACACAGATAGCGACAGAAAGAGATAGGCAGGTAAATCTACAGTCAGACACAGATAGCGACAGAAAGAGATAAGCAGACAAATCTACAGTCAGACACAGATAGCGACAGAGAGAGATAGGTAGGTAAATCTACAGTCAGACACAGATAGCGACAGAAAGAGATAAGCAGACAAATCTACAGTCAGACACAGATAGCAACAGAAAGAGATAAGCAGACAAATCTACAGTCAGACACAGGTAGCGACAGAAAGAGATAAGCAGACAAATCTATAGTCAGACAAAGATAGCGACAGAAAGAGATAGGCAGGTAAATCTACAGTCAGACACAGGTAGCGACAGAAAGAGATAGGCAGGCAAATCCACAGTCAGACACAGATAGCGACAGAATGAGATAGGCAGGCAAATCTACAGTAAGACACAGAGAGCGACAGAAAGAGATAGGCAGGTAAATCTACAGTCAGACGCAGATAGCGACAGAAAGAGATAAGCAGACAAATCTATAGTCACACAAAGATAGCGACAGAAAGAGATAGGCAGACAAATCTACAGTCAGACACAGGTAGCGACAGAAAGAGATAGGCAGGTAAATCTACAGTCAGGCACAGATAGCGACAGAAAGAGATAAGCAGGTAAATCTACAGTCAGACACAGATAGCGACAGAAAGAGATAAGCAGACAAATCTACAGTCAGACCCAGATAGCAACAGAAACAGATAAACAGACAAATCTACAGTCAGACACAGGTAGCGACAGAAAGAGATAAGCAGACAAATCTATAGTCAGACAAAGATAGCGACAGAAAGAGATAGGCAGGTAAATCTACAGTCAGACACAGGTAGCGACAGAAAGAGATAGGCAGGCAAATCTACAGTAACACACAGAGAGCGACAGAAAGAGATAAGCAGACAAATCTACAGTCAGACACAGAGAGCGACAGAAAGAGATAGGCAGACAAATCTACAGTCAGACACTGATATCGACAGAAAGAGATAGGCAAATAAATCTACAGTCAGACACAGAGAGCGACAGAAAGAGATAAGCAGACAAATCTACAGTCAGACACAGATAGCGACAGAAAGAGATAGGCAGACAAATCTACAGTCAGACACAGATAGCGACAGAATGAGAGGCAGGCAAATCTAAAGTCAGACACAGAGAGCAACGGAAAGAGATAAGCAGACAGATCTACAGTCAGACACAGATAGCGACAGAAAGAGATAGGCAGACAAATCTACAGTCAGACAAAGATAGCGACAGAAAGAGATAAGCAGACAAATCTACAGTCAGACACAGATAACAACAGAAAGAGATAAGCAGACAAATCTACAGTCAGACACAGATAGCGACTGAAAGAGATAGGCAGACAAATCTACAGTCAGACACAGATAGCGAAAGAAAGAGATAAGCAGACAAATCTACAGTCAGACACAGATAGCGACAGAAAGAGATAGGCAGACATATCTACAGTCAGACACAGATAGCGACAGAAAGAGATTAGCAGACAAATCTACAGTCAGACACAGATAGCAACAGAGATAGGCAGACAAATCTACAGTCAGACACAGAGAGCGACAGAAAGAGATAGGCAGACAAATCTACAGTCAGACACAGAGAGCGACAGAAAGAGATAGGCAGACAAATCTAAAGTCAGACACAGAGAGCAACGGAAAGAGATAAGCAGACAGATCTACAGTCAGACACAGACAGTGACAGAAAGAGATAAGCAGACAAATCTACACTCAGACACAGAAAGCAACAGAAAGAGATAAGCAGACAAATCTACAGTCAGACACTGATAGCGACAGAAAGAGATAGGCAGGTAGATCTACAGTCAGACACAGATAGGCACAGAAAGAGATAAGCAGACAAATTTACAGTCAAATACAGCTAACGACAGAAGAGATAAGCAAACAAATCTACAGTCAGATGCAGATAGTGGCAGAAAGAGATAAGCAGACAAATCTACAGTCAGACACAGATAGCGACAGAAGAGATAGGCAGACAAATCTACAGTCAGACACAGAGAGCGACAGAAAGAGATAAGCAGACAAATCTACAGTTAGACACAGAGAGCGACAGAAAGAGATAAGCAGACAAATCTACAGTCAGACACAGAGAGCGACAGAAACAGATAAGCAGACAAATCTACAGTCAGACACAGAGAGCGACAGAAAGAGATAAGCAGACAAATCTACAGTCAGACACAGGGAGCGACAGAAAGAGATAAGCAGACAAATCTACAGTCAGACACAGACAGTGACAGAAAGAGATAAGCAGACAAATCTACAGTCAGACACAGATAGCGACAGAAAGAGATCAGCAGACAAATCTAAAGTCAGACACAGAGAGCGACAGAAAGAGATAAGGAGACAAATCTACAGTCAGACACAGATAGCGACAGAAAGAGATAGGCAGACAAATCTACAGTCAGACACTGATAGCGACAGAAAGTGTGAGAGGTAAATAGACTTACAGTCAGACACAGACAATCAGAGAAATAGATATGTACACAGACTCACAGTCAGAGACAGACAGTGTGAGAGGTAGATAGACTTACAGTCAGACAAAGACAGTGAGAGAAACAGATAAGCAGGCAGACTTACAGTCAGACACGAGAGTCAGTGAAACAGATAAGCAGACAGATCTACAGTCAGACGCAGACAGTGTGACAGGCAGATAGACTTACAGTCAGACACAGACAGTGTGAGAGACATAAAGATAGACAGACTTACAGGCAGTGAGAGTGGTAGATAGACTTACAGTCAGACAGTGTGAGAAACAGATATGCAGACAGACCAACAGGCAGACACAGACAGATAGGTAAACAGACAACTAGACAGATTTGAAGTCGGTCACAGTCAGTGATAGAAACAGAAAGATAGGCAGACATATAGTCAGACGCAGACAATGAGAGAAACAGATATGTTGACAGAGCGACAGAAAGAAATAGGCAGGTAAATCTACAGTCAGGCACAGATAGTGACAGAAAGAGATAAGGAGACAAATCTACAGTCAGACACAGAGAGCGACAGAATGAGATAGGCAGACAGATCTACAGTCAGACACAGATAGCAACAGAAAGAGATAAGCAGACAAATCTACAGTCAGACACAGAGAGCGACAGAAAGAGATAGGCAGACAAATCTAAAGTCAGACACAGAGAGCAACGGAAAGAGATAAGCAGACAGATCTACAGTCAGACACAGATAGCGACAGAAAGAGATAGGCAGACAAATCTACAGTCAGACACAGAGAGCGACAGAAAGAGATAAGCAGACAAATCTACAGTCAGACACAGATCGCGACAGAAAGAGATAAGCAGACAAATCTACAGTAAGACACAGATAGCGACAGAAAGAGAGGCAGGCCAATCTAAAGTCAGACACAGAGAGCAACGGAAAGAGATAAGCAGACAGATCTACAGTCAGACACAGATAGCGACAGAAAGAGATAGGCAGACAAATCTACAGTCGGACACAGATAGCGACAGAAAGAGATAAGCAGACAAATCTACAGTCAGACACAGATAGCGACAGAAAGAGATAGGCAGACAAATCCACAGTACGACACCGATAGCGACAGAAAGAGATAGGCAGACAAATCTACAGTCAGACGCAGACACTGTGAGAGGCAGATAGACTTACAGTCAGCCACAGACAGTGAGAGAAATAGGTAAGCAGACAAATCTACAGTCAGACACAGAGAGCGACAGAATGAGATAGGCAGACAAATCTACAGTAAGACACAGAGAGCGACAGAAAGAAATAAGCAGACAAATCTACAGTCAGACACAGATAGCGACAGAAAGAGATAGGCAGGTAAATCTACAGTCAGGCACAGATAGTGACAGAAAGAGATAAGGAGACAAATCTACAGTCAGACACAGATAGCGACAGAAAGAGATAGGCAGGTAAATCTACAGTCAGACACAGGTAGCGACAGAAAGCGATAGGCAGGCAAATCCACAGTCAGACACAGATAGCGACAGAATCAGATAGGCAGACAAATCCACAGTCAGACACAGAGAGCGACAGAAAGAGATAAGCAGACAAATCTACAGTCAGACACAGAGAGCGACAGAAGGAGATAGGCAGACAAATCTACAGTCAGACACAGAGAGCAAAAGAAAGAGATAAGCAGACAAATCTACAGTCAGACACTGATAGCGACAGAAAGAGATAGGCAGGTAAATCTACTGTCAGACACAGATAGTGACAGAAAGAGATAAGCAGACAAATCTACAGTCAGACACAGATAGCAACAGAAAGAGATAAGCAGGCAAATCCACAGTCAGACACAGAGAGCGACAGAAACAGATAGGCAGACAAATCTACAGTCAGACACAGATAGCGAAAGAAAGAGATAAGCAGACAAATCTACAGTCAGACACAGATAGCGACAGAAAGAGATTAGCAGACAAATCTACAGTCAGACACAGATAGCAAAAGAGATAGGCAGACAAATCTACAGTCAGACACTGATAACGACAGAAAGAGATAAGCAGACAAATCTACAGTCAGACACAGAGAGCGACAGAAAGAGATAGGCAGACAAATCTAAAGTCAGACACAGAGAGCAACGGAAAGAGATAAGCAGACAGATCTACAGTCAGACACAGATAGCGACAGAAAGAGATAGGCAGACAAATCTACAGTCAGACACAGAGAGCGACAGAAAGAGATAAGCAGACAAATCTACAGTCAGACACAGATCGCGACAGAAAGAGATAAGCAGACAAATCTACAGTAAGACACAGATAGCGACAGAAAGAGAGGCAGGCCAATCTAAAGTCAGACACAGAGAGCAACGGAAAGAGATAAGCAGACAGATCTACAGTCAGACACAGATAGCGACAGAAAGAGATAGGCAGACAAATCTACAGTCAGACACAGATAGCGACAGAAAGAGATAAGCAGACAAATCTACAGTCAGACACAGATAGCGACAGAAAGAGATAGGCAGACAAATCTGCAGTCAGACAAAGATAGCGACAGAAAGAGATAGGCTGGCAAATCTACAGTCAGACGCAGACAGTGTGAGAGGCAGATAGACTTACAGTCAGCCACAGACAGTGAGAGAAATAGGTAAGCAGACAAATCTACAGTCAGACACAGAGAGCGACAGAATGAGATAGGCAGACAGATCTACAGTCAGACACAGATAGCAACAGAAAGAGATAAGCAGACAAATCTACAGTCAGACACAGAGAGCGACAGAAAGAGATAGGCAGACAAATCTAAAGTCAGACACAGAGAGCAACGGAAAGAGATAAGCAGACAGATCTACAGTCAGACACAGATAGCGACAGAAAGAGATAGGCAGACAAATCTACAGTCGGACACAGATAGCGACAGAAAGAGATAAGTAGACAAATCTACAGTCAGACACAGATAGCGACAGAATCAGATAGGCAGACAAATCCACAGTCAGACACAGAGAGCGACAGAAAGAGATAAGCAGACAAATCTACAGTCAGACACAGAGAGCGACAGAAGGAGATAGGCAGACAAATCTACAGTCAGACACAGAGAGCAAAAGAAAGAGATAAGCAGACAAATCTACAGTCAGACACTGATAGCGACAGAAAGAGATAGGCAGGTAAATCTACTGTCAGACACAGATAGTGACAGAAAGAGATAAGCAGACAAATCTACAGTCAGACACAGATAGCAACAGAAACAGATAAGCAGGCAAATCCACAGTCAGACACAGAGAGCGACAGAAACAGATAGGCAGACAAATCTACAGTCAGACACAGATAGCGAAAGAAAGAGATAAGCAGACAAATCTACAGTCAGACACAGATAGCGACAGAAAGAGATAGGCAGACATATCTACAGTCAGACACAGATAGCGACAGAAAGAGATAGGCAGACAAATCTACAGTCAGACACAGATAGCAACAGAGATAGGCAGACAAATCTACAGTCAGACACTGATAGCGACAGAAAGAGATAAGCAGACAAATCTACAGTCAGACACAGAGAGCGACAGAAAGAGATAGGCAGACAAATCTAAAGTCAGACACAGAGAGCAACGGAAAGAGATAAGCAGACAGATCTACAGTCAGACACAGATAGCGACAGAAAGAGATAGGCAGACAAATCTACAGTCAGACACAGAGAGCGACAGAAAGAGATAAGCAGACAAATCTACAGTCAGACACAGATCGCGACAGAAAGAGATAAGCAGACAAATCTACAGTAAGACACAGATAGCGACAGAAAGAGAGGCAGGCCAATCTAAAGTCAGACACAGAGAGCAACGGAAAGAGATAAGCAGACAGATCTACAGTCAGACACAGATAGCGACAGAAAGAGATAGGCAGACAAATCTACAGTCAGACACAGATAGCGACAGAAAGAGATAAACAGACAAATCTACAGTCAGACACAGGTAGCGACAGAAAGAGATAAGCAGACAAATCTATAGTCAGACAAAGATAGCGACAGAAAGAGATAAGCAGACAAATCTACAGTCAGACACAGACAGTGACAGAAAGAGATAAGCAGACAAATCTACAGTCAGACACAGATAGCGACAGAAAGAGATAAGCAGACAAATCTAAAGTCAGACACTGATAGCGAACAGAAAGTGTGAGAGGTAGATAGACTTACAGTCAGACACAGACAATCAGAGAAATAGATATGTACACAGACTTACAGTCAGAGACAGACAGTGTGAGAGGTAGATAGACTTACAGTCAGACAAAGACAGTGAGAGAAACAGATAAGCAGGCAGACTTACAGTCAGACACGAGAGTCAGTGAAACAGATAAGCAGACAGATCTACAGTCAGACGCAGACAGTGTGACAGGCAGATAGACTTACAGTCAGACACAGACAGTGTGAGAGACATAAAGATAGACAGACTTACAGGCAGTGAGAGTGGTAGATAGACTTACAGTCAGACAGTGTGAGAAACAGATATGCAGACAGACCAACAGGCAGACACAGACAGATAGGTAAACAGACAACTAGACAGATTTGAAGTCGGTCACAGTCAGTGATAGAAACAGAAAGATAGGCAGACATATAGTCAGACGCAGACAATGAGAGAAACAGATATGTTGACAGAGCGACAGAAAGAAATAGGCAGGTAAATCTACAGTCAGGCACAGATAGTGACAGAAAGAGATAAGGAGACAAATCTACAGTCAGACACAGAGAGCGACAGAATGAGATAGGCAGACAGATCTACAGTCAGACACAGATAGCAACAGAAAGAGATAAGCAGACAAATCTACAGTCAGACACAGAGAGCGACAGAAAGAGATAGGCAGACAAATCTAAAGTCAGACACAGAGAGCAACGGAAAGAGATAAGCAGACAGATCTACAGTCAGACACAGATAGCGACAGAAAGAGATAGGCAGACAAATCTACAGTCAGACACAGAGAGCGACAGAAAGAGATAAGCAGACAAATCTACAGTCAGACACAGATCGCGACAGAAAGAGATAAGCAGACAAATCTACAGTAAGACACAGATAGCGACAGAAAGAGAGGCAGGCCAATCTAAAGTCAGACACAGAGAGCAACGGAAAGAGATAAGCAGACAGATCTACAGTCAGACACAGATAGCGACAGAAAGAGATAGGCAGACAAATCTACAGTCGGACACAGATAGCGACAGAAAGAGATAAGCAGACAAATCTACAGTCAGACACAGATAGCGACAGAAAGAGATAGGCAGACAAATCCACAGTACGACACCGATAGCGACAGAAAGAGATAGGCAGACAAATCTACAGTCAGACGCAGACACTGTGAGAGGCAGATAGACTTACAGTCAGCCACAGACAGTGAGAGAAATAGGTAAGCAGACAAATCTACAGTCAGACACAGAGAGCGACAGAATGAGATAGGCAGACAAATCTACAGTAAGACACAGAGAGCGACAGAAAGAAATAAGCAGACAAATCTACAGTCAGACACAGATAGCGACAGAAAGAGATAGGCAGGTAAATCTACAGTCAGGCACAGATAGTGACAGAAAGAGATAAGGAGACAAATCTACAGTCAGACACAGATAGCGACAGAAAGAGATAGGCAGGTAAATCTACAGTCAGACACAGGTAGCGACAGAAAGCGATAGGCAGGCAAATCCACAGTCAGACACAGATAGCGACAGAATCAGATAGGCAGACAAATCCACAGTCAGACACAGAGAGCGACAGAAAGAGATAAGCAGACAAATCTACAGTCAGACACAGAGAGCGACAGAAGGAGATAGGCAGACAAATCTACAGTCAGACACAGAGAGCAAAAGAAAGAGATAAGCAGACAAATCTACAGTCAGACACTGATAGCGACAGAAAGAGATAGGCAGGTAAATCTACTGTCAGACACAGATAGTGACAGAAAGAGATAAGCAGACAAATCTACAGTCAGACACAGATAGCAACAGAAAGAGATAAGCAGGCAAATCCACAGTCAGACACAGAGAGCGACAGAAACAGATAGGCAGACAAATCTACAGTCAGACACAGATAGCGAAAGAAAGAGATAAGCAGACAAATCTACAGTCAGACACAGATAGCGACAGAAAGAGATTAGCAGACAAATCTACAGTCAGACACAGATAGCAAAAGAGATAGGCAGACAAATCTACAGTCAGACACTGATAACGACAGAAAGAGATAAGCAGACAAATCTACAGTCAGACACAGAGAGCGACAGAAAGAGATAGGCAGACAAATCTAAAGTCAGACACAGAGAGCAACGGAAAGAGATAAGCAGACAGATCTACAGTCAGACACAGATAGCGACAGAAAGAGATAGGCAGACAAATCTACAGTCAGACACAGAGAGCGACAGAAAGAGATAAGCAGACAAATCTACAGTCAGACACAGATCGCGACAGAAAGAGATAAGCAGACAAATCTACAGTAAGACACAGATAGCGACAGAAAGAGAGGCAGGCCAATCTAAAGTCAGACACAGAGAGCAACGGAAAGAGATAAGCAGACAGATCTACAGTCAGACACAGATAGCGACAGAAAGAGATAGGCAGACAAATCTACAGTCAGACACAGATAGCGACAGAAAGAGATAAGCAGACAAATCTACAGTCAGACACAGATAGCGACAGAAAGAGATAGGCAGACAAATCTGCAGTCAGACAAAGATAGCGACAGAAAGAGATAGGCTGGCAAATCTACAGTCAGACGCAGACAGTGTGAGAGGCAGATAGACTTACAGTCAGCCACAGACAGTGAGAGAAATAGGTAAGCAGACAAATCTACAGTCAGACACAGAGAGCGACAGAATGAGATAGGCAGACAGATCTACAGTCAGACACAGATAGCAACAGAAAGAGATAAGCAGACAAATCTACAGTCAGACACAGAGAGCGACAGAAAGAGATAGGCAGACAAATCTAAAGTCAGACACAGAGAGCAACAGAAAGAGATAAGCAGACAGATCTACAGTCAGACACAGATAGCGACAGAAAGAGATAGGCAGACAAATCTACAGTCGGACACAGATAGCGACAGAAAGAGATAAGTAGACAAATCTACAGTCAGACACAGATAGCGACAGAATCAGATAGGCAGACAAATCCACAGTCAGACACAGAGAGCGACAGAAAGAGATAAGCAGACAAATCTACAGTCAGACACAGAGAGCGACAGAAGGAGATAGGCAGACAAATCTACAGTCAGACACAGAGAGCAAAAGAAAGAGATAAGCAGACAAATCTACAGTCAGACACTGATAGCGACAGAAAGAGATAGGCAGGTAAATCTACTGTCAGACACAGATAGTGACAGAAAGAGATAAGCAGACAAATCTACAGTCAGACACAGATAGCAACAGAAACAGATAAGCAGGCAAATCCACAGTCAGACACAGAGAGCGACAGAAACAGATAGGCAGACAAATCTACAGTCAGACACAGATAGCGAAAGAAAGAGATAAGCAGACAAATCTACAGTCAGACACAGATAGCGACAGAAAGAGATAGGCAGACATATCTACAGTCAGACACAGATAGCGACAGAAAGAGATAGGCAGACAAATCTACAGTCAGACACAGATAGCAACAGAGATAGGCAGACAAATCTACAGTCAGACACTGATAGCGACAGAAAGAGATAAGCAGACAAATCTACAGTCAGACACAGAGAGCGACAGAAAGAGATAGGCAGACAAATCTAAAGTCAGACACAGAGAGCAACGGAAAGAGATAAGCAGACAGATCTACAGTCAGACACAGATAGCGACAGAAAGAGATAGGCAGACAAATCTACAGTCAGACACAGAGAGCGACAGAAAGAGATAAGCAGACAAATCTACAGTCAGACACAGATCGCGACAGAAAGAGATAAGCAGACAAATCTACAGTAAGACACAGATAGCGACAGAAAGAGAGGCAGGCCAATCTAAAGTCAGACACAGAGAGCAACGGAAAGAGATAAGCAGACAGATCTACAGTCAGACACAGATAGCGACAGAAAGAGATAGGCAGACAAATCTACAGTCAGACACAGATAGCGACAGAAAGAGATAAACAGACAAATCTACAGTCAGACACAGGTAGGGACAGAAAGAGATAAGCAGACAAATCTATAGTCAGACAAAGATAGCGACAGAAAGAGATAAGCAGACAAATCTACAGTCAGACACAGACAGTGACAGAAAGAGATAAGCAGACAAATCTACAGTCAGACACAGATAGCGACAGAAAGAGATAAGCAGACAAATCTAAAGTCAGACACTGATAGCGAACAGAAAGTGTGAGAGGTAGATAGACTTACAGTCAGACACAGACAATCAGAGAAATAGATATGTACACAGACTTACAGTCAGAGACAGACAGTGTGAGAGGTAGATAGACTTACAGTCAGACAAAGACAGTGAGAGAAACAGATAAGCAGGCAGACTTACAGTCAGACACGAGAGTCAGTGAAACAGATAAGCAGACAGATCTACAGTCAGACACGGACAGTGTGAGAGGCAGATAGACTTACAGTCAGACACAGACAGTGTGAGAGACATAAAGATAGACACACTTACAGGCAGTGAGAGTGGTAGATAGACTTACAGTCAGACAGTGTGAGAAACAGATATGCAGACAGACCAACAGGCAGACACAGACAGATAGGTAAACAGACAACTAGACAGATTTGAATTCGGTCACAGTCAGTGATAGAAACAGAAAGATAGGCAGACATACATGTATAGTCAGACGCAGACAATGAGAGAAACAGATATGTAGACAGACTTACAGTCAGACACGAGAGTCAGAGAAACAGATAAGCAGACAGATCTACAGTCAGACGCAGACAGTGAGAGAAATAGGCAAGCAGACAAATCTACACAGATAGCGACAGAAAGAGATAGGCAGACAAATCTACAGTCAGACACAGGTAGCGACAGAAAGAGATAAGCAGACAAATCTACATGTATAGTCAGACAAAGATAGCGACAGAAAGAGATAGGCAGGTAAATCCACAGTCAGACGCAGATAGCGACAGAAAGAGTTAAGCAGACAAATCTATAGTCAGACAAAGATAGCGACTGAAAGAGATAGGCAGACAAATCTACAGTCAGACACAGAGAGCGACAGAAAGAGATAAGCAGACAAATCTACAGTCAGACACTGATAGCGACAGAAAGTGTGAGAGGTAGATAGACAAAGACAGTGAGAGAAACAGATAAGCAGGCAGACTTACAGTCAGACACGAGAGTCAAAGAAGCAGATAAGCAGACAGATCTACAGTCAGACGCAGACATTGTGAGAGGCAGATAGACTTCCAGTCAGTCACAGACAGTGAGAGAAATAGGTAAGCAGACAAATCTACAGTCAGACACAGGTAGCGACAGAATGAGATAGGCAGACAAATCTACAGTAAGACACAGAGAGCGACAGAAAGAGATAAGCAGACAAATCTACAGTCAGACACAGATAGCGACAGAAAGAGATAGGCAGGTAAATCTACAGTCAGACACAGATAGCGACAGAAAGAGATAAGCAGACAAATCTACAGTCAGACACAGATAGCGACAGAGAGAGATAGGTAGGTAAATCTACAGTCAGACACAGATAGCGACAGAAAGAGATAAGCAGACAAATCTACAGTCAGACACAGATAGCAACAGAAAGAGATAAGCAGACAAATCTACAGTCAGACACAGGTAGCGACAGAAAGAGATAAGCAGACAAATCTATAGTCAGACAAAGATAGCGACAGAAAGAGATAGGCAGGTAAATCTACAGTCAGACACAGGTAGCGACAGAAAGAGATAGGCAGGCAAATCCACAGTCAGACACAGATAGCGACAGAATGAGATAGGCAGGCAAATCTACAGTAAGACACAGAGAGCGACAGAAAGAGATAGGCAGGTAAATCTACAGTCAGACGCAGATAGCGACAGAAAGAGATAAGCAGACAAATCTATAGTCACACAAAGATAGCGACAGAAAGAGATAGGCAGACAAATCTACAGTCAGACACAGGTAGCGACAGAAAGAGATAAGCAGACAAATCTACAGTCAGACACAGAGAGCGACAGAAAGAGATAAGCAGAGAAATCTAAAGTCAGACACTGATAGCGACAGAAAGTGTGAGAGGTAGATAGACTTACAGTCAGACACAGACAATCAGAGAAATAGATATGTACACAGACTCACAGTCAGAGACAGACAGTGTGAGAGGTAGATAGACTTACAGTCAGACAAAGACAGTGAGAGAAACAGATAAGCAGGCAGACTTACAGTCAGACACGAGAGTCAGTGAAACAGATAAGCAGACAGATCTACAGTCAGACGCAGACAGTGTGAGAGTGGTAGATAGACTTACAGTCAGACAGTGTGAGAAACAGATATGCAGACAGACCAACAGGCAGACACAGACAGATAGGTAAACAGACAACTAGACAGATTTGAAGTCGGTCACAGTCAGTGATAGAAACAGAAAGATAGGCAGACATATAGTCAGACGCAGACAATGAGAGAAACAGATATGTTGACAGACTTACAGTCAGACACGAGAGTCAGAGAAACAGATAAGCAGACAGATCTACAGTCAGACGCAGACAGTGAGAGAAATAGGCAAGCAGACAAATCTACAGTCAGACACAGAGAGCGACAGAAAGAGATAGGCAGACAAATCTACAGTCAGACACAGGTAGCGACAGAAAGAGATAGGCAGGTAAATCTACAGTCAGGCACAGATAGCGACAGAAAGAGATAAGCAGGTAAATCTACAGTCAGACACAGATAGCGACAGAAAGAGATAAGCAGACAAATCTACAGTCAGACACAGATAGCAACAGAAAGAGATAAACAGACAAATCTACAGTCAGACACAGGTAGCGACAGAAAGAGATAAGCAGACAAATCTATAGTCAGACAAAGATAGCGACAGAAAGAGATAGGCAGGTAAATCTACAGTCAGACACAGGTAGCGACAGAAAGAGATAGGCAGGCAAATCTACAGTAACACACAGAGAGCGACAGAAAGAGATAAGCAGACAAATCTACAGTCAGACACAGAGAGCGACAGAAAGAGATAGGCAGACAAATCTACAGTCAGACACTGATATCGACAGAAAGAGATAGGCAAATAAATCTACAGTCAGACACAGAGAGCGACAGAAAGAGATAAGCAGACAAATCTACAGTCAGACACAGATAGCGACAGAAAGAGATAGGCAGACAAATCTACAGTCAGACACAGATAGCGACAGAATGAGAGGCAGGCAAATCTAAAGTCAGACACAGAGAGCAACGGAAAGAGATAAGCAGACAGATCTACAGTCAGACAAAGATAGCGACAGAAAGAGATAAGCAGACAAATCTACAGTCAGACACAGATAACAACAGAAAGAGATAAGCAGACAAATCTACAGTCAGACACAGATAGCGACTGAAAGAGATAGGCAGACAAATCTACAGTCAGACACAGATAGCGAAAGAAAGAGATAAGCAGACAAATCTACAGTCAGACACAGATAGCGACAGAAAGAGATTAGCAGACAAATCTACAGTCAGACACAGATAGCAACAGAGATAGGCAGACAAATCTACAGTCAGACACAGAGAGCGACAGAAAGAGATAAGCAGACAAATCTACAGTCAGACACAGAGAGCGACAGAAAGAGATAGGCAGACAAATCTAAAGTCAGACACAGAGAGCAACGGAAAGAGATAAGCAGACAGATCTACAGTCAGACACAGACAGTGACAGAAAGAGATAAGCAGACAAATCTACACTCAGACACAGAAAGCAACAGAAAGAGATAAGCAGACAAATCTACAGTCAGACACTGATAGCGACAGAAAGAGATAGGCAGGTAGATCTACAGTCAGACACAGATAGGCACAGAAAGAGATAAGCAGACAAATTTACAGTCAAATACAGCTAACGACAGAAGAGATAAGCAAACAAATCTACAGTCAGATGCAGATAGTGGCAGAAAGAGATAAGCAGACAAATCTACAGTCAGACACAGATAGCGACAGAAGAGATAGGCAGACAAATCTACAGTCAGACACAGAGAGCGACAGAAAGAGATAAGCAGACAAATCTACAGTCAGACACAGAGAGCGACAGAAAGAGATAAGCAGACAAATCTACAGTCAGACACAGAGAGCGACAGAAACAGATAAGCAGACAAATCTACAGTCAGACACAGAGAGCGACAGAAAGAGATAAGCAGACAAATCTACAGTCAGACACAGGGAGCGACAGAAAGAGATAAGCAGACAAATCTACAGTCAGACACAGACAGTGACAGAAAGAGATAAGCAGACAAATCTACAGTCAGACACAGATAGCGACAGAAAGAGATCAGCAGACAAATCTAAAGTCAGACACAGAGAGCGACAGAAAGAGATAAGGAGACAAATCTACAGTCAGACACAGATAGCGACAGAAAGAGATAGGCAGACAAATCTACAGTCAGACACTGATAGCGACAGAAAGTGTGAGAGGTAAATAGACTTACAGTCAGACACAGACAATCAGAGAAATAGATATGTACACAGACTCACAGTCAGAGACAGACAGTGTGAGAGGTAGATAGACTTACAGTCAGACAAAGACAGTGAGAGAAACAGATAAGCAGGCAGACTTACAGTCAGACACGAGAGTCAGTGAAACAGATAAGCAGACAGATCTACAGTCAGACGCAGACAGTGTGACAGGCAGATAGACTTACAGTCAGACACAGACAGTGTGAGAGACATAAAGATAGACAGACTTACAGGCAGTGAGAGTGGTAGATAGACTTACAGTCAGACAGTGTGAGAAACAGATATGCAGACAGACCAACAGGCAGACACAGACAGATAGGTAAACAGACAACTAGACAGATTTGAAGTCGGTCACAGTCAGTGATAGAAACAGAAAGATAGGCAGACATATAGTCAGACGCAGACAATGAGAGAAACAGATATGTTGACAGACTTACAGTCAGACACGAGAGTCAGAGAAACAGATAAGCAGACAGATCTACAGTCAGACGCAGAGAGCGACAGAAAGAGATAAGCAGACAAATCTACAGTCAGACACAGGGAGCGACAGAAAGAGATAGGCAGGTAAATCTACAGTCAGACGCAGATAGCGACAGAAAGAGATAAGCAGACAAATCTATAGTCACACAAAGATAGCGACAGAAAGAGATAGGCAGACAAATCTACAGTCAGACACAGGTAGCGACAGAAAGAGATAAGCAGACAAATCTACAGTCAGACACAGAGAGCGACAGAAAGAGATAAGCAGAGAAATCTAAAGTCAGACACTGATAGCGACAGAAAGTGTGAGAGGTAGATAGACTTACAGTCAGACACAGACAATCAGAGAAATAGATATGTACACAGACTCACAGTCAGAGACAGACAGTGTGAGAGGTAGATAGACTTACAGTCAGACAAAGACAGTGAGAGAAACAGATAAGCAGGCAGACTTACAGTCAGACACGAGAGTCAGTGAAACAGATAAGCAGACAGATCTACAGTCAGACGCAGACAGTGTGAGAGTGGTAGATAGACTTACAGTCAGACAGTGTGAGAAACAGATATGCAGACAGACCAACAGGCAGACACAGACAGATAGGTAAACAGACAACTAGACAGATTTGAAGTCGGTCACAGTCAGTGATAGAAACAGAAAGATAGGCAGACATATAGTCAGACGCAGACAATGAGAGAAACAGATATGTTGACAGACTTACAGTCAGACACGAGAGTCAGAGAAACAGATAAGCAGACAGATCTACAGTCAGACGCAGACAGTGAGAGAAATAGGCAAGCAGACAAATCTACAGTCAGACACAGAGAGCGACAGAAAGAGATAGGCAGACAAATCTACAGTCAGACACAGGTAGCGACAGAAAGAGATAGGCAGGTAAATCTACAGTCAGGCACAGATAGCGACAGAAAGAGATAAGCAGGTAAATCTACAGTCAGACACAGATAGCGACAGAAAGAGATAAGCAGACAAATCTACAGTCAGACACAGATAGCAACAGAAAGAGATAAACAGACAAATCTACAGTCAGACACAGGTAGCGACAGAAAGAGATAAGCAGACAAATCTATAGTCAGACAAAGATAGCGACAGAAAGAGATAGGCAGGTAAATCTACAGTCAGACACAGGTAGCGACAGAAAGAGATAGGCAGGCAAATCTACAGTAACACACAGAGAGCGACAGAAAGAGATAAGCAGACAAATCTACAGTCAGACACAGAGAGCGACAGAAAGAGATAGGCAGACAAATCTACAGTCAGACACTGATATCGACAGAAAGAGATAGGCAAATAAATCTACAGTCAGACACAGAGAGCGACAGAAAGAGATAAGCAGACAAATCTACAGTCAGACACAGATAGCGACAGAAAGAGATAGGCAGACAAATCTACAGTCAGACACAGATAGCGACAGAATGAGAGGCAGGCAAATCTAAAGTCAGACACAGAGAGCAACGGAAAGAGATAAGCAGACAGATCTACAGTCAGACAAAGATAGCGACAGAAAGAGATAAGCAGACAAATCTACAGTCAGACACAGATAACAACAGAAAGAGATAAGCAGACAAATCTACAGTCAGACACAGATAGCGACTGAAAGAGATAGGCAGACAAATCTACAGTCAGACACAGATAGCGAAAGAAAGAGATAAGCAGACAAATCTACAGTCAGACACAGATAGCGACAGAAAGAGATTAGCAGACAAATCTACAGTCAGACACAGATAGCAACAGAGATAGGCAGACAAATCTACAGTCAGACACAGAGAGCGACAGAAAGAGATAAGCAGACAAATCTACAGTCAGACACAGAGAGCGACAGAAAGAGATAGGCAGACAAATCTAAAGTCAGACACAGAGAGCAACGGAAAGAGATAAGCAGACAGATCTACAGTCAGACACAGACAGTGACAGAAAGAGATAAGCAGACAAATCTACACTCAGACACAGAAAGCAACAGAAAGAGATAAGCAGACAAATCTACAGTCAGACACTGATAGCGACAGAAAGAGATAGGCAGGTAGATCTACAGTCAGACACAGATAGGCACAGAAAGAGATAAGCAGACAAATTTACAGTCAAATACAGCTAACGACAGAAGAGATAAGCAAACAAATCTACAGTCAGATGCAGATAGTGGCAGAAAGAGATAAGCAGACAAATCTACAGTCAGACACAGATAGCGACAGAAGAGATAGGCAGACAAATCTACAGTCAGACACAGAGAGCGACAGAAAGAGATAAGCAGACAAATCTACAGTCAGACACAGAGAGCGACAGAAAGAGATAAGCAGACAAATCTACAGTCAGACACAGAGAGCGACAGAAACAGATAAGCAGACAAATCTACAGTCAGACACAGAGAGCGACAGAAAGAGATAAGCAGACAAATCTACAGTCAGACACAGGGAGCGACAGAAAGAGATAAGCAGACAAATCTACAGTCAGACACAGACAGTGACAGAAAGAGATAAGCAGACAAATCTACAGTCAGACACAGATAGCGACAGAAAGAGATCAGCAGACAAATCTAAAGTCAGACACAGAGAGCGACAGAAAGAGATAAGGAGACAAATCTACAGTCAGACACAGATAGCGACAGAAAGAGATAGGCAGACAAATCTACAGTCAGACACTGATAGCGACAGAAAGTGTGAGAGGTAAATAGACTTACAGTCAGACACAGACAATCAGAGAAATAGATATGTACACAGACTCACAGTCAGAGACAGACAGTGTGAGAGGTAGATAGACTTACAGTCAGACAAAGACAGTGAGAGAAACAGATAAGCAGGCAGACTTACAGTCAGACACGAGAGTCAGTGAAACAGATAAGCAGACAGATCTACAGTCAGACGCAGACAGTGTGACAGGCAGATAGACTTACAGTCAGACACAGACAGTGTGAGAGACATAAAGATAGACAGACTTACAGGCAGTGAGAGTGGTAGATAGACTTACAGTCAGACAGTGTGAGAAACAGATATGCAGACAGACCAACAGGCAGACACAGACAGATAGGTAAACAGACAACTAGACAGATTTGAAGTCGGTCACAGTCAGTGATAGAAACAGAAAGATAGGCAGACATATAGTCAGACGCAGACAATGAGAGAAACAGATATGTTGACAGACTTACAGTCAGACACGAGAGTCAGAGAAACAGATAAGCAGACAGATCTACAGTCAGACGCAGACAGTGAGAGAAATAGGCAAGCAGACAAATCTACAGTCAGACACAGAGAGCGACAGAAAGAGATAGGCAGACAAATCTACAGTCAGACACAGGTAGCGACAGAAAGAGATAGGCAGGTAAATCTACAGTCAGGCACAGATAGCGACAGAAAGAGATAAGCAGACAAATCTACAGTCAGACACAGATAGCAACAGAAAGAGATAAGCAGACAAATCTACAGTCAGACACAGGTAGCGACAGAAAGAGATAAGCAGACAAATCTATAGTCAGACAAAGATAGCGACAGAAAGAGATAAGCAGACAAATCTACAGTCAGGCACAGGGAGCGACAGAAAGAGATAAGCAGACAAATCTACAGTCAGACACAGACAGCGACAGAAAGAGATAAGCAGACAAATCTACAGTCAGGCACAGGGAGCGACAGAAAGAGATAAGCAGACAAATCTACAGTCAGACACAGACAGTGACAGAAAGAGATAAGCAGACAAATCTACAGTCAGACACAGATAGCGACAGAAAGAGATAGGCAGACAAATCTACAGTCAGACACTGATATCGACAGAAAGAGATAGGCAAATAAATCTACAGTCAGACACAGAGAGCGACAGAAAGAGATAAGCAGACAAATCTACAGTCAGACACAGATAGCGACAGAAAGAGATAGGCAGACAAATCTACAGTCAGACACAGATAGCGACAGAATGAGAGGCAGGCAAATCTAAAGTCAGACACAGAGAGCAACGGAAAGAGATAAGCAGACAGATCTACAGTCAGACACAGATAGCGACAGAAAGAGATAGGCAGACAAATCTACAGTCAGACAAAGATAGCGACAGAAAGAGATAAGCAGACAAATCTACAGTCAGACACAGATAACAACAGAAAGAGATAAGCAGACAAATCTACAGTCAGACACAGATAGCGACTGAAAGAGATAGGCAGACAAATCTACAGTCAGACACAGATAGCGAAAGAAAGAGATAAGCAGACAAATCTACAGTCAGACACAGATAGCGACAGAAAGAGCTAGGCAGACATATCTACAGTCAGACACAGATAGCGACAGAAAGAGATTAGCAGACAAATCTACAGTCAGACACAGATAGCAACAGAGATAGGCAGACAAATCTACAGTCAGACACTGATAGCGACAGAAAGAGATAAGCAGACAAATCTACAGTCAGACACAGAGAGCGACAGAAAGAGATAGGCAGACAAATCTAAAGTCAGACACAGAGAGCAACGGAAAGAGATAAGCAGACAGATCTACAGTCAGACACAGATAGCGACAGAAAGAGATAGGCAGACAAATCTACAGTCAGACACAGAGAGCGACAGAAAGAGATAAGCAGACAAATCTACAGTAAGACACAGATAGCGACAGAAAGAGAGGCAGGCCAATCTAAAGTCAGACACAGAGAGCAACGGAAAGAGATAAGCAGACAGATCTACAGTCAGACACAGATAGCGACAGAAAGAGATAGGCAGACCATAGTTGTAAAAAACGTTTTTTTCCGTTTTTTATTCTCTCCCAAAAAACGTCGTTTCTTTCGTTTTTTATTTTTCCCATCGTTTTTTATCGTTTTTATCTTTTATTTAACTTTATTCATTCATTTACTTTCTGTTATTATTTTCCTTAATTTTAAATTTTTCTGATACTCCTTATGTTTTCCGCCAACTCTCAAGAATTCAGCTAACTAAAGTCATTATTTAATCGTTTAACATCATCATTTAAGAGATAGCCTGCGTGTATTAGGTTCCTAATCAATGTTTTCAAGGTTAAAATGCGGTTTTAGATGTAGCAAAGTCAAATTATATACCGTTTCCGTTTTTTATCGTTTTTTTGTCGTTTTTTATTTTTTCAAAAAAAACGACGTTTTTTACCGTTTTTTATTCCGTTTTCATCGTTTTTTACATCTATGAGGCAGACAAATCTACAGTCAGACACAGATAGCGACAGAAAGAGATAAGCAGACAAATCTACAGTCAGACACAGATAGCGACAGAAAGAGATAGGCAGACAAATCTACAGTCAGACAAAGATAGCGACAGAAAGAGATAGGCTGGCAAATCTACAGTCAGACGCAGACAGTGTGAGAGGCAGATAGACTTACAGTCAGCCACAGACAGTGAGAGAAATAGGTAAGCAGACAAATCTACAGTCAGACACAGAGAGCGACAGAATGAGATAGGCAGACAGATCTACAGTCAGACACAGATAGCAACAGAAAGAGATAAGCAGACAAATCTACAGTCAGACACAGAGAGCGACAGAAAGAGATAGGCAGACAAATCTAAAGTCAGACACAGAGAGCAACGGAAAGAGATAAGCAGACAGATCTACAGTCAGACACAGATAGCGACAGAAAGAGATAGGCAGACAAATCTACAGTCAGACACAGAGAGCGACAGAAAGAGATAAGCAGACAAATCTACAGTCAGACACAGATCGCGACAGAAAGAGATAAGCAGACAAATCTACAGTAAGACACAGATAGCGACAGAAAGAGAGGCAGGCCAATCTAAAGTCAGACACAGAGAGCAACGGAAAGAGATAAGCAGACAGATCTACAGTCAGACACAGATAGCGACAGAAAGAGATAGGCAGACAAATCTACAGTCGGACACAGATAGCGACAGAAAGAGATAAGCAGACAAATCTACAGTCAGACACAGATAGCGACAGAAAGAGATAGGCAGACAAATCTACAGTACGACACCGATAGCGACAGAAAGAGATAGGCAGACAAATCTACAGTCAGACGCAGACACTGTGAGAGGCAGATAGACTTACAGTCAGCCACAGACAGTGAGAGAAATAGGTAAGCAGACAAATCTACAGTCAGACACAGAGAGCGACAGAATGAGATAGGCAGACAAATCTACAGTAAGACACAGAGAGCGACAGAAAGAAATAAGCAGACAAATCTACAGTCAGACACAGATAGCGACAGAAAGAGATAGGCAGGTAAATCTACAGTCAGGCACAGATAGTGACAGAAAGAGATAAGGAGACAAATCTACAGTCAGACACAGATAGCGACAGAAAGAGATAGGCAGGTAAATCTACAGTCAGACACAGGTAGCGACAGAAAGCGATAGGCAGGCAAATCCACAGTCAGACACAGATAGCGACAGAATCAGATAGGCAGACAAATCCACAGTCAGACACAGAGAGCGACAGAAAGAGATAAGCAGACAAATCTACAGTCAGACACAGAGAGCGACAGAAGGAGATAGGCAGACAAATCTACAGTCAGACACAGAGAGCAAAAGAAAGAGATAAGCAGACAAATCTACAGTCAGACACTGATAGCGACAGAAAGAGATAGGCAGGTAAATCTACTGTCAGACACAGATAGTGACAGAAAGAGATAAGCAGACAAATCTACAGTCAGACACAGATAGCAACAGAAAGAGATAGGCAGACAAATCTACAGTCAGACACAGATAGCGACAGAAAGAGATAAGCAGGCAAATCCACAGTCAGACACAGAGAGCGACAGAAACAGATAGGCAGACAAATCTACAGTCAGACACAGATAGCGAAAGAAAGAGATAAGCAGACAAATCTACAGTCAGACACAGATAGCGACAGAAAGAGATAGGCAGACATATCTACAGTCAGACACAGATAGCGACAGAAAGAGATTAGCAGACAAATCTACAGTCAGACACAGATAGCAACAGAGATAGGCAGACAAATCTACAGTCAGACACTGATAGCGACAGAAAGAGATAAGCAGACAAATCTACAGTCAGACACAGAGAGCGACAGAAAGAGATAGGCAGACAAATCTAAAGTCAGACACAGAGAGCAACGGAAAGAGATAAGCAGACAGATATACAGTAAGACACAGATAGCGACAGAAAGAGATGCAGGCCAATCTAAAGTCAGACACAGAGAGCAACGGAAAGAGATAAGCAGACAGATCTACAGTCAGACACAGATAGCGACAGAAAGAGATAGGCAGACCATAGTTGTAAAAAACGTTTTTTTCCGTTTTTTATTCTCTCCCAAAAAACGTCGTTTTTTTCGTTTTTTATTTTTCCCATCGTTTTTTATCGTTTTTATCTTTTATTTAACTTTATTCATTCATTTACTTTCTGTTATTATTTTCCTTAATTTTAAATTTTTCTGATACTCCTTATGTTTTCCGCCAACTCTCAAGAATTCAGCTAACTAAAGTCATTATTTAATCGTTTAACATCATCATTTAAGAGATAGCCTGCGTGTATTAGGTTCCTAATCAATGTTTTCAAGGTTAAAATGCGGTTTTAGATGTAGCAAAGTCAAATTATATACCGTTTCCGTTTTTTATCGTTTTTTTGTCGTTTTTTATTTTTTCAAAAAAACCACGTTTTTTACCGTTTTTTATTCCGTTTTCATCGTTTTTTACATCTATGAGGCAGACAAATCTACAGTCAGACACAGATAGCGACAGAAAGAGATAAGCAGACAAATCTACAGTCAGACACAGATAGCGACAGAAAGAGATAGGCAGACAAATCTACAGTCAGACAAAGATAGCGACAGAAAGAGATAGGCTGGCAAATCTACAGTCAGACGCAGACAGTGTGAGAGGCAGACAGACTTACAGTCAGCCACAGACAGTGAGAGAAATAGGTAAGCAGACAAATCTACAGTCAGACACAGAGAGCGACAGAATGAGATAGGCAGACAGATCTACAGTCAGACACAGATAGCAACAGAAAGAGATAAGCAGACAAATCTACAGTCAGACACAGAGAGCGACAGAAAGAGATAGGCAGACAAATCTAAAGTCAGACACAGAGAGCAACGGAAAGAGATAGGCAGACAGATCTACAGTCAGACACAGATAGCGACAGAAAGAGATAGGCAGACAAATCTACAGTCAGACACAGAGAGCGACAGAAAGAGATAAGCAGACAAATCTACAGTCAGACACAGATCGCGACAGAAAGAGATAAGCAGACAAATCTACAGTAAGACACAGATAGCGACAGAAAGAGAGGCAGGCCAATCTAAAGTCAGACACAGAGAGCAACGGAAAGAGATAAGCAGACAGATCTACAGTCAGACACAGATAGCGACAGAAAGAGATAGGCAGACAAATCTACAGTCGGACACAGATAGCGACAGAAAGAGATAAGCAGACAAATCTACAGTCAGACACAGATAGCGACAGAAAGAGATAGGCAGACAAATCTACAGTACGACACCGATAGCGACAGAAAGAGATAGGCAGACAAATCTACAGTCAGACGCAGACACTGTGAGAGGCAGATAGACTTACAGTCAGCCACAGACAGTGAGAGAAATAGGTAAGCAGACAAATCTACAGTCAGACACAGAGAGCGACAGAATGAGATAGGCAGACAAATCTACAGTAAGACACAGAGAGCGACAGAAAGAAATAAGCAGACAAATCTACAGTCAGACACAGATAGCGACAGAAAGAGATAGGCAGGTAAATCTACAGTCAGGCACAGATAGTGACAGAAAGAGATAAGGAGACAAATCTACAGTCAGACACAGATCACGACAGAAAGAGATAAGCAGACAAATCTACAGTAAGACACAGATAGCGACAGAAAGAGAGGCAGGCCAATCTAAAGTCAGACACAGAGAGCAACGGAAAGAGATAAGCAGACAGATCTACAGTCAGACACAGATAGCGACAGAAAGAGATAGGCAGACAAATCTACAGTCGGACACAGATAGCGACAGAAAGAGATAAGCAGACAAATCTACAGTCAGACACAGATAGCGACAGAAAGAGATAGGCAGACAAATCTACAGTACGACACCGATAGCGACAGAAAGAGATAGGCAGACAAATCTACAGTCAGACGCAGACACTGTGAGAGGCAGATAGACTTACAGTCAGCCGCAGACAGTGAGAGAAATAGGTAAGCAGACAAATCTACAGTCAGACACAGAGAGCGACAGAATGAGATAGGCAGACAAATCTACAGTAAGACACAGAGAGCGACAGAAAGAAATAAGCAGACAAATCTACAGTCAGACACAGATAGCGACAGAAAGAGATAGGCAGGTAAATCTACAGTCAGGCACAGATAGTGACAGAAAGAGATAAGGAGACAAATCTACAGTCAGACACAGATAGCGACAGAAAGAGATAGGCAGGTAAATCTACAGTCAGACACAGGTAGCGACAGAAAGCGATAGGCAGGCAAATCCACAGTCAGACACAGATAGCGACAGAATCAGATAGGCAGACAAATCCACAGTCAGACACAGAGAGCGACAGAAAGAGATAAGCAGACAAATCTACAGTCAGACACAGAGAGCGACAGAAGGAGATAGGCAGACAAATCTACAGTCAGACACAGAGAGCAAAAGAAAGAGATAAGCAGACAAATCTACAGTCAGACACAGATAGCGACAGAAAGAGATAGGCAGACATATCTACAGTCAGACACAGATAGCGACAGAAAGAGATAAGCAGACAAATCTACAGTCAGACACAGATAGCAACAGAGATAGGCAGACAAATCTACAGTCAGACACTGATAGCGACAGAAAGAGATAAGCAGACAAATCTACAGTCAGACACAGAGAGCGACAGAAAGAGATAGGCAGACAAATCTAAAGTCAGACACAGAGAGCAACGGAAAGAGATAAGCAGACAGATCTACAGTCAGACACAGATAGCGACAGAAAGAGATAGGCAGACAAATCTACAGTCAGACACAGAGAGCGACAGAAAGAGATAAGCAGACAAATCTACAGTCAGACACAGATCGCGACAGAAAGAGATAAGCAGACAAATCTACAGTAAGACACAGATAGCGACAGAAAGAGAGGCAGGCCAATCTAAAGTCAGACACAGAGAGCAACGGAAAGAGATAAGCAGACAGATCTACAGTCAGACACAGATAGCGACAGAAAGAGATAGGCAGACAAATCTACAGTCAGACACAGATAGCGACAGAAAGAGATAAGCAGACAAATCTACAGTCAGACACAGATAGCGACAGAAAGAGATAGGCAGACAAATCTGCAGTCAGACAAAGATAGCGACAGAAAGAGATAGGCTGGCAAATCTACAGTCAGACGCAGACAGTGTGAGAGGCAGATAGACTTACAGTCAGCCACAGACAGTGAGAGAAATAGGTAAGCAGACAAATCTACAGTCAGACACAGAGAGCGACAGAATGAGATAGGCAGACAGATCTACAGTCAGACACAGATAGCAACAGAAAGAGATAAGCAGACAAATCTACAGTCAGACACAGAGAGCGACAGAAAGAGATAGGCAGACAAATCTAAAGTCAGACACAGAGAGCAACGGAAAGAGATAAGCAGACAGATCTACAGTCAGACACAGATAGCGACAGAAAGAGATAGGCAGACAAATCTACAGTCGGACACAGATAGCGACAGAAAGAGATAAGTAGACAAATCTACAGTCAGACACAGATAGCGACAGAATCAGATAGGCAGACAAATCCACAGTCAGACACAGTGAGCGACAGAAAGAGATAAGCAGACAAATCTACAGTCAGACACAGAGAGCGACAGAAGGAGATAGGCAGACAAATCTACAGTCAGACACAGAGAGCAAAAGAAAGAGATAAGCAGACAAATCTACAGTCAGACACTGATAGCGACAGAAAGAGATAGGCAGGTAAATGTACTGTCAGACACAGATAGTGACAGAAAGAGATAAGCAGACAAATCTACAGTCAGACACAGATAGCAACAGAAAGAGATAAGCAGGCAAATCCACAGTCAGACACAGAGAGCGACAGAAACAGATAGGCAGACAAATCTACAGTCAGACACAGATAGCGAAAGAAAGAGATAAGCAGACAAATCTACAGTCAGACACAGATAGCGACAGAAAGAGATTAGCAGACAAATCTACAGTCAGACACAGATAGCAACAGAGATAGGCAGACAAATCTACAGTCAGACACTGATAGCGACAGAAAGAGATAAGCAGACAAATCTACAGTCAGACACAGAGAGCGACAGAAAGAGATAGGCAGACAAATCTAAAGTCAGACACAGAGAGCAACGGAAAGAGATAGGCAGACAAATCTACAGTCAGACACAGAGAGCGACAGAAAGAGATAAGCAGACAAATCTACAGTCAGACACAGATCGCGACAGAAAGAGATAAGCAGACAAATCTACAGTAAGACACAGATAGCGACAGAAAGAGAGGCAGGCCAATCTAAAGTCAGACACAGAGAGCAACGGAAAGAGATAAGCAGACAGATCTACAGTCAGACACAGATAGCGACAGAAAGAGATAGGCAGACAAATCTACAGTCAGACACAGATAGCGACAGAAAGAGATAAGCAGACAAATCTACAGTCAGACACAGATAGCGACAGAAAGAGATAGGCAGACAAATCTGCAGTCAGACAAAGATAGCGACAGAAAGAGATAGGCTGGCAAATCTACAGTCAGACGCAGACAGTGTGAGAGGCAGATAGACTTACAGTCAGCCACAGACAGTGAGAGAAATAGGTAAGCAGACAAATCTACAGTCAGACACAGAGAGCGACAGAATGAGATAGGCAGACAGATCTACAGTCAGACACAGATAGCAACAGAAAGAGATAAGCAGACAAATCTACAGTCAGACACAGAGAGCGACAGAAAGAGATAGGCAGACAAATCTAAAGTCAGACACAGAGAGCAACGGAAAGAGATAAGCAGACAGATCTACAGTCAGACACAGATAGCGACAGAAAGAGATAGGCAGACAAATCTACAGTCGGACACAGATAGCGACAGAAAGAGATAAGTAGACAAATCTACAGTCAGACACAGATAGCGACAGAAAGAGATAGGCAGACAAATCTACAGTACGACACCGATAGCGACAGAAAGAGATAGGCTGGCAAATCTACAGTCAGACGCAGACAGTGTGAGAGGCAGATAGACTTACAGTCAGCCACAGACAGTGAGAGAAATAGGTAAGCAGACAAATCTACAGTCAGACACAGAGAGCGACAGAATGAGATAGGCAGACAAATCTACAGTAAGACACAGAGAGCGACAGAAAGAAATAAGCAGACAAATCTACAGTCAGACACAGATAGCGACAGAAAGAGATAGGCAGGTAAATCTACAGTCAGACACAGATAGTGACAGAAAGAGATAAGGAGACAAATCTACAGTCAGACACAGATAGCGACAGAAAGAGATAGGCAGGTAAATCTACAGTCAGACACAGGTAGCGACAGAAAGCGATAGGCAGGCAAATCCACAGTCAGACACAGATAGCGACAGAAAGAGATAAGCAGACAAATCTACAGTCAGACACAGAGAGCGACAGAAGGAGATAGGCAGACAAATCTACAGTCAGACACAGAGAGCGACAGAAAGAGATAAGCAGACAAATCTACAGTCAGACACAGAGAGCGACAGAAGGAGATAGGCAGACAAATCTACAGTCAGACAAAGAGAGCAAAAGAAAGAGATAAGCAGACAAATCTACAGTCAGACACTGATAGCGACAGAAAGAGATAGGCAGGTAAATCTACTGTCAGACACAGATAGTGACAGAAAGAGATAAGCAGACAAATCTACAGTCAGACACAGATAGCAACAGAAAGAGATAAGCAGACAAATCTACAGTCAGACACAGGTAGCGACAGAAAGAGATAAGCAGACAAATCTACAGTCAGACAAAGATAGCGACAGAAAGAGATAGGCAGGTAAATCTACAGTCAGACACAGGTAGCGACAGAAAGAGATAAGGAGACAAATCTACAGTCAGACACAGATAGCAACAGAAAGAGATAAGCAGACAAATCTACAGTCAGACACAGATAGCGACAGAAAGAGATAAGCCAGCGGTTCTCAACCTTTTTAGTGCGGCGACCCCTTGGTAGCATTTTAAAAGTTGTGGCGACCCCCAACAACAAGATTGATTGAGTTAACCCCCCTCAATGCCCCTCATGATCACTGCATTTTTTTACCATTGCCCATTGTCATGCATTTTCAAATCATAGTTCGAAAACTGCTTTTGGTAATCATTATTTGAGGTTTCCTGGCTCTTGCGATTCTGAGAGCCATATGCCTACTTATTCGGCAGTTCAATTTCATAAGTCTACCTGCTGCAGCTGCTGCTGGAACTCCCCATGTACCTTCTTGGCGTCATCAGCTATGTTCTAAAAATACTGGTCATGCTTTTCTGCATAGTTAGGTTGTTTAGCATCTGAATGGCGCTTCTGTTTATAAAATTTTGTTGGGTTTTATCAGACCGACCGACAAAATGTCGGTTCAAATAAGACATATTGTAGCTTCTCTATCTACCTGCAACTATTAAAGCAATAGGCTACTCTAAGAATTGGCCAATAAATAGTTATTTTATGACACTTATTTCATCCAACTGATTTGTTTTGGGAGGCTATCAATTCCATAAACTTTGTGTTTTTAATGAACGCACCTAGCATGGGAGGGATTTGGGGGGGAATGTGACCCTCCCCATTATCGATTTTTTTCGAATTTCCACGTTGCAATGCAATGGTAGCATTTAAGGCTGTCGTTTTAACAAAATTGCTAATTATTTCAGCTCTGATAGTCGTGGTTTAAGACTTCCAGAGTATCGCCTCCCATTATTTACTTTTTATAATTCCTACACTGCAATGGTCGTCATCTCAACAAACATTTTCCATTATTGCAATGCAGAAAGACATGGCTTAAGACTTCAATAATTCACCTCCCTATAATTATTGCTTTTGTTTTATTTGCACACTAGGCCTAGTGGTAGCACCTAAGCTGTCATCTTAACGAAATTACTCATGATTTCAGTACTCATAGACGTGGTTTAAGACTACAAAAAATATTCTCTCCCCGTTGTTCAATTTTTTACCATACACACGGTAATGATAGACTAATATCTTCAACTGACATTTTAATAAAATTGTTCATTATAAATTTCTACATTTTTATGAAATATTTCTGAAACATTGGGGTATAGGCAGCTCGGCCACACCACAAATTTGGGGGAACGTCCCCTGTAGGCTGTTCCTCAAAGTCTCCGCCCGTGTATACTGTATATGTCTCACTAGCAGAGAGCAGAGATTCTTTTGGCAAACCACGTACCGGGTATTGCTACATTTTTTGGAAGAATGGTAAAAGTTTACATTTTAAAACAAAAGATTAAATTAGCTGCCGCGTTCAAACGAATAAATCATAACGAGAGTATAAGTACAAATTTCTTCTGTGTTATAAGTTGCTATAGTGTAGCGTTGAAATTGCCGGTGCATGAACATTAAATTTTGTGCATCTGTTGAAAAATTCTAAAGGTCCCAGGCGACCCCTGGCAAATCGTCAGGCGACCCCCGTGGGGGTCGCGACCCACAGGTTGAGAACCGCTGAGATAAGCAGACAAATCTACAGTCAGACAAAGATAGCGACAGAAAGAGATAGGCAGGCAAATCCACAGTCAGACACAGAGAGCGACAGAAACAGATAGGCAGACAAATCTACAGTCAGACACAGAGAGCGACAGAAAGAGATAAGCAGACAAATCTACAGTCAGACACAGCGAGCGACAGAAAGAGATAAGCAGACAAATCTACAGTCAGACACAGAAAGCGACAGAAAGAGATAAGCAGACAAATCTACAGTCAGACACAGAGAGTGACAGAAAGAGATAAGCAGACAAATCTACAGTCAGACACAGGGAGCGACAGAAAGAGATAAGCAGACAAATCTACAGTCAGACACAGACAGTGACAGAAAGAGACAAGCAGACAAATCTACAGTCAGACACAGAGAGCGAAAGAAAGAGATAAGCAGACAAATCTACAGTCAGACACTGACAGCGAAAGAAAGAGATAAGCAGACAAATCTATAGTCAGACACAGAGAGCGACAGAAAGAGATAAGCAGACAAATCTACAGTCAGACACAGAGAGCGACAGAAAGAGATAAGCAGACAAATCTACAGTCAGACACAGATAGCGACAGAAAGAGATAAGCAAACAAATCTACAGTCAGACACAGAGAGCGACAGAAAGAGATAGGCAGACAAATCTACAGTCAGACACAGACAGTGTGAGAGGTAGACAGACTTACAGTCAGACAAGGACAGCAAGAGAAGCAGTTTAGTAGATAGACTTACAGTCAGACACAAACAGTGAGAGAAACAGGTAAGCAGACAAATCTACAGTCAGACACAGAGAGCGACAGAAAGAGATAGCAGACAAATCTACAGTCAGACACAGATAGCGACAGAAAGAGATAAGCAGACAAATCCCCAGT
The DNA here is from genome assembly GCA_949752735.1 of Lumbricus terrestris. Taxonomy (NCBI): domain Eukaryota; kingdom Metazoa; phylum Annelida; class Clitellata; order Crassiclitellata; family Lumbricidae; genus Lumbricus; species Lumbricus terrestris. The sequence goes on from OX457040.1 coordinate 31,042,987, forward strand.
CAGACACAGATAGCGACAGAAAGAGATAGGCAGACAAATCTACAGTCAGACACAGAGAGCGACAGAATGAGATAGGCAGACAAATCTACAGTAAGACACAGAGAGCAACAGAAAGAGATAAGCAGACAAATCTACAGTCAGACACAGAGAGCGACAGGAGAGATAGGCACACAAATCTACAGTACGACACAGATAGCGACAGAAAGAGATAAGCAGACAAATCTACACTCAGACACAGATAGCGACAGAAAGAGATAAGCAGACCAATCTATAGTCAGACAAAGATAGTGACAGAAAGAGATAGGCAGACAAATCTACAGTAAGACACAGAGAGCGACAGAAAGAGATAGGCAGACAAATCTACAGTCAGACACACATAGCAACAGAGATAGGCAGACAAATCTACAGTCAGACGCAGATAGCAACAGAAAGAGATAGGCAGACAAATCTACAGTCAGACACAGATAGCGAAAGAAAGAGATAAGCAGACAAATCTATAGTCAGACACAGAGAGCGACAGAAAGAGATAAGCAGACAAATCTACAGTCAGACACAGATAGCAACAGAAAAAGACAAGCAGACAAATCTACAGTCAGACACTGATAGCGACAGAAAGTGTGAGAGGTAGATAGACTTACAGTCAGACAAAGACAGTGAGAGAAACAGATAAGCAGACAGATCTACAGTCAGACGCAGACAGTGTGAGAGGCAGATAGACTTACAGTCAGCCACAGACAGTGAGAGAAATAGGTAAGCAGACAAATCTACAGTCAGACACAGATAGCAACAGAATGAGATAGGCAGACAAATCTACAGTAAGACACAGAGAGCGACAGAAAGAAATAAGCAGACAAATCTACAGTCAGACACTGATAGCGACAGAAAGAGATAGGCAGGTAAATCTACAGTAAGGTGGAGTGAAATTTTTTTTTCTTGAATTTCAAAATGCCTGGGTGCGCGAAAGTTGCATTATGATCTAAGAAGTTCATGTGAAAAATATTTTAAATTTATTCCTTTTTTAAGAGGTGCCCCAACGGCATCATAAATTTGCCATAATTTGTAAAAAAATCGAAATTTTTTATTTTCTTAGTAAAGTTTGTGAACCACTTAACCACATTGCAAAGCAAGTTTTCAAATGATAATAATGCTTTTAAAGAGAATTCTTGTCCAAAATCATTTTATTGTCACATTTAAGTGATTCCAGACTTGCCATAAAATCTACATTTAGGCCTACATAAGCCTATTTTGTCAAAATTTGTCTAATACTTAAATAATAAAAATAGGCCCTATCTTGCTATTTGGGCACTCTAAAATGCTTAATATGTGTAAAAGTATTCATACATTGTCAAGTGCTTTGGTCTATGATTTCAATTAAATGGGTTGTGATTGAGATAAAATTAAAAATTCAAATAAAATGTCTAATAAAATCTAATGAACTTGTCGATAGCATGTTATATTGTTATGTAAAGCATGGTACCATCCAGAAATGTTATGTAAAGCATGGTACCAGCGTAAAAACGCTCAGCAACAAGCATGGCGTCTGCTGTCTGGAAGTGTTGGCATTAACTCTCTTTAAAACACTACGTGTTTAGTGTTTACCTTAATTTTATGGCGACAAGTTGTAGTAGAAATGAATGACATTAAGGCTAAAAGTCTTAGACCGAAAACAAGACAGTTGACAAGATGTCCCGTGTTTGGAGGTTCTTCCAATATGCCGGTAAATATGCTACCAACGTACAACACCGTGATGAAAGCGTATTTATTTAAACGAAACGAACTAAAAGTTACTCCGATTTCAAAGGAACCAATGTTTGCAGAAGTAGCAATCCCGATCGCACTGCAAATAGCAGGTTTGTGGTTGAAGTCTTCAATACCAATAATATCTCATCAAAGGGTAGTAGAGAAGCTAAAACTCTATCATGACAAGTACAGAAACTTGCTCAAACCATACAAATCTCGGAAATACGACCAGAAATACATATCTAAACTTGAAGAATTTGCGAAGCAATCTGAAACTCAATTATTCGATATTGCAGCTTGTAAATGTATGGAAATAAATAATTGCACTTGTGCAAAGGATAGAAAAGTTCCAATGGCAGAACGAAAATTTCTCATTGATCAAAGGAAAACAAGAGCAATGATGATTGGTGGTATTGATGTGAATATGACTAACTCTGTTAAAAGAAGAAAAGCAAGGAAACGCAAAGAAATAGAGAGGGCTACAACAGCCAAGTGTCTTAAACTTTCCGTCACTCACTCACAGCCGGGTAGTTTCAGTTATTTTGACTCAGATATGCCAAATCACAAGAAATCAGATATGAAATTAAGTTCTTCAACAGGTAGTTTCACTGATATGTCAACAGTATTACACAACAAAGAATCAGACGATGAACTGATTACAATTAACTCAAGAAAATGTAAAAGTGCACAAATGCGCTCGGATTTACCTACTTTGGCTCGTGAATGCGACAGACATGGAATTTCTGATCGCTGTGCTGCTTCTCTTGCTACCGCAGTTTTACAGGATGTTGGTGTTGTGCACGACACAGACTTATCTATGGTGATCGATCGCAGCAAAGTTCGAAGAGAAAGATCAAAAGTTCGAAAACGTCTACAGTGCAATTCCGTAAAGCAACTATCTGGATTGTACTTCGATGGACGTAAAGATAGGACCAGAGTGCAAATGAAAAATGGCAAGAAATCGTATCTTAAAATAATTTCTCAAGAGCACATAACACTGGTACTTGAACCGAATTCACAATATCTGGGTCATGTCACTCCTGAGAGTGGATCAGCCAAAAATATTCACACAAGTATCAACAAGTTTCTGTTAGATAACGAAACAGCAACTAAAGATTTAGTTGCTATTGGTTGCGACGGAACCAATGTCAATACTGGTGTAACTGGAGGGATAATACGTCTTTTGGAAATACAACTTGGTAGACCTTTGCATTGGTTTATTTGCATGTTGCATGCCAACGAATTGCCTCTGCGACATCTAATTCAAAGGCTGGATGGCGGAACACAGGGCCCAACACTATTTTCAGGAAACATAGGCAAGGCTCTTGGAAACTGTGAATCATTACCTCTGGTACATTTCAACGCAATTGAGTTCGAGAATTGCCCAGATATGGAAGGTATCGAATTAAGTACCGATCAGCAATATTTGTACAATATATGTAAAGCTGTATCATACGGAATTTGTTCACCAGATCTTGCCTTTCAAAAGCCAGGTCCTGTTTGCCACTCAAGGTGGTTGACAACAGCAAATAGAATTTTGAGATTGTATATAGCAACCGAATGTCCAAGTGAGAATCTTACAACGCTAGCCACGTTTATCATGAAAGTTTATGCACCAGTTTGGTTTCATATCAAGACGAAGTCAGCATGCACTGAAGGCTCTAAGCACTTGTGGAGGATGATAAAATATTCCAGATATCTGCCACAAAATTTACGAGACATTGTGGATGAAGTTATTCAAAGAAATGGATATTTCGGGCATGCAGAAAATATATTGCTTGCAATGTTGACCGACGAAAGATCTCATATCCGTGAATTAGCATACAGAAGAATACTTGCAGCAAGAGTTGAAAATGAATTATCAACAAAAATCAGACAATTTCGAGTACCCTTACTCAACTTTAACTCTGAGGATTATACTGACCTAGTCGAATGGCAAACGATCGATCGATATGAGCCACCTCTCATGAAGCATATTCCGGACAAGGATATTGCAAATTATGTAAAATCAAACAGTGTTGCAGAGGCACATAAAATTGCTCTGTTTCCATGCCACACCCAAGCGACAGAGCGATGCATACGTCTTGTTACAGAAGCTTCGGCAAAAGTCAGTGGTCAGACTGCAAGAGATGGATTTATTCGGGCAGGAATAGCATCAAGACAAATTATGAAAACGTTTAACACTAAATCAGAGTTTCACCTCTATTAGAATAAACTGACAGAAACTTCTTAATGTAGGCCTGAATGAAGGCGAATTTTGGAATATGGAATATGGTAGTTAATTGGAATATGGAATATGGTAGTTAATTCTATCATCATTAAACAGCATTGCAACAATTGGTTATTATCTTAGGTTACCTATGGCCAAAAGTACATTTTCACGAAAAATTGCAAATTTTGTCAAAAATTTTCGATTTTCTTTATAGTTGGGGCACCTCTTAACAAAGGAATTAGTTCAACATATTTTGCAAAACAACTAACCATATCAAAATGCAACTTTTGCACACCCAGGCATTTTTAATTTATGACATAAAATTTTTCACCATTGTATTCACTCCACCTTAATCTACAGTCAGACACAGAGAGCGACAGAAAGAGATAGCAGACAAATCTACAGTCAGACACAGATAGCGACAGAAAGAGATAAGCAGACAGATCTACAGTCAGACACAGATAGCGACAGAAAGAGATAAGCAAACAAATCTACAGTCAGACACAGAGAGCGAAAGAAAGAGATAAGCAGACAAATCTACAGTCAGACACTGACAGCGAAAGAAAGAGATAAGCAGACAAATCTATAGTCAGACACAGAGAGCGACAGAAAGAGATAGGCAGACAAATCTACAGTAAGACACAGAGAGCGACAGAAAGAGATAGGCAGACAAATCTACAGTCAGACACACATAGCAACAGAGATAGGCAGACAAATCTACAGTCAGACGCAGATAGCAACAGAAAGAGATAGGCAGACAAATCTACAGTCAGACACAGATAGCGAAAGAAAGAGATAAGCAGACAAATCTATAGTCAGACACAGAGAGCGACAGAAAGAGATAAGCAGACAAATCTACAGTCAGACACAGATAGCAACAGAAAAAGATAAGCAGACAAATCTACAGTCAGACACAGACAGTGACAGAAAGAGATAAGCAGACAAATCTACAGTCAGACACAGATAGCAACAGAAAAAGATAAGCAGACAAATCTACAGTCAGACACTGATAGCGACAGAAAGTGTGAGAGGTAGATAGACTTACAGTCAGACAAAGACAGTGAGAGAAACAGATAAGCAGGCAGACTTACAGTCAGACACGAGAGTCAGTGAAACAGATAAGCAGACAGATCTACAGTCAGACGCAGACAGTGTGAGAGGCAGATAGACTTACAGTCAGCCACAGACAGTGAGAGAAATAGGTAAGCAGACAAATCTACAGTCAGACACAGATAGCAACAGAATGAGATAAGCAGACAAATCGACAGTCAGACACAGAGAGCGACAGAAAGAGATAAGCAGACAAATCTACAGTCAGACACAGATAGCAACAGAATGAGATAAGCAGACAAATCGACAGTCAGACACAGAGAGCGACAGAAAGAGATAAGCAGACAAATCTACAGTCAGACACTGATAGCGACAGAAAGAGATAGGCAGGTAAATCTACAGTCAGACACAGAGAGCGACAGAAAGAGATAGCAGACAAATCTACAGTCAGACACAGATAGCGACAGAAAGAGATAAGCAGACAGATCTACAGTCAGACACAGATAGCGACAGAAAGAGATAAGCAGACAAATCTACAGTCAGACACAAAGAGCGACAGAAAGAGATAGCAGACAAATCTAAAGTTAGACACAGAAAGCGACAGAAAGAGATAAGCAGACAAATTACAGTCAGACACAGATAGCGACAGAAAGAGATAAGCAGACAGATCTACAGTCAGACACAGATAGCGACAGAAAGAGATAGGCAGACAAATCTACAGTCAGACACAGATAGCAACAGAAAGAGATAAGCAGACAGATGTACAGTCAGACACAGATAGCGAGAGAAAGAGATAAGCTGACAGACCTACAGTCAGACACAGATAGCGACAGAAAGAGATAAGCAGACAGATCTACAGTCAGACCCAGATAGCGACAGAAAGAGATAAGCAGACAGATCTACAGTCAGACCCAGATAGCGACAGAAAGAGATAGGCAGGTAAATCTACAGTCAGACACAGAGAGCGACAGAAAGAGATAAGCAGACAAATCTACAGTCAGACACAGAGAGCGACAGAAAGAGATAAGCAGACAGATCTACAGTCAGACCCAGATAGCGACAGAAAGAGATAGGCAGACAAATCTACAGTCAGACACAGATAGCAACAGAAAGAGATAAGCAGACAAATCTACAGTCAGAAACACAGTATGGCTTACAGTTAGACAAAGACAGTGAGAGAAACAGATAAAAAGACAGACTATACACTGACAGTGGCAGAATCAGATTGCTAGACATACCTACAACCAGATTACCAGAAACAAACACTGAGAGGAGCAGATAACCAGAAAAACCTCGAGTCAGACATAGGCAGTGTGAGAAACAGATAAGTAGACAGAATCATAGTCATACAGGGGTCAGTGTGAGAAACAGAAACCAGCAATTAGTCACAGACAGTGAGAGAAACAGAAATAACAGACAGACGGTAAGACACAGACAGTGAGAGCAAGAGCTAAAGAGACGGAACCAAAGTCAGACAGAGTCAGTGAAAGAAACAGATAGTAGACTTGCAGTAAGACTTAGAGCCAGATAGTGAGACATTAGTCAGACAGATAGATCATAGACATAAAAATTTAGAGAAACAAAGAGACATAGTTGCGGTCAGACACAGAGTGTAAGAGAAACAAGCAGAGAAATGGACAATCAGACACAGACAGTGAGAGAAACAAAGAGACACCTACAGTGGGACACAGTGAGAGAAACAAAGCAGCAGACGCAACCTACAGTCAGACATTGTCAGGTTTCTTTCTCTGCCGCTCTGTTTTCTGTTTCCGGATCACTTGAACTTACCATAGGTCTCTCAGTTTCTGGTTGTTTCAGTGCTGCTGTCGTCATTCTTCACCCTGTTAGTTTTCTAATTACCTGGGTTTTCTTCCAGACTCTATGACTGGATGTTCCTCATGACCATTCTTCCAGTAACTGGAGTTTCAATGCCTCAAGTAATTCTCTTCTAATCATCAACCTTTTCTGTGGTTGGACCAGTGGTCTGGAATTGCCTTCCTTTTGAGCTACGCCTACACATTGGGACTCTACCAGGGACTCTACCAGGATCCTTCCTTGCTCAACTTAAAACTGTTCTTTTTGGGCGCGCTGGAGTCGGGAGCGCCTCTGAGTAGTTTTTTCTTGAAGGAGCGCTATATAAATGTCCGAATGAATGAACGAATGAATCACGCTTGTTAAAATTCAGTTTTACTCATGCACAACTAACAGTAACGGCACAATAGAAGCATTTGATAGATTAGATTATTGATAGCCTTTAGGCTGACACTTTCCTGTTCGCTACCTGTTGCAGCTTCTCCACTCGAGATTTCACCTTTCCTATTCATCTTGGAAATGGAATTGTGACGTACTGAAAGGTGAACATGCTACATGATCTTCCAGCCTATTCGGCTTCATCCTCTACAGTAGTTGCAAAGGGGGGCACAACATTTAGAAAGGTGCTATGTACATTTTTTTAAAGTTCTCTCCAGATATTCTTACGACTGTGTCCCAACAGTACAGAGGAACTGCAGCTGTCACCAGGTGTCGGTCGTTGTTCTCGAGATATTGCAAATGGGGGCACTCTATTTATAAAGGTGTTATGCAAATTTTCTTGAGATATTGCAAAAGGGGAGGGGCACTCCATTTAGAAAGGCATTAAGCAAATTTTCTTAAAGTTCTCTCGAGATATTGCAAAGGGGGCACTCCATTTATAAAGGTGTTATGCAAATTTTCTTAGAGTTCTCTCGAGATATTGCAAAGAGGAGGGAGTACTCCATTTAGAAAGGTGCTATGAACATTTTCTTAAAGTTCTCTCGAGATATTGCAAAGGGGAAGGTGGAACTCCATTTAGAAAGGCTCTTAGATGCAAATTTTCTTAAAGTTCTCTTGAGATATTGCAAAGGGGGAGGGGCACTCCATTTAGAAAGGTGCTAAGCAAATTTTTTTATTAAAGTTCTCTCGAGATTTGAAAATGGGGAGGGCACACCATTTATAAAGGCACTATGCACATTTTTTTTATTAAAGTTCTCTTGAGATATTGCAAAGGGGGCACTCCATTTAGAAAGGTGTTATGCAAATTTTCTTAAAGTTCTCTTGAGATATTGCAAAGGGGAGGGGCACTCCATTTAGAAAGGCACTATGCAAATTTGTTATAGATATTGCAAAGGGGAGGGGCACTCCATTTAGAAAAGCACTATGCAAATTTTGTTATTAATTAAAGTTCTTTCGAGATATTGCAAAGGGGAGGGCACTCCATTTATAAATGTGCTATGCAAATTTTCTCTTTTATATTCTTACGACTGTGTCCCAGCAGTGCAGAGGAACAGCAGCTGTCACCAGGTGTCGGTCGTTGTTCCAGCCACCACTAGCGCCACCTGTCGACTGATGGCGATTTTCTTGAAGGATCGTTGCAACTTCTGATGTCGACAGTGAAGGTCAAAACTTTCGACCTACAACGAAAAATAACAGACAGATGTTATTTAAAGAGGCCGCCAAGTCTGAATGAATTGGGCAGGGTGTGAATTGCCGGGGCGTTCAACCTCCCCCTAGGTAGTCTTTCTTAGGACGCCATAGTAAGATTCTCATTGCATATCCCAAGGCCACACAAATCAACGTCTGACCTGTCCCCGCTCCCTACATGTCCGCTTGAGGTGGATTCAAACCCGTAACCTTCTGCCTGCAAGGCACCAAAGATACCCCTACACCACTGCGCACCTAAGTTATTCAGTTTAAGCAGACTGCGAGCTAGTTCATGGTCTTTAGTTAGGCCAAAGTGAATAATAATGACCAGCTGATGGCCAAAAATATAATTTTATTAGAATAACCAAATATTCACCTCCTCCAACCGTCCTCTCGACTCGAAGAAAGCCACTCGTCTTCCTGTGCAAGCGACGATGTGTAACCTATAATTCAAGAGAAGCAACATACACTTTAAATTGAAATCTAAAATAAAATGTTTTAATGAAAGTAAATTTCTTAACTGCTATTGAAGTCACCGAGTCTCATTAGCTTACACAATATTAGAGTTGCAGAAATATAACTGCGGGATCAACTTATGATGCACTGTGGAGTTGGGGTGGGCAAAAAACACAACCATGGGGCACTAAGATTGATTGAAAGTTTTGAAACCCCCTTCCCTGCATAAACATCTCGCTGATTCTTACCCTGAGTTTATCCAAATGCAATGAAGAATTAAAAGCTTCAATTTTAAAAATACAAACGAGTAAATATTTATATTTTGTGATGCTATAGTATCTTAAATAGGCTACAGCTTCACAAATTAAATTGAAAATTTAAATTGCAAACTTTAATTCACAAATTAGAACTGTGGCGCTACAAAGGCCACCGAGTCTCACTAACTCATAAAAACAAAATTAAAATAAACCAAAAAACTTAATTACCGGTACATCTAGAAAATAAGCTTACAAAAACAATAAATTAAGCCTTTAAGAACACGTAGCGCTGTAGAAATTCCCGAGTCTCGTGGATTGGTAGTTTTAGCTATGGCTAACTGAATCTGAAAGTTGACAATTTCGATTAAAAATTCGATGTTTTGTAGTTATCTGGGTTGATCTCATACCTTTCAACGAAGAATCAAAAGAAACAGCAGTTGGTGCAGCAGAAATCGAATGAAATTCGATGAAGAAAGAGAAATTTAAGAAAATTTCGGAAATGGTGAATTGCGTCTTCCTCGTCCGACAGTAACAGTTCCCACAAATCAAATCGCGACAATGCGATGACGTCCACCAAAGATTTTAACTGTTAAAATCTTTGACGTCCACTGTCCAGTGTTGCCACTGAGGTTTCATAAATAAACCCAGATTTCCTTCAGAAAAACCCCAGAAAAACCAGACTAGGCCCTATACTATTCATCTAAGCTACTTTAAAAGGCCGCCGCTCTCCTATGTTCAAATTAAGTTGATTTTCGCTTGTTCGTGCGAGGGTTAACAAAATGTTCGTCAAAAGAGTCTAATAAAATGTAATTACCACTTTAAAAATATCAATTGTTAAAATTGTCAGAGACTCGGCATCCTTAATGACACTAAGGAGGACAAGACAAGGCTCAGCAAATTTCTACAAAGAACTAGGAGAATGGGCTACCCACCAGACAATACGCCAGACGTCTCGGACATATGGTTCGCGAAGCTGATGACAAGCTGCTTGCGTCAGTCTGCAGGAATTCATTCCATGTCCTGCGTAGTTTGTTTCCGTCTGTAATAAAGCGTCGCTGCGGTCTGCCACGACCGTCTGATTTTGATTCAGACGGTCGTGCGTCTGCGCCCGAGATCTCATAACTTTGAATTGCCAACTAAAGATGATAAGAACTTCATACCTAGAGTACTTTACAATAACTTAAAACAAATGATAAAAATAAGCGATTAGTTTAATATTAATAAATAAAGCAACTCTTGAACAATGTACAAATTTTTTTTATATAATTATTTTTCTGTTCATCTTGTAACTGTGTTGCGGCTTGTCAACCTGATTTCTGATTAAACGAATATATACAATATATATATATATATTTATATATATACTAAGCTTAATCGATATATTCGTGTGCGCATGCGCAGCGGGTCGAGCTTACCAGAATTGTAAACACATAACACACACCCCTTACGTTTACGAGGTCTTAATTAAAGTTGTCCGAAGTTTCCAGCCAAATTTTCTTAATACATAAACAATCCAACGTTTTGACCATCTAGAATATTAATGCTCTGCAACAACTAGGCTATTATACCATGATTATACCATCAGAAGATTGACCTGACCAGCTGACCTACAGTGTATAACTGTGTGTAGGCCTATGTGCACATATATATGTATATATATATATATGTATATATATGTATATATATGTATATATATGCAATTATTGATGCCAAAACAGCTTAACACGGAGAGAGGAGTGACCTGACGTATTTTGAGATGTCAAAATGGTTTATTTCTGTGCATAGCCATTCTTCAGGTTATAAAATATTTGTGAATTGACAACGTGAGATCTTGATTGTGGAGTTTAAAATTAAAATTAGTGGGAAAAGTATCTAGCCTATTACAGCCATTAATTTTACATTGAAATTCAGAGAATATTCATGTGTTGTAATAAATACAAAATGTAGGCTAAACTCACCAAAATAAACCCAGATTTTGCCCCCAAACCCCAGAAACCCAGACGAAGGCCAAAAACCAGATCTAGTGGGAAAAACTCAGCTGTGGCATCACTGATGACGTCATTTTGGCCTTTATTCATTTGTTGGGAGTTTATATAGAGCATATACACGGAACTGACTGTAGAATACCAAAACAAATTTTGTCCAGGGTAACGGCCTCTGTTGTCATCAAGGGCGGATACAGAAATTTCGAAGGGGGTGCCAAAGGCCTACGGAACTACTCATTGGGGAGGCACGTCTACTTTCCGAGCAAAATAGCTGGACAAAATTTAAGAAATTTCTAAATGGGTGCCATGGCCGGATTGGCGCCCCTCTGGATCCACTCCTGGTTGTCATAAACGGTAGACCCTGGCATATATAGGTGCAATCACGTCCTAAAAGTGGGGGGGACCATAATAAATCACGTCCCAAAAGTTGGGGGACCTAAATAATAAAGTTAGGGGACCACTCAAAAATTGGGGGACGCGTCCCGTGGGTCCCATAGGGCGGTTGCGCCTATGGACCCTGGTCAAATCTGGATCCATCCATCGAACTGACTGGGGGCTCATCATTATTAGGCTCCATTATCTCTGTAGCCTACAACTGTAGACTAGGTCTATGTGTATAGCAAGTCTGTTTGAAATACATACAAGCAAGTAGGCCAATGCACATTTTACAGAAGTTTTACCGACCAGTAGGCCTACTCCTACATTAATTTTGGCATTGTATTATAATGCAGATGAATCCTTCGATGCTGTTAGTCTTAGCGACCCCGCATTATTATTATGTTCGTTTAATCATAGGCGCAACCATCCTATGGGACCCACGGGACGCGTCCCCCGAACTTTTGAGTGGTCCCTAACTTTATTATTATGGTCCCCCCAACTTTTAGGACGTGATTCATTATGGTCCCTCCCAACTTTTAGGACGTGATTGCACCTATGCGTTTAATGGTAACAAAACTGATATACACACCCCCCATCAGGTACAAAAAACAGTTGATCAAATAATACCTATAGTATGTCTTTAGCCGTGTGTGTTGGATTTGTCTTGGAATGCGAGCATAAAATGACAGAAATTACCGAAAGAATGATTCTATGCTTATAGTCTTACTAGGCTAATGAGATTGGACAATTTATTATCATTAATGAGCATAGGATGCATTTCTATGCAAAACCCCGAGAGATGTACTGTCTGTCATCTTTGGTTGGCAATACAAAGTTGTGAGGGCGTGACCTCAATTGGTAGGGATGATCAGCAACCGGCGGTGGATAAGCCGTCGAAGAACATAGAAGTCCTTCATGATCTTTTCCAATCTGAACGGATAGCTGGTTATTCACTTAAGCCTTTCTTTCAGGGTATAGATTGTATAGATGGTTATTCATTTAGGTCCTATATGAATAACCATCTATACCCTGAAAGAAAGGCTTAAAGGAATAAATTTTAGGCTTTGCTCTCAGCCCAAAGATACCACACTGTGATTCAGTGTTTAATCTAGTCCCCCTCCGCTGGGGGGGGAATTGAGGTTTCTGGGGGGAGACAATTAAGCATTCGAAGGACGCTCGTGATGCGCGTAGCGCAGAGACTGGGAGGGGGAGGGGTATGGGGAGGGGATGTGCCCCTCCCCACCAGAAACTTTTTGAATTTCCACATTGCAATGGCAGCATTTTAAGGTGTCGTCTTAACAAAATAGCTGTACTTTTTCAGTGACCCATCAGAAATTTGTTGAATTTCAACATTGCAATGGCAACATTTTAAGGTATCACCTTGACAAAATGGCTGTACCTTTTCAGTGACCAATTAGAAACTTTTTGAATTTCAACATTGCAATACAAGCATTTTAAGGTGTCGTCTTTGCAAAATAGCTATACTTTTTCAGTGACTCATTAGAAACTTTTTGAATTTCAACATTGCAATGGCAGCATTTTAAGAGGCCATTTTGACAAAATAGTTGTACTTTAGACCCATTAGAAACTTTTTGAATTTCCACATTACAATGGCAGCATTTTAAGGTGTCGTCTTAAAAAAATAGCTGTACTTTTTCAGTTGTCCATTAGAAACTTTTTGAATTTCAACATTGCATTGGCAGCATTTTAAGAGGTCATCTTCACAAAATAGCTGTACTTTTTCAGTGACCCATTAGAACCTTTTTGAATTTCCACATTGCAATGGCAGCATTTTAAGGTGTCATCTTGACAAAATGGCTGTGCTTTTTCAGTGACAATTAGAAACTTTTTGAATTTCAACATTGCAATAGCAGCATTTTAAGGTGTCGTCTTTACAAAATATCTGTACTTTTTCAGTGACCCATTAGAAACTTTTTGAATTTCCACATTGCAATGGCTGCATTTTAAGGTGTCATCTTAACATGATAGTATCATATATTATAGTAGTAAATAATGTCAATTATAATCATCTAATAATAAATAATATCACGGTATATTATAAACACTTCATGTAAACAATAATGAAAACAGTAACTAAAAACCAATATCATTTCGTCAAATTTTTCTGGGGGGGAAATGTCAATCCTGGGGGGGGAACTTTCCCCCCCCAGAGACGTCTAGATTAAACACTGACTGTGATTGAATGATTGCAATTTGCAAAGGGATTTATCACATGGGCGCTGTATGTTTGAGACTTATTTGAGACCAATATTTCAGTAATGAAACTCAACTTTCTGATTTAATTTGCAACTTTAATTGTCAATTACTACTTTGATACATATATTATAACGATGCTTCATGTCCCAATGTGCATTTGCAAGTGGCGAATTGAAAAAATATTTTCTTACACACACATACATACACACATACGCACATATATACATACATACGTACATAGGCGTAGGGGACATTTCAGCATTGGGGGGGGCAAAAATTTTACTTTTGCCCGAAAAATTAAACCCGGAATAATTGACGTCGTGCACACATAGCCATCTTTGTTCTTGCACCCACACCCGGGGACAAGGGGCAAATACACCGGGGCCCGGCCATATTATAGGGACCAGGCTGGGTAATTTTAGGCATATATGCAAATTTATTATGTGGTCTATGTATATATTCCTGACGCTTAGCCAGTTCAAACTTCACATGAGAAACTTATTAAATTCATAATTATTGTAGATTGCTTTGTATTGTATCTAATCATTTACAAAGCGACTCTAGTAGGGTGAACCGTTCAGAGGCGCTCCTAGTGCGCAAAACGGCGCTCGAATAGGCAGGTTTTAAGATGAGAGAATGAAGAAGAGAGACTGCCACAGAAAGTGTATAGAGCGAACGCAAAGAGAAAGCTCATTTCAAAGAGAAGGACCAATTGAGGCAAATGATGAAGACTGAGCCATAGCAGTTATAGAAGGAGGAAGCAAGAGTCAAGTCTGTTGGATGAACGAAGTGGACGGTAGGCCTAATTGGAGGAAGATGAGTGAGGCCTTAGTATAATGTCGGTCAGATATTTGGGGCAAACCCCGCTGAGCCTTGAAGATCAGAGTGAGGAATTTCGTAATCGTAATCGTAATATCCTAATTTCTAAAGCGCCACTCGAAAGCCAAGCACGGGGCACCGGCTTATTCACGAGCGCTTTAGCAATTTAGATTGTATGTGAGCACGGAGAGGAAGCCAATGGCGGAGACAGAACAGCGAAAGATCTCGAGACATCTTAAATGAAAATAAGAGGAACGTGTGCTTTTGGAAATGTGCTCAGTTAAGGTATTATCCTTCCCGTAATATAAGTGAGCTATCAAGTGCAACACCCTGATCCCGCACACTTGACCAGAAGGAAAAGATTGTAAATATTCAGAGAGCAAACCAAGATCTGCAAGTTCAATGTTGATAATCGCAAGATTATCGTGTCTATTTTGCCTCATGACCAGTAGAAATTTCGATGTCATTCAGATAGTGAATTCCGTGTTCTGCTGCACTTTGCTTGCATGCTGTGAATTTCCACAAATGACACGAATAATCGCAATTTTCGGTCAAATTTCGACTCTTGAATTTGCTGCAACTCTAGCCATTATTTACCGTGAATTCAGAATTTTTTCGGGAATTTCTGCCATCCATAGTTAGTTGTTGGGAGCTAATATCTAACTCGATTCGGGCAAGATTTTCGGACAAATTTTGTCTCTTGAATTTGTTTCGATTCTCGCCATTATTTACAAAATGCTACCGTGAATTCAGAATTTTTCGTCAATTTCTGCTATCAATGGTTGTGAGTCAATATCTAACTCGATTCGGGCAAGATTTTCGGGCAAATTTCGGCTCTTGAATTTTGTGCATGCTATTCTCGTTATTAAGCTTATTTATAAAATGCTACCGTGAATTCAGAACTTTTTCGGGAATTTCTGCCATCCACAGTTAGTTGTTGTGAGCTAATATCTTAACTCGATTCGGGCAAGATGGAACTGGGAGATAATGTGGAGTTCTAGAGAACGTTGAACTTCAAGAAGTTTGGTTGATATTTTCCCGGGTCTACTTGCCCGAAAAAACAGACTTGCCCGAAATTTGGGGGGGCATTTGCCCCCTCTGGACCCCCGTCTCCTACGCCTATGCATACGTACATATGCACATACATGCATACAAAAGTTGAACTCATCCAGTTATTAACAGTGTTAATTATAATAGCACATTATTGTTTAGACTCAAAACATTTTAAAAAAATGCCAAGTGCTGTCATGCAGTGAAAAACAACCAGGCTCAATCCCTCTTATTCAACTCCCTGGCCAGTTTTATATCAGATTTAGTTCATTTCTGATTCCTTGGCTTTTTACTATAGTAGGATCAATCCGGAATATGGATAGAAGCCGCTGCTGTCACAAATCTGACCATTTACACATGCACCAGTCAAATGCGATTTTAACAACACTCTAATCGTAATGAATCTAAAATTGTGCATTGCCCCATTGGTTGAAGCATTTCCTTGTTAATGATCCAGAACGTCCAGACTTATAGTCCAATACTGTTATAGAAAGACAGGACGATACTGCATTGGGATTAATAATTATTGCAGAAGATGGAGTTAACATGCACAATTATAAGTTTCAGCCAACCTCAGGCATTTATTACAAAAACAATACATATCCATGAATGTTCTTCCTACAGTGGTATCGGTCAGAGCAGACATTAGCGTTAAAGTGCAAACACAAGGAGTAGACAAGAGACCACACTAAAAGAACATCAAACGCTACAACACAAGTGTTGACAGTCTTAAAGCTCTGTTTATGACATCAAAGCGGAAAATTTGAGGTGATAGGTTGCTATTCAGAAAACTTCAGATGACGATCGAGTACTTGATGACGGCAGAAGCACATCACGTTTCTTTCTTGTTGCTAACATCTAAGTTCAAAAGCAACACAAGTCAGCTAAAGTCATTTAAATCAACACAGTCATCTAAAGTCATAATCAACACAAGTGATCTAAAATCCTAACACAAGTAGGGTCGCCAGTGTGGGCCCGGGTGCTGTGATTACCTTCCAATGCCCCCTTCTGACAATCCACCGGTTCACCACCCACATATTTATGACTGCGAGCGCCTCAAAACTGCATCACCCTCAGCACCCACCTTAATTCGGGCCAACCCAAGTCATCAAAGTCATATCAAATCAAAACAAGATTAGTAAAATTACCTCATTTTTCAAGGCCGTGTATATTTTGAGATTTTCAGTCTATGGCCCAAATTAACTAGATCTACGGACTTTCACCTACGAGAGGGTCTGTTGAAGGTGCGCTACATAAATTATCGGTAGGCTGCCCTTTGCTCAATAATAATAATTATAATTAATAACAATAATAATATAAATAATAATAATAATAAAAAAATAATAATAATAAAGGAATTTTCTCGTCAAATCCCTGAAGACGAGGTCTGACAATTCTGGACTAGAACAAAATTTAAAAATAAATAATAAAATAATAATAATTATTGCCATTACTACCCCTACCATTACTACCACTACTCCTACTGCCGCTGCCGCTGCTGCTGCTGCTGGTGGTGGTGGTGGTGGTGGTGGTGATGATGATGATGATGATGATGATGATGATGATGATGATGATGATGATTGATGATGATGATGATGATGATGATGATGATGATGATGATGATGATGATGATGATGATGATGATGATGATGATGATGATGATGATGATGATGATGATGATGACGACGATGATGATGATGATGATGCATGATGATCTCTGCCCGTCCTAAGACGACTAAAATATTATATTTGAAAATATGTTTATTCCAACGCTGTGCCATCAGGTCTACATGTGCCAAAGCAAGCACAATGCAAACAATTTAACTAAAACGTCAAATCAGCACCAAGCTAAACAATGATTCCGAACTTAATTCTGACTCTCGCTTGTTGGTCGCTGTTGTGTTTAAATATTAAACTTAACGATCGGAATTTATAAACAAGTACCTTGAACGCCCTTGACTTAAACATGTCAATAGGTCACATCGTCTAATTTTCATAATTTATTCAATAATGTAGGCGGTAATAGAGAACGCTCTAAATATGGAAAACCGTTATGCATAAACCAAATATCTGCATCGAAGACGCAAGTTTAGTGTACATCTGGCATATCGTAATCTCGAGAAGTCTTCTACAGCGCCCACAAAAGCCAAGTCGCGGGAACCAGCTTATTCACAGGCGCTTAATCCAAAAAAAATCGATTGGCAGCGGGTCAATTCCGGAGAGTCAGGCAGGCATAGTGGGAACCTCAAATGCTGTCTGTCTGTGTCTGTCTTCTGTCTGTCGTCTATATTTTATATGGGATGGATACAATTTGACCAGGGTCTATGACAACAGAGGTCGTTACCCTGGACAGAAATTTGCTCGGCATATTACAGCAATTAAGAGCTATATTTTATATACAATATACATAGCATTTTATATTTGCAGCTAGGCATAATGTTGAAGCTCCTGATGGATAGTTTTATGATAATAATATTATTATAATGTTTGTAATTATTATTATATAATTTAAAATTACTGAATAATAATAATAGAATAGGGCTAAAGGCCTAACTCTTATCTTTGGACTAGGAAGACCTCCGTCACCCTCCGTCACCCTCCGTCACCCTGTTACACTGTAGGCCTAGATACCCTGGAGAGCGAATGAATTTATAGACATAGACATAGACATAGTTTTATTGATCCCAACAATTGTACATGTATGTTTAACAAAGTATAGATATAATTCACAATAAGAAAATACTCAAAGTGAATAGGTATTATAAGAGTGAGGGAGCAAATAGGCACACCAAAAGGGACAAGTCCCGCTAAGCAGGGGCCTAATTAACAAAGTGAAGTGAGAAAGTGAAAGCTGAAGGGAGAATTTTAATGCAGAGATATTACTTAACTAGGGAAAGAAAAAAATTATTATAAAAAAACTAATGTAATAAACACTACATGAAAAGTTCAGAGAAGGAACAAAATAAAAGCAAAAGCAATCAAACAAATCAACATTAGCATGGGTAACCCCTCATGCTATTAACAGAAAACATTACATAATGTATACACACGTAACAAGTGTTTAAAGTGAGTTAAGTTAGTAGCCTTATGAATGTGAATCGGAATTTTATTCCATATGACAGGGCCTTGGAATTTAATGGAAAATTTCCGAACATTTGTTTTTGCAAAAATAATACTGAAGTCTCTATTACCTCTAGTGAGTCCAGAATGCAATGCAGGAGAGAAGTAGGAAGCAAAGGAAGAAGGGAGGAGGTTATTGATGTATTGATACATAAATTGAGATGTCTGTTCAAATCTAATCTGCTTAATATTTAGGAGTTTATGCTCAGCAAATAGGGGACCAGTATGACAGTTAACAGTGGATTTAGTGATAACTCGTATGGCTTTTTTTGCAAGGTCATTAAAACATCAATATCAATATTGAACCTATCAACTCCCTTACAAATAACTCCCATTACAAATTAATTAACAAAGTGAAGTGTGCGTTTAGTAAGTTTATGTTTCACTTAGCCTATGTTTCACTTTTACTTGAAATTTTGCAATGTGAAGGTTTTATAGTAAAGTAATTTGTAATGGGAGTTATTTGTAAGGGAGTTGATAGGTTCAATATTGATATTGAATTAATAGATGAATGAATTAATTGACAATTAATTGTCTTGCTTTTACTTGAAGTTTTATACCGAGGCTATCCATCTCTTTTATCGAAAACTGGATTGAGCATTAAATTTTAGCAGTGTGCGTTTAGTAAGTTTATGTTTCACTTAGCCTATGTTTCACTTTCAACCAACGACCTAGTTTCAACTGCTGTGCGCTCCATACGTTGTGCATATTCTGATACGCCAATGGGCGGAGCTTCCGAAGGCAGAGGAGACGGGCGTTCATGTTAATTAAGGCGGAGTAGGTTTGTAAATATGGCCGAACATTATTATTATGGCAGTCGGTGTTTACCAAGCTTTGTCCTCGTCTTACTCTCATGCTAGTTGATGTCGCAACACAGGCTTTTCTCTGCTGATGCCTTTGGACTCGATCATCCGCACAAGTTACTCGGATCCAAGCCTTCGATAGCTGTGAAAAGGGTTTTTACGGTGGTTCGTTGTCGGACAAACGTGGCCTATACTAACCTACCGGGTGTTTATCGATATCCGAGGCTCTAATTCGCTGCCCTCTGCGGAGAAACCAAACGAAAAACACAATCGTTGCCTGTCAGATCAAAGGTCCTTTTCTGGTCTGCATAGCAAATTGATTCTGAATTGAGGTAGGATGTTTAAACTGCCGATGTGCTTTGCATGTGTACGCTTTCTGTTAAGGCTGAGAAGCTTAGCGATGAGGTCAAGGTTAAATCGTTATGCATAGAAATATTGCAGGACTTGGTGCATGAAAGTTGCAAAATATAGGCTATGGGCAGTGAAATACCTGTAAAAGAATAGTGATTTTTGCACTATGGGGCAAATTTTGCAATGTGAAGGTTTTATAGTAAAGTAATTTGTAATGGGAGTTATTTGTAAGGGAGTTGATAGGAATGTTTTTTAACCTTCACAAGTTCACAGTAAATTTCATTCATTGCATATGTAAGTTGCGTAGAAATGTCAGAAAAGGCGGGCAAGAGAGAAAACCTGCAATCTCAGCTTGGGCATCTGCAACCTTGGTAAATATGATAATGTACATAGCATGAACTTTAAATATCTGTGTCCGCTCTAACATTGCTTGGGGGGTCCCGTAGCTCAGTGGTGAGAGCGCTGGTCGTTAAACCGAGAGTCAGCCGCGCGGACCCGGGTTCAAGCCTCGCTCATGGCAAAAAATTTATTTGAATTTTCTGTTAGCTGGCGCTTTGCTGATGTGTTGCTTGACTCGGGTTCTGCTAAAAATAAAGATAGCCCCTCCCACTTCTGGCTTGGCCGACCAGAAGTGATCCAGTAATTAGGCCATTAGTTAAGTTACCGAACCCACTGCTGTAAAGCCGATCTGCGTGTCGTGCTACAGTGGGCCGTATTTCGTATAACATGTACTTGTGATCGTTCTGCGGTGTGTCAGATTGAGTTATTAAAAAGAAAATATTATTAGAAGAAAATATTATTATTATTATTATTAATACACTCAAGTGAAAGTTGTTTCAGAAGGTGAGTAAATGCCATTTTGGTATATCAATGATATTAGGCATTATCATGGACAGGGTAAATTACTAAAGTGTTGTTTAAGAGTTAAGTGCAGACCTTATATACGACAGATGCATCCATGAGAATAATTGGCTAGACATAGAAAGAATAATTTAATATTTCTATGCAGTCGTCGTTGGCTATCAATTTGACTGTGATGTTCATTTTCGTAAAGTACATAATGTTTTTATAATTCTTGCAAATATGGACTCCACATCTGAATGAGTAGGCTACATATGCATTTCGGAACTTTCAAGTTCTGTGCTGAATGTCATGCATGTAAGTTTGTGATCACATGCAACCATATAAATCTGGTCCACCTGTTAGAGATGGTAAGATTTCATGCAGCTTTTTTTGTATACTGTTACCCATGGAAACACAAATGGCAGGCATGAAATGTCATTATCTACTGAAGGCAGCATGATTAAAGTCCGGGGTCACATCATCGTTCAATCACAGATGGGTTTTACATCGAACACTCTGGCCACAGACATGTTCCTGACCGGGTGGTTCAAGAGACGGATGCGATACTCTGCCATTTATCTGCTTTGCATTCATGGATGCTGATTTTATCGTGTGCCATGACCAGTGTATAGTGCGTAACTGCGCATTGCTAAAATTCCTAATTCTCATGATTGCATGGTTCAGGAGCACTGACTGATGTTTCAGATGTGAGCCCAGGGTTTAAAGTGGGTGGGAATGGCATTCCCACTACTCTCAAAATTCTTGGCCTATGTTCCCACTGCTCACCATGCATGGAACCCTGAAAACATGTGCGTTCTAGTAAAACTTCTTCAGCGTTCCCACTGCTCGCCCAAACCATTTTAACCACTGTATGAGCCCATTACTACTGTCAGCACTAAGGCACTTGTTGATGAAATTTTGTCCTTAATTGGTTGTAGCGTCATTTAGGCTAGTGTGCAGAGCGCCTCTGAGTAGTTTCTCATTAGGTAGTGTTTCTCTGATTGCTGGATGTTGGGATTGATTTTTAAAAAGACTCTGTTTTTGTGATGAATTTTAGTTGTCCTGTCCAACCTCTTGGCCTTAGAAAGTCTACATTTTCCTCAGGCAGTTTACATTGAAAATCAGCCTTCATCTCTAAGATGTCCGATACAACGAATGAGAATGAATCTAATTCCAATGGCAATAAGGAATCGGGGAACGGGAAGGCAAGTACGTCTGAATCAGAGGACCGCAACGACCTACATGAAATCAGTGACCAGAGGAGCGAGTCAGGCAGGAGCGAGTCAGGCAGGAGTGAGTCCGGCAGGAGCGAGTCAGGGAGGCGTCTAGCAACGTTTTCACTTTCGATGAGCGACTGCGAATACGCCAGCGACGATGCTCGATCAAACGCCAGTACTCTCGACCAGGAAGACGACGATGATGAGGAGGAGCCAAAGGAATCCGACCGAAGAATGTGGATGCGGCAGCGGGAACTGCGGCTCAGCCTCATCCTCGGCATTTCCGCTGACGAGAGATGCGAAAAGCAGCTGGCAATGCGACAAGATGACGACGACGGCGACAGCTTTCCTGACTTCGACAGACTTGACGTAAGACCAGCCGAAACAAGCCAAGACGATCGAAACAGCAGAGCGCTGGAAACTAAGGGTGAAAGCAGCCAACTCAACACAACCTATCACGAAGATCGGGAATTCGACTTTCTTCGATCGGCGAACATGAGACGTTGCTCATCGCTCAAGACGAACAAGACGCCGCCAGGAACCCCGCATCGCAAGAAAGCCGTCCGATTTGCCGACGTGCTCGGTCTTGACCTTGCGTCCGTGCGACATATTATAAATCTTGACGAGCCGCCGATCGTGCCGCCGTCGGCAATGCGGGATCTTGATCTGCACGATAGAAGAGATGACCGTCATCCAATTCTCATCCAGGTTCGTCATCTATGCACGTGTTTCTCTCAGCCAGGATGCAGCCCGGATTTCATACGACGAGTCCAGGAGCGTAAGGTGTCGCTGGAGACGTGCGTTGTCGAGGACAAAGACGTCACGGTGAGTGGTTTAATTCGTGTGGCGAACATTGCTTACCACAAAAGCGTGATAGTGCGTCACACCGTGAACGGATGGATGACGTACACCGACGATGCCGCTGCCTACGTGTCGGGATCGAGTGACGGAGCGACCGATCGATTCTCGTTCACGATTCACCTTCCGGAATATTTCGGATTCGGCAGCCGGCTCGAATTCTCCGTCATGTTTTCCACCGGCGATCAGCAATTCTGGGACAGCAATTTTGGAAGCAACTACCGGGTGGAATGCTATTTCAACATGGAACCCTACTCAGAGTCAGAACAGTCTGCTGCAAATAGATTTTACTGATTCAGTGAAAGATACTTATCATGCGCCACATTTCGAAGTATGATTTCGGCTTTAACCAGACACGTGCAGACAATAGAGTTCAGACATCCTAGTTTTTTTCGTTCATGTTTCGTTGTTCGTTAAGATTTGGTTTTGTTTCAATAATGTACGAGGTGTGTGTGGTAGATTATTTGCTGAAATCATGGCCAAAGCGGCAGTATTATCAGAGTAAACTTTCCAGAACTTTATTTTACTTGATCCATATGGTTACATTTAGGTATTTATGTGAATGATTTTTTTTTCTTTGTTTCGTAGAATATACGATGTTGGATGTAGAATATTCAATTAATGGTGCATTGAGCTATGTTGTTAAAATTGTTGTGTGAATGTAATTTAGTAAAAGTAAACCGAACTTTACATACTTTCGTAAAAGTAAGGGTCCGTACCACAAATTTTACTTGAGTAAAAGTAAACAAGCATGCTTCCAAATAATATTTTTGGAGTTAAACGTAAAAGTACTCAGTCTTGTTTGTATAGTTCAGTCCACTGCTTACATGCTTTCAAAAGGACTTTAAATATGTGTAAAAATACTTTTCATTCAATAGAGTGCATTTATGGTTCATGGCTGAAAAATCAACTGCTGTTTTGGCAGGAAACGAAGTGCTCAACCTAATAAATAGTTCTTTCATATCAGGCTAGGCTGCAATGCTGTAAGTTTCATGAGTTTTCGTCTGCAGGTATTGTACATCTTTTGTCATCAGGTACTATGAGAAGAACTGTTATTCTTTCTTGCACAGATTCCTTTGTCATCTTCATTGGACTATTATCAACTGTAATCTCAAGACTCTTGTCCAACAGCGTTTGGCTTCTGTCTGTCCAGTCTGTATGGAACTTGGGAGTGCAAAATTGCAGCTGTGATTGCTTCAGGATACCACTTATAAGGATATGTGGCAAGAGGTGTGCAAGACAAGGCCGTAGCTAGGAGGTGTTTTGGGTGTTTGAACACTCCCCGAAATGAAATAATGTTACCATGAAGTAATGCATTTACTAACACAATCATGATGTAAGGACTAAGTGGATTTCATTTTGAAGCTCTTATTTCTATGTGACATTTTACAATGAATTAAAATATCCTCCAAACCCATTAGTCCGTTGATTCGGTTGCTTATCGGCTTGCTCAAGGTCGAACAAACACCCCCCCCAATAAAATTCTGGCTACGGCCTTGGTGCGAGAATGCGAGTTGCTGTCTTTTCCATCTTTTCAATGAGACTTTCGCAAAGTCAATCAATCAATCAATCAAATAGTTTAAGTCTGGTTATTGCTTGAAGGAGGTGATCTGTGAGCACCTTTTGCTACCTGCAGTACAGTGTGTTCAAAACATAACCAAAAGGTTTCATTAGATGGGCATAATAATATCTTTAACCCTCATCCGAACAAGGGGGGTCTGGCCAGACCCCCCTCCATATATTTGCTGCATAACTTTTGTAGGAGTGATATTTTCTCAGATTGCTTTTATGACTTTGTTCCTATATTAATGAGCTACAGTTAGCACATCTAAACGTCCAAATCGATTTAGTGATATGGAAGTTATGAAGATAATACTGACCGAGACTACAATGATGACAGTTTGGACAGTGAGAGCAACAATAAAGAATGTGAATATGAAGAGATGCCAATGCCTGAAGAACACCATTCAGATGTTTCTTATGATGAAGACAATGTTGAAATTGAAGATGATGATAAACACGATGATGAGACTGGACCTGATAGTGAAGATAATGATGACGAAATTGTCTATACTATTGAAGCCGAGAGACCTAAATATGTACAAGTAAATATCCACATAATTTTTGGCGGTCAAAAGCAATGCCAATAGGACGTGCTCTGCTGCACAATGCAGTAAAAGAAGATACGGAATAAAATAATACGGATACATTGAGAATATTCAAGATAGTTTTGACAGTTTTATAACAGCCGAGATGAAAGACATCATCATTCGACATACAAACCCGAAAGCAACAGCCAACGGACTATGCACGATAAGCTTACATGCTTACATTTTAGGTTTAGTCCTATTCCATTATTTGTTATAGATATTTTCTAGAAAAGTCATGCTGACTCTGATCATAAGAGTATTCAGTACTAATTTCACTAAAATTATGGTTTCTTTATTTTGATTTCCAAATTTATATACATAGAATACTATTGCGACGATGAACATGTATGGCAAACCGTGGCAATTAATGTAAATAAACATTTAATTTAAAATTCATCATAAAACTTATTTATGTTGCATAAAGAGACTGATACATTGTTGTTTTGAGTTACTCTGATATCATCTTACAAAATTGGAACATAAAAATTACTATTTCCTATGAAAAACCCACATCAAAACGGGGGGTCTGGCCAGACCCCCCCTTGTTCAAATTAAGTTGCATTTTAGCTTGTTCGGATGAGGGTTAAAAAAATTCCTCATCTGTACTTGGTCTTTGAATTTCGAGTTTACTGCAAAGATCATTTATTTGAATTGAATTTGCTTAGCTCTGTTAACAATCTCACTGGGCTCTCTCCAGTGTCCACTGTCAGAAATACAGAGTTTTGCCATGTCTCGTTTGGTTTCATCAAGCCCAATTCATACATTTCGAACACTTGATCAGCAGCTATAATTATGCTGATCGTTCAAGTTATTCTGAAGGTCTTGACATTTCGCAAAATGGACTTTTTGACAGTTTCGTGTAGACCAAATCACTTTCGTCTTTGTCCACATCAGTTGTGCACACAAGGTTCAAGATAACGCCGATGTCAAGGAAGCTCACAGACATGATTTTTACTATTGTTGAAAGCATCTTTGATGTTTATCACCTCGACTGCTTTTTATTAAACTCATCAATTGCATTATTGTCTGCGTCTTATAATTATCTTTAGGCTATACAAAATGGCTTTAACAAAATATAATCCATTAAATTTTCATAAGGCAAACAAGCAGGCGCTTCTTGGTCAAATGACTCTGTTAAATCCAGTGGACAATAACTATAAAAGTGCAAAAAAGTCTGCTTTTTTGCTATTTATGTAAATTTTTGAGCTGCGCATGAATTACTGCCAAATTTTTCAGTGAAGCCTTTCTATTGGTTGCAGTTGAAAATTGTCGGAGTCTAGAAATTGTTTTCCAATCGTTGTATAAAACTTTTGGTTTAGCTCCTTCAGATTTTCCCTAACAAAATGTTGTAGCACACATTTCTTGCAACGAATATCATGTCAGTTGCAAACTAAGTAATAATGCTGAAAATGAGTTAAATTTTGCTTCAGTAATATTTAGTAAATTAATGCATTTCTTTTGGTTTTACTTCTTAACAAGTAATGTGGTACTGAAGCTTTCACTTATCACTCATTACTTTTACTTTGTTACTTTGTTGCAAAGAGCTAGCCACAACTCAAGTGCCATTGTTAAAAGATCTAAACTTATTCTGTACAGCATTGGAATCTTCGATGCGCTGCTGAGTGTTGTGATACTTTTATGTTCTGCTTAAAAATATGTTTATGACATTTCGAGACTCTCGTCTAAAACAAGACTGCTGGTCATCCCATTGGAAAAGTCTTATATTGGATTTATTGCCACTGGACGTGCGGTGCTAGAGTTGTTAGAGTGGGTCTCATGCTTTCGATTCTAATCCATTCTGGCAGCAACAGCATCTGACATGCTGTTTTTAAGGATTTTTTTATAACTGCACACCTTTTTTTCCTTTCCAATCATCCATGGTAAATTACTTCCAATCGGAGGACAATGACTTTTTTCTAGTTTTAACTGTACAGAAGTGATTTACAACTGCACATTTTGTGTGCAGCTGCACGTTAATAAATCCGTGATGTGACATAATCATCTAGATTATGATATTTGTCATATCCCACAATCAGCATTATACTCGATCATGTTCTAGCATAGAATAATCCACTGCTGTGTTCCCTTCCAAGCTGGCTGTGCATGACGTTGATATGGCCAGTTCGTATGAAGATGTAGCTGCAGGCTGGTTTGAAAGGCTTGTCCTTCCAGAGTCTATTGATGCTTTTGAGTATCTTATTATTATGGTCCTGATGTCTCAGCATGTCCATTCATGTTTCACTCGTCCATTTATTACCTATCAGAAACGTATGGAGTGCAGCAGAATGATCTGTAGTGATTTGGATGATCATCTGATGGGGGATTGAGTCATCTTGACCATGACAGATACCTCTGATAAAAAACCAATCTTATGACAATAACAGAACAAGATTACGCAATGCATCCTATCACTTGTTGGACTCTGTCTTCCCACGGGTAAGGTTTTCATGAAATTACGTCGCATAACTACCCAACCAACGCATCTTATGCCTTTCTAATAAGACAGCACTACTCTAGCCTACTCATTTTTTGATAAGACGCAAATCTATAACCACTTGATACTGGTCTTTACCTAGCATATAAAAAACCGCCATCTTAGAGTATAAAATATGTAGATATGGCTTTGGAAAGACATTTTGCTATGCTGGATTATTTAATGTATTGAAGGGAACCACATTATGGATAATTAAAGTTTTGTCATTTCAAGTTCGTCTGCCATGCATTGAACCAGTGTTTAGTTGGAAATGGTTTTTTTTGCATTCGTTGTTTCAGAAGATCAGCACAATGTTTCTGATCGTTCTGTAGAATTGTTAAAATTATTCTTATCAGTTTAACTCAACAGACTAGAGTTAAATTAATTAACAACGTAGTTCAGCAGTTATTTGTAGCAATTGGACTATTGGAAATCATTGAACCAATCTGAATGACATTCTTTGCCAAAGTTGATTTATCAATTGATATGTTGAGAGCCTCTGCATCTGTTTCAAAGTAATGAGTGTTTGATCCAACACCAGTACCCGTACATAAGTCCATATTCCATAAGTTGTACATAAGTCCATACTCCATAAGTTGTACATAAGTCCATACTCCATAAGTTGTACATAAGTCCATACTCCATAAGTTGTCGAAAATGTGATTCTTGGATTAACTTCTGTCTTTGTATTACTTGACTATTTTGGTGCTTGTTAAAAATGCTATCAGAGACGACAATTTGCAAAGACCTCATAAAAAAGTGTAAAATTGCTCTTGTGTTAATAAACACAATGTGCAACATTGTACAATAGGTGATGCATTTTTTTGCTAAGATGTAAGGCCTTATTTCATGCAATACATTGTGTTGCACCATGTTTTTGCATAAGGTGTTTAATGATTGGTAACTAATCCAGATGATTGTTGTTGCAATTTGTCAACTACTGATAACGAATGTTGCCTCTTTTTACTATGACGTCAATATCTAGCTAGCTAAACTAAACGTTCGATTACTTTACAAATCCAACCATGTGAACTCTGGAATTTAAAGTTGGGTCGTTGACACGAAGGCCATGGGTTTGTTTCTTCAGCAGAAACTCGAAGGCATCTGGTGAAGCGCGTTTTTCTCCAACCAGTAAAACATAGCACAGTTTCAGTGGTTTTACCAACCGGTTCTTTCTTAGCTTCAACTTAGTGGAAAATGACGGCTTTCTGTTAAGCAATGCAAATATCCAGGGAATTTGTTTCTGCTAAGCATGAAATTTTAATTGTTGTGCAATAATTGTAATAATTGTTCCTGCTTCGCATTACTAAAAATGAAACAGACTTTTGTTGCAGTGTTGCTTAAAACCGATAAATTTTTGTTACTTGTAGATTTTTTAAATTAAATAGGTAAGTAATTACCGGCTTAAATTCACATTTGCAAACTACATTCTGAGTTATAGGCCTAATGTGCCGCCTAAACGAAATTATGCGTAAGCGTGCCACGTACATTCAAAGACAGGAATAATCAGAATAATGACATGCACATATGAACGTATTTTTCTATAATCTTTTTCGATCATTATTTGTAATTCCAAAAATACTTATACTTGCCCTATACTTATCTAACTAAGCACTGAATGCATATTCATTCATTCATTCATTCATTCAAGTATTTATATAGCGCCTCTTCAAGGAAACTACTCAGAGGCGCTCCCGACTCCAGTACGGACAAACAGAACAGCTTTTAAGTGCTTATAGAATGTGTCAGAGAGTGATCTAGGGAACAGGCGCAGCTCAAGTGGGAGGGCATTCCATACCACTGGGCCAACCACAGAAAAAGCACGACTCTGCATGATGGAGGTACGAGCAAATGGGACAAAGAGTACTTCCCTAACAGCCGAGCGTAGGGACCGACCATATATGTCATTTGTGCACAAGTGATCAACCAATGGTGGATAATTCCCTGGTGCAAATAATTATCAAATGCAAGTCGGTTCAGTAGATGGTTTGCCAGCATCTAAAGTCAGGATCAGAGACACAAAAATTAATAAACAAAGAAGTCGAGAGTTTTTTTTCACGATTGGAAAACTGAAGATATGCATTGCAATAATTATTATTAGACCATGTCACCAAAATAATTCTTAGCCCTAGCTCTTCTCAATTCTCAGTTGTGTTGGGCAAGAAAACCTTATGACATTTAGGCCAGGCATAATTAATTATAGCATCGTTGTCCGAGTTGTACTCGAGTTCACTAAGAACAGTTTCTTCTGTAGTGAACTAAGCTTTTGCTGTACTGGTGGCTTTCAAGGCAATAAGCATTAAATTATTTTATACATTTGTGGTCTTTTAACATTGACACCATTACAATAATTAACTTGATGCCATCTTTCAGTGTGAGCAAATTCTGCTCTAAGCATTGCTTGCGTAATATTGTGATGACACATGGCAAGAAATTCGCACAGCCTCGCTCGACGATAAGCGGGTTCAGGGTCTCAATGACACTTTGACCTACAAAGGTCATTCCATACCACTGGGCCAACCACAGAAAAAGCACGACTCTGCATGATGGAGGTACGAGCTAACACTGCAACGTCTACCGGAAGTGTAGTTTTTGTTGCACTAAACATGGAAAATATTGATGAAGACTTAAGACTCGTGTGTTGCATGTTTAAATTTAGAATTGACCTTTGGTGACCGACCCACTGTGTATGTATACACGACATATTGATTCCCCCCATTTCATAGTGAATCACTGCTTTGGCAATGTTACGATTACAGCTGTGATGATAAATGACAGTAATAACAATAATATTGCATAATTACAATATTGCATAGTAGTAGTTTTAATGGTTATTCGGTTTTGGTAGAAATGGAAAGTTATGAAAATAGGTGAATGCAAATGTAAAATTTGATGTTTTTGACTGTATTCAGCAACCGGCTTTGACTCTGCTCAGTTTTCAATAAATTAATTGGGTCAGGTCATTCACTGCTGCTGCCCTTTTGAGTAAGTAAAACACCATTTATGGTCCCAATGTAATGAAAACAATTGAGAAAGTTTTGCGATGATGAAATGCTTGGAATCATGGAATGACATATTGTAACGTGTACAGTGTAAATACAGATAAATAAACCAATATTGGTTAAACTCGTGTGTTCATGTGTGTCAATATTTTGCTTCATTTTCATGATTAGTAATAAAAATAATAATAATAATAATCATAAAACATGGATAAACTTCTTAGTTGTCATAAAAATAAAAATAATAATAATAAAACATGGATAGACTTCTTAGTTGTCATAAAAAAAATAATAATAATAGGGTCCATTCCAGACAAATCTGCTTTTATCGAGAGTGTTGAAGTCCCCGAGGGATCATGTTTACCTCGGGGCAAAAAAATAATAGTAATAATGATAAAACATGGATAAACTTCTTAGTTGTCATAATAATAATAATATTATTATTATTAGTAATAATGTTAAGTGAGCATCGACATGGGCCTATTATGAGGTCGCGAGGTTCAATTGGATACTGCAAACGAACTTATCAAGTGCATATAGTAAAAATCAAGCATATATTATTCTATAATTATTGATTGTACCTTCTACGAATTAGCGAATAAATGCAATACTATGGTTGTCTGTGCGTCTGCCTGGCGAGTCTGTCGATGCCTCCAGTCATTGGCGCTGTACGGCCTCTAGCCTAATTGACCTCCACAATCAACAGCTGATGTCTCGCACCTTAATGATACCGACACCATTCAATTCCTTGGCTTACACCTGAACGACGAACTCTATTAGCTATTCCCTGCAGTCGCTTTTTTAACGTGTTGCTGGTTGTTAAAGTCGTAATCGTTATCTCGAGATTTCTACAGCGCCCACAAAAGCAAAGTTACGGGAATCACAGGCGCTCATTAAAATAATATAATCGGTATAGATATATAGGCACGGTCAAGATCCGGTGAGTCAGGCAGACGGACACAGAGGCGGATCCGGGGTGAATCCGTCCATCCCTCATTTGAGAAAAATTTGCACAGAACGTGCCCCCTCCCCCTCCCCCCCCAATCAGGTTCCACAGGGATTCAATGAATGCAGCAGGAAAAGGTGAGAGAGAGAGAGAAATTAGCATAATTATGATCCAATGTTTAAACAAGCTTTCAATCAGCAATGCAGAGAGAAAATTTAAATAGCAAATAACTTTGAAAAAGGTCATATTAAGCTCTGTTGACGGGAAAAATGGTATATTTTCATGGCATTTCGACAAACTGACTAAAAGTCATCATTTTTCGGCCAATGACCTACGAATTTTTTCCCACACAACACCAAAAATTACGCACCCCCCCTTCTTTGAAAATTTCTGTATATCCGTCCCGGAACGGACCGGACAGCTGAGGTGGTTTTTATTGCCTGAAGAGATCGAGTAGACCTAAGTCTATGTCACAGAGCGTTCGGCCTCCAGGTAAAAACGCAATCCCCCCTCCCCCATAGAAAATTTAACATTGGGTCATTTGGGTGTAAGATCGGAGCACTTCAGTCGTTTGGACAAAAAACTGGATCGCTATTAAAATAATCAATTGATAGAAATTTCTGTTATTCTGAGCAATCGCTGGTGGCCATGCATATAGGGCTATGTGTCTATAGTCTATACGATCGTTATCATACTGGGTGTCTTATGACGCTATAGGCTAGGCCTATATGTTCCCAAGATTAACAATGTAAAAACTGCGGAGGTCTTTGCGTCCCTGCACTCGGAGGCGCTTCTCGCACTCAACCTATATCGTGAATTCAAATGGTAAATTTCAAGTAAAAATATTACAAATCGACTGATAAGGTCTGCAAGAGTTCGTCAGGTTCAGGTGAAAACGATCTGAAGTAAATCAGCTGGGCCTGTAGGCTACAATGCACGTGTAGTTTAATTGTCGAATATCGGAATATGTCCCATAGGTCTAGTCGCCTAGAGACTAGTAGAGAGACAATGCATCAAATGGATGCAAGCCGAAACAATAGAATTTATCAGCATGGACCTATTAGTGAACGACCATCATCATTGGTCGATCTCGAAACAAAGTATAAGTCAAGCAGTGCTTAATCTATTGACGTCTCTGGGAGGGAGGGAGGGAGGGAGGGAGGGAGGGAGGGAGGGAGGGAGGGAGGGAGGGAGGGAGGGAGGGAGGGAGGGAGGGAGGGAGGGAGGGAGGGAGGGAGGGAGGGAGGGAGGGAGGGAGGGAGGGAGGGAGGGAGGGAGATCTCCCCAGGAATGTCATTCCAGAAAAATTTGGGTTTAGCTCACATGTATTAGGCTATGACTTAAAAAGGTCGTCAGATGATGCCTAAATGTTTGAGAAACGAAGCAACGAGGAGGAAAATACGCGGAAAGCGACTGCCGCGGACCACAAGTAAGAAGAAAAAGGAGGTGATGATTTTAAAAAAGGTCATCAGAAAATTTATACAAAAAAGGTCGATTTTCCCCCAATTTTTTGCCAAAGTCAGACCCGGCAACTTTTCCAAACCGCTTACTTAAAGCGCGATCTTCCACTTTCAATCAAAACCGTCTAACCCGTGCGTTGTTTAAGCTCATCCTCCCATCTCTCCAATCTCCCCTCCAAACAACCTCTCCTGAGAGTCTCCTACGCTTGCACTCTCCTCTGCTGCTTTCCATTCCCGACTGAAAAGTGAAAACAGAACTCTTCAAGCTATCCTATCCAGATTCCAATCAGGTTCCATCACCCAACTACCACCATCACCGACAACCACCGTAGCACCACGCTGTCTCCTCGGCTTGACCTCCTCGGATTTTGACCTGGCACCGGAACGAAAAAGGCAGCTCTGGCTATTGTGGACTTGATTTGATATAGCGCCGGTGAATAAGCTGGTCTCCCTGACGTGGCTTTTGTGGGCGCTGAGAAATTCTCGAAGATTTACATTACATTACGTGCGTTTAGTCATCGTCGCTTCTGTCTAAATCAGCGGTTCCCAACCCGTGGCCCGCGGGCCAAAAGTGGCCCGCCAGGCAGTGGCGGCGCCAGGGGGGGGCTGGAGGGGGCTAAGCCCCCCCTGAATGCGGCTCAGCCCCCCCAAAGCAAAATGCGGAAAATGTCTATAACGGCTAATTTCGTAATAAGAAAACTAGACAATCATCAACGGCATCGAAATCTATTTGAGAATGAAGTCAGCGACTTCCTTTCTTGGCCTCAGTCTATGAAAACGGGTGACAAGTTTGCACCCTTACCTTTTGACCATACAACCGGACAGGGTTGTCGAAATTGTCGAAGAAACATCATGGCTCTTAGACACCTCGTTTCAGATTGAAACCGTTTTATAAGTATTAGACGTATAGAAATATCGAAACTGCCTAGTCCTTCAAAAAGTGGTGCAAAGCTGTATTTTCTCTTGATTTTTCGCATATTTCACAAATTTAATCATCTTCACAAAAGAATGTTTAGGATTTTCTTCCTCCTGCAATCAACTATATAATCATAGCGTAGATGCTTGCGCCAGTGGCGGTGTCAGAGGGCCAGGGGTTATAGCCTCTAAATGTGGCTCAGCCCCGCCCCAAAAGCAAAAAGCAGAAAATATCCATAACGGCTTATTTCGTAATAAGAAAGCTAGACAATGGTCAATGGCATCGAAATCAACAATAGCCTATAATTTATTATATATAATATACAATATTCTATATAAATATATATATATATATTAAGTTTTATAGGTCATTTCATTCTTTGTATTGCAAATTCTACACATTTAGTGAACCAGTTTTGTTGCATTTAGTAGCTGCCTACTGTAAACCGTTTCTTCTTTATTGATTGGAAGCTGTCAGCCCTACCACAAGTGAGCTGGACTCTTTAAAGTGCACTTACAACTCTGCAATATGTGAAAAATTTAAAATCTTCCATAGTGGTATTGCATCTGTACTGCACTTCATGCATGAAAATAATATTACAGACTGCTGATTATCCAGAAGATTGCGTTTTATCCAGAAATGCCTTTGACACAACAATGTAGTTGTCAGATTTGCATCATGTTTCTCTTACACACCTCCAATGTGTGCGCTTTTGTAATTTTCGGTATAATAATTATTATATTCTTGTTGTGTATACCACCACTGTCTGGGAATGTAGGCCTACGTTTGATATAAGAAGTCCTAGTGCTATTAGCATATGTAAAACATTTGTGTGCAGATAATTATAATCATAATTATAAAAAAATTGTGTGCATATATTTAAGCATGCATATTTTTGTATTAAGGAAACTTTAACTGTTTTCTGTCATTAGTAATATGCAGGCAGATAATTATAATAGTGTCCTGTGAATGCTGTTGGACACCTTTATTGTGTTTTATTTTTATTTGTGATTATTTAAATTGAATGTTCAGGGTAACGGGCTCTGTTGTCATAGACCATAGTCAAATCGGATCCACCCATTATTGTGATGCCTTTTTTATTGTAAAATTTCTGAGTATTAATACTGTGTTGGACACCTTTATTGTGATAACTTGGAACTCGAGTCCGTGTCCATGGCCGACTTTTTATACGATGAAACTGAATTGCACACCATTTTATTGGAAAATTTCTGAATATTAATGCTGTGTTGGACACCTTTTTGTGATAACTTGGAACTCGAGTCCGAGTCCATGGTTGACTTTTTATACGATAATACTGAATTGTACACCATTTTATTGTGAAATTTATGAATATTAGTGCTGTGTTGGACACCTTTATTGTGATAACTTGGAACTCGAGTCCGTGTCCATGGTCAACTTTTTAATACGATAATACTGAATTGCGCACCATTGTATTGTAAAATTTCTGAATATTAATACTGTGTTGGACACCTTTGATTGTGATATACTTGGATCTCGAGTCTGTGTCTATTGTTGACTTTTTATACGATAGTACTGAATTGCACACCATTGTATTGTGGAATTTCTGAATATTAATACGCTGTTGGACACCTTTATTGTGATAACTTAGAACTCGAGTCCGTGTCCATGGTCGACTTTTTAATACGATAATACTGAATTGCGCACCATTGTATTGTAAAATTTCTGAGTATTAATACTGTGTTGGACACCTTTTATTGTGATAACTTGGATCTCGAGTCTGTGTCTATTGTTGACTTTTTATACGATAGTACTGAATTGCACACCATTGTATTGTGAATTTCTGAATATTAATACGCTGTTGGACACCTTTATTGTGATTATTTTTATTTGTGATTATCTTAATTGAATGTCCAGGGTAACGGCCTCTGTTGTCATAGACCCTAGTCAAATCGGATCCATCCATTATTGTGATTACTTTTTTTGTAAAATTTCTGAGTATTAATACTGTGTTGGACACCTTTTATTGTGATAACTTGGATCTCGAGTCTGTGTCCATGGTTGACTTTTTATACGATAGTACTGAATTGCACACCATTGTATTGTGGATTTTCTGATTATTAATGCTGTGTTGGACACCTTTTATTGTGACAACTTGGATTGTGTCCATGGTCGACTTTTTACACAATAAAAGTGAATTGCACACCATTTTATTGTAAAATTTCTGAATATTATTACTGTGTTGGACACCTCTTATTGTGATAACTTGGAACTCTAGTCAACGGTGTTTTTGAGTGCTTGCATATCGGTATATCAAAGACAATATCCTTTACATTACCTCACTGTCTGCACCACATTGCTACTCGGGCTGCTATGTGCTATGTGCACACGCACTGTATATAATGCATTGCCTTTCGGCTCAGATGACTGAAATTTGGGGTATGGTACAGCGCTGGCACGGCATAGACTTTACGCGGACGCGTTTTAGGACCTCCCATTATCTTTTGCTACCTTAGTTGGACACCTTTGTTTATGAAATTTCGGAACTTAATCTAGGTTTGCGGCCGGATTCTCTAAAAATCAAAAACCTCAACAATTGCTGACTTCGTTTAAATAACCCATTCAATCTCCAACTACATCTTGCAATGGAATATTTATGTGGAGCGCGTTTGTGCCAGTGCACAATTTCTTGTAAAACCCTTCGCACGATTGCAATATGACCGCCCTGGGAAGAAAATGTTCTAGTTGCGTCTCTGGGAGGGAGGAAGGCTTGGGGCTTCAGCCCCCCAAACCTGAAATCCTGGCGCCGCCACTGCCGCCAGGCCTCAGAAAATGGCCCGCCAGGTCTCAGAAAATGGCCCTCATCTCTCAAAGAATTATCAAAAATATATGAAAAATTAACAATTTGGACAGGATAGAGCACATTATTATTTTCTATTACAAGTTATTTTATTTTAACGTCGATCAATAACATCAAACATTATATTTTGAATCAATTATAACAATTTTATATGCTTTTAGTTAGTATAATTATAACCTTGTGGCCCCCTAATGTCCTTCAATTAAGAAAAAGTGGCCCTCGTGTCCTCGAACTTAGAAAAAGTGGCCCTCAAGTCAAAAAAGGTTGGGAACCACTGGTCTAAATCGACGACTGCACCCATGTGCAAGTGCAACACAAGACGCACGAAACTAGAAACGGTTCCTTTGCGTTCTTACGAGATCGGATCCTAAGTGCGGATTAGGGTGCGACCACCAACGCTTCGTTCGTATCCAGTCGGCAGAGGGCATTGCGTACAGTTTCCAAGGCAACGGGTGATATACAGGGTGGCTCAAAAAAAAACGTACCACCGGGGAAAATGCGATATCTTCGCAGCCGATTGGGGTTTTTCTGCGAAAATTTCACAATTTGAAGGGGAATGAATATACAACAATCCCTGAAAGTTTCATTTGAAACTTTTCATGTTTGCAAAAGTTACAGCTGTTCAAACTTAAAATTTCGTTTTTTCAATTATCCGGAGAATCATGCTCCAATACAAGTGATTTCATTAGGATGTTTGGCAAATTACAACACACACACATTGATGATGATGTCATACGACCTCACTATGAGCTGTAAAGAAGCTGTTTATGAAGCAATCTGCTGGTATTTGGGGATATATTATAGATTAAGGTCTCAATTGGTGAACCCAAACAATGAACGTCATGGGCAAAGTTTCTGCAAAAGATAAAATGGGAACTCGGACTTTGCATGAACAGAGACTGAGACATCGCGTGATCATAGCAAAATACCCAGTGAAAAGTGGAGCCTGAGCACATTGAAGACTATCTGCAAACGGGTTTATGTAACGAAGATCAGATGTCGGAAGAGAGGCAGGAAGTGGTCGCTTGATCTGACGGAAAAAGCGCGATTTTCACGAAATTCGCTTGGTAATCGAAAGGTCAAGTTTGCAAAGCAAATCGTGGTTTCGGCATCAGATATGCCGGCGTGTGTTGCGGCTGCAAGAAAAGACTGCAATTAATCCCATTCAGTAGGTTAGATGTCAAACTCATCATTGAACTCGCTTACCCAGACTCATTGAAGACCAGGTATGCTCTAACATCTGGTTTTATTATGCAGCAGGACAGTGCGCCTGCTTGCTCGCACGGCAAGGTTGATTATGATGGCGCTACCTTATTGACATCAACTGAAGTAAATGCATTGGCAAAGATGATTTACAAACTCGCCAGACCTTAACCCTCTTGTTTATCACGTCTGGGGAGCTATGCTGGAACGCTGCAAGACATTTAATCCCAAGTTGGAGAACATTGGCCAGCTGAAGCAAGTCTTGCTGCTAATGTGGGGTCAGTTGCCGCAGGACCCGACCAACAAGGCCATACTAAGCTTCACAAAAAGAATTTGAGCTTGTGTTAAGGCAGAGAGTGGACACTCTCATTATACCTTACAATAAACTGCAAAACCGAATGCTGAGGTCGTAGGGAAAAGTGATATCATATGACATGGAAATCTACAAGTGACGTAAATTTTCCGCGGATATTTGTAAAAACGAAATTTTAAGTTTGAACAGCTGTAACTTTTGCAAACATGAAAAGTTTCAAATGAAACTTTCAGGGATTGTTGGAAATTCATTCTCCTACAAATTGGGATATTTTCGCAGAAAAAGTTCAATCGGCGGCGAAGATATCGCATTTTCCCCGGTGGTACGTTTTTTTTTGAGCCACCCTGTACATGCATCGACAACATGGCGACGTCGATTAAGGTCTTGTAGGATGAAAGCATCTCCAGCAGTTTACTGCAGGCTATATCAGGTGCACATAAAGAGTTCGAGGAACC
The DNA here is from genome assembly GCA_949752735.1 of Lumbricus terrestris. Taxonomy (NCBI): domain Eukaryota; kingdom Metazoa; phylum Annelida; class Clitellata; order Crassiclitellata; family Lumbricidae; genus Lumbricus; species Lumbricus terrestris. The sequence continues at coordinate 31,081,535 of OX457040.1, forward strand.
TGCAGTCAGACAGTCTTACAGGCACACACACACATAGATGTAAACGAACACGCTCATCATAATATGTCGGCTATACATAATATATTATTAGGCCTATATGTGCATGTATATATTAATATAGTGTTGTGCCATTTAAACGCATTCTGCGCTATAGAAAAGTTAGCGTGCACGTAGTAGGCCTATAGTGTATACGTAGGCCTACAGCCCTACACAAATAAAGTAGTAGGCTATAGAGTAAGCCTATACAGTATATGTAGTATATGCCCATAGGCCCTGGAATTCGTCGTGTAGACATTGTCCGTCTGGCGTCTGTAATGGTTCACATGAAATTGCACTACCGGTAATTCTCTGTAGCTGATTGCGACAAATGCATATCGAATTAGTTTCCGGGTTTATGCAAACATTATACAGACCTGCAGGCTTAGAACTATATACACGGTGTCAGATCTTTTTTGATGTCCGACGGCTTTAATCCACCGCTCATCGTCCATTTAATGAACTACGTATTTGACTATTATTACACAATCATGCATATAATTAGCGCATTGCAAATATGGACCTTAGGCTATGTCACACACTCACTCGTCCTATAATACAGGTCCTATTAATGCTATAGCCTATTTAAAGTCTTATATAATATATATATATATATATATATATATATATATATATAGGCCTACATTTATAGATGCCTGTTTATGTGTGTACAAATTAAGGTACATTGTGTATTATATCTATAATGTATGTGCACGTGTAGCATAGACAGACTTGATTTTCCTCCTGTGTAGCTATTATTATGTATACTGTATAGTATTGTATACGCTAAGCACCAGCTTGAGGCTATTGGTAAGGTGCTATAGCTGTCCATATATATACATACATGCATAGTTTTGCATACATATGTACATACATACGGTACGTACAAACATGCATACATACATACATACATACATACATACATACAATGTCATACATACATACATACATACATACAATGTCATACATACATACATACATACATACATACATACATACACACACACATACATACATGCAATATGATGCTCAACGTACGGACCGCGCGATGTCGGAAGCATTCGGCTGAAAGGATGCAGATTTATCTGCGTCAAATATAATAGACGTACAGTGTAAGCTTATATACAGGGCCACATCACATTGTGTGCCATCTTTTGTGTATAGAGCCTTCGCGTGTGTTTTCTGCTTGTATTTGTGTGCACGCAAAATAATTATTCTGTTTGCATGTTTGCGTGAGGTTGTGTGTGTTTGCGCGCATGTGTGTGTGTGTGTGTGTGTGTGTGTGTGTGCGTGTGTGTGTGGGTGTGGGTATGTGGGCTGGGTGCGCGCGCGAGTGTGTGTGTGTGTGTGTATGTAAAAATAGGTTTGCATGTGTGCATAGACGTATAAATAGAATATATTATATACGCTGTATGCACTGCCGCTGCAGTGTTAAAATTGGCGCACTGCTCAAACCTGTTGTTGATAAACAACTTCGCTTGCCACTGTACCATAGTCCGAATACTTATCAGCATCTTTGCGGCCACTTTATACCGACTCAACCGACTCAAGGCACTGGATGGATGGATGGATGGATGGATGGACGGTCGGACGGATGAAGGTACGGATGGATGGATGGATGGATGGATGGATGGATGGATGGATAGACGGACGGACGGACGGACGGATGGACGGATGAAGGGACGGATGGATGGATGGATGGATGGACGGACGGATGGATGGATGGATGGATGGATGGATAGACGGACGGACGGACGGACGGACGGACGGATGGACGGATGAAGGGACGGATGGATGGATGGATGGATGGATGGACGGATGGATGGATGGATGGATGGATAGACGGACGGACGGACGGACGGACGGACGGATGGACGGATGAAGGGACGGATGGATGGATGGATGGATGGACGGACGGATGGATGGATGGATGGATGGATGGATGGATGGATGGATGGATGGATGGATGGATGGATAGACGGACGGACGGACGGACGGACGGATGGACGGATGAAGGGACGGATGGATGGATGGATGGATGGACGGACGGATGGATGGATGGATGATGGATAGACGGACGGACGGACGGACGGACGGACGGACGGACGGATGGACGGATGAAGGGACGGATGGATGGATGGATGGACGGACGGATGGATGGATGGATGGATGGATAGACGGACGGACGGACGGACGGACGGACGGACGGACGGACGGACGGACGGACGGATGGACGGATGAAGGGACGGATGGATGGATGGATGGATGGACGGACGGATGGATTGATGGATGGATGGATAGACGGACGGACGGACGGACGGACGGATGGACGGATGAAGGGACGGATGGATGGATGGATGGATGGACGGACGGATGGATGGATGGATGGATGGATAGACGGACGGACGGACGGACGGACGGACGGACGGACGGACGGACGGACGGACGGACGGACGGACGGACGGATGGACGGATGAAGGGACGGATGGATGGATGGATGGATGGACGGACGGATGGATGGATGGATGGATGGATGGATGGATGGATGGATGGATGGATAGACGGACGGACGGACGGACGGACGGACGGACGGACGGACGGACGGACGGACGGACGGATGGACGGATGAAGGGACGGATGGATGGATGGATGGATGGACGGACGGATGGATGGATGGATGGATGGATAGACGGACGGACGGACGGACGGACGGATGGACGGGTGAAGGGACGGATGGATGGATGGATGGATGGACGGACGGATGGATGGATGGATGGATAGACGGACGGACGGACGGACGGACGGATGGACGGATGAAGGGACGGATGGATGGATGGACGGACGGATGGATGGATGGATGGATGGATAGACGGACGGACGGACGGACGGACGGACGGACGGATGGACGGATGAAGGGACGGATGGATGGATGGATGGATGGATGGATGGATGGACGGACGGATGGATGGATGGATGGATGGATAGACGGACGGACGGACGGACGGATGGGTGGATGGATGGATGGATGGACGGACGGACGGATGGACGGATGAAGGGACGGATGGATGGATGGATGGATGGACGGACGGATGGATGGATGGATGGATGGATAGACGGACGGACGGATGGACGGATGGATGTATGGATGGACGGACGGACGGATGGACGGATGGATGGATGGGTGGGTGGAAGAACGGACGGATGGATGGATGGATGGATGAATGAATATACTGTTGCATGACGTCTTCTACACGTATTAACATCAACGACTTCGGTGCATTGGTCTTCTTCTTTAGGTTCTCTGCCAATTGGCAGACGTCCAAGCGTCCTATATGTCTGCACCTTTCACGCTGTTGTGCCTTGTCCTTAAGTTGTCTATATCCCTCCTTCATCATCCTGTCCAGCAGTTCTTGTCTTCCTTTGCACCTCTTTCCCTCCAATCTTCCTTCCATTATTTCCTTCTGCAGTGAGTTACCTCGCAGCAAATGTCCCACCCAATTCTTTTGTCTCATCTTTATTGTGTCCAACAGGGATCTTTTCTCTTCTATCATCGTTAGTACTTCTTCGTTTGTAACATGCTTTGTACAACTAATTTCCTCCATCTTTCTACATACCCACTTTTCAAAACCTTCCAGCTTCTTGATGCCTTCTTTTCTCGTTGTCCATGTCTCTGCGCCATATAGGCCTAACGTCACACTCCATATCAATGTCTTGACCATTCTTTTCTTAAGATTTATATTTAGCCCTCCTCTTAGCAATTCTTTCCTTAAGTTCGCTGTATCCCTTCATCATCCCGTCCAGCGGTTTTTGTCTAGGTCTTCCTCTACACCTCTTTCCCTCCAATCGTCCTTCAATTATTTGTGCCTCTTTACCCATCAATTGCTGTTCTCCTCTTTCTCCCTTTATGACATTTGGCGTCGCTTGATATTAAGCTACTCAAATAGCAGAATTCCTTTACCTGCTCTATTTCTTCTCCATATATTTTTATACATATACAAAAAATAATAATGGATGGAGATTGGCGCATTGGTATAAGTGTTTAATCGCATATGACAAATCGCTGTTGCTTTTCCTGTGGGACCATTCAACGATCTCTCCTTCGTTTCTGGTTTCCTTTGTTATCAAACGGTGAATTTACTCTAAGGTCGCATTTAAGCTGAGATCTGTTTCCACGAGAAGATCTTCAACCATAGCTCTGTCTGTCTGTCTGTGTCTGTCTCTGTCTGTGTCTGTCTGTGTCTGTCTCTGTCTGTGTCTGTGGGTTTTCTCTCTCTGTCTCTCTCTCTCTCCCTCTCTCCGAATGATTCAGCGGACGGCCTTGCGTTAGGCACTAGCAGTCTTCCCGGATCAGCCTCCCAGCGGTGGCCTGATGATTTAGGCCGAGCTCGCCTTCACTGCCCTGCTCTCCGGCGGCGTCGGTTAATCTTCCGCCGCCTCCTCCTCCTCCTCCTCTTCATCGACCAAGTACTAAGCACGCGACTCGTGATGATAGCAGCATCCGCAGCAACCGCAGCAGCAGCAGCAGCTGTTGTGCTCTCCATCATCGTTGTCTACTGGCATTCGCAAAGCAACTGATGTCTTTTAACGTGCCACTGGATCTGTATATTATAGTCTTTACACCTGAACACGTATACACGCTGTCTGTGCACGACGGTTTCTGGTGCAGCAGCAGCAGCATCATCAGCAGCAGCAGCAGCAGCATCAACTGCGGCTGTCGTTTGGATATGGATTGACTGATGCGTATAATTAAACGACGATGCTTTCGTTTTATCATTAATGCACGGCCATCAAACAGCCAACCAACCTTGCGCCAATGCGAATGAAGGCCTTACGCGTTGATGTCTGACGTATCAGTCCAATGGATAGATACTGCACTGATAAGCGTACCTGCATGACTCCGAGGATTGTATGAACTGAGGTGAGTATGTTTGGTTTGTTGCTCTTTAATACTAACACCTTGTCCTGTCAAGGATGATTAGTGTCGCCCGACTCCTTAATTCTCCAGACTATAGTTATGGGATACGAATGTACTAAAATGAGCTATAAATACAAGTACGTACGCATATAGGTATGCGGTACGGACATTGATCGACGGACCATGTAGGCTATCGACGGATGACTTACTGAGTCGTTGACTGAGCGATTAATAATTCCTAGCTTACTGATTGGGTGTAATTATAACCAGTGGCGTAACTACGGGGGGGGAAGGGGGGTAGCCGCCCCCCAAATGAAAGGGCTGCCACCCCAGCTGCCCCCCCCCCCAATCCCTGCGTTTGTTTTACTTTTTACTTGTTACGAGGGATAAAGAATTAAAGAATGTTATATAATTTCTGACTTATTTTATTTTTTATACAACTTCCTGTACAACTTCTTATAGGGTGGGTGATGGGAAAGTGGGACAGGCCACTATAGTGCACTGTGGAACAGACAAGCTAGTGAGGCTTGCATGCGTATTATGTCCAATACTGTAATACATCCACAATCTAAAAATACATAGTCTATGGCAATATACCGATGCCGATGCACGCTTTCATTGCCAACGGTAGCCACCCCATCATTTTAAGCTGCCACCCCACTGCCCCCCCCCATGAAAAAATAACTGGCTGCGCCACTGATTATAACTGACTGACTGACTGGCTGGATAACTGACTGACTGACTGACTGACCGACCGACCGACCGACCGACCGACCGACCGACCGACCGACCGACCGACCGACCGACCGACTGACTGTTCATTGGTTGGCACGCATTTCCAAGGAAGAAAAAATACATGGAAATGTATCCATATGGAAATGAGCTAATGGATGAAGCCGTGTGGGATCGAAACATAAGTAAGTATAAATAATGCGGGAAGAGGGCGTTAAGAGCAGCGACCATTGTCAGGTGAAATTCGATTATTGATCGCATTATTTTTTTAGTTGAACCGAACCGAAGAAGAACCGGTCCGACTGGTTAGGAGGCATACACAGGGAATTATCGGCTCAAAGCGCAGCAGAGCAGAGTGTGTGCGTGTGTGTGTGTGAGAGAGAGAGAGAGAGAGAGAGAGAGAGAGAGAGAGAGAGAGAGAGAGAGAGAGAGAGAGAGAGAGAGAGAGAGAGAGAGAGAGAGAGAGAGAGAGAGAGAGAGAGACAGAGACAGAGACAGAGACAGATAGAGAGAGAGAGACAGACAGACAGACAGACAGACAGAGACAGACAGAGACAGAGAGAAAGAGAAGAAAGACAGAGACAGAGAGAGAGAGACAGACAGAGACAGAGACAGACAGACAGAGAGACAGAGAGAGAGACAGAGACAGAGAGAGACAGAGAGCGTAAAAGGGAGGAATTAGAACAGAGGGAAGATTGGAGGTAGAGGAAGGGCGATTATACGATATTCTTACGGGATGAAAAGTATAAGGACGGTGATGAAGCGAACGCATCAAAGCCGAGGCATCATCCAGGCACGGCCGTTATTCGCGGCACATTAAACATCGTACACGTGTCATCTATATAGATAGGAGTCCCTTCCTATGAACAAACTGCGCTGCTTATTGCGAAGGACATCCGCAGTGCATCCAGATCCGAACAGAAGTGTTGACAGGTAGATGATGACAGATGACAGATGACAGATGTCGCTCTTTCATCCAATCAATCACAAGCATCGTAATACGATTGACTAATTGACAGAATAATAATTATCATTGCGAACAGTAATAAATAAATGAATGAACGAAAAACCGTAGGCCTATTGTACATTCATTCATTTCAAGAATTTATATATCGCCCCTTCGAGAATTCCACTCAGAGGTGCTCCCAGACTTCCAGTCCAACCACGGTGATACGAAATTTTTTAAGGAGACTGTCAAAAACTGACGAGTCAACCCTATATAGGTAGAACCAGGCGTAGGCTATAGGGTCTATCTTAAACAGGCAGATGGACCTACAACTATTATTGCGTTGTGCGCAGTTGAGTCACTCTTTAATTCGAATTGGTAGAAGCTATAGAAAAGGGACACAACACTGCAGAAGAAGGAATTGCAGCAATCATACATCATGCAGTAGGCCTAGGTTTGTTCAGTTTCATCAATTAGGCATATAGTTTAATATAGATGAGTTTGAAGTCTTAAATTTGTTTCAAAGCCTACGCAGCATTATTTAAGTATATTATTGCGCATAAGACATAGGCGGCCATCTTAGAATTTCCTTGAAGAATCGATTTCTGAGGAACGAGGTGATGGAAGTAAAAAGGAATTCCTATTTCAAAGAGTGGCTTCTTGCAGAAAGTTCAGCGGACTTCTTTCGTCTCTGAAAACGAATCACCGGATTCCTACGCGGCTTAACGAGCAACAGCCGCAGCTGCCGTGGAGCCGTGCAGCAGTGCAGCAGCTCTGTAATAAATCATTCGACATTCTTTCCACATAGATCGATTCGCTCCTCGCCTCTTCAACATCCGTCGTCTTAACTACCTTTCGAACGTGACGTCTTTGGAAAATCCGAGTCCGATCTCATTCGCCGTGGCTTCACCAAGTTTCCATGGTGATATATAGAAGGATAGTTCTAAGGCCAATGGCAATTTGAATAATATAGTTTGCTTCGTTCCCTCCTTAATTTGATTCCCCATCCATCCATTCCTCACTTCCTCACTCATTCACTCGCTTTTCTCTTTCTCTCTCTCTCTGTCTCTCTCTCTCTTTCTCTCTCTATCCCTCTGTCTCTCTGCCTGTCTGGCTGTCTCACACACACACACACACACACACACACACACACACACACACACACACACACACACTCTCTCTCTCTCTCTCACACACACACACACACTCACACAAACATACACACAATAGATGTTTAAGCCAAAAACAAGTCATTTTATCAAAGTAGGCCTACATATGACAAGAGAATTAAAATAAACCAATAACAATTTAATCAATCGATTCTTGGTCTACCATTCATCAGTCGGTGCCAATCAATCAATCAATCAACCAATCAATCAATCAATCAATCAATTAATTAATCAATCAATCAACCAACCAATCAAACAATCAAGCAATGAGTCACTCAGTCAAATAGTCAGATGGACGGCTAATCAATGGAATAGACAATTATTATACTTGACTAATAATTATTAAACGATCGATCGCGGATTAGAGGCGGCGAGAGGCCGAGAGCGCCACACTGCAGCTTTCCTTCATTAACTTAAACATGCAGATAGACTGAGCATAATCTACGGTCTACGTACATGTAAGTAGATGTACCAACGTAGATATACGTAACGTAAGTATGTACGTACGCACGCTCATCGGGGGATGATGCATCTTGAATGCCCACATGGATACGGAGAGAGAGGGGGAGAGAAAGAGAAAGAGAAAGAGAGAGAGAGAGAGAGAGAGAGAGAGAGAGAGAGAGAGAGAGAGAGAGAGAGAGAGAGAGAGAGAGAGAGAGAGAGAGGGGTGGAAGAGGGAGAGGGAGAGGGAGAGAGAGACAGACAGACAGACAGACAGACATACAGACAGAGACACAGATAAGCAGATAGATGGGGTGTGAGATAATTAAATTAGTGTGATGGTCGTTGATAGAGGGGGGTGTTGTATTCGCCGGGCTTTTTTTATTTGTCCAGCTGCCAATACATTGCAGGCGCTGGTCCATCGTACTCCCAGGGCGAATCGACGCCACAACCCCCACCCCCCACCCACCCCACCCACCCCGCATATGCAACTGGTCGCCGCCTCTTTCGGGAGATGATGGCTGCCATTACCAGGGGAGTCCCATTCCATCCGGTCGTTCGCCCGCCCCCGCCCCCCGAGAGATTGCCATCCTGCGGTCCGACGCGAGTCAAATTGCCAGTGGCGACAGCGTGGCTGCTGTTTTCAAAGGGGGACATTAACGGACGATAAATCTTCGTGGCTTGAAGCCACGAGTTTACGGCTGCACCACCGCCACCAGCAGAGAGCCAGAGAGCGTCTCTCTCTCTCTCTCTCTCTCTCTCTCTCTCTGTCTCTGTCTCTGTCTCTGTCTCTCTGTCTGTCTGTCTGTCTCTCTCTGTCCCTCTGTCTCTCTGTTTCTCTGTCTCTGTCTCTCTGTCTGTCTGTCTCTCTGTCTGTCTGTCTCTCTCTCTCTCTGTCTCTCTGTCTCTTTGTCTCTCTGTCTGTCTGTCTCTCTTTCTCTCTCTCTCTTTCTCTCTCTGTCTTTCTCTCTCTCTCTCTCTCTCTCTCTCTCTCTCTCTCTCTCTCTTTATCTCTCTTTCTCTCTCTCTCTCTCTTTATCTCTCTCTCTCTCTCTCTCTCTCTCTCTCTCTCTCTCTCTCTCTCTCTCTCTCTCTGTCTCTCTCTCTCTCCCTCTCTCTTTCTCTCTCGTCGCGAGCATTCCCGGCACATTACGCCGGTTGCGTCCGATGACCGACCCACGGGCGCCGCTTACCGTCCGCGTCACAGCCTCCTCTCTCTACGGATACCCACAAGGGACACTGCAGTCGTGTTTGTTATTTCGATAGAGGCTGCTCGATAGCCATATGGCATAGCGCTGTTAACATCTACAGCTGCTGATGCTTAGCGCCTAAACTCCGCCACTGGTTGCACTCTTCATCCAGTGCCAGTCTCAAGCCTGGATAAAGGAGGAGGGCGACGCAGTCCACACTCGTTAACGTAATCGAAAGCCAAGCGCGGGGCACCAGCTTATTCACGAGCGCTGCGTTGAGTTAGAAGGGTTGTCTGTGAAAGCAGTCCGTGGTCCGGGTAGAGTTACCATAGGATGGTAGCCGTCTTTGAAATGGCAGTGTCTTTAAACAAGAGCAAGCGCCTATAGCGCCTGTTAGATCCGAAGTCCTTTTGTAGTAATTAATTAGTGGATGAGCCTTCACTTGCTAAAAGGAAATCTCTGTGCTTCCATGTTTGCTAAATAGATATCTTTACAGGCAGACAAACAGGCAGACAGGCCAAGTGAAAGGCATCACAACTATTGTGTCGCCTTTATAGCTACTAATGTATGTCCTGTCGTCTCATGATGGCCTAGACCCATTATGCTGAGTTGCGGTTGATGGGTTTCCATGTTGTAAAATGACGAAATAGTGGAGAGGTCTAATAAACAACTTATAAGGCAACAGGAAAAATTGTTCTCTTTGGAAAACATCTAAGCTATTAGGACCTATGCTATATTAGTGGTTTCACCGTGCACGCCCTTAGTTAGGTCCTTAGTTAAGTCATTAGTTAAGAGTTGTTTTTCTTGCTGTACTCTATTTGTCGATTGCTTATTAATAATTTTTTCTCTCTCTAATGATCTTTATATTCCTGCAATTGAATGTGCTGTCATGTGTTTCTTTATATTCACATGAATAATGGGTGACCCTATTGGCGGGATTGTCCATTCCTTCTGGGTATCCCCTTCTTAACCTAATTATAGATCTATGTTAAAGTATTGTTCACTGCCATAATTGTATCAAGTTTCTTTGTTATTTTTTTGGTTCAGGAAAAATAGAAAATAAAAATTTAATTAATAAATAAATACGATATCCTGTGGCCTGTGGGAAACATATGCGGAGAGTGTTGGAACGTTTTGCTGAAGAGTAGTATTGGTAATTTGGTATTTTGGTATCAGTTTATAACGACCCTGCGTGACAACAAATACTGTATCAGCGTCGCCGCCCTCCTTCATCGGTGACACATCATGCCACACAGTATGGGACACATCGTGCCACACAGTATGTGACACGTCATGTGACACATCATGCCACACAGTATGTGACACATCATGCCACACATCATGCCACACATTATGTGTCTTTCTCGCTTGATGATGTGGAAGCTGTGGCAGCACACTGTTCGACAGTTCACTGTGTGAACTCGTTGCAAATTATTGATGAGAACAAATCCGACTGAATAATTATAGAAAACGGATATGCATCTCATCTAGCGATTGAATATTCAATCAGTTGTGACAGATAGTCAAAGCAGCAGACTGATATCGGGTCAATACTGTTAGGCCTTTCAGTTAGGTGCACGTGCAGTCGTGCACTGCAGAGTAATATTATGATACAGAGTATTTTGAGGCTTTGATAAGTAGCAGCTATCTGCTTTGGCCGCCTTCACAGAAACAGACAAACGCTCATATTGTCTTTATGAACATTGTTTTGAACAGACGAACAAAAACTGTTCGAACTTTTCTTGTTATGCCTTTAGGGCATCACTCTTATCTGCAAAAACCGCTGTCTGCAAGTTAGCCTATCTGCAGAAATAAATATGGCTGATCTACAGACTCAGTGCATGACTAACCGGCTGGCAGGTTGGCCGGCTGTTTGCCTCACCACTGACTAACTATACAGCTGACTGACTTACGGAATGTTTGACTGACCAATTGGCTGGTTAGTTGACTCAATGACTGTCTAAGACTCTAAATGATTTAATGAATGACTGGTTTACTTACTGGCTTTCTGACTGACTGACTGACTGACTAGTTGACTGACTGACTGACTGACTGACTGACTGACTGACTGACTGACTGACTGACTGACTGACTGACTGACTGACTGACTGACTGACTGACTGACTGACTGACTGACGGACTATACAAGTTACTCTCTGTTCTGACTCACTGAACGAGTGAAAGAACATACAGAAAGTGCGCATAATAATAATAGACAAGATCTCTAAACGTCGCTTTTCTTGTAGGTATGATGTCCGGCCGGTGCTACAGCTGTCTGCGTCGGTTGTCATAACGACGGCGGCAGACGTGGTGCTAGCTCTGCAATGAGCTACCGTCGAGTAAGTCGCAGCACCCCACCCACCGCCCCCATCACCCCCACCGCCCCCATCACCCCCACCGCCCCCATCACCCCGACGGACCTTCCCTTCCGTTCCCCTTCGGAACCCATCGACGATGACCGACGTAGTCTTCCAGCGGATGTGACGTCACTGCACAGAGGAGCGCCACCTGCCTTTCTGGCGCCGACCGATCCAGGCCACGAGATCCTGCTACGGATGAACGGGTCGAGACGGGCGCTGCTGAACGTCGGCGGCGTCCGGCACGAGGTCACCTGGAGGACCCTGGAGCGGCTGCCGCACACCCGTCTCGGTCGGTTGCGCCAGTGCACGTCGCTTGAATCGTTCCTCGATCTGTGCGATGACATCCAGCTGGAGGACGACGATGACCGCGTCGAGTTCTTCTTCGACCGACATCCCAAGTCCTTCGCGTCGATCCTCAACTTCTACCGAACTGGAAAACTGCATCTCGTCGAGGAGATGTGCGTGCTGTCGTTCAGCGATGACCTGGAGTACTGGGGAATGGACGAGCTCTACCTGGAATCGTGCTGCCAGCATCTGTACCACCAGCGCAAGGAGAATGTCTTTGAGGAGATGAGGAAGGAGGCGGACAGCATCAAGGAACCGATCGAGGAGGAATTCGATAACCACGGATATTGTGCCACGTGGCAGCGGAAGACTTGGGATCTGCTGGAGAAGCCACAGACGTCGACGGCTGCAAGGGTGAGTTGGGAAACAGCTGCATGCCGGGACACCGGCTCATTGATTGATTGATTGACTGATTGATTGATTGATTGATCGGTTGATTGATTGGTTGATTGATTGGATGATTGATCGATAGATTGATTGATTGGATGATTGATTGGTTGGATGATTAATGGATTGATTGGATGATTGACTGATCGGTTGGTTGATTGATTGGGTAATTGATTGATTGACTTATCGGTTGATTGATTGGTTGATTGATTGGATGATTGATCGATTGATTGATTGATTGATTGATTGATTGATTGATTGATTAAGCTATAGATATTCTGATTTATTGCATCGTTTGTTGGTGCGTTCGTTGATTCGTTGCATTCATCAAGTTAGTAATTCATTGGTCATCGGAAAAATGTTAATTTTGTCTACGTATTCATTTATTGATGATTTCTTCAGATATCTATAAATTCATGCATTGCTGATGTATGTATGTATGTATGTATGTATGTATGTATGTATGTATGTATGTATGTATGTATGTATGTATGTATGTATGTATGTATGTATGTATGTATGTATGTATGTATGTATGTATGTATGTATGTATGTATGTATGTATGTATGTATGTATGTATGTATGTATGTATGTATGTATGTATGTATGTATGTATGTATGTATGTATGTATGTATGTATGTATGTATGTATGTATGTATGTATGTATGTATGTATGTATGTATGGATGGGTGGATCATGGGTTAGTGGATGGATGACTGGATGGGTGAATAGATGGATGGATGGATGGATGGATGAATGGATGGATGGATGAATGGATGGATGGATGAATGGATGGCTGAACCGATCGCTTTCTCAAAAGCGCGTTATTTCGGCAATTCGTTCATTCATTTACTAAATCGTTGTTTAGTTTGACTGCCAAAGTGCCAATGATGTTGAACAGAGGAACTCACTTTGAGCGAGTCGTGTCTGGCAGTCTATACATATGTAGGGGTCTTTGCTGGTCGTCTGACTAGTACAGGTTATCGACCAGATGAGACAAGGGAACAATAGCTCTTTCGGTTGATGAACGTTTATTGATTTAATTCTTGATCTCCAGAGTTTTATTAGCAGATAACTGTAACAGCAGATTTCTTGACAACGATGACAATTCAGAGCGATGACACAGTCAGAGTTTATTGGTTAGGTGGTGTAAACTCATTGGTAACTAAGATCTTACGATCGACTTCACTTCTTAAACTATAGACTAACTTATGACTAGTTAGAATCGGCCGAGGGCCGCAGCCCCGGCTAGCTCCCTAAGTTGACTGCTTACTACTTGTCTGATTTCTGAGCTAAGCTGAGAACTCCTGAACTTCTATTGTCCGGGTCTTTTATAGGGACGCTCCTAACTTCTTGGGCTGTGTCTTAATCCTATTGGTCGGTTGGTCATCCACTGCTGCTCCGATGCTCAGCCCACTCTCTACCTGTAGTTAGTCTGTCTGTCTTCCTCTTGCTCTCTACCTGTCTCTGTCTGTTGCTCTATCTCTCTGTATTATCTTATATGCGTCAGCAGCACCATTACACATATATATTACAGGGAACATATTATACTGTAGCTATTCTTTGATTTTTCTTCGGGAAGTGGCGACGTTGGAAAGCCATCGAGATAAAACAAGTACATGTGCAGCTGGCTTTCTTCACACCTAACAGATCTTAGACTCTTAGTTTAGGTCCATATATTATGGCATTGCCGTGGAAAGCTCCAGCCCAAATGACACGTATACACTCACTCCGAGACGCCTTTGATTTGGTTAAGACGTAAGTAATTGGATTTGCAGAAAGTTCGCTTCATAGATCTATACGAGTGCCGAATGATTCTTAGACGCAGCTGCATTCAAGAAACAGTGCTATATGTTGACTTCAATCAATCAAAGACCTTCCTGACATCTTCATTTTTCTTTTCTCCTTTGAAGGCCTTCATCGGCCTATCTGCACCTTGAAGAGTCCAATTTCCCAATCTTCAAACTTTACACGAATTTTCTAATCCATCCAATTCCTTTCTTAAGCTATAGGCCTATATAGTCTCAAACGTTATTTCATGCATTGTCTAAACTATTGGCCTATTTTGTCCGTTGACTTCTGTATGCATTTGTCTAATTTTATCCTTATCCCCTGCAGAGAATTTCTTTTTGTCTCTTCGTTTGTCAGTCAATTTTGAATTCTCCTTTTTCTTATTGTTCTCGCTTCTTTATTATTCTGTATGATGATGGTGCTCTGCCCGAAGGCAGGTTCATTGGCTTTACGCCCCTGGGGATGAGATGAGTGAGGTGGTTTCCCGTTGCCTTCCCCACAGACAATGATGGGTAAGCAACTTGCCCAAGGTCGCTCCGCAGGAGCTTGCGCCCCTGCGTCCCACACGTGCTAGCCCGAGATATCTAAATCTCTGAATGTCAACTCCCAGCCCGGGGCTTGAACCGCAGTCCGTTGTAACCAACAGACGAATGCAGCGCGCGCTTACCGGTGTAGCTAACTAGGCCAGTTAGCTAACTAGGCCAGTTCTGTATACATAGACCTAAATGTACATACATGCATACATGCATATATGCATACATACATGCATACATGCATACATACATGCATACACATATACATACATACATACATACATACATACATACATACATACATACATACATACATACATACATACATACATACATACATACATACATACATACATACATACATACATACATACATACATACATACATACATACATACATATATGCATGCATGCATGCATGCCCGCACGCACGCACGCACGCACACATACATACATACATACATACATACATACATACATACATACATACATACATACATACATACATACATACATACATACATACATACATACATGTACATACATACATAGGCCTACGCTTAAATCCTCCTGAGTTTAATAATGTAGTTGAATACAAATTGTCTACCTATAGATATATACACACGTGTAAACCCAATTCGATACGTTAGGTTTCCGCTCGTATGACCTTCGTTGGAGCGTACACGAAATAATTATTATTAGGGCCTATGCTATTACATGTATGGTCCAGAGTGGTGAAAGTCATGGAATGGTCGTCATCGTCGTTATCGTCGTCGTCGTTATCGTCATCGTCATCGTCGTCTGTTTTATTTTTGTCCAAACTTCGTTTCTTCAACGGGAATTATACAAACATACTGCAGCTTCAACACAAACACGGTATATATTATAGACATCGAACGCTTATGATAGACGGGAATATCATAGTCTATATTATATATATATAATTATACATAGTCTATAAATAATTATATATATATACATAGGCGGAGACCTGCGCCGAGAATTGGGGGGGACGGAAAGACGCGAGATTTTCCGAAAATTTCTGACGACCGGCGAAATCTCGGAAAATTTTCTATTTTCGCCGCCAAAAAAGTTGATGACCTTTTTTTTTTTTTTTTTTTTTTTTTTTTTAGTCATCCGGCCAAATCTCGCCCAAATCCCGAAGAAATTTTCTATTTTCGCCGCCAAAAAAGTTGATGACCTTTTTTTTTTTTTTTTTTTTTTTTTTTTTAGTCATCCGGCCAAATCTCGCCCAAATCCCGAAGAAATTTTCTATTTTCGCCGCCCAAACAAGTCTTGACGCTCAAACATTGGGGGGGACAAATGCATGGGCCGTCCCCCCCAACACTTTTATTGGGGGGGACCGTCCCCCCCTGTCCCCCCCTAGGTCTCCGCCACTGTATATATACAAACACCATGGAAGATGGGGACAAACAGGTGACGTATATATAATTATGTACAGCTAGACAGAAACACTCGGACGTCAATTATGCATGCATACCAATCTAGACGAACAAGTGCATCGGTGGGAGCCGTTTACAGACAGTCTTTTAGGCGGACAGGGAGACAGACTGAGGTGCGCAGACGTGTCGTATAACTGTCTCCGAGGAGACCATGGCTGTCGTATAAAGAACAAAGAGTGGTCAAAGTATAGAACAACAGACCGGAGGATAATTAAGACATTTCTCATCTCGTTTGTTGTCCGCTGCTTTTTGTACTTCATCCCTAAAAATCATGTTCATCATATTCATGTAATGCGGCTGACGGCTCCAGGATATAAATCTTGTGGTGGTAGATTCAACGGACGCTCAAAGTAGGACTGACCAACGAATTCTACAAGTAAAAGATTTTAAGAATAGAATTAAGGGAATGTCGGAAAATTGCAAAAGCAGGCGAGCAACGCATTCTGTTGGACCTATAGCCGCAAGGGCTTCTGGTCTATCTGTGGGAATTATTGTTAAAAGTTTATCGGGCAGAATGGTTTATCATGAAAAATATCGTAATATTTAAAATCAACTTATCAAGTGAGAAGAAGCAGGTTTTGAGAAGAGACAAAGCAGAGGAGAGACTGACAGACGGAAGTGTAGAGCGAACAGAAGGAGAGAGAGCATTCCTATTAAGTAGTATAGGCTACCTTCCTCTTGCAAAAGTCTACATATTTTTCAGAAATCGGCAATATATCAAGTCCAAATAGGCCTACTTCAAACTCAGATCATGGCGGTTGTAGGTCTAAAACCCATTGTCAAAATAATATTATGATGAATAGGAAGTCTGATTGTTTCGAGCATAATAATTATTAAAAGAATAGTGTTTGCAAAAGGTGATGGAACATTTAACTGACTATATTAAACACTTTGGCGACGAGCGAGTAGCCCTATTAGCCCATAGGTGATTGGGAGATCAGGCAGCTATTCCTAAAAGTGTCCTTAAACTATAAATAGCCATATCTTGCTTCTAACCGGAGGCGACGTATAGGCCTATAGATAATAGATGCCGTATAAAATAACTTGAATGCGACATTACAATTTATTTATTTATTTTATTTATTTATTTTCTCCGTTGCACCTACAAAAAGGGCCCTATACCAGGGGTTCTCAACCGGTGTGTCGCGACACACTGGTGTGTCGCGACTTGACCGGCGGCATAGATTGAGTATTCGCATATTACGAATATTAAGATTTTCAAATATTCACGAATATTAACGAATATTAAAACTGCCAACGAATATTATATTCGTACAATATTATGTTCTTTCGAGAAATTTATTCTTCTTAATTCTTATTTTGTTATTTATGAAAAATTAAAATGTTTAACTTTTACTGAATAAATTGTTCAAAATTGAGTTGGCTTACGCATAGGCCTATATCAGTAAGTGACAAATAACTTTAATAGATTTATTGTTAAAAACTTCAAGGTCTCTGCTGGGTCTGGCCAATGTGGCCATGCGGCATTCATATCACATTCGATACTTAATGTTAGTCACTTTGTCTGACTTCTGGTCATCCTCCCCAACTGAAAAGAGGCAAAGTCATCGATGGCAGTTGCCAAGTAGCAGCAATATTAGGCCGAAATTAGCAATAAACTTTAACTGCCTATAATAGTAACTGCAAATTGATAAAGTTATTTTATATCAGTGTAGCAGGATGAGCAGATATACATGTAAATACAAACGCAAGAAATAATATTGCCAGATTACAAGTAAAAATTATCACGATCTCGGCATGTCAAGCGCATTGCATATTTTCATTCAGCCTTGCCCTGGATGCGAGTGAATGTCGTAGAGACGTGGAGACATACAGAAACTTAAGCTGCTTAATACCGAGTAACATTGCGGTTTCGATAGTTCGCCTTAATTCGTTAACGAATATTTGCGAATATTTATGAATATTAAAAGATCCTAATATTCACGAATATTTACGAATATTAAACCCTAAAGTCACGAATACTCAATCTATGACCGGCGGTGTGTCGCGTAAAACTGGTGTGTCGCTGGTGTGTCGCGAAGAATTGGTGTGTCGCGAATTAATAATAATGATAATAAATTATCTTCGTTTCTTTTCCAAACTGACACAACGCAATAGGCCAATGATTACATGAAATAATCTTAAATAACATCAGTCTACTAAATTCTCACAGCACACGTCCGTTGTTCTTGCATTATACACTGACTTACTTTACCTACAGGTAATTTAGAAGTTTAGCTGACGACTGCAATGAGAATTTGTTGCGCTCTATTTATCTATCTATTTTACCGCGCGGTCTGGGTATACTAATTATGACGTTTATGTTAACGAACGGATATGACATAGGCCTATGTAAACACGTTTGCGATCGCACCTGTTAGAAAACTTTTACCCGTTAACCTAGGCTAAGTCAGCAATCGATATGGAAAAATGTATGGTAAGAAAACGGAAATTTAGCCATCCTCTTCAGATGCTGATATTAAGAAGACAAGGTGGATGTTGAACACATTCCTCAGAGAAAACATCAATGGAACAGAATTGAACAACAATGAACAGGAAACACTTGTTGAGCTGCAATGTGATTCCAGAATGAAGGACATGTATAAGCAATAATAGAACCATAGATGTAAAAAACGATGGAAACGGAATAAAAAACGGAAAAAACGTCGTTTTTTTCGAAAAAATAAAAAACGACAAAAAAACGATAAAAAACGGAAACGGTAAATAATTTGACTTTGTTACATCTAAAACCGCATTTTAACCTTGAAAACATTCATTAGTAACCTACTACACGCAGGCTATCTCTTAATATGATGATGTTAAACGATGAAATAATGACTTTAGTTAGCTGAATTCTTGAGAGTTGGCGGAAAACATAAGGAATATCAGAAAAAAATTAAAATTAAGGAAAATAATTACCGAAAGTAAATGAATAAATAACGTTAAAGAAAAAATAAAAAACGATAAAAAACGATGGGAAAAATAAAAAACGAAAAAAACGACGTTTTTTGGGAGAGAATAAAAAACGGAAAAAAACGTTTTTTACATCTATGAATAGAACTCAGTTATGGGCAAAGACGTACAAGGTAACAAGAAGAACATTGCAAATCACTTGCAAGCAAAGCTATCAAGGAGCTGGTTTCCTTTCATAGCTCCTATTTATCTGCACAGGGCTTTTTCTCAGATGATCAACATATAAGAACAAGAATCGGAACAAACTTGTCGGAGGTGCCCTCTCAGCCTGCTTACGAAACGCACTAACAAAAACTGTGGAATCGCGTTTTAATATGATCCGAAGAAAAATTCACGAACAAAGATCCCATTAACTGTTAGGACTACAGGTCTTAGTAATTAGGTGACTAAATTGACGTCGAGTTGTAGAAACGACTATAGATTGGGATCAGAAGAATAGGCTAATTTAGAATTCTAGAATCATAAAAATTGGAAAGAAATTCAATGTAATTATTTTAATTTATTAAAAATGTCAGCAGTTTAGCATTTTAGAAGGATAAATAAGTTTGAGAGCAAATTTGAAATAAATAGACATGTTCAACTTTGAGACTTTTTATATTTTTACGACATTTACATATGACGATCGAATGGTGTGTCGCCAAATTTGATGGCAAGTTTAAGTGTGTCGCGGGACGAAAAAGGTTGAGAACCCCTGCCCTATACGATGAACTTTTCGACCAATTCTTCATTCAATTGGGTGGAATCATAGGCGCAACCACCCTATGGGACCCACGGGACGCGTCCCCTCCAACTTTTGAGTGGTCCCATTGACTTTATTATTATTATTATATTCGTTTTAATGGTAACAAAAACTGATAGACACACCGCTATCAGGTACAAGAAGCAGTTGATCAAATACAATATAATACCTATAGAATGTCTTTAGCCTTTTTTTATTATTCCTTTAGATTTTATCATTATGCCCCCCCCCAACTTTTAGGACGTGATTCATTTGGTCCCCCCAACTTTAAGGACATGATTCATTTGGTCCCCCCAACTTTTAGGACGTGATTGCACCTATGGGTGGAATTCATCTGGCTGATTCCATCCAATTACAATCTTATTGCATTTGCATATCACCTGCATTACGGACCGCGTATATATAAGTGAGTTTGAGTGGCAGTGGCCAATCCTTCTCTTCCTGATTATCTTTGACGAAATCCATTTACAGATTAAATAATCTATTCTTCTACACTCTACACTGAGTACACTCTACACTCTACAGCCTCATCGTGTATCTCAAGTGGCTCTCCTTGCAGAAGTGTACTGGTGACGTCAGCAGCGACTGCTCAAAGTAAATCACCTCAGAACAACACAACTTGCTTGCACGCGCGGCTCCTTCAGAAGAAAGACTTTCGTGAGTGAAGTGAAAACGATCAGATTGAAAAGTCTCATCTGAATGGTCTTTCAAGTATAAGATGTGAGATGCCAACACGACGACCAACACAGTCCAACGTCAGAGAACATGTCTTGTTTTTATATGTCAGGTCTTGTTGATAGAGCATGCTCGTGTATAGGCATCATCTACAAATTTCAAATAATAGGCTAATATGCACTTTAAGATATACGGTAGGACTAAGTGATATCTCACGTACTGAAACCCAACCAAGAACTCATCTGGCTATGCATTAGACCTACTTGAATATTATTCATTTCACATAATATATCGTATCAAGAGTTCCGGACAACCAGTTTCGAAATCCTTAAGGTAGCAGGACATTATCGTATGCGTCTCTTTTCCAGGGTAGGCCTATATAGACAGGCCATGGCTTGTTTTTTTTACCGACTTCCTTCATTACTCCGTAATAATACACTCATTCTAACGTTCTATGGGCATATATATATATATATATATATATATATATATATATATATATAGTCTACCTCAAAGGTGTGGCTCCTTCTTCATCTGTGCAAGTCCTCATCCTGAAATGTTAAGCATACTCTGTAAGAAAAATTGTAGACAAAAATGTTTACATTTGAAGTAGACCAGATATGGTATACGTTGCTTAATAATTTTCTGATGACTTGACCTACATTAGCCTTGTGTGCAAGTTCAGATGCATGCTTAACAAAACTATACAAAACGCGTTCAGTCGATGTGCGGCATCAAATTTTTTTGGGGGTGGGGCTGTCGGATTTCAAGAACAATAGCAACCACTCCCATGCATGATCACCTATACTGATATGTTTACTGAGGCTCTATAAATTTAGTCAATATGATCCAAAGATAGACGCTTGTCTTGTTTTGTTTGCAGGTGGTCGCCATCGTCTCCATATTCTTCATCGTTGCTTCAACCATTGCCTTGACCCTGAACACGATTCCCAGCATGCAGAGCGTCGACAGGAACGGAAATCTAACGGACAACCCTCACCTGATGGTCATCGAAGGGTCGTGCATCGGCTGGTTCACCCTCGAGTACGTCCTTCGCTTCTGGGCATCGCCGAGCAAGTGGAAGTTCTTCAAGGCCCCGCTCAACATCATCGATCTCCTCGCCATCCTGCCCTACTACATCTCGCTCGGTCTCGACGAGTCCAACAGCCGGGCGGAGCAGTTCCAGAACGTTCGCCGGGTCGTACAGATCTTCCGGATCATGCGGATACTGCGGATACTGAAGCTGGCCAGACACTCGACCGGACTCCAGTCGCTGGGATACACGTTGCGTCGCAGCTACAAGGAGCTGGGACTGTTGATGATGTTCCTTGCGATCGGCGTTCTCCTCTTCTCCAGCCTCGCCTACTTCGCCGAGAAGGACGAGAACTCGAAGCAGTTCGGCAGCATTCCGGAGACGTTCTGGTGGGCGGTCATTACGATGACGACGGTAGGGTACGGGGACATCGCGCCGAAGACGGCCTGGGGTAAGATCGTCGGCGCCGCCTGTTGCGTCTGCGGGGTGCTCGTCATCGCCCTGCCCATCCCCATCATCGTCAACAACTTCGCGGAATATTACAAGGATCAGATGCGTCGGGAGAAGGGGTTGAAGCGACGCGAGGCGCTGGCCAAGGCCAAGTTCGACGGAAGCATACTGTCGCTGACCGCCATCCGTGACAGTATAACGAAGCATGGCAAGGGCTTTGGATCAGCTCACAGGAGGAACAACAACCCCAATGGTGGCAACGGCGGTGTAGAACGATGCTCAGACTTAAGTCATTGCTCAGCGGAAATAATGAAGGACCTTGAACAAGGCGGCGGCGCTGGGAAGCCAGTCAAACGAACTCTGAACCCTGCGGTAGAGGAAAAGCTGAATCCTCGCCGGGCACCGGAAGTTCTTCGATCTGATAATAATGCATCGCTGTTTCGTCTTAAGGTTGGAACACGTTTTTTGGCTATTCAGTGATTTCCACTTTCGATCATTAATAGTAGACAAGTGTAGTAGACCATTTGGGTCGTTTTGCAAAGTCCTCAGTTTTAGTTATTTTGGCAATTGTGTCGCGAATAAGGTTTAATAATTATATGGCGTCATTGGTAGGCTACCCAGGGCTTTTTTAACGTGCAGTTGTACACAAAATGTGCAGTTCTAAATGGATTTGTGCAGTTGTAGAAGCCCTTCTGCCACAAGTTCTGTGCAGTTAAAACTTGCAAGAAAGGTCATTGTCATCCGATTTGAAGTAATTTACCATGGAGGATCGGAAAGGAAAGAAGGGGCTGTGCAGTTCTAAAAATTTCTTTAAAACAGCCCTGAGGCTATACCAATCAACTGCCTTTCCTGGGCAACTCGACCTCTGACCTTCACCCGATATCCAAACATTCAGAAGTACTGACTAGACTAGACTCATCTGGATTTGGAATTCCAGACCTTGGACCGATAACCAAGAGAATCTAACGACATAGCACTGGTCGTGTGACTCGTGCCCATGGCGCAGCACGGTGCAGACTGTAGAGTCACCAATTCTATAGTGCAGTGTATCGAGTGCAGTGCATTATGCATAATTATTGTGCATTGTCTATAACTATTTGTATGAGAATGAACCTGGATCAAAAGATCTCCGCCACTGCTCGTATACTTTAACAATGCATTGCCAGTCCCAATTCTGAAGAAAAGAGGGCGACCGCCCACACTAATCATCCTTCATATGGCACAATGTGTGTCGTTAAATGACAACAAGCATGGGGATCAGGGATATATGATAGTCCGGTTGGTTTGAGTGTAGTATATGTCCACTTGTGAGCTGAATGGTATAGATTTTAATGGGATTCTTGCTTTAAAGGGCAGTCAGCGAAATGCAGAGGCGCGTATGATTCTGATGCTTTATGGTTCTTTGTTATGGTTCTGACGCTTTTTGGTTCTTTGTTATGGTTCTTCCAATAGAGCGGCGACCAGTGCAATCTATCTAAAACTGCGTTTTAGTCATATTGACCTAGAAAGTTGTCGGTAAACAAGCAAGAGAAGCGTGGACCTGACAACAACTCATCTTCTAAAAATGAAAAGAAGATCGAAGATCCGAGGGCAAGAAGGATGAGAGAAAGCAAGTTGAACAGATATTTTGGTCTTCCAGGAACAAACATGAGCCACCGTGTCTACACTATAGAGGCCACAGTCCCTTACTCTGTGCAGCCAGGTTGCTTAGAACGCTGCATGGAGAAGACTATAATAATAGCCTATATATAGGCCTAATATTCATCACGCCAAAACAGCAAATATTTACCAGTAGCAGCAGTGTCAATAAAGTAAGTAAGTTAGTCAAGTAGCCATCCCAAACAAATGGAGCATGTAACAGGATGAGCTTCGACTGCAGGCTGCTGTAAAGAATGTTTGGACAGCGTTAAATAAATATCAACAAAATAATAATCATAGGCTGTTCTCGCATGCAAGGACAAAACTGTTTATTCTAATTCTCCATCAGTCTCTCTCGCACACTAGCGGCAAGTCACGCATGGAATACAGAGCACGTATAGATCGATACTTAAACTTCCGGTAGAGTTTGCTCAGCCTGCAGTATTGCTCTCCATAAAGCATGTGTGCTTGTTCATGCTAATGGCGCGTGACAATCCCATCGACGTGTATTACTGGCGCTGTTGCGGCGAAAAATGATCGCCACCAGTTTACTCTAATTGCATTTTATTATGCCACATGCATCTACATGTACAATTGTACATTAGATATTACTGCGTAGGTATAATGTGCTATTGATATTATTAAGCGATTCATGGTTACATTTGAATGCTACAGCTAGACAGAATATCATGAACATGTTGTATTTTTCCATGGGCACCTGCAGATAGACTCATATATTCTTCAGTGGCGGCGACATGGGAGCTGGGGACAAAGCCCCACTAAACAAGGACATCCGGATGTTGAGCCCCCCCCTAAAAAAGGCCAGCCGGGTTTTTACATGCAAAACCCAGAAGTTTTGACGGATGAAAATGGAACATTTCAGTGAGATTTAAGCTGATGACAATAAAGGTCGTCAGAAATTTTGACGGATGATAATGAAAATTTCCTAGGCGAGGTTCAGCCCCCAAAACTGAAATCCTGGCGCCGCCGCCGATATTCTTACCGGAGGGTGGACAGTTCACACTGCATGGTCACGGCCAAATTTTTAGCAGGAGCTTGAGAAACGCAAAGCAAGAAATTAGGAACATCGATCATGGACTAAGTCTTATATCTTTACGCAGAGGTTTCTAAATGTAAATTTCCCCAGTTTCACTTTGTGTATCGTTATAGTAGGTTCTATCATTTGAGCTTTAATGCGAAGAAATTTTAACCAAAAAGTGATAGTTAAAAATGGATTCTAAATTTTCTAGAGAGATAGGCTAAGTGCCTCTCTTGCCCCTATGAGCGGGCGCTCATGTCTGATTCATAAATATCATATATAATTATAATATAATGATAATGTTGACATTATAGACAAGTAGACAACTAGGCCTCAGGACCGTGTTTAAGGTTCTTCGAGTGTCGGTGCAAAGTGTTACCGCAGGGGCATATTGTCGTTCGAGCCGCCGTTGATTTGCCTAAAGCTACAGCCACGTGCAAATAAGCACATCATAAAGAAATTTATATAATCCTACAATAGGGCTTTTATGGTAACTATAATGTTTTCTTACACTTACTGAATTTACAAAATGGTTGAGGTCTAAGTAACATGAGACTCGCTGCATTCGCATTTATGACATTTGGCCAATAGCATAAAAACTAGGCTCATGGGCATTCGGTGCACCGCACCGAATGAGCCTATGTTAAACACGGCTCTGCAGTAGGCTTAAACTTATACACTTAAAACAATACAATACAATACAATTAAAACGGTCGAGTAGACGGAGAGGTCCATTTCAAGTCGGAAGAAGCTCTGAAACCCTTTCGCGTACGGGCAATGACGTCAATTTTTAGGCGGATGATGCGGATCACCGTAATGACCTCCTCGTAAGCCTCTATAATATTATTATGTGTGAATTCAGTCTCTTAGCCAATGCATATTTCACTAAATATTTAATGATAAATTATTTGTGAACACTAGGGCTTGACGAAGGCGGTTCAGAGAGCCAAGCTGGCATTGCTGATTCAAACGAAGGGTGCAAAGGGCGTTCACTCGCGGAGAAAATCTGCTACGGTTAACAGCACAAGAGGTTAGACTATATCGTCCGCCTCTGCCTTATCCAGCGTACGTAGGCAGTACAAGTGTAATGAACGAATGAATGAATGAATGGATGGATGGATGGATGGATGAATGGATGGATGAATGAATGGATGAATGATTGGATGGATGAATGAATGGATGGATGAATGAATGTATGAATGAATGAATGAATGAATGGATGGATGGATGGATGGATGGATGGATGGATGGATGGATGGATGGATGGATGGAAGGGTAGATGAATGAACGAACGAACGAATGGATGAATGGATTAATGAATGGATGGATGGGTGGATGAATGAATTAATGGATGGATGGGTGGATGGGTGGATGTATGAATGAATGAATGGATGGATGGATGAATGATTGGATGGATGGATGGATGGATTGATGGATGAATAGAATAAATGAATGAATGAACGAATGAGAGAATGAATGAACGGATGGATGAATGGATGAACGAATGAGGGATGGACAAATGAATGAATAAATGAATGAATGAATGATGGATCGATGGATGGATTGATTGATGGATGGATGGATGGATCGATGAATGGATAGATGGATCGATGAATGAATATATCAGAGAAATTATACAGCTTCACTGTAATGGTCTCTAATCAGAGGTTATATATCAAGACATTAGTTTTGAGTGTGTCAGTCAACTCAAACGTCGGCAAAGAACCGACCAACAGAATTCTAACACAGCACCAGACACTGTGCAAACAATTATTACGCAAACCTGTGTACAGTGTGTAGGCGCTTGACTAGTATCTCAGCAGTCGTGGCATTTGTGGAAATAAACAGGCAGTCAATGCGCAGTATAATTATAAGCTAAATCTGTCATGCGATGCCTAGAAGTTGGCCTACAAATAAAATAGGTCTACAAGCTGTTGCTTTTGCTTTCTTCTTGCTCAGACAAAGAGTACAACCTGTTACAGTTAGAGCAACAGGTCTGTCTTTTTTTGCTGCATGCGCAGACAAAGAATACTACCTGTTGTTCTGTCTGTTTGTTTTTCTGCGCAGACAAAGAATACCACCTGTTGTTCTGTCTGTTTGTTTTTCTGCGCAGACAAAGAATACAACCCGTTGTTCTGTCTGTGTGTTTGTCTTTGCAGAGAACCTGATGTTGACCCTGCATCAGCATCAGCATCAAGACTCCGTCTCGACCAACGATTCATCGCCTCCTCACGACGACGACGATGACCATCGGGCGGAGGTAGGGGCAGAGGCGGAGGAGCATCGGGAAGAAGAGGACGCTGCTGCTGCAGCTGCTGTATACGACGATGGAGGGAAGGCTAGCGGCAGAATGCGAAGGAAATGATCTACGATGTCTACTGCTGCTGTAAAGCCGGTTGCTAATTGTGTCCTTGTGATATTACGACGGTGTCGCTGAAAGTCGTCTTTTGAGTCGAAGACGGAGGAGGAGGAGGAGGAGGAGGAGGAGGAGGAGGAAGAGGAGAAGGAGGTAAAGAGGAGGAGGAGGAAACGGAGGAGGAAGAGTAGAAGGTGATGGAGGAAGAGTGACGAGGAGGAAGGAAGCGGAGACGTAGAATGAGAAGTAGGAAGTGGAAAATGAGGAATGTTGGAGTAGGATGACGATCGGGAGATTGGACATGAAGGACAAACGTCAGGAATAGGAAAAGGAGGAGGAAGAGGAGGACGAAACAGAGAAGGAAGCGATGGAGTAGGAGTGGCGTGGAAGGAAGAAGTGCATGGAGGCGTGGAAGGAAGAAGTGGGAGGAGGGAGATGAGGAGGAATATCGAAGACAAGAGGATGACGACCACCGGGAGAAGAAACCAGGAGAAGGAAACGTCATAAATATAGGAAAGGGAGGAGGGAAGGAACGGGAAGGATAGAAGGAGAAGGTGAAATGAAGGTCGTCGTCTGACGCTGGTCTTAAGACAAAGCATGCAGAAAAGAAAAACCCTGATTAAGTATGCGGACTCTGCTTGGGGGAGGGACGGGTGTTGGTGAGACTGCTGAGAACGGATGGCTTCATTCGACGCCTGGCACTTCCTAATTGCCCGTAGACGCTGATTGGCACGAGGTAACAACACACTGGACAGATGCTACATATATATGACTGAACTGTCAATCAACGTAATTGCAAAAAGATGTGCTGCCACAAAACTACTGTTTCAAGACTCGAGTATCCGGTACGATTGCTTCAAGACTCGAGTATCCGGTACGACTGTTTCAAGACTCGAGTATCCGGTACGGCTGTTTCAAGACTCGAGTATCCGGTACGACTGTTTCAAGACTCGAGTATCCGGTACGACTGTTTCAAGACTCGAGTATCCGGTACGACTGTTTCAAGACTCGAGTATCCGGTACATGCTGGGGCGGACAGAGCGTGACTATATATATATATATATATATATATATATATATATATGTAGATATATACATATGACTAATATTTAATTAATATTTATAATGCTATATATTTTATATATTTTATTTTTATCTATGCTATAGGTCTACGCAAGGACCTTTATAATGTCTGTGTACATCATTGTGTGCATAGCTTAAAATTATTATTTGCGGACAGTATGCAACTATACGTGTATATCTGAACTATACGACATGTTTGGTTTGATTAATTATTATGGCTCGCCATCGTTTGATGCTTCATGCATTAGAATAATTGGACAACAGTGCTATATAATATATAATATTATATATATATATACAGTATATACAAGGATTTCTTAAGAGCAATTGAGCCAGATGTAGATCGTATTAGAAAGAATTTCCTTGGGATCAGGCAGTTGGGTGATGAAATGAAATTGAAAGGCTATAGGATAAAGTTAAGTGATAGGGGGCCTATAACTCTATATCTGTTTGACTGTTACAATAGAATAGAGTAATCAAGTGAGAAGCGCCTGTGATTTACCAGCGTTGAAATTGAAAAGTTAGAATTAAGTTAAGTGATAGGGGTCCATATTTGTTTGACTGCTACAACAATAGAGTACTATAGGCTAATAGAGTGAGAATTGCCTGCGATTTTTCAACGTTGCACAGAAACGATTTCTCATGCTACCCATGCACTCTGCCCTCACATCCTCTTGAGCTAATTTTATACATGTGAAAAAGGAGGAAGATTCAATACAGTTGAATAATAATGTCACTTCTTTTGAAGCTTTCTGAAGCCGATGAGCAGTAAGGTCTTGCTTGAGTCTAGGCCTACACATGTTTGTCTCGTATATTCTGCATGCTCATATATTCGGTCACTTATTGTCGCAGAGTCTTATTGGCCCCTATCTCAGTCTTTTGCAAATGAGAATTTTATTTATCGCTTTATTTCATTGGTCGTGGTTGGGCTGCATGGGAGCGCCTCTGAGTAGTTTCTTGAAGGGGCGCTATGTAAATGCTCTGAATGAATGAATGAACGAATGAATGAATGAATTAATTAATTAGTTAATTAATGAATTGGAGTCTCTTAAGATGAAGCTTAAAATCAATTTTCTACTTTATGTGCATTGCGTCTTAATTGTTTATTTCTATTGGTGCTTTTCAATTGCTTTTATTCATTGGTGATTAAAATTAGGCTCTCTCTCTGTCTCTGTCTCTGTCTCTGTCTCTGTCTCTGTCTCTGTCTATGTCTCTGTCTCTGTCTCTGTCTCTGTCTCTCTCTCTCTCTCTCTCTCTCTCTCTCTCTCTCTCTCTCTCTCTCTCTCTCTCTCTCTCTCTTTCATTTACCTTCAATTTTCCATCCTCTTTATATTTTATGTAATCTATCTAATTTCTTTTATTCTTGCTTCATTCATTTAGCCTAATTTTCTCTCTTTTTCTGCTTATTATTAATGCAAAAGCGACTATACTTATCTAGGTCTACTGACATCGGGTTTACTTTACTCTTTTAAATCCATTCCTATACTACATCCATTCTATGAATCTATCATAATTAACCTGGGTCCTGGTCTACCGGTGCTCTGCTTCTTCTCCTGCAGTGCCATGTCTTCTCACCTCTCGCAACACGTCTTCCGCTTGCTTATAATAATTATTATTAATCTTTCATACGTGTGGTAATAAACAGCCTCCTCGCTTTCGAAAACATCGTCCTTTTACTCCCATCTTTGTCATTATTTTCTCACGTCCTCTCCTTTCCTCCCCGCTCCCTCTCTTCCTGCGTCTCTTTCTGTCTAGTCTTTTCCAGCTTTCCATCCATAGTTTTTCCTCTTTTTGTCTCTCGTCTCTTTTCTATCTCGGAAAAATCAAAGCACCCATAAACACGTCGTGACGACAGTAATCATATTCAGGCGTTGCATAAAATATCACCTCCTCGCTCTTTGTTTCTTGTCGTCTGTCGTCGTTCTTTATTCCAAAGACCCATTATCACCTTCGTCTGTCGCCGTTGTCTCAATTCTCCAGCGGTCGTTCAATCCTCCTCCACCTCCTCTTCCACCTCCTCCTCTTCCTCCTCCTCCTCCACCTCCTCTTCCTCCTCCTTCTCCTCCTCCTACACCTCCTCCTTCTCCCCTTCTTCTTCGCCGTCTCTCCTTCTCTTCCTCCACCTCTTGCTCCACCTCCCTTTCTTCTTTCTCGTTCTTCTCCTCGTCCTTCTCATTCTCCTCTTCCTCCTCCTCCTTTTCTTCCTCCTCTTCTTCTCCTCCTCCTGCACCTCCTCCTCCTCCCTTTTTTCCTCTCCGTCTCTCCTTCTCTTCCTCCACCTCTTGCTCCACCTCCCTTTCTTCTTCCTCCTCCTCGTCCTCCTTCTCCTCCTTCTCCTCCATCTCCTCCATCTCCTCCTCCTCCTCTTCCTCCCCCTCCTTCTCCTCCTCCCTTTCTTCTTCCTCGTTCTTCTCCTCCTCCACCTTCTCCTCCACCTCCACCCCATCTCCACCTCCTCTTCCTCCCCCTCCTCCCCCTCCTCCTTCTCCTCCTCCCTTTCTTCTTCCCCGTCTCTCCTTCTCTTCCTCCACCTCTTGCTCCACCTCCCTTTCTTCTTCCTCGTCCTTCTCGTCCTCCTCCTCCTCCTCTTCCTCCTCCTCCACCTTCTCCTCCCTTTCTTCTTCCTCGTCCTCCTTCTCCTCCTCCTCCACCTCCTCCACCTCATCCTCTTACTGCTCTATCTTCTCCTTCTCTCTTCCTGTAATTCATCCTGTCACTGCTTTCTCTTCGCAATCCCATAAACAACAACTACACTGACCGCTCGGCGTTCGTTAGTCGTTGCGCCGCTGACGTACGTGCAAGCACACGGACAGGAAGCGATAGATCTAGGCATATCAACAGATACAGGCAGGCAAAATAATAGACAGACGCACACTTCCACACACAAATAGCCAAAGGTCACTTAATTTTCATTTATTAGCATCACACCGTTCCCATCCATTACACCATTACACCATTGCACCATTGCACACACACACGCGCACACACACGCACACACACGCACAGGCACACATACGCACCAACGCACACACATGTAGGCTATAATAATTATTATAGCTTAAATCGATTGTTTATCCATGTGAATTATTGAGTAGCGGGAAAAACGCTGTCTCTTCGCTAGCTCTGGTTTGTCAAACACATGATTGTATGCACTCATATTGTGTCGTCTTTGTTCCTGACATTGTCTCTATCACTCGTTCGATCTCTGCAGGCTCTGTTTCTGGCTCTGTCGCTGACTCTGTCGCTGGCTCTGTCTCTGGCTCTGTCGCTGGCTCTGTCCCTGGCTCTGTCGCTTTCTCTGTCTCTGTATATGTCTCTGGCTCTATCCCTGGCTTTGTCGCTGGCTCTGTCGCTGACTCTGTCCCTGGCTTTGTCGCTGGCTCTGTCTGTAGCTCTGTCGCTGGCTCTGTCGCTGGCTCTGTCTGTAGCTCTGTCGCTGGCTCTGTCGCTGGCTCTTTCGCTGGCTCTGTCTCTGGCTCTGTCGCTGGCTCTTTCGCTGGCTCTGTCTCTGGCTCTGTCGCTGGCTCTTTCGCTGGCTCTGTCTCTGGCTCTGTCGCTGGCTCTTTCGCTGGCTCTGTCTCTGGCTCTGTCGCTGGCTCTTTCGCTGGCTCTGTCTCTGGCTCTGTCGCTGGCTCTTTCGCTGGCTCTGTCTCTGGCTCTGTCGCTGGCTCTTTCGCTGGCTCTGTCTCTGGCTCTGTCGCTGGCTCTGTCGCTGGCTCTGTCGCTGGCTCTGTCCCTGGCTCTGTCTCTGGCTCTGTCGCTGGCTCTGCCCCTGGCTCTGTCGCTGACTCTGTCTCTGTCCCTGGCTCTGTCCCTGGCTCTGTCGCTGGCTCTGTCGCTGGCTCTGCCCCTGGCTCTGTCGCTGACTCTGTCTCTGTCCCTGGCTCTGTCGCTGGCTCTGTCGCTGACTCTGTCTCTGCAGGCTCTGTCGCTGGCTCTGTTCCTGGCTCTGTCTCTGTCCCTGGCTCTGTCTCTGGCTCTGTCCCTGGCTCTGTCTCTGGCTCTGTCGCTGGCTCTGTCTCTGGATATGTCTGCCTGTCTAACTATCTGTCTGTCTGCATGTCTGTCTTTTCCATTGCTTGTCGTCTGTTGTGTCACCGTTTTTGCGGTCTGTGCCTCTGCATCTGTCTGTCTGTCTGTCTGTCTGTTTGTGTGTCTGTCTTTGTCTTGCACTCTGCAGTTGGTCGTTGGGATGTGTAATACCTAAATGTCATCTCCGCAGCAGCTGCTGATGGTTCAGCTGTCATGCGCCTGTCTGTCTGTTTGTTTGAATGTCTGTCTGTCTGTCTGTCTGTCTGTCTGTCTGTCTGTCAGCTGCAGCAACAGCAGCAGTTGAGGTCGAAGTGACAATAATAATTATTTATAGCAAGTCAATTGTTATTTGGATTACACGGTCTGCAAGCAGTGTGTCGATCGTCTTTCAACGATTTCTGGTCAATGGCCTCACAAGTCACACATACATGTATGCATGTATGCAGGCTATATATGCGTCACACTTGCAGTGGCATATATATATATTATATATATATATATATATATATATAGGCAATGTAGAGTGTTGTCAAGAGAGAGTAAGCTTACCGTATATTGTAGGCCTAAAGCCGCCTAAACTGATCCAAGGCACACGTAGGTCTACAGTGCATGTCGCCTCAAGGACAACTTCCCACAAGGACATAAAAACAGAATTGCAAATTTTAGTATAGCCTATAGGCATAAACTGATTTGCAGCGGTTTAAATTGTAGACTTTGTGTTCATTGTTTAGCATCTCGAATCTACAGAGCTTCCGGTAACTTCTGAATCATATTCCACATCTAGGCCTATAGGCAAACTGGTAGGCCTATACGCAATTAGGCTACCGAAGCCACAGAGAGAATAATACAGGTGTTTGTTCGAGTGAAAATAGCTATAGGATCTCCAGCGTGTATATTGTAATAATTATAGCCTACCATCCGAATCCGGTGACACCGGTGTCCATTGCAACATTATATGCATGGCCAAGCCCCTATAGGCTTATATCATGATGATATTATTGTCAACATGGCTTGTATTTATTTTTTTGGTACTTATTGTTATTGCGAATGACAAACAGATCGATGGCATCCATTTCGAACAGCAACATCGTTTGTCCAGCTCCGACCGAAGGGACAACACTGCAGAATGCTGACCAAAATAATGGTATATTTGACTATGGCTGAATACCTAGGCTACATCGTGAATCGAGCCATGGTTGAGTAAGGGATACATTGCAAAGCTTTTCTAATTATAGTAATGGATGTAGGAATCGATTCCAACTTCCACAAAACGAATATCATCAGGCAGCGGTATCGGATTCGGAAGATAAACAACTCTGGGCAAACATCAATGGCCATTATTTATACTTGTATAAGGATATAGGATATACAGTATAGGCCTATGCGTAGGTCTATCAACGTATGCATGCATATACGGTGTATATATAACTATAATATCAGGGATGTTTTAAAGGAATTTTTAGAACTGCACAACCCATTCTTTTCCTTCCCATCCTCCATGGTAAACTACTCACAATCGAATGCAATGACAATTTTTTGCTAGTTTTAACTGTACAGAAGTGCTTCCACAACTGCACAAATTCATTTAGAACTGCACATATACAAGACAGTGTGCATGGACCGGGGCACCTGCGCATAGGGGCAAGAGTGGGCACTTGCACTGGTCAGTTGACAACCACTTTTCAACCACTGCTTGCATGGTTTTTAATAAATTTCCTATTAGGTTTATTACACTATATTTCCTAATAGGCCTATTACACTAGAGCACCAAAAATACTAATGATAGTTATAGTCTAGGCTATAGGC
This sequence comes from Lumbricus terrestris, assembly GCA_949752735.1. Taxonomy (NCBI): domain Eukaryota; kingdom Metazoa; phylum Annelida; class Clitellata; order Crassiclitellata; family Lumbricidae; genus Lumbricus; species Lumbricus terrestris. The sequence continues at coordinate 31,115,669 of OX457040.1, forward strand.
CTACGCAAAGTGAACCTGAGAAGGTTTTTATAATTATGTAGAAACTTTAATGAAAAACCTTTACATCCCTCGATCGAACTCTTGCTAAGATATCTAACCATGACCATTGAGTTTCGTCCCTCCTGCAAAAATTTCTGGGGGTGCCCATGCATGTGTGTATGTGTGTACGAAAAACTCAGAGAAGATGTCCAAGAAGACAAGAGGAATGGATACATCGGACAATTGCACCTGCCTATAAGAAGAAGAGGAAGCAGGCGGCAGGTCTACAGTATAAAGAAGGCATGTAGAGTTGTAGACACCTGTATGCCTATAATAATTAACTACAGACATAATTATAACCCTACACACGCATAAACTATTCATTTTAATTGATAGACCAAATCGGTCTATTATAACTCGCTTCGTCTGTATGTAGGCTATATCACATAAATGGCAATTTGGACTAAGATTAGGCCTGCCAACAGCTCGCATGATATACCGGTACTGAACGATCGTAGGCCATATTATAGGCTACAATACGACTGATTATACTTTTAAACATTTCAGCTGAATGACAAATCGGATTGTTTATAAATGTATAGCAAACAGCAATGAGTTCACTTAATTAGACTGCATGGTCCATAGCCTGTATATATATATATATTAGGGTGTCCCAACAAATATTTTTCTAGAAACTTGAAATGCAGTCCCCCTAAAAAGTTTCCATATGGTCCCATAATAACACCTGTAAAGTTTTATGACACTAAAAAAATATTTAGGGGTGGCTCAAGCCGCCCAAATTTAACCCATATTGGCATAATTTGCGCCTGATGTGTCCAACTTCTAAATGCCTTTATATCCCAATCGTTGATCCTATTATAACAAATTTACTACCCTTGGAAAGCTCGTGAATGGTAGAATTAACAGGTATTTAACTTTATTGGATACAATGGATATTTTGGGCATAGTCTTATGCTCAAAAAATGCAAAATCGAGAAAAATTTGAGATTTTTGAACTTTGGACACAATATCAGTGCACACACAACTAATCATTGGGAGTAGTCATTACAAACTCTTGATAATGTAACAAGTCGTGGTTTTAGCTCCTCCATACCTTCATCTGCTTCATAGTAAGAAATTCTGAGGGGGCTGTGAGGTTCAACCCCTATTTGTCCTAGGACCACACAGTAAAGTTTTAATTGCACACCCCATGCAGCTACACAACAAATCAACGTCTGGACCGTTATTTTTTTACTATTCTCATACTGATCTGCTGATTCTACATCACTGCACTCAAATTGTTCTTCAGTTCTACGTTCTACATTTACACATGTCAACAAGATTGTCACAATTGTGGTTAGATAACATGTGCCTGTGTTTTTCGACAACCTGTACGAGAAATTGTCTCCGATCTACGTTCTTCGTTATCGTTGAGCTGAAATTCTGTATCAAAGCTGCGTCATGTTTGTTCAGCACAGTCATTTACACAGACCAACGTTATGAAAAATCACACGTGGTCTTATACGATTGGCTATCTCGCCACTCTTTCACCGAAAGATCGAGAAAACTATATTTGAACGCAGCATGGTTTGGGAAAAACTTTTAGGAAGAGATAACCCCGTTATTCCACATTAATGAGAACTCACTGAAAGAACAGAGAGAATTGCTATCTCTTATATCTTAGGTGCTGGTATACCAAGAATGATGTTGCATCATTTTCAGACTTGTCATCTAGAGCAGCATTGCCAGAATTATAAAGCTATGGATTAATTCAAAGAGAGCAGTGACTCTACATGAGAACACCGCCTGACTGTAGATGTCAATCACAAATCTGAGACTTGTTTGGGTTGGATGCCCTGTAATTCACGGTCGTCAACTGTATATGTGATTCGTTTCCATCATAAAGCAATTAGATCTATATTGCCTTACCCATCCAACTTGCTCTGTGATGGCAACAGGCTTGCGAAATGCTACCGAATTGTTCAATCCAACCATGAATACCAAGAGTTTTGAAAATTCTTGATAGTCATATTTCGAGTATGGCCACGCTAAAGCTGTTCAGTAATGAATTCTTATGATTTGTTAGATGCAGACTGCAGTAGCATTGGTCGAGGGTTTGGTTGATGGTGAACCAGATTGGAGCATTCATCTTTAAATGGCTTGCAGAGCTTAATTACAGACCATTGATGGACAAATTTTTACCAAGGACACAAAGAATGCACCAGGCAACTGGACTTAAAAGATTTCTGTGATGTTAACAAGATGTTACGACTGATGGCTGATGTAGAAGGGTGCAAGGCATTGCAAACTCTATTTAATATGCAGTTATTGAAAGCCGTTGTCTCAAAGCATTTGCCAATAATTAGGCCTAATGCATCACACTTTCACGACTTCAAAAGGTTCAAACTGCAACCGTTGATTCCTGTCCTGGTCCAGAGGTCAACTTTAGCACACCAACATGTTTGTAGGCTACTTCCACCAACTAGAGAAAAATCAGACTGACAATCTGTTAACCTTATTCATTTCTACTCCACTGATGATTGCCATGTGGAGGTAGCGACCTGCAATCCTAGTGCACGACATTTACATCATTCGTTTGCTCGAGAGCTTAACTGTCGTCCTTATGCTTGAAAAACCTCATTCGCAAATACAATAAGGTTGCATATTTGTAGATTTTAGTATTTCAGAGCAATATAAGGTTATTAAGCAATACATAAGCACGCTAGTGGGATCAAAGTGTGGACCTCCGAAAATTTCAAACTCATAGGCCTATATGTCGCACGTATAATTTGTGACAACTTACACATATTATATGTGAGCTTTGAGCGGCCTCTAAATATTTTCAAAATGTCCAGAAATTTGGCAGGTACTATCATAGGGCCATAAGGAAACTTTTTGGAGGGACTGCATTTCAAGTTTCAAGAAAAATATTTTTCCTGTGCAATCGTGGGACACCCTAATATATATACACCTTAAGATAAAAGGTATCCAGTCGATCCTTTCTTGTATAGCCTACGTTTATGATTAAAAACGGTTCCCTAGCATATATAGTATCATTCGACTAGGCAAGTATGCATTTGCTGAATGAATATATATATATATATATATATAATATATATATATATATATATATATATATATATATACTTGGCCTATAGTGCTTTCTCTAATGAACTCTAACATAATTAAGGCGAGATTACTTCCTCTATAGAGACATTAGGTCTATAATCTAAATTTATGACTGCAATTACCATTGATGCGTATAAATGGGTCTTTCAGCGTGTTGCTCATGTATACACACCCATGTATGCATATATAATATATATATATTATATAATATGTACTATATATGTACATGCATCAATACGTACACGAATGCATGCATGCATTTATGCATGCATTAGGTCTACGTACGAATGTGTGTTTGTATGTACACCGTGGTTCAATAAAAAGTAAGCCAAACTGTTTTTCATATACATGTATCTCTAATGCCTGATTAGTAATCATACTAAAATTTTCCCCGATATAATTATAGAGAATCCAAACAAGAATATTATTCAAACATATTATGTTATGAATTTGAACCGATAGAAAGATATGAATCTTCCAACTTCATCTGTCGAAATTTACGTTTACGAACAATTTTCTTTTGGATTTTGTAACAAAGTATTTCAAACATTCACAGTGAATGAATGAATGAATGAGTGAGTGAGTGACTCACTCATTAATTAATTCACTCAATCACTCATTCATTCAATCACTCACTCACTCATTGATTCGCTCGTTCATTCATTCATTCATTCATTCATTCATTCAATGGACTTGAATGAAGCCCCTTGAAGAAACTTACTCAGAGGTGCTCCCAGGCTCCATCCCAGCCACAGCAGAATAAATAAGACTTGAGAGATTTCTTAAATAAATTTTGATTGCATGGTCAGCTGTAATAAACATTGCCTGGCAGCCAAGGGAGCCAGTGAAACTAGCAACAGGTCTGTCTTATCCAATAGGTACATTGGACACTGTACTTAGGGCCTACGAATTTTATATGGGTATCTGGGTATTTTTATTCTATTTGGTTTTTACACTATCTAGGTATTTGTTTATTCTATCTGGGTATTTTTATATTATCTGGGTATTTTTTATGCTGTCTGGGTATTTTTATGCTATCTCGATGTTGATGAAAAGTATTATCTCAACTCAAACTGAAAATCTCACAAAGAATGTTTATACATTTCAATAGTTAGACACGCGACATGCAATGTTGTAATTATTTATTCCACCAGTAAACCTAACAGACTAAAAGTTGCTGTACATAACGTTTCAAAAATTGGCTCTAAATCTTGCTTTAGTATAGAGTCCGTGATGTCAAAACTTAACCACTTTAGAAATTAGAATTTCTATGACATTCACAACATGATCAAAGCACGAAATGCCAAAAATATGTAATATTAAAATTTACAATAATGTGCATATAGTATAATTACATAGCAATCCTCACTATATTGACCTACTAATAACTTAACAATTGATCTATTGTTACATGAGAATTGATAAGAACTGCTGTTGACGCATATGAAATTAGAAAAACGTCTCAATATCGATAATTATCGTACATGATTACATACAGAACTCAGTCTAACATCTAACATGTCACCTTTCAACTACATTTGAAAATTCAGTTTACAGTGACGAAGCGAGAGAGTGATTCCGAAACAGCAAACCTACGTCTAAACGAGCTCCATGGTAAGACCCAGACTGCGGTCAAGATCAACCTGGTCTCTCTGCATGGTTGCTTAGTACGGCTGGATGCTGATGCTACGTCGCATCCCCATGCATTCCGTCTCGTCAATGAAAAGCGTGTTCGCCTTGATCGCCAGGTCGTCCTCGATCTCCACCTGCTGACGAACGAGGCCCTTGAGGGACGCCTGAGCAGCGGCCAGAGCCTCCTGCAGTTTGGAGAGTGACTGGCCGATGATGGTGACCTCTTCGACGAGGCGGTACTGGACGCCGTCGCGGCAGAGTTCGACGTTCGGGCGCTGGGACCGATTGTCGAGACGAGTGTGGGCCAGCTTCAGTGGCGCCTCTTTTGCCGAAATCGCTCGTATCAGACGGTCCACGTTGTCCTCCATCTCAATAATCTGTCTCTTAACCTTGAGAAGAACAAACAACAAAATTCACATTTACCCTATATCTCAAACTTTATTCATTCGATCATTCATTCATTCCAAAAATTTATCATAGCACCTCATCAAGAAGCCAACTCAGAGGATCTTGCAGCCTAGCTATGGCCAAAGAGAAACGTTTTGAGCAACTGGTAGAAAGCAGGCAAATTATTCCGAGGTACTAAGCGCAGCTCAAGCGGGAGTCCCATTCCAAGTGGAGAAGCGAACAGCTGAGAAGTGCTGTCTCGAGGGAACAGCTTAAAAAAATTTGGGGATTCTATTTGAAGGTTATCTGATGTGGACATGGTCACAAAATACACAGAATCAATTTTTTAAAATTCGGAAATTGTTTATTTTGGGGTTTGAATTCGTAGTCCCCTAAAAATACCGGTATACCATTAAATTCCATGCTGCGTGAAGATTTTGATTCTCTGAACAATTTTGGAAGCAATTGTATCAAGGTTTATCAATTGTATCAATTGTATCAAGGTTTATCAATTGTATCAAGGTTTAACCAACTTCCTCTGATTGTATCGCTAGATTTAGAATCAAGTTTAATGCGATTTCATTGAGTCAAGGTTCCAATCGGGCTAATCTAATCTAATCTAATCTAATCTAATCTAATCTAATCTAATCTAATCTAATCTAATCTAATCTAATCTAATCTAATCTAATCTAATTGGTTGCAGTCCCATGCAGTTCTACCTGATGAAGAAGTCGTTCAGCATAAAAAGTTAACACGCAAATCATTGTCGTTTGGTAAATTTTAATTCTAATTCACCGATTTCAAGATTCAACTGACCTTTGCCAAGTGAGCTTCAAGTTTCTCCTTGGCATCACGTGTTTCTGCGATCCTGCCCTCCAGTGCAACGTCCGTGCTTTCCTTCTGCCTGCGCATGTCGTTGGCCGTTGCCTGAAGGATGCCGTCGATGACGCCTCGCAGAGATACACAGTTCTGGCGCTGCTTCTCCGCCTCCAGAATGTTGACGTTGGAAAAGTCCTCCCACTGGTCAACCGTTGACGAACTGCAAAACATCGCATCGTATCGTGTATGAGAATTATTTATAGAGCGCCTCTTACAGTGATAGCTATTCCGAGATGGTTTCAAAGTGATAGCCCGAAGAAATAAGAAAGTAATAAATAGGAAGACAAGTCAGATAAAAAAAAACAAAAAATTTAAACACCATAGCTAAGCTTAAAGAGCTTGTTTGGAAATACGAACAAATGAGAAATGCATTAAATGGCTTACAGTACTAGATATTCAGAAAAACCGTAGTTTTGAGCCTTTTCGATTGTGGGCCCCACCATCTGGAATGGCCTCTCATTAGTCTTGCGATTGATGCATAGGCTAAACTTGCCTGCTTTTTATGTAGCTCAAAATTGACTTTTTCAGCTGTTGCAATGCTGGGCTGGTAGCGCCTCTGAGTAGGTCTCTTGACGAGGCGCTATATAAATTCTCGGAATGAATGAATAAAAGAATGAATTTAATTTAAGGCATTAAACAGTAAGGTAAGCCAATTATACTCAAGCTCTGTTTACAGCCAAATACCAATAAATTATGTGCAGTGATAAAGAATAAATTACACCACTGTAATTTATTACAGTGGATTTCTCAAAGAAATTGAGAAATTTAATGAATGTAGTTTACTTTATAATGTGGCTAAGAGTTGCTTCCAACTGCCCTATAACATCAAAACTTTAGCAACTGCTAAACAAGTTAAACTGAATATTTAAGAAATTGAATTTATCATTAAACTTAGAAATTTACGTCATTAAGACAATAGTTAATTACTTCGAAGTGATTTTGACCGATTCTGGCTTGAAGCGCAGGTTAGATGAATTGTTTCGAAGCTCTGCATTGTGCTCGTCGATACTTTTTGCGACAAATTTGTCCGACAGATCCTTCTCTAGTCGGTACTTTGCTTTGCGAGCCAACCTGAGGCAAAACAGTGTAAAAATATTTCAGTTGAATAGGTAGATGCAAAAATATTATGGCATGGTTTTAGGTTAGCATACATCTTCCTTCTTTTCTTAAAACTTAAACTGCATAGATAGATGAAAAAATTAGAAAAATAGCAAAAATATTATGACATGGTTTTAGGTTAGTATACATCTTCCTTCTATTCTTAAAACTTAAATCGCATAGACAGATCTATGAAAAAAGTAGAATATCATGGTTTAGGTTAGTATAGATCTAACATTACCAGCTTCTTCCTGGATGATGAATGAATTTATAACCCAACAATAATTGCATAACAATAAAGATATAAGAATGAGACAGTTTAATTTTCATACAAAAGTAACCTATCAGTTAGTCAAAATTTAAACATAAATTTTTGGCACACAATATAATCATAATTATGTAGCCTTTGAACAATTGCCTCAATAAAGGTCACATCCTCCTCAATATACAGTAACTTAAAGCAGTGCGTCTCAAACTTTCTGATGCTACGGACTAGAAATTACTTTACCAGCCTTATCATGGACAGAGTTCTTCAATGTCATCCAATGTAGATGATGTTATATTATATTAAGACTTCATAATATTGTCACTGTTTATGACAGCTATTTCTCTTGCTACTGCAGCAAGTATAAATCTGTTTATTCAGGTATAAATCTGTTTATTAAGATATGAATATGTTTATAACGGCATGAATCTGTCTATTACGGTAAGAATCTGTTCATTATGGTATGAATCTGTTTATTACAGTATGAATATGTTTAATACGGTATGTATGAGCATTGAGCACTGTGTAATGTTCTTATTTTATGGTTTACAACTTTACATGCATACAATTGGATATCTTTTAAGTATGATAAATATTGTGATTTCTGTGATCACTAAGTGATCTGGTAACCAAATCACGGGCCATGGGTCACAGTTAGAGTAGCTCTACAGTCTACAATGCTCAGGGAACTGTCACTAATCTATTATTCATCAGGCTACTGATATTGACGATGATAAAATGGAACTGACCTAAGCTGTTCTGCTGCTTGTTCTCTGGTACGGTTCAAGAGGACAAGGACTCCCTGGTAGACCTCAACTTCCTTATGAAGTTCCCGTTCTGCATCATCGTGAACCAGATCAATCCCAATGCGCTTCTGTCTACAATCATAACAATAATCAGTCGGTTAATAATTAATTCAGTTGCTATTTAATGTCAAATCACATGTTCCATTCTTCTATCATAATTCAGAGTTACTTTTGAGCATTTTCTCTGATTTTTTCTGTCGTTTCAAACGTTGATGCACAACCATCATTTTCTAAGAGTGCGACTAACTCACTTCATATTGTACCATCTAGAAAATGTGTCATCTGCAACTGAAAAATCAATAAATGATAAGCGTGAATGTAACAGAAGATCTACTCTAGCTGTGTGAGCTTCAGGTAACAATAGATCATCACTTTGACGACTCCCAGACAAGTGGATCATGTTGCACACTGAACTCGTAGATAGGACGGCATTTGAGTTAATCATACAGGTCGACCTTTTCACACTTACCATTTATTCCCAGTAGTGGCTTTTCCAAATTGTACACTACCAGCATCACATGTGGTTCAAACCCGCACTCTCAGACTTACAAGACACACACCTTAACCAATTAGCCACACCTTGAATCTTTCACTACAAACAAACTTTTTCATTTATTGGGTGTTTAGAATGATGCATGCCTGTGTTGAGTGACTTTGAGAAAATATCGCAATGCATTTAGAACCTTACAATAAAGCGGTAGGCTGCACTTGAAACATACAGAGAGGTAGTTTTTCATTGTATTGTAATGGTATTTGTAAACGGTTATTTTAAATGATGACAATATTGAGTAGTGTAGAACTAAACTGGAATTAGTCAAAACTGTTGAACGCATACCGGTTGATGAGACACTGCTGAGCAATGTGGAGTGGTTCCCTGCATGCTTCAATTGCTTTTGCAATTCTGGCTTCGTATGCAGCCAGTGCATCAATTTCATTTTTAATGCCATCCAATTTGTCGTTCACCTCCTTCTCCCAGTACTTGATATCGTGCAATCTTTGGTCTGTAGACATAATGTGGTGACAATAGGTAATTAACTTCTAATCTCAACTAAACTGCTATAGTTTTCATTTTATGTTCATGCACTTCTAATAACGTTCACCTATGCTTAAATCTCCCATATAGGTATTCAACTCTGTACCTAAACCTGCTTAAGTACACTCACCCATCATCTTTGCTATAATCAACCATTTATCTAGAGCCCTACCTAACGGGATCTTCCCTTCAGGGGCACCTATTGTTTTCTTACTTCCTAGTCCCTGCACATTTAATCATGCATTCATTTACGCATTCATTTATCAACTTAATCCTATTGTACAATGCATAACATGTAATTGTTCTGAGAGCAATAAATTTGATTTGATTCAAATCAGCTGTTGAAAGAGCAGAGAACTTAAAAGCAACTGGGTTTTGACCATGCATCAATGGCAATTATGACTCAAATCATGGTTCATTGTGCAAATACATAGAATGCACATATGGTGACCCGACAAAAGCACGCAGGACAAATGTGCGCAGACAATAGCGCGCAACAAGAATAAATCGACAAAATATTATTATTATAATGAACAGTCATTTTTACTCGAAATTAGCTAGATGTGTACAAATTTACGCAACAACATTATTTAATTATTTAAACTAGAAATTTTCGTGAATATTCCAAAAGTTCCTTAGTACTATAAGCCAAAGTGCAGGCATGCAGGTGAACACAAATCTTGTACTAGATTATAGAAATAAAGTACAATCTAATAAAAAATAGGCTAGAAATTGTCGTACATTATTGATCATCATCGGTCAACATTAGATACATGTCCGGGTAGTTGTGCGCATAATGTCTGCGTGCTTTTGTCGGGGGTGGTTTCTGTTGCACGCTATTGTCTGTGTGCATTTGTCTGCGCGCTTTTGTCTGCGCACTTTTGTCATGTGCGCTTTTGTTATGGCGCCCGCACATATTACTTAAGACTGAGATACAAACTTCATTATGGAATATCTGCTTCTTCACCTACCAAGCTTTTTGCCCACATCTCGTTGGACCTTGAAAGTGATCTTGTCCGTATCTTCAATGATGCGCTGTATTTCATCGCCAATTCGTTCAGCCGCTGCTCGCTCACCCTCAGCCCCTGCGTACTTTACATGATTTGATATCACCCACTCTGGATGCGTGAACTTGGGAGCGGGTTGCACAAGCCTTGCCATTTTGTGCAGCTGTAACAATGAAAGAACATTAAATCAAAACTTCATACAGATACCCTAGATAGATTAAATTTAATTATCAGAGTTGTCAGGGACATAGTGTGGGGTACGATGGTGCAGTGGTGAGTTGGGTGCCATGAAGCCTGAGGATTTCAAGTTCGAATCCACCTCAAGCCACTGCGTAGGGACCTTGAGCAAGTCCTTTGCTCAAAATTGATCGTGCGCTTCAGTGTGAAACTCTGATGCAGTGTCCACGCTGTAGTCAGACGCACCTCTGAGTAGGGAGCTGGGAGGGTCGCAATAGCAAATGCAATAAATGTATAAATAAAATACAATACTATATATTTTGTTTCATTTATAACCCCTATTGATAATACTAGAAAGCTACATGGACAGCCTATCAGGTCAGTGTTCACTGGTAATAGCATATTGCTACAAAGGGCTGCACTCATGTCATGTCATGGTCAGGAAGCATGAGAGTTACAACGCAAGCAACAACAGTCAACGCATTCAACTTGCTGTACATTCAGCTGTTTTTGCTGGATGCCATCACAATAGATCACAAGTCGCTAATCTAAAGTAGAGCTTCTCTCTATCACAAAGAGTTCTCTGCTAGGTGACTTTATGAGGTCGATACCCATATGCGATTGTCAAACAACAGGTAACCCATATAGTGCTGAGAGCTAAAAGACTTTCTCTCAAAAAGCATTCGAAACAGGAACTGATGATGCATATGACACAAAGCTAAGTTATGGTGTCAGTGGTCTGAAAAGAACTGAAGACTTGAACCCAGTGCCGTCCAACATTCAATGTTGAGCCAACTATGTCAATCTGACAAAGCATAGAACACAAAATCCTCTGACAAAATCATAACTTGTTGAAAGTTTAGTGTTTGAAAACAAGAACAAGATTTGGTAAAATGGATATCGGCATCAAATGCCGAGACAAATTGATAGTCAGTCCGGAATACGGACAAGGATGATTCTGGAACTGTCCTGACAAACTCGAAGTGGTCAGCTGCTCTACGTCTTGCAAAGAGTGTGACCTATACTGATATAATTATGCACTTTATTGCCTTGAATCATATACCTTTCAAAATTATTAAGAAATTGAATTAGATGCTTGCATACACTGTCAAACATTTTCTAGATGGTCATTTATATCATTAAAGGAAAAAGCAGTCTTCATATCTAAACAAATATTATTTAGTCTTGAATTTGTTTATTTCTATATATATATATATATATATATATATATATATATATAATTCTGAAAAAATATTTAAATTATTTGATCAATAACATGAAACTTCTCTCTTCAGGAGAACATAGCGAAGGCAGTATAATATGAAAATTTATAATGCTAATAATAATAATTATATAAATATAGACTATGTATATCTGGTTATTGTTACTGACCGCTCGGTAGGACGTAAACAGTATGGCGGTCACAGTTAGAGGCATAATAGAGCGGCCTCAACTCCGGCGATCGATAGCCCAATGTTTCCGCTTAATAGTCAATGGTCAAAAGACCACGAACAATTATATTTTAATAAATATTAATATGCCTAAATAAGGTAAAGAATACAAAGAAATCGATTGACCTTAAACACCTACCCACTCTTTATCAATTCAAACGCAAATTGGAAGCTTACCGTTTGACTGCCCTGCATCTTCCGCCTATGGAGAGGCACTGGATTACTGCTTATATAGCGCTAGTTTTAGTCATATCCATCGCAGATAATATGCCCATATATCGTTTGGTAAAATATTAGTGTCGGACGGCTAAAAGCTGTATGGAAACATTAGTGATCGGATGGATTAAACAGTTAAGCTGCTCCGATGAATTAATTTACAACGCTGAAATTATGGATTGTAAAATACTCCGTTAAAATAATTATGTAGTCTACTCTATTACTTACTTACTTACTTCACACAACAGCGCTGACTGACGCGGAAGCCCAATGTTTCGCGCGGAAACATTGGGCTATCGATCGCCGGAGTTGAGGCCGCTCTATTATGCCTCTTACTGTGACCGCCATACTGTTTACGTCCTACCGAGCGGTCAGTAACAATAACCGTATATCTTTCCAAGTCAAACTTTTTTTTATTACATTGTTAAGACATATTATATAATGAGATTTAAACTAAAAATAAAATTATTAGTATATGGCATTTTTAGCAAAAATACTATTTGGCCTACTGCATATTGCAAAAACACTTTATAGCATCACCCAGGGCATCGTCCAATTCTTAATCATCGTCATCACTGCAGTATCACCATGATACCATTGCACAACGAACATCCAACAATCGCAGTCGTCAACACAGTCAATTTCGTTATTAATTATTGTTTAAACCTAAAGAAGACTGATGCAAGTGGCAGACATTCCACGGCAGCAGCCTTCAATTTTTCATTTCGAACCGACTTCCCAGAGAAAAAAGATTCACGAAAACTCGCCAAAATAAAACTGCATTAGTAGGACCATTTTAAAATTAAAAATCAAAGTTGACATACATACTTTTAGTAAAAGATTGTTGTTAAAGATTGACGAATTTGTCACGATGGATTTGTGTTTACAGTTCGTCCTCGGTTCAATGCATTGCCGTAGCAACGGTTGCTAATGCAATAACCGGATGTGAACGTGCAGACTAGAGCTCGCAAAACAATTATTTAGCGCTATAATTTCTCAAGGATTTAATTTTATTTCTGGGCGTTTTAATTTCAAAATCAAAAATTCAGACAACTAGAGGCTTCAAATGCGACCTTACTTTATATCTTGAAAAGGTAACCTACCAGAATTCCTTTAAAATCAAGTTGGAAATGACTTCTGATAGAAGACTAGGACTGTCAAATTTGCAATCTAGCCAAAGATTATTAGAGACTTATGACTCTAATATCAATTCAATTCAATTCATTTATTGTAACCAACCATCAACATACACAATAGACATAGTATAACATGCTTCACATTATCGGATGGTAACAAGGAAGGCCCTAAGGGATGAATATCCCGCTAACAGGGACACCTAATTACATATGCAATTTTAACAGATGGCTAGACGGTTGACATAATGAATTGAACAATAGGCTAAAAGAACAGCATGAGATGACAATTAATGTAGTAAACTTAACTAAAGAACGCAAAACAAACACAACAAATAATAATAAAATAAAATCAGTGCCTACAAGGTTAAATATCTTTGCAGTCATTAACCAAGTAGTTGCGCAGTAATGTTTTTGCTCTTTGTAAACTGGAAGCTTGTTGAACATGACTAGGAAACGAGTTCCATATACCTGGTCCAGTATATTTAATATGGAATCTTCTTGAGTTTATCTTTGACCTAGCTGGTAGCTAGGCTACACTTTCGTAAAGACCACATCTTCAACAACCGAAGTAGGCCTACAATAATAATAATTTTAGCTTATTCAATATTAATGGCCTAACAATGATCCTTAATTGAACAATCTGGCTGACATAGCCTAGCTACGGAAACGGGTGACAATATACAGTAATGCGCAATACGAAAGATGAACAAGTTATGCAATTTCATAAATTCGCAAGAACGCAAATCACAGAAGATATACAATTTACATGTATGTAAATCGCAAAGCCATCAGCCATGCAAGGGGAAAGCTCTATGTAGGCCTGCTTTAGCTGCCACCTAGGGAATGACGGAAGTACTAAACCCAGGGGCTCTGTTCTACGGGATTTGAACCGCAAACCGCAAACACTTCAACGATTCAACCCAGAGTGTTATCCGTTTTAGGCTACCATCCTTCCCAAAGTAGAATTAGCCTCTTAGGCCGACACCTCATCAGAACATTCAACAGTGAGAATAGGACTAGGCCTACTGGCAACACTAATTATTTTATGCTAAAACATAATTTTATGTGCTTTTTTAGTAAGGCTTAGCTCCTACCTACCAAGTTGTAAATAATATTTCTGTTGCCTGGCTTTTATAGGCCTATAGCCTACTGATTGTAAGCCTACCAGCCTGATCATGAAAGCAATGCCTGTCGCTATGATTTTTTAACGTTAAGGATCATTTAATTATTGGGATGTCACATGAAGTAAATTCCATAATCGCTTTTATAGCCTATAAATTGTCATAATTAACACAATTAACATTCATAAGCATATTTGGTTAGTAGGCAGTGTAAGTGTGCTGATGCTTGCAACAATTGATGTAGCCTAACATAGCAGCTCTATATAGGCCTATGGATGAATTTTTAAAGAGCGAATAAAAGAAGCAGAAGCTATAATCAATTTTAATTGTTAGATACGAAAAATCATGAACACAACAAATTGTTTCATATCGGAAGTTACAATAATCGAAAAATAGAACATTAATTATAGACCTACATATAATAATTACATATAGGCTGCCCATGTACAAGCTAACTGGGCTAACGCGCTGGGAGCACATGTCCTTCCTCGAGTTTGGCTACACGGCCTACACCGATAAAAATTATAATTAGCCTATACGGTATTTATCCTCTTCCTCCACGGATCAGTACCGACCTTACTTTTGTCTCGGGAAGACTATTTGGAACTTCTACTGACCTAGGTCTATACTCTATAGTTTGGGGGGGGGGCAGTAGCGCATTGAATAATACACTGGCGTGGAGAGCGTCGTGTACAGTGTATTGCAGACTGTAGGCCTACTTATCTCGAATGACACCGGGGTAAGTTTAAGGTAACGGAAACTGACTTGTTTCCGTTACCTTAAAGGCTTTAACCATTGCTTCACGCAGACCTGTTCATTGTGTCCTTCCTATAGAGTTTTCCAATAGAGCGTGAGAGGTTGGTCTTACTAAAAGTGATATATATATATAACTCTTTTTCTGTTTGAAATATTTTTATGGAATCAGGCCATCACGTGTAAATATGAATTGTCGTTACCCCTGTAAAATTTCACTCCGAAATTCTTACTCCTGGCCAAGATATATTGGCAAAAAACTTTTTATGGCCACCCTGTAGGTCTATATATTATCCTCTCGCTACACGGATGCAGACGGGTCAATGTGGGGAGGGCGGGGTGAAAAGTTACGGGGGTGCCAGGGTCTTAAATCAAATAGGAAAGGTTTGATGAATGTGGCTTCGACAAGTGCGTATAGGCTACTATGGCTTTCTGGAACGGCTAACCTAGCGCCTTCTGGTGAGTCTCCACGCCAGACGCGCCTGCGTTGATCATTGCTGCTTGGTTCTTGCTGGTCACCGATCTGGCTTAATATAGCATTTTGACCGCTTTCTTTGCTCAGCTGCTCGGCTTATTGGTCATATTCCAAAAATATGCCCCGGTTAAGCGTGATGATTTGCACTGGTTTCTGAGTATTAGTACTTCGGGCTTAACGACCCTTTTTCATATCGAAGATGATTAGTGTCGGAGGCAGAGTACAACCTCTCACTCCACGTTTATATTGCGACCGAGCCACCCGCAGTAAAGATCCGAGAAATTAATCTCTGATAAACCGACCGACCGACCGGGAATCGAACCCGGGCCGCCGGCGTGGCGAGCGGGCTACCAACCCACTCGGCCACTCAGGATCTCTTCTGGTTTCTGACCTCGCAACCCACCTCCTATACAGATCAGCAGCATTTATCTTGTGGTGTCTAACTGGTACTGCTCCGTCTTACTTGTCTGATCTCTATCGCCCTGTCTCCGACTCAGCTTCCCGTCGAGCTTTGCGCTCTTCGGCTAAGGGGAGATCCTGGTCCGTCGACCTCTTTCTCTTTAGCTGTGGATGAGCTTGGAGCGCCTCTGGCTCGGAGTAGGCTTCCTGAAAGGGTGACTGGGTGATATATAAGTTTTGGGAATTAAGGAATGAATGAATGATCGAGATCGTCTCGTATCCCCATGTCTTTATCGCTCTAAGTTTAATGGGGCCTAGACATTATGCAAAACAAGTGCGGTTCTGTGAAAATCCATGGCATTAGAAATTGTTAATAAAACGACTCGTCATATCGAATATAATTTATGTTTTCTAAGAACCTCTCAAAAGCGTTTGCTATGAACAATATGTTGTCTTGATACGTGTCTTAGCAAAAGAAGAATAGCCTAGCCTACTAACATATACCTTGACTGAATCATCCGAAAAAGGCCTTTTGTTACAGAGACTTTACACTGCAAACACATGACGTCAGCCTAGAGTTTTACATGTGGAGTCAGGCACCGTATACCAGATGTAAATTGCAGACCCTCCATGCAGAGGCCCAGCTCCGCCAACAGAAGTTTAGCTACCCTTTAATGCCGGAGGGTATAGGATCTCCCATACCATTTACTCGGCATTAAAGGGGACGGCATCTGGGTTGCTTTGTTGAACGAATCAACGATTGTCCGCATTTCAGTTATAATACTTTTGATTCAATTGTCTCATGCGTCTTCATTCTCATTGAATGGTTTAGACTGCCTTCGCTGCTCGGCAAGCTTCACCCATTCCGGAATCTCTCTGTCGAAGACATTAGCAGCGTAATGGTTGCTTTGATGTGTGGCCACCTGCCGTTTGATCTTGTCGAATTCCAGCTTCCAGGCGGGCTCTGTGAAGTTGATGTTTGTCTCCGGCTTCTGTAAAACAATATTGAACTGTTCACACATCTATTTCGACAATCCGGCGAATCAGGTTTGCAACACGGCTATTACACGCATCTCTGCTTCTGTCTGCTTGATTTAGGCCTATTAAATAGATAAACAGATTGCTAGAGGCTAACTAAAGTTTCTGGCTATTAAGATGCTTTCTATAATTATCTTCCAATTAACTGCACAAAAAAGAAGATCAAGTGTAGCCTAATCATTGAGGGTTGAGATTCTGAGATGATTCTGAGGTGGAGAGACAGTCTATGGTGGAGTAGACCCACGCTGTTTCCCAGACAGAACTGATGACCGCATGAGTTGTTATTGCAGTGGTTCAAAGAGGGTCTTGTGAGCAGCTGCAGCGGAGGGTGTCAGGATCAATCGGATTTATTCAACATGAACTACTACCGGTAGACTAGCCTGTACTCTGATTCAATGTTAATAATTAAAAGTTTGCGAGTATGTGCGTAATAAGAACTAAATCTTACGACTGTATGCCTCGTAGAAAGTCTCCTTTGTAAAATGCTAAGTGGCAAGATACCGCAGGACAATAGAGATTTCCTCTATTGTTTGAGCAAACTGCGCATTCAGGCAATTTTGTACTTTGTAACTGCTCTTCATCCTTATTTAGAGCAATGTGTTGAACACTCGGAGAGTCCTTAAAATATATTAAGAATAGTCACTCATAGGCGGCAGACCTGTGCATCTTTTGATAACTGAATAGGTATTTCTGGACAACCACTCAGTTTTGACGCAGCGCTCGAGGGATAATCCGGTTAGTTGAGATTAGCTCTTAAGTGACCCTTCAAAATATCGAGTAGATCTATATACAATTAAGGTCAGGTGCAGGATTCTGATGGTAGGCCTACTGAGCGATTACCTCACCTTCCTATACCTTCCTATACCTTCTTAGTCCTTCTTATACCTTCTTATACCCTCTTAGACCTTCTTGGACCGTCTTATACCTTCTTAAACCTTCTTAAACCTTCTTAGACTTTCTTAGACCTTCTTTGACTTTCTTATACTTTTTTAGACCTTCTTGGACCTTCTTAGACCTTCTTATACCTTCTTAGACCCTCTTATACCTTCTTAGACCTAATAGGCCTATGAGATAAAGACTTGGTTGCTATCGTTACTCGAGTATTGAAGGAGTCGTGATGAATTTCCGTTGAATTTCTTTTCTGCTTATTCTTTTCCAGCAGCAGTTTCTTCCATTCTGGAATGCTTCCGAGCTGCATTGGTTGGTCCGGTTTATGAGCGGACACGTACGATTTTGTCCTCTTCCTTATTTCCACTTCAGATTTCCACAATGGAACGGGATCCGTCTCTGGGATAACGCTACACGTGATCTGTCTCGCAGCATCTGACAAATAATTCAGATCAATGTTAATTGCATCAATGTTAATTGCATCAATATTAATTGCATCAGTGTAAATTGCATCAGTGTTAATATTGTATCAATGTTAATTGCATCAATGTTAATTGCATCAATGTTAATAGCATCTATGCTAACTGCATCAATGTTAATTGCATCAGTGTTAATTGCATCAGTGTTAATTGCATCAGTGTCAATTGCATCAATGTTAATTGCATCAATGTTAATTGCATCAATGTTAATTGCATCAATGTTAATTGCATCAATGCTAATTGCATCAATGCTAATTGCATCAATGTTAATTGCATCAATGTTAATTGCATCAATGTTAATTGCATCAATGTTAATTGCATCAATGTTAATTGCATCAATGCTAATTGCATCAATGTTAATTGCATCAATGTTAATTGCATCAATGTTAATTGCACGTTCTATGAATACGCGTCTACTAAAAATTCTAAATAGATTCTGTAAACACTGCGCAATATATTCCACTACAGCTCTAAATAGATTCTAGAAATATTGCGGAACAACCTGTGCGTCTACTGAAAACTCTAATTAACCACCACCACCACCATCATCATCACCACCGCCGCCACCATTTGCACCATCACCATACCACCACACCACAACCACCACCATAACACCCACCAGTCCACCACCACAATCATCATCATCATTCATCATCATCATAATCACCTGGTTTCTTGTTAAAACTTGATCGAGATGAAATGCTGAAAGAATAATGAAATACAATTATTAAGATCAATATGAGAAGCTACAATTATAAATTATTGTGTCACTGGTGTGAACAGCCAAATAAGCGGACTCGATCAATGAATGCATTATCTTGCTGAACTAGTTAAATCTTTGAGCGTTTAATCCAACATTTAAGCAACATAATTGTTTGCTGCATGAAATAAATAATTTTTTTGACCATGCACCAATTTCGAAAAAGTAGCATTTACTAACAAGCTTAACTTCTTGCAGCTTACGTAACCCGCTTTAACTTATTTCCGGTAAGTTTAAGCTTTTTTATGCAAAACCTAAATTTTCTTTAGTCTTATGTGATGTCAAAAATGGCCAGGTATTATAGGGAATCAATGGGCAGACCTCAGTTATCGTGCAAATAGGCTTAAAGGTAGCCTATCAACGTTGGTGGAATAAACTAAAACAGAATTACAGCATTGAGGCAAATAGGCACACAGTAGCCTAATCGGGACTACAAAGATCAATAAACCAGTATACACTTCACGAACAAGGAGCCAATTAAGCTTTTTAAAATCTAATCATATGTCACTTGAAAAAACAGAGAGCAGGCTTGCAGGTAGCAGGCCAGTGTGGCCGCGGACAGCAGGTATATCATGGAGCCAGAAACAGCAGGTCAAGATCGAGTCACAGGATCAGGTGACATAGAGCCACAGATGATAAACAATAGTCACTGACAGCAGGTCATGGAGCCACTAACAGCAGGGCTTATACATGTAAACACATATGACAGGTCATAGAGCCACTAACAACAGGCCATAGAGCCACTAACAGCAGGTCATAGAGCCACAGACAGCAGGTCATAGAGCCACTAACAGCAGGCCATAGAGCCACAGACAGCAGGTCACAGTGTCACAGACAGCAGGCCCTAGACTGCCAAGAGCCACAGACTCTCTACTAGGCTACTCTACTTTCTCGTGCATATTTAAATTTACCTTTTAATATGTTTTTTGCATCTGCTACTCTAAATGTGCATTGTGAACAGTGGAATGTACATATATTGAATCGATTCTAATAAATTTTTATTTTTATTTTTTTAGACAGGAAGTCATAGAGCCATAGACAGAAAGTCATACACTCATATGGGAGCCATAAACAGCAGGCCATACAGCCTCAGACAGAAAGTCATAAAGCCACAGACAATGAGCTGTATACTGTATAGACAACAGTTAATGTTGATTCGTAGACAAGACTCGGAAGCAGGCAAAGACACAAGTCAGACGTGCACATTCTTGACATGGCTCATCAGACTCAAATATATCTCACTTGTGGAATGGCTCATCGCCTTTCGAGGCGCTGTGTGTCCTTCGTATGTTCGTCCCATCCACACGAATTGCGGGAAGTTTCGTGACGACTGAGATGTGATTGTTGTGCGTCGTCGTCGTCGTAGCGGCAACAGGTGGCGGCAGGTGGTCGTTAGTGAGGATCATTGGAGGGTTGTTGTCATGATGGACCGGATGCTGAATTCGGAAGCCAGAATCAAACGAGTAGCCCTTCTGCAGAGGTTTTGGCTCAGACGGAGAGCGACTGAATTGATCTGCGTATAACAAGAAACACATCGCATCAGCAAAGAGTGAATTCACTCATGCAGTTCACTCATGCAATTCATTGTGGTCACAATATAATTTCGAAGAAAACCTGTTTCGTAGAACTATCATCATCATCATAAAAAAATCCTTGGGCTAAACGCCCGTAGGTGTCCGGCGCCACTCTCTGCTTGAGTCTGTCACGCGTCATGCTGCCCATCTTCAACCGGTCCGGTCTGCAGGTCTGCTCCATACCATTAGGGGAGGTGGGGGCAAGAGTGGCATAAAGTCACAAAATGTGGAATAAAATATGCAATATTAAACATATCAAGATGAAATTTGTTTTGTAGTGTAGGTAGATCATCGGTGCATCCATAAAATTCCTTAAATTGCTACTGGATACGATTTCTTAATCACAATCTAGCTTGGGGTGGAGGCACCCAAAAGGCCACTCTTGCCCCACCATGCGGGGCATGAGTATCATGCCACTTTTACCCCTTGTTGAGGGCAAGACTGGCATGCCCTTCGTACCCCCAGAGACAGTAACATAGGCTACGTTTTCAACAATTTTGCTTTACAATTAGCAGGAATTTATGTTTTACATATTAAGTCAGACTATTGCACGCAGCAATGCATATTGTGATGAGAAGATACCTTCCCTGAAATCCCTCAAGTACCGGTTTTGCTAAGCAATCCACAGAATTGGAGCTCTGTATTAGGCTTGAATCACAAAATCACAACAATGTTAAATATTTTCTGACATTTAGACAAATGTCTTATAGGCAGTAATCAACAAAGACAAAGGCACACAAGAAATAAGTATATTTTAATTTTCTGTGTTTTAAATGCATTTTTTATTTCTCGGCTTCCATTGTCATTCTATTTTCAGGCACCTACCATCGCAGAAGGTAGCCCTCTCTTTGCTCCATATCTTATGCACGTTTTCCTCTATAGACTTGCTTTGCACGCACTTGACTTCATGCAGCATTGCTAATTATTCGCTCCTTCTTTTATGCTTGCCAGCAGCAGTATAGGCAGACGAACCTGGCAATGGCTTTTTTGAACAAGAGAACTAGACGTCAAGCCTTTACATGAAGCCACTTTATTCCTAAACGCTGCTTTACTTGCCTGAATTTCTCACAGGTGAGGATATGCTGAGTATCAGCGGTATCACTATCTGCATTTCTTCGCAGATGAGCAATCATTGAGCATAGGCTGGAAGTCAGTGGCAGCACTGTTCTGAATGTCCTCGTAGGTAAAGATGGGCTAAGCCCATTGGTAGCCTATTATGTATACATTTCTTGGAAGGACCAGACTCTTTCTCTCTCATCACTTATCTCAATTTCGTCAAAGAAAAATATGGGCGGTTGATGATCTTATATGACTTTTTCAAAGGCAGGTGCTACCTTAACATTGATTGCACTATCTTGTGTTTTGAATTCTCAGTTGTTAGTGCTCGCAGGTTCCCCAAGACAGCAAGCTGGTAGAGCACGGAGCTTTGGTTTTCCGGGGCGATTTGAGCTTTGCATTGATTCTTTGAATTCTGGTGATGTTCCAAGTTTTCTTTTCATCATAAGCTTTTGAAACCTTTTCACTTTCGTGTTCTGTTTCAAAGTTGCTACTGTATAATATGGGCTATTTGTGCTGCCTTTCCTGATTATGTCTTCTCAACCAAAGTCTGTGACTTTGGTGTTGCTTTGGACCAAGAGCTCACTCTTGCTCCAAACAATAACTCACTCAGCCGTGTCTGTTATTATCAACTGCGTCAACTACGCACTGTTGCTCGCTCGCTCGCTTACTCCTACTGTTGTTGCTACCCGTGTCCATTCTGTCATTACCACCAGACTTGACAACTTTTGCTCTTTCTATGCTTGTCTAAAGAAGCACGCTGGTTGAGCGCGGAAGAGTGCCTGTCTGAGTTGCCTTGATCGCGTCCTGCTCTCTGCAACCCGCCATAGTGGCCCCACACCCAAATTCAGCCATTATCTCCAGCTATATGCTTGACGTTCTCAACTATAGTTTCCTGTCAAGCAGCAAATAGAGACTAGGATCTCTACCCTAGTCTGGCACTGCCTGCTAGGCCTTGCTCCTTCCTACCTTTGAGAGCTCTGTAACCCTACTCTTAGTGCTCGCCACTTCCGCTCCATCGTTCAACTGAAAAGCCTGTTCTCGGTCCCCCTTTGCTCATGGCCTACTTCCACTATATGCATCAACCTGGAATAGCCTTCCTCTGACACTCTGCTCCCTTTTTGAAAGTCATTCTCAGGCTTCTTGAGACAGTTTTATTCTGCCGCGCTGAGGTTGGGTGCGCCTCTGAATAGTCTCCTTGAAGAGGCGCTATTCAAATGCATTTAATGAATGAATATCCTGTTGAAATTTCTTCACTTTTTGTTTGTCTGATCGTTCTGTGTTATTGACCGATTCCAACCTAACGTTGGTTGCCTTCTTCACTTCATCCTGCACTGGTCTAGCAGATCTCCAATTATTAAGTCACAGATATGTCCCGACGCTTTATTGAAACGTCAATAGGCATATAATAGGCATGCACAAAACCAGGATTCCAATGGCGTAGGTCAATAGCTTGAAATTCCATGCTTTATCATTGCCTGGCATTTCGAAAAATCTCCACTAAACACCATCATGGGCGGAGTTTATCAGGGGCTAGAGGGCTAAGCCCCCCCCAAAGACCAAGATTCATTTTTTACCGTGTAAATGGTTTCTTTTTCCGGGCTTAGCCCCCCTTCCAAGAAGGCTTTAGCCCCTCCAAGAACGGAAACCAAACTCCGCCCATGGACACCATTTTCATGGAATGGCACAATACTTCGTCAGTTTGACTTTCTCGCTGAGCTTTACGCTTATAATATAACGTTTAATAACATACATGTAGTACATTATGTACAATGCCAAAAGTGCCAACCAATTAATAAACTAATATACCGGTAGGATACCTGTGGGCAAAACTGGCATACGGCTGGGGCAGAACTGGCATACCGCTGGGGCAAAACTGCCATACCGCTGGGGCAAAAGTGTCAGTGATGGGGCAATAGTGGCACGTAAAACGGGGGCAAGAGTGGCATACAGTGCTACTTTTGCCCCGATTTGGGTGCTCATAATTACGAGTATCTATCAACATTATTGCATTGCCTAATTTCTTAAAACTTTTAGCATTTAAAAGAACACACATTCCTGCATAATACAAAATAAAACTTTAACAAGTGCGATCTTAATACTGAAAGTGAGCAACATATTTGTGATAATCACGAGAGTTGCAAAAACGCGAAAAATCGAAAAAATGATATAAAATTTTTACCATTAAACTTTTGGAAACTCTCGGCTTATGAAAACGTAACACCTAATGATAGTCTATGTTCGCACTAGGTAAAGGTTTCAGAAAATAAGTACATACTTCGAGAGTGGGGATGCCACTCTTACCCTACCCTGCCACTTTTGCACCACTTACCCCTAACATCTTGGAGCAGCTATAGACCACCTTGTCTAAATGAAGAGAATATTGGGAGAGAGGCATGAAGGACAACCTGGGTCAATGCCCGTATGTGTCCCACGCTCTCTCCTCCGACTCTCTCCACTGGCCTGTACTGACCGGCCTGTGCATGTCAGCTCCACATCATGACACCTTGAAGCATCTGGGTCGCTATGTCACTTGTGCCGTGGCTTTTGCGGATTTCAATGGTCTTGGTCTTTTACTGCCAGTGTATTTCCACCCATCTGGCAAACCTTCCTCATTTTATCCGGGCTTAGGACCGGCACAGGGAAGTTGTTGGTTCCCTGTGGCAGAGGATGGATGCAGTTTAACGTCGTGCCCAGGACCAACTAGAACTATACATATATTATATATGATATACATATATAAACATATATATATTTGTATATAGCCTATTATGATGGCTGTAAAGGGACGCTCTGCATAATTATGTTCATTATGAAATCTTTTAAGTTCAGGCTCTTGGCAATCAGCCTATAGGGCAGGCGATGTGGCGAGCAGATCAGCAAATTGGCTAGAGTCACGCTAAGCGCTCGTGAATAATCCGATGCCCTGTGTTTGCGCTTGGCTTTCGAGCGACGTTTATTTAGAAGTCTGTAGGTAAAATTGCGATTACGATTACGATTATGACCAGATCAAAAGCTAGATTTGTGTAATTTACGGTTATTTATATTTCGTTGTGTCATTCTGATTTTTTACATGACTGTCATGATGAGAGATGAATGTTGACACATTGCTAGACAAGAGTAGCGTATAGCCTACCTGATGCCGATATAGGGCATACCGGCTACACTACATGAAGACCTGGTAAATATTGGCAGAGAAGTAGGCCTAAATATAAAGACATTGAAAAGGATTCGTTAATGGACAGGGAATTAAAAAAAGGCAAGGGGAAAAGTCACGCGAATTCACAGGAAAGCAGTGGCGGCGCCAGGATTTCAATTTTTGGGGGGCTCAATCCTCGCGGAGGAAATTTTCCATTTTCATCCGCCAAAATTTCTGACGATCTTTTTCTTTTTTTAGTCATTTGGTCGAAATCTCATGGAAATGGTCCATTTTCCATCCGCCAAAATTTCTGACGGCCTTTTTTTTTTAGTAATTTAGGCTGTATTATTCAAGAAAAAAACCGGATGGCCCTTTTTTAGAAGGGCTTAGCCCCTCTAGGCCCCTGGCGCCGCCACTGCAAGAGAGTATAGGCCTAAAGACTACATGGGAGATGGCTTAGAAAATTCACGGGAATCTAATGGCAGCTTGTGTCTTTATGTGTTAGTAGACGGATGTATTGCTAAGTATCGGTAATTCTATAAGCTATAATACCTGTCGTATTCATGCGGTCCAGTTTTGCTGGATAGACTCGACTGTGACCTTCGCTCTTCATTCTCAAGAGAGGAACGTCACTCTTCGTGACGCCAGAGCTTCGTTGTGGTATCTACGTTCAAACAAATACACAGTCCCCGACGTTTGTTTAATTAGACATAGACATAGACATAGTTTTATTGATCCCAACAATTGTACATGTATGTTTAACAAAGTATAGATATAATTCACAATAAGAAAATACTCAAAGTGAATAGGTATTATAAGAGTGAGGGAGCAAATAGGCACACCAAAAGGGACAAGTCCCGCTAAGCAGGGGCCTAATTAACAAAGTGAAGTGAGAAAGTGAAAGCTGAAGGGAGTATTTGAATGCAGAGATATTACTTAACTAGGGAAAGAAAACAATTATTATAAAAAAACTAATGTAATAAACACTACATGAAAAGTTCAGAGAAGGAACAAAATAAAAGCAAAAGCAATCAAACAAATCAGCATTAGTGTAGCGAACCAGGTTGCTACAAGCTACCTTACTTATTTACTTAAGTAAGGCCGCTATTTCTATTACGAATTCATGGGTGCTATGCTTAGCACTGATCGATGCGGTCATCGCTATATTTAGCTTCCCATGCATTTTTCAATGGAACTTTCCGCCACGTGCGATTTTTGATTGGTTAGACATCACGCGATGTTTTAGGCGCCAAGAAGCGCTCTCTTGCGGCAAATTAACGCGCAAACCTTCAGTCGGGCTGCAGAATTGAATCGTGTAAGACCTATGCTGGTGGAAATCGTGAATCGTGGTAAAAATTGATGGTATTCTCAATTCTGGCAAGTTTCTCAGGTAGAAGACGGGATTCTTCCGATGTCTTGTGAATCGATGTGTAATTACGAAGATTTCCGGCAACAATTAAATTAATAATACGCTTCCTACGGAGAAATTCTGGCATCGGCCGACGACTCAATAACTTTCTACAGGACGGAAAACGGTGGATCGGCTGTCCTAAAATATCAATGGGAACAGGGAAGTATAGGAAACCTAATCTATAGAGCTCGAACCTGAACTAAGTGTAATTAGATAAAACTTGTATCGCTATTTTGGTGCAAATATTAGTTGTGGTATATTCAGTCTGTGAACTGATCTGATAAAACTTAAGCTAGTCAAGGGACATAGGCGTTTTAGGAGGGCCTTAATAGTGACTCTTTAATATTGATTCTATTTCATCGGCTGTGTAAATAATTGCTAATGAACGACAGACAGTCGCTTGATTAATTCTACAATAAATGAAACTTAAATAGAGAACTGTGAAGTGATTTTTGCTATCAAAATAATAATGGACTCCGACGGGGATACGGACAGTGTCTTAGGAACAGGACAAGAGGAAGATGAGATGTGTCCGGGAGGAACACTTGAGTTAGGGACTACAGACAATACTGATGACTTAGACCTGGCCGTATTACAGAAGCAAATGACAACAATAGAGCAGTTTATGGAGCGCCAGAGTAGCATTTTAACCAGTCTAGCCGAAGAGCTAAATCTAGTTTCCATGCAGCAAGCCCAATTAAATTCCCGCCAGAAAGAATGTGAAATAATGGTGAGGACGGTAGCTGATGGTAAAGTGGGTGGTGGAGCTTGGGGAAATGTTGAGGATTCGAACCCAGATAAGTACCCATTTAGTGGGGCTGTCGTGAACTTAACAGCCACCGCTGACATATGTCCAATATCGGCTCATCCTGAGGTAGAAGGTAACCAGAGAAGCTCACCCTAGGTTAGGATTCGAACCTGCTACCATTGACACCAAAACCCTTGACCTAGGACCCGGATTTCCTCAACCGCGCTTAAGGGGGCGCGCAACAGTAGAGCCCATTAATTTGGGGGTGGAAACGTTAGGACAGGCGGCCCCCCGCGCGTCACATTAGCATGGGTAACCCCTCATGCTATTAACAGAAAACATTACATAATGTATACACACGTAACAGGTGTTTAAAGTGAGTTAAGTTAGTAGCCTTACGAATGTGAATCGGAATTTTATTCCATATGACAGGGCCTTGGAATTTAATGGAAAATTTCCGAACATTTAGCATGACTGTATGACAATTTACACGTGCATACACATATATGCTACAAATGCGTATATATAGTAGCCTATGTAATGTATACTTGTGTAGTCTATATACTAGGCCTATACTATATGCATGTAGCCTATGTATTGTATGCATACGTATAAGTCGTATATAGATCTACATAGGCTGCACTTGAAGTCATGTTTATATATAACGCATGCGTGCTTGAGTGTGTGCGTGCGTGTAGGACTGTAGGTGTGTGTAGAGATGAGTGTATGTCTGTATGAGCACTTGCTATAGTGCCCTTTCAGCAGTCTACTCAGAGGCGACCCCGACTACAGCGCGGATACTGCTTCGGAGTGAAGGAGTTGCTCAGAGTCCCTGTAAACGTGGCGGTTTTAGGTGGATTCGAACCCGCAACCAAACGCGGCTCCAAGGCACCAAAAATACCTCAACACAACTGCGCACCACTATATGCCATAATATACACATGTATATAAAACTTTACAAGAATATTAATTAAATCACACATAATTATACTATTTCCGCCATTTTACAAGCCTCTGGAGGTCTGACCTTGTAGACCTCGTGAGTTGTGGTGGCAAAACTTTGATTCGAAGCGCCATCGATTCTTGAATCCATCTGATCCAGAGGTGGACTGTTGTGCAGGATGACGCGAATGGACCTACGATGATTTTCTTCCTGCTCCTGATTCGATTTCTTCCTCTCGAAGCTGGAGTAGGGATCGAAATTCTTCGTCCTGCCGTAGGAAAATGCGTTGCGTCGACGAACGCTCTCAAACTGTCAACAGACAAAAGAGAACCATAGCTGCGGTCATTTGGAATGTTCTGAACGATTAAAGAGAGGCGCTGCATCAATGCCGGACTGACCGACTGACTGACTGGCTGACTGCGTTATGGTTGTAACTTGTAGTTCATGCAAAT
>OX457040.1:31149099-31189099 GCA_949752735.1 Lumbricus terrestris
ATACCATAGCGCCGATACGGTTCCATTAACAATTAGTCATGACTGCTTCTCTGCATCACTGACCTCGTCCTCAATCAACAACTAGATTTGCTCTTCTGAACTGGTTTGAACAGGCATCACGTCACTGATTATGACTTTGTCATGGCGGCAGAATTAATTATTATAACATACGGGTACATACAGGAGTAGCCTATTCTTATTTAATCATTAATTAAGTTAATTGTTTTCAAATGCATGCAGATGCATACGAAAAAGTAATTTCCGGTCATATAAACTTGCTTGGATTTAGCTACATGTAGTCTATAGGTATAGGCTGGTTTGTGTATGGATTATTCACAGTGCTTAAAGTGTGGGGAAAAGAAGTCAACGCCAATTACCTTTTTAAAAGAAGTGCCTGGACGCCCCTTACCTTTCCAGGCAGCGCTGGCCAATGAGTGGCTGGACGGCGTTCAGATTTTAAAATAATTGCATGGACGCCGTCCATGACCGTCCAGCCACACTTTAATCCCTGATCATTCGTCAATGATTGCCATGTAGGATAAGATGATAGTTTAGCACCGTAGGTTACATACGACACTGACAGCCACAATAAAAGTAGGAAACGTTGAGTTCGACCACTTAATACTTACTCGACCACATCGAAAAAGAGATGTAAATTAAATCAGATGTTGAGTGAAATGATTTCCTATTTTTAGCGTCAACAAATCATCTATGCAGCATCCTAGATCCTAGTGATAAATCTCTTTCTAATGAGCGAATCACAGAGTGGTATCTCTAGATGATTATGTTAGCGTGGCTGAAAGGGATTATATATCCAGTTACTCGTTCTGGTGGGATGAGATCATGGAGGACATGTCGGGGGTCACTGAGGATTGCAGCAAAAAGGAATTATTCATCTGCCTTAAAACACAGCATGCCACATGTAGGAGTAGCATATTGGTTGACAAACACCATCTGGCGGATCAGCTTTCTAATATAGCACACAGACTACCCCTCGGACACTCCCTTTTAAAACTGAACCATGTTGGTGAAGAATATAGCATTCGTGCGACTGTGGTGGAGCGCACAGCATCATGGAGTCGGCTGCATGTCAAACCATGCTCCACAAAGACACGACGTACATAAAGATTGCTTTGTTTTACAGACATCCAGGAGAGGATCAATGTGCGCTGAAACCCCCAATCTCTCAGACACTAGACATCTTGATAATTATATCAACCCGTTCGATCCCTATGATGGGGGAAGGAGTCAGATGTTTTGGAACGGGGACGCATACATACATACATACATACATTGTATGTATGTATGTATGTATGTATGTATGTATGTATGTATGTATGTATGTATGTATGTATGTATGTATGTATGCATGCATGCGTGCATGTATGTATGTATGTATGCATGCATGCATGCATGCATGTATGTATGTATGTATGTTTGTATGTATGTATGTATGTATGTATGTATGTATGTATGTATGTATGTATGTATGTATGTATGTGTGTATGAATTGCATGCGTAATCTATAACAATCGACTAATTAATTAGTGACAATTTTGTAATTATTGCAATTATGTAAGTTATTAGGGTGATCAATGCAACTGACCTGTTAGTCGAGCTTCGAAACCATTGAGAGTCTGGAAAATAAAATTTCGATGTTTTTATTGATCACATAACTCATCTCTTTGTTATAATTTTTCATAAATAACATATATATGCTAGCCTTCAAATACAAGCCGCATATTAATCCATGGACATAAACAACTAAAGTTTCGATGGTTGATATCAATGAGTGAATAAGTAAATAACTCAGTGAATATGTGAATAAGAGTTAGTGAGTCTAAAAGTGTGCAATTAAGTTATGTAATGAGCTAATAAGTCAGTTAGTAAGTAAACGAATAAGTCGGTCAGTCAGTTAATAAGTGAGTGTTCCAGTAAGTTGAAATTTGAATAACTGATTCAAGCAAGCAAGTTACTCTTTGAGTAAGTTGGTTATTTAATATGTGAGTAAGTGAGTTACAAATGACTATAAGCAAAATACGTTATTCGCTAGAACGGTAAGCCTAATTAATTGCATGATATGTTAATTTTGACTTCAGATCATGGCTGAAGATTTTGGTATTTAGAAGAAAACCCACCTCTGACGACGGTGATGCATTCTGTGTGGACTTCCCAGGTGGTTTCAGGAATTGATTTAACTTATTAGATCTTAGATTGCGCACCAGAGGTCGATATTCTCGTTTCTTCTTCGGAGAAGCTTGAGATGATCCCGTCCTCCTGTTGCGCAAATGCTTCTTCCAGCGAATCCTTTTGATTTCGACTCCGGTCAGGAGACTCAGTCTCACCCTAATCCTCTCGTTTTCTCTCACCAGTTCATCCAGGTCGACCTCGATGGTCTCGCCGTCGCTGAGGTACTTCGTGTACCAACTGATGTCCGTCATGTCTCCAGGTGTATTCACCCGTGTGAACTGGAAGAGTACTTGGTAAGCGACCCAGGAATCTTCGCTCCAGAAGGAATGTGGCGTCTCCAGGTGGGTCATTGGAAAAACTAATTATTGTTTGCACACCTGGTCGCTGACTCCACCTCTCTAATCGACTGCGTGTATTATAGTCTAGGCAGATAAAATCATTGAGCTACGAAAGCGACTACGAGAAACTTTTCTACACTTATTGTTGAACGATATATCTGAAGCTAGAATCCATGGGTTTTGACCCTATAGATAGCGTATAAATAAACTTCAACGTATCTGCAATGAACTTCGATCCAGTTTTATAGGCCTACTATGCACGATAGCAGGCAATGCTTGGGAAGGGTCAGCTATGTGCATGATGATGATCATGTGTCGATAAAGCCTCACAGATTTCGTCAGCATGAAGCCGAGTAGTTTTAGAAAGACAGTTGAGTGGTTTTCGATATAGACATCAGAACTCTTAATAGGCCGACCACTTCAAAGTATGCGCCGCACGCTGTCATTTTAGGCTAAATTTTACTGAGGCACAGGCCTATAAGGCTATAAGTTACCTGCGCCTTGGCCCACGCCTACAAAGGCTCTCACGCAGAGCACAGGCCTGCAATTCAGAAGTGGGGTCGGGGCTGACGATGACTTAGAGTCTTAATCCGTATAATATGAGTACTATTATATGCTTAGGCCTACGCAGTGGGAAATGTAGGTCACTGAATGCTAATAGATTTCGATTGGGTCAAAGGTTGCCCACTCGGATTTTCATTATGCGAAATTAAAAGCATAGACTACTCGAAGCAATAAGCAGATGGGTCTCAACTATGAGATGCAGTTTTCGTTCAAAAACATTCATTCAACACGATGTCATGAACGGATTGAACATTGAACAATGTATGATCCATTGTATATAATAACGAGCCATTTTACTGTCGTTGGTTTAGAAAGCTTGCTTGGCTCATTTTCTAGTGGGGCTATATAAGTATGCAATTACAAGTAGGCCTACTTGACATAGGCCTATATGGCAGATTCTAATCTGATGAAATTTTACCTTATTCACTATAGTCATTCTTCTATTAAACCTATAGGCCTATTGCCTACCATAATTATGTTCACTGTCGTATCTTTACTCTTCAGTCCGGAAAGTTCATCAGCATTAATCCCAAGAACTGCATAATATATTATATTAATTATCTGTTGTGTGTGCCATACTAACTGCATCTAAGCTTAGCCTCAGCTGAATCGAATACGCATCCATCCAGCGATTTCTGAACAACAGCACCACACTTATCGTGCACTTATAGTTGGCACTTCGACTACTGCTGCCAAGCATTGCTTATTCCTTATGGAATTCTCTTCCATTCCCTCCACTCTACGTGGGACTCTACTTTCTGGATCACTATCTGCATCTTTCTGTCTTCTCAAGACCTATTTTTTTCTCTAGGGGTTATCGCACTGGGAGCGCTACTGAATGGCCTCGGCTGTCGGCGGCGCTATAGAAATTACTAATTACATTACATTGCTGGCGTGGGTCCTACATTGATGACGGACGAGCAGCAACGCTTCAGCTCTCGTACTTCTCTCTCTTTAGCAATTTGAAATCAACGGTCTGTCCAAATCAATCGTAAGCTTAATCTCTAAATTTCTAAAGCGCTAATCGAAAGCCAAGCGCAGGGCACCAGCTTATTCACGAGCGCTGACCACCGTCAATGACATCCGCTCATCCAGAAATGCAGGTATAGTCACTCTGGATTAAAAAACTGTGGTTGCCGATCATATGTCATGGCAAGGGCAGATTATTTTTAGTTTGCGCCGACTAAAGAGTAGGCCTAAAGCGACGATTGACATCTTCAGATCAAAGGTCACCGAAAAACACTCGCGCAGCATTTCTATTTGATAGATAAGACTATAGGGGAAGCGAGACCGAAAAAATTCCCTGTCAACTTGCTCCCACTTCCCCTACTCTCTGAACTTTTTTCTCCAATCTCGTTGCAGTTCTTTTCCTTTGCGAATAACAGACGCCTTAAAAATTACTTCGTGGGCGAACGGACGTTTTAGAACTGTCAAATGACCATGTTTTAATATACTGATGATATTCCTAAAGGCGCTATTTAAGTAGCGAGATGCATAGGCCTATATAGGCCCGACATCAACAATAGCCTACACTCAAATAGGCTATATGTATACGCAGTGTGCGAATTGGCCAAAAACAGCTGAGAGTTGGGCTATGATCCACTTGGAAATGGGGTGTGAAAAGTAGACTTTACTAAGAAAGACAGGGGGTTGAAACCCCAACCCGGCAATTCTCACCCTGAGTGTATATGGCCTCGGCCTACCTACCATCGCTAATTATACTTCACTGAATTAGCCCGAATACATTGTATAATTTTATTTAACAAAAGTTGCAGAAACACAATCATAGGCCATCAACCACTGAAAAATTTGCTGTTTTTCGTCGAGCTCTAGAGAAGTCTAGTTCAAGAAGAAAATTAAATTCTGCAAACAGTTATCAACCTCGAATATCTGTTCAACAGGCATATTTAATAAAACAAAGTTAGGTTAGATTAGCCCATGACACCTAAAACCAATCTTTGGTAACAAATGAAGAGGGTCAACGTTTCGCTGTAAATACAATTATTGTTTATCTCGTTGAAAAAGACAATAGGTCCTATAAGCACAACAGTTCATAACCCGAAACACGTCTGGACTCTTTTGTATTTTTTATAAGCAATGGCCTTCGTTCGGTCTTTCTGACCTCCCTGACTACTTGTCCTAACCCACAAAACTGCAGACTACTCATAACGATTAGAAGGCGCGATTACTGTCCTGCACTGATTTTTAGTTACCTATACCGGTACACACAGAGACGCTTCGGAAAGCTTAGAGAGTATACGACTACTTGAGATAAGATCGACAGATTGCAATCGATTATATATAGATTATGAACCATTGTAGAGATTTTCAGAATAACTCCACTATGTCGAATGCATAATATAGTGGTTCAAGTAGGTAGGCCAATATGTAGCCTATTGTTGTGGTAAGAGTACTATGACATTGTAGGGCGTTTCGTTATCTTTATGCCGTCGTCGTCCCATCAAACATTAAATCTGACCCTATACCCAATGTTCGCTCTAACGATGACCTGGGGAGGCGGGGTAGTAATCGCGCCTTCTAATCGTTATGAGTAGGCTGCAGTTATAATTATCGAAGGTCTAGGACTACACTCGGAGGGGGGGGCAACCGTGTCTTTATTTTGCCGATTTTGCTTAATGGTTTTACTCAGCACAGTACGACAAGCAGAGAAAATCATTTCCTGTTTCTCTGGTTACTCTATGTTGCGTGTATTTGCAAGAAGCTGCGAGACCAGACAGACTCTGTATATAAGATGAACTGCTGCACATGTTTCTAAGCACTTCATACAGAGCATCATTCAAACAGACGCTGCCGACACTCCAGGCTAAATGAAGCTAAGCATCAATAAAAGCAAATGTTCATCTGAAAGTTAGTGTATATTGTCAAGATAAATAGCACAAAGTTCATCACTTGCAGGCTCGCTCTAACGCACACATACAAAGTAAAATCAATAGATATCGACCGTATATTAATTATCCGTGAAATATAACCAATTGAATTGGTGGCAGAAACATGAGTTAGATAAATGCACTTCTACAACAGTGAAAGGAGAATAGAACTGGAAATACGGTCCACGCATTCCCCGTTGCATCGTCTCCTCAACGGAAAAGAAATGCAACTATAGACCAACTTTGGACAAAGCAAAGTCACATTGGTTTAGGGGACCTCAACAGACTTTTCATTCATTCAAGTATTTATATAGCGCCTCTTCAAGGAAACTACTCAGAGGCGCTGTATGCATATTGCACCCATCTCGGACCACCGTTATGCCACCAGCGGCACAGTATTGTCCATGGACCAAGGTGAACGTGGCTGTTTTCATATAAATATATAATATATATTACATAGGCATTGAGCAGCCTATATTATAGGCAGACATGTTACATGAAGGCCTATAGTTAATCGTAACCTACACATGTGCAAAATACTATTAAGAAATTGAGACATTTTTCTCAAGAGCAGGAAACGAAACAACTTGGTTGACTCCATGGGCGCCCGCAGACATTTTTGCAGGAGGGGCAAAACACAACGGCTACGAATTAATATTTTGTAGCAAGAGATGAAACATTCAAAGCAGAATATTAATAACGAGTATGTTTTCACAAAGTTTTCTAAATGTAAATTTCTCAATAGTACTCTTGTAGCAAGAGATGAAACATTCAAAGCAGAATATTAATAACGAGTATGTTTTCACAAAGTTTTCTAAATGTAAATTTCTCAATAGTACTCTAATGTATCGTTAGTAACATTTGCGAAAAAGTGTGAAGAAGTTCGTCATAAAAATTGCAGTCAAAATTGGAAAATCAACTTTCCAGGGTGCAAGTGCCCCCCCCTTGCCCCTATGTGCGGGCGCCCGTGGTTGACTCCTCTATTAGATTTGCCTAAAGCACCTAGATTCGCTGCATTGTTTTGTGGCAGCAAAGTCTCAATCCGACTAATAATATACAGAGACAGAGACACAGTCACGTAAAGAAACATACAGACATTGAGATGCAGGAATTTAAAGTACAAATCGAGTTCCCGTTGAGTTTTGAAACAGTTTTCACGATAGATCTACTTCTTATAATTGCCTTCTCAACTCTTCACCACCGCACCGACATAAAGAATATAAAATTATTTAGGCCTAATTGAATCAAAATAATTTCAAGTATTTTTTTATAACCTGATTATAATAACTCAGACAGTCAAAAGTAACAAATCTTTGCAGTAGACCTATATACTTAATTGGGTGGTCAAAATTAAAATTAAAACGAAATCGTAACAGAAATTACTTGTCGTAATCAGTAGCACTTTCAACCCGTGAAAATGATTGTAAATGCGCAAAGACAAACACTTGCATGACCAAAGTTACGACAAAGCAAAATAGGCTAAACGATAATGAAACGTAGAAATTGAGCCTATAACGCAAACCTGTGGTTACAGTCTCGAGTCATAACAGTTACTCATAACGCTCTCTATATGTCCATGTTTAAATTGCGATTGCATGCGTCCAATTAGCTATGTGTAGCTATCAAAATCGCCGTCAACCAATGGAAATAAACGTTAAAGACTATACAATAACATAACAAGTTAGCACTGTAAAAAATTACCATAGGGCATAACAGAAATGGAAGATAACGACATGAACTGAGAACAATTATCTTCCCCCGAGGCTCAACTATACAGTAAGAGGCTTTGTCCAAATCGAGACGAAAAGAATGAAGTAAAAACGAAAACGTGTTTTGCGAGCAATTGCATAAATTACTTAACGATTAGAACAATTAACGACTACCGAATACCGTACAACAATAACACCAGTGGCTAATTCTGATCAAATTCAATTTGCCGTCGGTCAGCCTAATAACTTATTCCCTAATTTAATTTGCGATGGACCAGGCAGCTCTTCAATATATAGCTTATACACTTTTTAGCATCGCATAAAAAAATTAACGGAATTTATTTAAGTTCTTCTCGAAGCCACTCGATTCGATCTCGAGTTGTTAAAGTTTGAAAGAAAATTAGATTTTATCAATTGATTATGAATCGATACTGTTCAGTTTTACGGTCAGACAAACTTAGGCCCTAAGTTTTCCTCTATTTACATTCGAAATTGCCGAGCAAACATGACCACCCACCGCTAGGATGATATCTTTAACTCAACGTGTAGCCTAGGCCTATACTCCGCGCATAAAGCTACTATATTTCATATTCAGCATCTATATTACGTATCAACAATTTGACAATTACAATACGGATCATTATATACACTGTTATACAGCCTAAGATCTGCTGGCAGGCTGGTGCTAACCGTTAATATAATTCGGCTAAGCTTGGCTTAATTAAATAGACGTTCATCCGATCAGTTTCAAAATCATATTATTAGTGAATAGAAAACACTCGTATAAATAGGAATCGCACCTTAATAATAATTAATTGTGAGACGATGTAGTGTATAGATGGTCGAGGACTGTCGCTATTTATAGCTGAATCTCAGACAGCGTTACGTCATAGAACACGACGGGCGAATTCTGAGCGCCGTCTGTGTCCTCGGTAGGCTTCTGCTGCTGCTGCTGCTGCTGCTGCTGCTGCTGCTGCTGTTCGATGTGAATGATGAAGGTGGATTCGTTTGCAAAGTGGCGCACTATGTTGTCATCAACTTTAACGGTGACGCTAAATGACAATAAGTGAAGACAATAAGTGAAGACAATAAACAAAGGCAATAAGCGAAGACAATAAGTGAGGACAATAAGTGAAGACAATGGGTGAAGACAATGCTTAAAGCCGGAAAAGGTACTGCCAAGGGTCGGGTACGTTACGGTACTACAGTGCGAATCAGATAGTAAGAAATGACGCAGATCTATAACGCAAGACATTGAAATTATTCTCTGTGAGACAAGACGAATTCATTTGCAGCAAGACAAGAGGAGGTAGAAATAAAGAGACAGCAAAGGAAGGAGCAGAACTGGGGTCTGTGGTCAATGGATGCCAACGAAGAAACCAAGGTCAAACTGTATTCCAGCATCCACTTCAAGTGCGGTGCAGGGAACCAGAGACATAGTTGTAGCAACTTCAACTTTTCACCAGTAGGTATGGCCGTTTCTGAGCTCAGATGTCAATCTCAGGACATGGGGTTACTGTTGCAAATGTTGTAACCATTATTACACAGTAATATATCTAACTGTTTAAAGATAGGATGTATCCGTTTCTCTGTTAAATTTTATTTTGTGTTTCAGCAGTTCAGCTATTTATATCACAACTACTGTCCATAAAGATACAAATACTAGAAGCGATTACCATGAGAGCAATTAATTCTGACTAAATGCTCCTGTTACACTCTAAATGTGACACCTTCAAAACCACATTGGCAGCTCTTGTCAGACGAAGCGTTTGGACAGAGGCTAAAGCTGCACAACGTCTATTTGCATTCGACTCACCATTTTCTAGATCGGTTATAGATGTTCTTTATTGAGTTCACTGGTATGTTGTACTTCTCGTATATCTGGTCAACAGAAATCAACCATGTTGTAGTTGATATCTCTGTTAATTTAAAGACTTCAAGGCCATTTACAGCGGAGTCCATGGTAAAAAATAAAGTTTCTGTATGACAAAATCAGAGAGAAACTATGCGGTAAACACCCGCAACACCTTTCGAAGAAGGAAAAACTTTGCCTTATCAGCTCGGACCATCTCATACAGACATATATTGATATACAGCTCCCCAGTTGCAATGCTCTTATTGTGCGTCTGCTATCCATCTGTATCGCATCACAGATCGCACCAGGGACATTGAATCTACAAAGTCGATGCTCTATAGGCTACTCAAGATGACGAAAGCAGTTACTACACGAGAAAAGGTATGTAGACTATAGCCTACCGCGTTCGACAGTGAAGCCAGCGTCTGATTCTCCAACATTAGAGCCGTGAAAACATTATCTGCCTCTTCTCGCGCATACAGGAGAACTGGTAGAACAGGAAAAGGTCATCAGTTACTTTCATATACAGATCAATACAACTTACCATAATCACATG
Source organism: Lumbricus terrestris (assembly GCA_949752735.1). Taxonomy (NCBI): domain Eukaryota; kingdom Metazoa; phylum Annelida; class Clitellata; order Crassiclitellata; family Lumbricidae; genus Lumbricus; species Lumbricus terrestris. The sequence goes on from OX457040.1 coordinate 31,159,200, forward strand.
TACATGTATGTAGTCTAGATAAACAATGTTTGAATGCTCTCAAAATTTCGCCAGCTTTAGTATACCACAGAACAAAAATATGGCTTCGTCACGAGCAGGTTTGCAGATGGCACAAATATCTCGAATGAAGCAATTTAAATTACTGATCAATTTACTTTTAATGCCAATTTTAAGTGATTGAACGATTTGCAACAAACTTTACGATGTCTAGAGGTTCAATTTCTTGTATTATTTGCTAACTTTGTTAGCTTTAAATCTTGCAATCTTTCTAATATGCCCATAATGTTGGTGTAGACCCTACTCTTAATACTGTTATTGCTGCTGCCTTAGGATTTTATAATTTCAAATGAAAATGTAGGACCTTGTAGGTCAAAGTCAATGTAGGTCAAAGAAACAGTTTGTACAAAGATCTGTCGAACATACTCCTCTGTGGTGTCCTCTGTTGGTCGTAGCTGCTACTTCTCGATCTCTTCGCTGGTATGGTCGGGCAGTTCTCTTCATCCAAGTAAGGACTACAATGCACAATTGCACAAGTATGCAATTGAAAATCTAATTACGTGCAAGAAACTATACTTAAACAATATAACGATACTCGTATAGACAGGACCATCAGCGTCAACAGCAGGACTATGTAGACACGTATGATAGCAAAGTTATATTGCGTTTTAAACTTCGAAAGGATTGACCAATGTTTGACTGCACGACTTATTGCACTCTGCTATAGTATACAGGCAGATTTTAGCGTTGCTATATAGAGTCTGCGGCATATGCCTTGACTTACTTACGGGCTTCAGCTGCAAATTAGAACATATTCTAAGAGCTCAGAAGAACAAGTAGTTCATGAGCTTAGATGCATCTGGACTGCTCACATGAAGAAAGGTCAAGTTTTAAGGGAAAAACCCGCAAGAATATGTGCTAGCAGCTAGGAGAAGAGAGAGGCAGTCAATAAGAAGCGAATTACCTGAGACGTCTGTCACCAGTGGCTGGATCAAGTGAAAAGGAAGATTCCTTCATGCTGGTCTGAAATATGATAAAAGTAAAATAAGGATCAAGTCGAATTATATGTTATTTATTAATAATGATCAAGCTAAACTCATTGTTAATTATTAATAAACATCAAATAAACCTAATTGCTATATAAAGTAAAGAATTAAGCTGAACTCATTGTCAGTTGTTAATAAAGATTAAGAAAAATTCAATCCTAGGCCTAATTATTTTAATGATTAAGCCAAAACCGTTGATAATAATTGACAAAGATTAGATCAAATTCCCTGCCATTCATTATGCTCAAGCAGAGCTCAATGCCATTGATGACAAAGTTTAAGTCAAAACTCATTGTTATTTGTTGATAAAGATTAAGTTAACCTCATTGAAATTATTCAAAATTATTCATAAGTTGACTCGACAACTTACTCAATGCTGCATTTGAACTGTCAATTATTAGGCCACAACTAAATTTCCATTGAAAATATGGAGAAGTGATTTAATTAACTGAATTGTTTCCGATGATCATCGGGTTAAATATAAAGACCCCAACTATTATCGCTGGACTATATCGATCCTGTCGGTCTCTTTATCAATCGCGACATCGTGTAAAGGGCTACGACGACAACACGCAACCTATTGTCTTAAATCTTGGAACCAACAGAAATCTTGAGAACAATCGCTTGACTTGTAACATAATCGAACGCAATAGAGTCTGACAAAATAAGCTGATTTAAAAATTGCTATAGGCCTGTGCAATTGCATTCTTAACAAAGAACTGGTAGTGCGTACATTGTCTGCGAATAAAGAATTTTCAAATAGCTGACAAAGATTGAATGATTACGTGTTTTATAGTAAAGAAGTCTTACCATTCATTCATTCATTCATTTATTCATTCATTTATTTATTCATTCATTCATTTATTCATTCATTCTGAGAATTTATATAGCGCCTCTTCAAGATATCTACTCACGGGCGCTCTTTTGTACAACAGCTTGACGTACAGATTAAATTCTGCTGATCGTCTGTATATATAGTTAACTTTACCTTTGACGAGAGGCTGTTAGTTGGTGTGAATAGAATGGGTTCGGTTGTAGAGTCGGCCATTCGATAGAAGTAAGAACGATCGCACGGTTCGTGATGTCTTTCATCCGTCATATCTATACATGTACGTTCAGATTCAAAGCATAAAATCTCTTAAAAACAAGTAATATCTTATCAAAACGTTATAGCTGACATCTATTGAAAGAAAGAACAGCGGTACCGTATCTTAAGCTTAAAGCTAACCCTACTACAGGCCATCATGTAGCCTATATGACGATTTATCGACTTCATTTTCTTGTCCTCGGCATACAAGAGCGTAAAGGTCATTCAATGAATTGTTATAATTTTGCGTTAATGTCAGTTTGAAATAATAATCCATCAAAAAACTGTCGTCGTCGCCCTTACACCCTTATCATCATCGTCATCGTCATCGTCATCGTCATCTTCATCATCATCATCATCATCATCATCATCATCATCATCATCATCATCATCATCATCATCACCATCACCGCCACCATTAACATCAGAAAATGTTGACCTCGTTTACATACTAGGTATATCGTATTTTGCGTTTCTAGAAGAAGCTCCTGCTTCCTTACTTTGCCACTCGGTGCAGAACAGTCTACAGTTTCAACTACGCCATAGAATGCTTTGGATTAAATCAGATTAGATCTCGGTTTTCCTTAACTAAGGTAACCATTAGCTGATCAGAAAATGATGAGAAGTAAGCTATTGCCATGGGTGTATTATTTCCTACCAGAGTCAATGCTTTTTGTTCTTTTCCGTTCTTCTTCGCGTGACTTCCGATCAGCTCCCTGTTTTGGATTCAGCAAATGAATGAAAGTTAAGATAAAGTAAGTTTAATCAGATAAGGTAAGTTTTATAAGGCAAGTTTTAAAAGCAAAGTTTAAGTTTGAATCGGGGGTCACCGCAGAAAAGCTCGGCCTGCACATGTAACACTGAGAGTATAGGTATACGGATTCGAGCCTCGCCCGAGGTAAACTGTGTAGGACCATGAGCAAGTCCTTAACTCACGAGTGCTCTGTGCCAGCGATGTTCCGTCGTATGGTCGACTGATCGACTGGTCGTGTGTGCACTAATTCTGAGCTATCATGGGCGGAGACTTGGTCTAGAAGTTCGGGGACGAACAGTTACGAACGAATGCTCTGTGCATGCCAGCTAACAATTAACCTAGTTTCCTTTAAAAGTTTAAAGAAGCGAAACGCACTACAAAACAAAACCGGTTAAAACTTTGAACCCGGAGCTCCCGTAACTCTATGGTTAGGCCGGAAAACGCCCCGTCGGGTTCAAAGGGCTAAGAAATTTCGAAATATACTCAAACGTAGTCAACTAAACACTGCTCATGAGCAAGCATCGTAGGAGAACATCGTCTTCGACCTGACCATCTTAGTAGAAGAGCTACTACAGGTTCTGGCTTAGTCTAGGTTAAATGACGTCATATATACTGGGACCTGAACAGAATCAATATAGGTCAAATGACGTCATATTGGAACTTGCTCTTCTACTCATCTTGCATCAGACCTCGTCCCCTCCCTATGTTTATTGCTTAAGGCGCATATCAACATGTATAATATCCTACCTTGTCACAGAAGACCTTGATCTGACAGTAGGCGCGATGGACCAACACCGATGAATCTGTATCGTCCGCAAACGTATCGATCTGAATGTGCAGAGGATTTCCCTGATTGACCAATCACAATAATCACTTTTAATCGTAAGTCGAGTTATGCTAATCAGAACCAAGACCTTCTATAATTCAGCTACGGATTTTCTTCAAACACACTTTCCAGCGGCTGAGTGTAGGCTTAGGCCTATGCGCCACAGCAACCACATGTTAGTTAGTGGCTGAACGTGAAAATTAAAACGAGAATGACCTTATCAAGGTTAGGTTCAACTAGGCCTATAAATGTAGACGGCAGTAAATTCGCTTTGTCTAATTCTGAGTAATTGTCCTAAGTCCTCGTGAATTAAAACCATGGTTATACGGCGAAGAATCAACTCTGTGTTTAAACGATAAATCGGCCAGACGTCTTTTAAGATCAAATTTCAACACTTGAAGCATTTTTAACCGATAGTTACTGTAGGCTACGTGGTTTTTACGGGAGAAAAGTCTGTTTTCGAATAAACCCTGCGATTCAAAGAACCGGACGATTCAAGATTCTTCAATCTTCTCCTCGCTTCCAAATAACTTAGCTCCAAAATTATTATTGGTTAATAATATTAATTAAAGGTTAATTAGGCCTACGGATTGTCAGAATACCTTGACGCCTTTCTGATGACTGAAGTCCGTGCTCAAGCAATTCAGAGCGATGTTCGCCTAAGATTTGAAATCAATGCAAGACACGAATCATAGTTAGAATATATAAGAATACATTTTCAAAATTTTCTCTAGATTAAATAGATAGCTATATATAAGAATTCATTTATTCATACTTTCATTCATCCATGCATGGCTTAGTCAATTTGTCATGGCATCCTGGCAGCGCTCAAATAGATGCAATCTACCGACCCCCATGCGACAAAGGTCTCTTCCATGTAGGCTACATGTAGGCATACTCAGCTGTGACAGTTCGATGAACATGAAGAAAACGTACTGAAAGAGATGCGTCAGGTTTGACGGGTAGTAGACGACATTGCAACATTTCGCTATTGACCAATGTCTTCAGGTTTTTTAATTCAACATTTCGAAATAAAGACACACTTTTCACGCTCATTTTGACACTTTAGAATGATCTGAAGAGTATGCCTAAACCTTCCATTCATCGCCAAAGTTATGACTATCAAACGTGCAGACATCAGCAACTATTATAATGTTGGGTCACACATACGTGGTAGGCCTACTCTGACTGATTTCATAATCGTAATCTCCAAATTTCTAAAGCGCCACTCGAAAGCCAAGGGCTGGGCACCACAAGGGCGGATACAGAAATTTTCGAAGGGGGGGCCAAAGTCCTATGGAACTACTTTTGGGGGGGCCCACATCTACTTTTCGAGCAAAATAGCTGGTCAAAAAAAAGAAATTTTTGAAATGGGGGGGGCCATGGCCGGATTGGCCCCCCCTGGATCCGCCCCTGGGGCACCAGCTTATTCACGAGCGCTTTCACCTACGTGCGTTCAACTGACCTTGACCGGTTTATCGTGGCTCTTCCAGATGACATTCACAGCGTTGTAAGCGACCTCTTCGACGGAAATAGGAGCGCCATCGGCACCGAAGTTCTTACCATCTAAACAATAACTATTTATGTAGCTACTTTACCTATCCTGCGCATATTATTCATAAAGCGTTGTTCAAGACTTCTGTAATAGGCCTACTCGGATACATAACTTATAAAAAAAACTCCAAACACTTTAGTACTAGCAGGTATTACCAGCACTTTAGTTCAAGTGATAGGCTATATCTTAATATTAAGCTTCTTAACACATGTACACATAAATATTTATATAGCAGCGGTTATTATTAGGCTTAATAGGCTATCCTGATATCTTAGATATATATGTGCAGTCATGGTAAGAATTTCTGAGATGGTTGCGGGGTTCGATTGCAACGTCTTTCATAGAGAACCATAGCAAGGTCTTCATTGCACACCACAGTAAGCAGTCCCACATAAATCAGCGTCTAACTCGTCAGCTGTTTTTCTACAAAACTCATACTATATGCAGTCAAATTATTCTCCGCAAATTGCTACAACGTCAGGAAGGTTTCTATTAGGCTAGTTGATGTCACAAAAACATGGTTGTCACAAGCCTATTTGATAGCAGAAACCCTTCATTTAAATTGTCTTTTCTGGAGCAGTATTAGTATATTATTAATAAACATCAAATATCTATCCATCTACAGCTTTAGACGTCAACGCCATTATTAATCATTTGCTTGACCGTCAAAGTCAACCAAGAATGAGGGGTTTCTATTCACTTAAGTTTTCATTATGTAACTTAAATAAAATCTTTACTGAACGGCGTTTGCGCCTTGCTAGTCTCACACACACGAAGCACGCTTAAGCTACGAACAAATTTTATTTTAAGGCGTTTTCTAAACTATCATCCTCGCACCAGCTATTCGTTTATCATCATTGTTAATGATAACACGTAGTTTGTTTTGTTTGTTTGTTTGTTTGTTTGCATGTGCACTTGTTATAGCGCCCCTTCAATTTCCCTAATCAGACGCGCTCCCGACTACAGAGCGGACACTGTATCAGTGTTTCACGCCAAAGCGCTGAGCAATCGCGAGCGTAGGACTTGCCCAAAGTCCCTACGCGGCGATTTGAGGTGGATTCGAACCTGCAGCCCTACGTCTTCAAGGCGACGAACATACCCACTATACCACCGCGCCCCACACGGGATACTATATAATCATTGATAATCTAGATCTAATATATAACAGGAAATGAAAAAGCGAAGTAGCCTGCAGCTGTAGAACCGACCGATGTCTAGGACGCGTTGCTTGAGACTGTGTTGCCTGCTGTGCCAGAACTCCCAAGCCTTCAGCTCTTCATCCGCCAACTGTCTCTCGCGGAACATCACCATGACGACGGACTGGAAAACATTCAGACAAATTATGCAGATCATTATTCATAGCCAACACTTTTTTAGGCCAGGCTTACAGTTAAATATCTGCCAATTTTTGCATTCAAACATTGTATGAATTCGATTAAAATAATTGAAGATTAACCTGAATCGTGATCTAAGGAGCACTAAATAGAATCCTGATTCATTGAAACACTTAGGCTAATACAATGCGTGAAGCCGAACACCCTAATGAATTCAAAATCCTTTAAGATTCATATAGGCCTATATACTATGCATGCAAATGACACAGTACAGTGAAGTTCAGTGTGTCTCAGTCACGTAAATTTCAGTCCCAAACAAAGTTTTAGAAACCACACTGAAGTCGAACTTTGAATGATAGCCTACCTTCTTGCTTTGAAGTAGCGAGTAATTTACATTAGCCTACCTTAAGTGATGTATTTTTGTGGACAATGTCAACATCTCTTGTTGGTTCGTACTTAAAGACAAGGCTGTAGTATTGACCTGTACAACAATAAAAAATCACTGGTCACAATTCACAAATAATTATTTATTTCAGAATTCGTAGGCCTATACGGTAGGTCTATACTTCTATTCGCAGAACGGTTGAAAACCCTTTTTCATTCCTAATCATACTTACTCAGTCTCACTCAGTTTCTTGCAATTACAGTGTCTGTCTGTTTGACTGTGTGTCTGTCTGTCTGTCTGTCTGCCTGTGTGTATGTCTGTGTATCTGTCTGTGCATCCATCTCTGCTATTATTTTATTCAGGTCTACATAAGTGTCTTTGCCTGCAGTGAATATCTCTTGATTTCTCTGACTCAGGTCAATCAATGGTCTTTGTCAGCATCTAACGACATTTTTAAACCCCATCTTTCTGGCTTAGATTGCATAGATTATGTCGCTTAAAATTATATATGATTTTCTAGATATAAACCGTGAGCATAGTTTACATAATATAACGTCGTTTACCCTTATTAAGATAGGTGACTCGATCTTCGTCGAAGCGTGCATTTGTAGAAATTGGAGCGTCCAGGTAGAACTGAAAACCACTCGGATCAGGATCACTACATCAACAGAAACATCAACCGTTTACCTTTAACTTTCCACTCATTAGTGGCACAGTTTTGAACATTTATGAAATCGTGGCATACTAGAAATGTCACTATTTGACTTAAAGCACAATTTCTTACTTCATTTGGCTAAATCTATCAGATCCTAGAAATCTATAAACGTAACGACGAAGAAAAAGCCAGACAGAATATTGCACTTTTCTAACATAGATTGTAAAAAAATTCAAACGATCAACATGTGTATCATAATATTGTTATTTGACCAGAGTCATAGCAGTGACAATTTTCCCAGATTTTATCACCATCACCCCATTATCACCACTATCATCACAATCACTATTCAGCACCACTCCACTACCATCACTACCACTTTAATCTTCACCATTATCACTAGCAGCATCACCACGACCACCACCACCACTAAAATCATCATCATCAATATTCCATCCATGGTGCACAATCGCTTCCAGCGTCATCATCATCATCATCATCATCATCACCATCATCACCACCACCCCTACCACCACAAGAACCACCACCACCTCCACTTCCACCACCACCACCACAACAACAACCCACACCCCCACAACCACCACCACAACCCTTACCACCACCACAACCACCACCACCACCCCAACCCTCACCACCACCACCACCACCACCAACCCCGTCGTCATAATCTCTCTCATCATCATCACCACCGCGACCATCACAATATAAGACAATCATATTCCGCATCATCCATCATCTCCTCCTCCTCTGCATCTGCATCATCATCATCATCATCATCATCATCATCATCATCATCATCATCATCATCATCATCATCATCATCATCATCATCATCATCAATGCATTGTATTACATCTTCTCGACGATCGACACTCTGCTTCTTCTCACTGATGGCGTTCGACTTCTCACAACTTTTCTCGATGAATTATTGGACGACGATGAGATTCGACGATGAACGATCGTCGTTCGATCCGAAGGAGGAGGAGGTGGAAGTCCTTCTGGAGTGACTGGAAAACCGTCACGCATCGCCTACACATCACAGATACCAAGTTTACAATGCAATGAAACTATTAGAGCGAAGCAAGCGTGCGCTCATAAGGAAGTAAATATACAGGAAGCATAAAAAGTGTTGGTGTGAAAGGAGTTCTTTCACGCAGTTTTGAATTTAACAAAAGACATCATATAAACAGTGAGATACATTAAACATGTAGGCATCGGACATGAATATAACAGGCGCCACTATATACGAGACTTGCTGTTTGTGAAGACTTTGGCTGTGCTATTGAAATTATAGTCTAGGCCTATATATAATTTTATATTGTATTATGTATGTATATATATATATAATATCCTAGTGACGCTGGTGGGATCTTGATCCCATCCGGAGAGCCTGTTGTTGCCGATCTTGATATTACTGATATTATACATGTACAATTGTACATACTATATATGTCGGAACGTTTCGTGCATTGATATACGTTCCAAGTAAATGTAAAATGTAAATGTAATCGCATATTTATATAGCGGCTGTGTTATGGCTTCGACCCTGAGGGTGAGATCCTTCACCACCGCTACTCCACGTTTATATTGCGACCGAGCCACCCGCAGTAAAGATCCGAGAAATTAATCTCTGACCGACCGGGAATCGAACCCGGGCCGTCGGCGCGGCGAGCGGGCTACCAACCCACTCGACCACCGAGGATCTCTGTAAACAGTAATTGATTGACCTATTGATATCTTTTCCCAACCGTTTCCATGTTCCACTGCTCTTAACCATAAATTTTTGTACTGACCTTGGAAATTATTGACTGATATCAATGTATACATGGACCGCGGTTCTGAACGTATATATGACAGAAACTGTTGACAGTTTAACAGTTAAGCAGTTGATGGCTTCGATTATCAATAAGATCAATCAATCAAATTTTTTTAGTGCAGCCAATTGTAACAGTCCGTAAAGCACGAATAAAACAGTTGACAATAATACAATATCGGCCACAATGGGAGACCCAAAAGGGATCAGGATCCCGTTGAGCACGGTCACCAAAGTATATAGCGGTCATCACTTACTATAAAAATAATAGACACAGTCAATTATGACAATCCATTGTCATTGTTCTTCGCTCGGCGGCAACGGGTGAGCTTTTGGTTCCGCGATCTCGCACTTTTATCAGACAGCGCCGAGCCTTTTCTGTTGTGGGTCCCTCTATCTGGAATGCCCTCCCACTAACCTTGCGACTTATGCCTAGACTAAATTACCCTCCATTTTCTAAGTATCTCAAATCCTATTTTTTAGCTGTGGCTGGGCTGGGAGCGCCTCTGAGTAGGTTTTTTGAAGAGGCGCTATATAAGTTATCGAAATGAATGAATGAATTGTAGCAGACCGACTAATAATAATCCTTATTTAACATGGTTATTATACAGGGTGGCCCAGCATAAATGTCCCGACTTTGCAGGCTTATAATTTCGCCAATTTTTAACATTTATTTATACTTAATACATCAAATTAAAGGTATTTCACTCTAGTATTTCCACTGAAAAAATTGAACTGATATTAGTTTAAATTTTAATTATATGCCCAGAACAGCGCTAGCTACCATATTTTGCTGTCATTTGTGTCACAATCTGGCGCCGTTGACAGACGATGATCGCGTTTTGATCTTAATTTTACGAACTGTTAAGGGATTTAATTCGTTTGAAATGATTAAAAAAAATTCTAACAGAGGATGGAATAAACAATACCTTGAATTATCTGCTACGGAAAATTGATAAAACAGAACTTTCTACTTGCAAACCATGGGAATCGGTGCGCACGGCGCTCACATCCGTTAACATTGCTCGTGTATCAGAGTAAACTTGTAGTCAAGACAATGACCAGGCAGGCCCTATATGCAAATCTCCCAGGGAAATTCAGCGCAAAACAGGCAGTCTTAGTCTTAGAAGCACTGAATAACGCATTGGAAAAGATTATAGGCCTAAAGTTAAAGTAATTCGTCGACGAGAAGTCCAGCGAGCTCTCCAACTCTTACGCAAAGAAACGGCTGGCAGCGCGCAAGCGTCTGAAGCAGCGGCATGGCAGTGCACGGTTGTTGGCAAAATTGAAAGGACGCGGTTTTGCGAGGAGAAGATATTCATGGTAGGGACCCTGCAAACACCCAAAATGATCGTGTCTACGCGCGTTTTAGCAAAAAAGACAGAATTTCCCGGGGAAACGGCGTCATATTGCGTCAGTAATGACAAACAATGATAGCTAGCGCTGTTCCAAGTATATAACTAAAACCTCAACTAGTATCAGTTCGACTTTTTTAGAGCTAATACTAGATTGAAATGCCTTTAATTTGATGCATTAAGTATAAATAAATGTTAAAAATTGGCGAAGTTATACGCGTGCAAAGTCGGGACATTTATGCTGGGCCACCCTGTAATTATCCAGACTTCATTTAACCATAATTATCCGTTCGATTGGAGACTTAACTAAGAACTTAACTATAGCCATGAAGTACAGTACCGTTAGGTTTTCATCATGGAATGCAACGGAACCATCGACATCCGAAGCTGACATGGGACCAGGACCCCATGCTGCTCGCGACCATTCGTCAGAAGACTGGGCTCCGGCAGAAGCAGGGGTATTCGATCCGCTGTAGCAGCCACCCACGACTCCTCCACCACTGCGAACACCAACCTGAACAATGCTATTGTTGTTCACTTCGAACGGGTACGAATTGACGCCAGCGGAATTGGAAAGAATCGACTTACTTCCGGTTAGGTTCAGGGGCAGCAGCGGGGTATCACCCCCCACCGGAAACCCCTCCAGGAAACTAGGCGTCCCACCAGAACTTCCTCCGCTGCCTCCGACGCTACTGTCCGACGACATGGGAGTGGTGCTGACCACTGACTGACCATAGTGACCACCGCCGCCGCCAACTGGACATCGTCTCTGAACGGATGAAGGACGGTGGGTCAGTTGGAAAACGTTCGCTTCCCTCATGGACATCTCCAGGAGATCTTCTCCAGGAGACGGAACTGATGGCATTCCCTGATTCCCAACGTTTTGTCGATGCATGACTTGGTTGTTGACCCCTGAAGGATGTGGAGCAGTGCCGACTCCACCTTCTAGTGGAGATGGGGGTTCGGTCTTCATCGTAACGAGCCCTGAACTACCAGCCCTACCGTCGACGCAACTGCGGTTGCTGAAAGCTGCTGAGGACGACGCTATATGGCCGCCAGTCGTCGCCTGAGGTAGAAGCAGCTCGAGAGTGTTGGGACGGGTCGGTCGACCACCGTCTCTTGGAGCGGAAGGTCTATCGTCGGGGGCGACCTCAGATGTCACCGACGCGTTGCCCCCGGGGTAAGGTTGCGTGCAGGGGACAAAGTTCGGTGACGTCGTTTGGTACAAGGTGCTGGGGTTGTCGATGATGAGCTGGGTTATGTGCTGTGGCTCCTGCTCGTTTTCCGTTGGTAGGGGATGGTGTGTTATGACCAGACGGTACCCTGGAGGAACCGCCGGAAGGGGGAACGGTAGGGCCGATAACGATGACGATGCGGTTGAGGTGGTCGTGTTTTGTACGATGTTTGCAAGGCTACCCCGGTCGAGAGAGGTTGGATGCCCCGTCTGAACGATTTGACCGGCGTTGTCTGAAGTGATTGGGTTGGAGCTACCCGACGCCCCATTGATGACCGTGGACATGTGGCTGGTATCTACCGTCTGCTTCGGTCGTCTCTGGACGGGTGAGTGGATCTGCAGTTGGTGCAGTCGAGGGGACTGCTGGGCGACGAGTGCTGCTGGAACTGATGATGCCGTCCAGTCAACACCGGATTTCATATTGTTCTCCTTATTCGATTGTCCGACGTCCAACCGACATGGATCAGAGAATCGATCGTCTTGGTGATGGGTCAGTTCAATCCGGTCCGACGGAAGAAGACCTGGCATTTGCCTCTGCGTCAGACTGATAGCCGAGGAGGGATAGCTTCCAGGTCCATGTGGTAGCTTCCCGTTGGATGGTGGTAGACCCGTGGATCCCTGTTGCGGATTCATCGAAGGAGTGACTGCGGAGGACTCCGTTGTTGTTCCCGACGAGTGAGCTCTGGCTGGCTTGCGTCTCTGGCGACGTATCGGAGGTCTTGGCATCTGACGGAAGTTCTGCGCTGCTCCTACATCTCCATTCGTCTGATATCCAGATGCCAGGGACATTGGAACCGTGAACTTCAGAGGTTGCGGCGATTGGAGTAGGATGGAGGAGGAGGAATTCTGGTGGCTGCTGATGGCGGATGTCATATCCAACGGTGCGTTCGATGGAGATGGGGTTGGAGGGGAAGGAGTGGGCCATGGAACTCTAAAGTTCAAATTCTGCGGCGATGACTGCACCACCATTTCAGAGGCAGTTCTAGGGATGACGTAGCCAGTCGACGAGGAGGAGGAGGAGAACTTTGAGTAGGGAAGAGTCTGGCGGAAGTCGGAGCTGGAAATCGTGCACCATTGGACGCCACCAGATTCCCTTGATTGCGTAAAACATTGGGACTCTGATCCGAGCTTGAACTCGTCAGCGAACGACTGTTGCCAGAGATCAGATGCCGACTGTTCAGTGCGATAATCGGTCATCGCTGAAGCGAGGATTCCAACCGATTGGTCGTGAACAGCGGCGGAAGGATCACCGCTGAGGTTCATCATTCTCAGTTCTTCGGAGGATACGAGCTGCCGATACTCATCTTCGTCCAAGTATTGCAGCTCATCATCGTTGTCTGTCAACACATGGTAGGATGATGGACCCATGATATGGCTGCCTCCTCCGCCGCCGGAGAAACCCCTCTGACATGCTCCTCCTCCTCCATTAACGGTCTCTGACATGGAATAATCAAAGGGTCGCGACAGATGCGAACTGGAAGCGATGTTCGGAGTCGAATTATTGTAGCTTGGCAAATGCGTCCTTATCAGTTGAGCGTTGGAGGAGACGTAGGAAGACATGTATTCGAGTTGAGGAGGAGAGGTCCCTCCTGTCTGCGGAGAAGCATCGATTCCCCCACGCTGTCTGCGAGTGGTGCTGGTGCCTGGAGCGAGGCGTCGTCTGACCGGTGCCTTGGTCAACAGCAGTCCATCCAGCTCCTCGCTCCTTCCATTCTGGTAAGGCTTCTGCTTCCCTCTAAGCATACCTTCGCTAGGGTCGCTGGGGCCGATTCCATATACCTTCGAATTTCTATTAATCTTCATGGAATCAAATCCGTGGCTCGTGAGCATCGATTCTGTCCGCTTTCCACCGTCGACGATCATCATCTGACCGGAAGTGACGACACAGAAGACGTCATCATCATCCAAACTCCCTCCTCTTCCACTGTCGTGCTGCGCGATCTTCTCCAGACAGTCTTCCACTTCGCAGGTCATTGCCAGATCGTATGGCAAGGACGTTGGGCACCGGAAGTCCTGAATGTCCGTCTCGCATCCGTTGCAGTCCGGCTCCTCGTAGTAGCTCAGCACCTGGTCGTCTTCGAATGTTGGGAAGATGTCTCGACCATCCGACGTCGTTAGTTCCATCGTCGACTCCTGGTAGTCGTCCTCGTTCCCGTCTTTGTCGTGGTTCACGTGGTTTCGTGGCAGGATCTACAGGCAATCGCATCAAGGGTCACAACGTCGTTAAAAGGACACAAACCCCATTGTCGTTTGCAGCACATGTGATAAACTGATAAAGCATTTGGAGACAAACAAACAGTGTCTGGATATCCATATAAAATCTCATAACGGACAGAAACTCTTCATTTGCAATATATGCTTGACAATGCATTTTCGCAAAAAAACACATCTCAATTGCCACAGGAGGTAGGTCCCTATAGTAGGTATATATAATATATATATATATGCCATCCAGGGCTTAACGTGTGGTTGGACGGTCATGGACGGCGTACATGCACTTATTTTAAAATCTTAGCGCCGTCCTGCCACTTATTTGCCAGCACAGACTGGAAAGGTATAAGGAGCGTCCAGGCACTTCTTTTGGATAGGTAAGGGGCGTCCAGACACTTATTTTCCAACACTTTAAGCACTGATGCTATCACTCTAAAAACAACGCAATTGCTCCATTATTACAAATAAATACAAGGTCAATGCATTTGACAGAACTATTTCTTATGATTTTCAATTTTGGAAGCAACTACAGACCAATTATCGTAAAAATACTTACAGTGGCTGGTAAGCTTTTGAGGGAATTATCTTGCGGACTCAGAAAGGTTTCGTCACGGAACGATGCTTTCTGTTCCGCATCGCTATCCACCGTTTCGTCGCGGATGTCAATTTCATCGGCGAACAGTGGAGCTCTCCGGATGAAGTCGGTGGAAGAAATGAAGTTGGAAGATGACGTCGACGTTAGAGACATGGAAACCTTGCGAGGGGAATCAGCTGGAGGTTGAGGAGGAGGTCGATGAAGGCCATGACCTGATAGCTGATCAATTGTATCGTCGTATTCCATGGGGTTGACGTCGTATCTGGAAATCGAAATATTTAAAAGTCGATAAATATTAAACAAAAATTGCAGCGAACCCTCAATTGCATTGGGATTCTTCAATTGCATTGAGGTTATTCAATTGCATTGGGGTTCTTCAATTGCATTGGGGTTCTTTTTTGTAAGCTTGTGAAAATATAGCATAGCAGATCTTATTCGGCAATCAACAAAGCTAGGCTATTCAGATTGCAACAACGAGATCCAAAGGCAGCCGAAGGTCCCGCAAGCCAGGACCGCCTGAGAGTCAGGGCCACCTGAGACAATTTAGTGCAAAAACTGCATCACGGCCACTGAATCGGAGTTTCACGCCGAAGCGGTGACTGCATTTGCGAGTGAAGGACTTGTCTTGCAATTAAGGTCCGTATACGCGGCGGCTTGAAATGGATTCGAACCTGCAACCCTTCGGCTGCAAGGCAATGAACATACCCACTACACCACTGCGCCCTACAAATATGGGCACACACAAACACACACACACACACACTTAAACCTATGCATGCACAAAAAACTCTTTCTACTCGGTTCTGCCCACTAATTTTTACAGTTTGTCTCAGCTGCAGACCTTTATCAAACCGTGCGTAGCCTCAGCCAATCCATCACATAAGCTTCGTGTCTCAGCTTTAAACAACGGTGTCATTTAACACAGATAAAAAACATGGAGGGTGTTTATATAACCATTTTCTTTACTCTTTACGGTTTCACTTATTTAGCTCTTCTCTGCGTCACTGTATGACTCACAGCAGATATTATGTCTGTGATTTGTCATTTAAATAATGGCATCGAGTGTCTGGTTGAGTGTCTGGTTCAGAACCACGCAATCACAAGAACTTCAACCTTCTTGAAGCCTGGCCAGGTTGAAACATCAAGATTAAGAAAGCATAAGTACCTGGTACCTGCAATATGACTAGGCCTATAGATCAGTTCTACAACACTGCGGGGGGTTTATCTCAACACTCTTGATCGAATTGTGAGGAAAGCATAAGATAATTATGTGCTTCCTCAGATGGGGACAAGTAAAGTGACCATGCATGATTTTTAAGATGTCAAGAGTTCAAATGCTGTATCAACTGAAATCTAGACTACAGCAGAGGTCAACTTTAAAAATGAAAAAGCAGTTCTGGCTGCCAATGACGAGTGAAGATATCCCCCATAGTCAGTCGTCACAAGCCAATCAAGAGATAACCTACAGAAAATATATTGCTGCAGAAGTCATCACATTCTGGCATTACCAAATGACCGCGAGGCTTCTAAGAAATGCCGTTGAGGCCGGAATGACACAGGAAACGCAATTTAGGATTTGGACTGTTTAGGACGAATGAACCGTTTTTCTCAGAAGACTATGAAATTGTGAGCTTACCTATCCGCACATACATACATACACACATACACACACACGCACGCACACTCTCACACACACTCTCTCACACACACACCCATACTGCACACGCAGCAGCTGACTCAATATGCCAAGTTAGCCCTCGGTCACTTGCTCAGTCACGACGATCTTCAGGTGGGGGTCATTAGCATATGAGGTAAACATAGGCCTACATACATAGTATGACCTATTTATAGCACATGCATTTGCCCGATTCAATGTTTGTCTGACTAAAACATCGCATAAAAGCAGCATGGGTCCACATTTTGTGTGTATTTTTGTAATAAGCTTATTTAAATCTTCTTAAGCAAGCTTAAACAAACCGATGAAAAAACTGATTCGTGTATTTAATTATGGATTAAATTCACTGTCATGAATGCGTAACATGAGATTGCCTGTTGTGCAACTGTCACATAAATAAATATATGCAACATAAACAGACAAAAGACAAGTATTTATTGTTCACAGAGCTCTTGAGCAGGTCTCAAATGCGCTCGACACAAAATCACAAATACATACAAATACATTTGTATGTATTTGCGATTTTGTGTCGAGAGTGCGCGCGTACTTACACACGTACGCACATACAATGCATAGTTAGGCTACATGCCTACATACATACATACATGCATGATAATTATAGTTTATATGCATAGGCTATAGTATACAGGCAGATAGATCTAAGTGCATTTTGTGCATTTGAAATGGACTCTTAATATTTATGACCGTTGTCATCTGTTTCACGTAGGTCTATCTACGTCGTTAGATGCCTTAATCAGAGATTTATGCGATGAGCGCAGTAATCCGACCAGGGGGCAATCCGGCCATGGCCCCATTTAGAAAATTCTTTAATTTCAACAGCCATTTTGGCGCGGAAAGTGGACGTGCTCCCCCCCCATCAGTTCGGCAGACCTTCACAAAAGTAGTAAAAACAGGCATCAGATTTTCCGGCGACAAAAAGATGAAAATTATCCTTGCCCAGGACCGAAATTTTTTGGCCCCTCTTCGAAACGTTCTGGATTCGCCACTGAATCAGACGGTAATTTCAAGGTAAACCCACGGTCGGTAATCTTAGGGTAATTCCAAGGTAATAACATTCCCACAGGAGCAGACAATCAAATGCGGAAAACATTTACAGCTAAACTGTCGTTTACATACCAATTGGTTTGTTTAGGCCTACTCTTGATAGTTTTTAAGGTCTTATAGCCCTATGTGAATTGGCTGGTTATGCTAAAGAACATAGCCTACATATTTGCTCACTTTCTCATACTTCCTACACTCTTATTCATATGCATTTAACTATACCGGTATTCGGTGTAGCCCATATCGCAATTTCAAGCGTTAAAGCAACAAAGAACCACAATGCGACTCATGCGAAGTAGTTAATATATAGGCTGAACCTGATAGCAAAGAAATAATATTATAGGCTCATATAGACGACACAAGTCATGTATGATCAAGAAATTGTTATTATGTTCAGCCTACTACTGTTTGTCTACAGACAGACTCTGTCGGTCTCAATGCAAACATATCAAATATGATCTGCCATGCATGCATGTATGTGGAGTTGTGGATGAATATAATATTTATAAGTCTGTTATTTCTGATGACGTTGCGTGATCACAGAGGTTTGGTCGTCATATTCTCAACAATGGATTCGTGATCATCTGTCGTCCTTGTCAGAGGTCGAGGTCTTCTTCGTCAGTCTTCAGAAAATAAGGGGCCTAACTCTTGCCCTCATGCTATTATGACCTTAAGACGACGTCCGAATGAACATTAGCCATCGTTAGCCATCCGTCTGCAGTCTACACTCTACACGCTACAGACCAAGTCACAGACAACCGTTACGGCCCAAGTAATTCAACTCATGTGTCAATCCGCGATTCAAAGCGGATCAAATTTCGCTGCTCGTTCACAAGAATTTCTAAACTTTAAGCCAGATTGCCAGAAAGACGCAAATTTAATCAGAAAGCAGAATAGGTCGATTAACTGGTTGTCTCCAATATTATTATCTACAATGCTAATGAATGCTAAATGCAGGGCACTAGCGCATTCACTAGCGTTGTGCTGCATCAGATGGTTGTCTAGCTAGATAACGAGTCCGGCTGCCATAGAAAGGGGGGGCAGAGAGAATGGAATGAGCAGTAACAATACACTAAATCGAATTAGTAAACTGTCATCGTCATCGTCATCATCATCATCGTCGTCGTCGTCATCATCATCATCATCGTCGTCGTCGTCATCATCATCATCATCGTCATTGTTACAATTGTTGATATTTTATTTCTTTGATCACCTGAGGCAAAACAATTCTGCAGGTTCTAAGCCTATAGCGAGCAAATGGAAGGTTGAGTGAACCTTTGCGAGGGTAGTGCTTTGTGCCAGAGTCAGATGGCGTTGGTAGACTGAGCAGCAGTGGGACTGATGGGCGCCTTGCGTGGCTACTGACAGTCACTTTCGACTTCTGTAATAACTAGGAATTAGATTTATTTATATTTCATACTATGAATATTATTGTAATCATACTGCGTTGCGTCAATTTAAAATTAGAAGAGTACTAGCTGAATTACCCGGCGTTGCCCGGGAAATTTCGGTTTTTAGTTCCCATCCACGCCTGACCCCAATCCCACGCCGCCCTTCTCACCTCGCCTTACATCGGCCCCAACCCGCTCCCACCCTGGCCGCCCTTCTCACCTCGCCTTCTTCCATCGGTCCCAACCCGTTCCCACCCTGGGGTGCCCGGCGTTGCCCGTGAAATTTAGTTTTTCAGTCCCAACCCGTACGTGTTTACGCTATGTATTTAGCATTTTTGCGAAACCGCGTGCGAAAAGATCTGACCTCGGCGATAAATGTGGTTAAAAATCTATTGGTTCGTTGAAAATCGATCGGCGAAAATTATTGCGTCTTAGCCTAAATACTGATACATACGACATGGTTAAGATTAATTAGGATTAATTTTAATTAACGGCTAATTAACGGCATTTGGGGGGGTCCCGTAGCTCAGTGGTGAGAGCGCTGGTCGTTAAGCTGAGAGTCATCCGCGCGACCCGGGTTCAAGCCTCACACAGGGCAAAAATTTATTTGAATTTTCTGTTAGCTGCCATTGGCGCTTTGCTGTTGTGTTGCTTGACTCGGGTTGTGCTAAAAATAAAGATAGCCCCTCCCACTTCTGGCTTGGCCGACCAGAAGTGATCCAGTTCTTAGGCCATTAGTTAAGTTACCGAACCCACTGCTGTAAAGCCGAACTGCGTGTCGTGCGTGCTACAGTGGGCCGTATTTCGTATAACTTGTACTTGTAATCATTCTGCGGTGTGTCAGATTGAAGCATTAAAGAAGATATTATTAAAGAAGATATTATTATTATTATTATTATTACGCGCTGTAAGAATAAGACCGGCAATGACGTCATTAATGTATTGGTTTGAATCATCAATACATCATCGATGGTTTCAATGTTGAGAACGGTCGTTGGTTAAACACAGCGTTTCGGATATAAAATTAAATGTTTCAAACTCGGGAAAAGGTAATAGTTTTGAATCGCGAACCCCTTATGGTTTGTTATTGGGTGCTAAAAAGTATTTATGTAAATATTGGGAAAAATCGGTCGCGTGGATAAGAAGTTTTAGTCAAGGATACGGTATGAGATTTTCGATTTTATAGGTAGGCCTATAGGCCTAGATAATTAAAGTGAGTGAGCTCTGTAACGAATTTCTTATGTCATATTATAATCATGTCATGAATTGAAGCTCCAACAAATTGCTGAATTGTTACCTTGAGCAAAGACTGATGGTCGTTCCAAACGGAGGATGGTGGTCAGTGGTGTTGGTGGTGACCGTCGACGTACAGATGTTGGCCGTCTGGTCGATCGATGGAAGGCTCTGGTATTCATGGAGCAGTGCGAGTCCGTCGCCATTCTCCAGTTGTGAGGCTGTGGTCAGCGGATGTCCGTAGAAAGCCCGGATGTCCTCTGGAACCTCTTGACTGACCTTGACCGGATTATTCGATTGGTCATGGACGCCCAAGGTCGCCGCCAGACTTCTATTGGCTTCACAGGATTTGTCAACATCATCGGATATGCTGCGTAAAAGCAAACAAACGTTATGGTTACACGTTTGCTCACATGCATGCTCCTGTAGAAGGCCAGACATCCTAGAAGTAGCTTGCTACTGACGATGCCATATATATAGAAATGATCGTAAATGAAATACAATACAAAAATAATCAATGTGGGAGGGTGGTGTAGCGGTAAGTTTGATGCCTTGTGATCGAAGGGTCGCAGGTTCGAATCTACCTTAACCCAAGGACGGATACAGAAATTTTCGAAGGGGGGGCAAAATTTTTTGGTCTTGGTCGCCGAAAAATCTGATGACCTTTTTTTAGTAATCAGTCATCTTGGTCGTAGTAATGGCCTCTCTACTATCCTTCATTAATGGCTTGTTGAAACCAAATTGGGGGGAGCCACGTCCCATGCACTTTTTAAATGGGGAGCATGGCCGGATTGACCCCCTGGATCCGCCCCTGCCTTAAGCCAAAGCGTAGCGACCTTGGACAGGTTGCTCACCCACAATTATTGCCTGCAAGGAAGACAGCGGAAGACCATCTCACTCATCACATCCCCACTGGGTCTTAAAGCCAGTGAACCTGCCTTCGGGCAGAGAACTCCTCATCATCACCATCACAATACAATACATTACAATGCAATTACGCAATGCAAAACACTCAGAACAATTGTTGTGGTCCAGGGTCCTGAAACGTATATATAAGCACGGCTACTGTGTTCGCACGCATTTACACCAATCGCACCATTAAACATTCTCCACCCTCCAAACGAATGAGTAAATCACTTCATAAGTCTGTATGAGTCAGCGTGGAATTATAAGCGCCTGGTTTAGTCTTATGTAAACGTATACCGAAGGTCTCTATTATGCTATAAACCCACACATCTTAAAATAAATTTGATGTCTTTGCAAGGGCGTTATATAATGTGTACTACTATGACCTTACATGAACGAAGTATATTTCTTAAGTCTACGGCAGCCACTCTTGAATTATGTTAGCCTTCGAATTGACGCATCATGAAGTCGTATAACTAGCTCAGACTTTCGTGGATATACGAGACATACCTTTATTGGTATAAGACATACCTTCATGTCTATGAGACATTGATTGACCTGGCCAATAGCTATGTATATTGACCTAAACCTGCCATGGTAGGCCTACGACTTTTCAAGATATTGCACAAGCCACAGCGTTTTGAAAAGGCAGACCACGGTGGAGCAAGTAGTGCAGTGTATTGCAACAGAACGAGAATTTAGCACATTTTAAACGCCTTCAAAAAGTACCTTACATGGTTACCTAACTGATTCTAAGAAAGAGCGATTTAATGTAAACAAAACATAGGTGCGCTAACCAGTGGCGGCGCTAGAGAGACTAGGGGGCTAAGCCCCCTATAAAAGGCAAACCGGTGGCTAAGCCCCCCTAAAAAAGGCCATCCGGTTTTTGTGACATGTAAAACTGAAATATTTCCACGATTTCCGACCGAATGACTAAAACAGGGGTCGTCAAAAAGTTTCGCGGATGAAATTTCATGAGATCTGGATTACGGCTGGATGACTAAAAAAAGGTCGTCAGAAATTTTCGCGAATGAAAATGGAAAATTGATTCAGCCCCCGAACTAGAACTTTGGCATGAGGTCAAAACTGAAATCCTGGCGCCGCCACTGGCGCTGACCTTCGATATGTAATTGAGACAGTCCGTAAAAAAGTGGAAGGAAGATATTTCTAAGAGAAAAGTCCGATGAGCTCAAGATATAGGCTAGTTAAATGAGTTGTGCGTTAGCGAGGACTCTGTGACCGTTCAGATTGTTACACAAGGGGTTGGTAACTGCCACGCTGGAATCAAAGAAGGATGGCAGATTGAATAAAGCTGCTGATTGTCGGCGACACCACGCTTCAAGAGTAGTAGGCTAATGACCTCAATCAGATCAAGAAAAAAGATGACCTCAGTTAGATTACGAAAAATGATGACCTCAATTAGATTAAGAAAGAGATGATCTCAGTTGGATCAAGAAAAATGGTGACCTCAGTTAATATTATTAGATTGGCGTATACACTGCGAGAGGCGCCATAAAATTTCTTCATATAGAATCAGGACTTAAAGTGTGCCTGGACGGTCATGGACGGCGTCCATGCACTTGTTTTAAAATCTGAGCGCCGTCCAGCCACTTATTGGCGAGCACAGACTGGAAAGGTAAGGGGCGTCCAGGCACTTATTTTGGAAAGGTAAGGGGCGTCCAGGCACTTATTTTGGAGAGGTAAGGGGCGTCCAGGCACTTATTTTGGAGAGGTAGGGGGCGTCCAGGCACTTATTTTGGAGAGGTAAGGGGCGTCCAGGCACTTATTTTGGAGAGGTAAGGGGCGTCCAGGCACTTATTTTTCCACACTTTAGGCACTGTATAGAATACAATCTGTAGAGTCGGACACCGGACTAGAACTTTGGCATGAGGTCACGCGCGCGCTTCCATATATCAGGCGCATGATCTATATTATATTATATATCTAGACTCTTTCCACGAATCTTTCAGCGTAGGCCTATACATGTACCTCCTAAGTCCCGACGTGCAAGTCATTAGCATGCGTGCAGGAATTGCTTTGTGCTGAGAAAAGCTACATGAAAGTGACTGCGAGTGCCTTCAACATTCACCGTGAAACATAGGCTACACCTATCTTCGATCACTCATTTTTATTGGCCCCAGAAAGTTGAATATAATATATATCAAATTCTACATAACAGGTTCACATGCAGACTTTTAGCAAACAGATTTACCAGATTTAATATGGTCGCCTATTAACATAATGATAAAATAATATTATTGAATGGCGAACGACCTTTCAAATGACACTGTTTAATGCTAAACACGAAACCTGACACAAACAATGCACAGCTTAACATAAGAAAAATTAACGCAAAACATGTATATACTGCAGGTTAAGATCAAATGCATATATATTATAGGCTATTTTTTGGTAAAATTTGACTCAATCATGCATGTAGACTGTAGAGTCTATAACCGACTTATCATTTATCTTGTTATCATTGTAATTTAGTCGTATAGGCCTAATGGTGACAAAAACTTATAGGCGATCAAATGGAATATAATAGGCCTACCTATATAAAAGAATGTTTTTAACCACGTCTATTTAATTTATCTTAGTGAGCGTAGAAAAACCAATAAGGGCTGATGTATTCGCATGTTTGCGAGTCTTATAGCTTTCTGAGTTTGACTTCCGAATTTAAGAACCGAGTAAGATATGGGCTAGCATACAAAATGAAATTCGAATCTTCAACTGGTTTATAGATTCTAATAATTTATCTGCCGCACAAGACACTTATCGGCATATATGCTCGCAATGCAGAAAATTGGCTGTGGCACCGTATACGCATAGATACAGTGGCCCTTTGTTGGGTTTATAGGCCTACACTTATATGATGATTGACGTTTAGTGGCTCAAAAACTTAAAAATGTACATAGCAGGACTCACTTAAGGTATGCCTAAAAGTGAATTTGATTGCGTCACACTCGCATCCATTTAACTCATCTTAGACATTTTAGTGAAGACAGGTGTGGTTCAAGCAAGAACTTTACATGCAGGGCGTTGGCGGGTGTGATAGCTAGTTAGTTCGGCGCGCCATGCATACAGTCCCCGTCTACACGCGCAGAGCAGCAGCTATAGAGCTTTCTTTGTAAGACATGTCATCGAGAGGGGCAAATGAACTCTACCATAATATACGACTCTCAAAAGTAGAACGACTTGGCCAAAACTGACAAGGCTTTCAATGTCGGGCTTTAGAATATTGGTAGAATCTTTCTTCAAAGGACGTTGTTTGATATGCATATTGCACTGATGTATTATAGACGTTGTAAGTTTATCGCTACAGGCCTATGCGTCCTCCACGCTACTATTATGAAGTGACGGTGCGTAACGGACTGTAACCATATACCGAAGCCCCGGATGAAATATGCTACAGAGGTCCTGGGAAACAAAATTAATCGACAGTCGTTGAAATGGGTCCTGGGAAAAGAAGTGCAGGCTTTGTTGGGTATATATCTCGTGTCCAACACGGCGCAGAAAATACCGTTCCCACTGCACCATTGAAAGGTCAAGCTTTTATGCATGGATGTATACGCAGCAAGATACTTGACATAGCATCAAAAGCGCGAGTGGCGCTTTGGCATGCTGGGAAAAGCTTTGCAGACAGGAACTGATATCATCACACAAGACATCAAGGCTTACTCGACACATGCACTGAAATTGATGCACTTCAAGGGTCACGGGCCAGATAGTTACAAGCAGTTGTATTTGTATATGGCTTGGCTGTAACGTAGAATGCGCGATGGCTTTAATCTACCACAACGACATGCACTCAGGCACTCAATCACCAAAGTGTGGTTAAGCATATGCTATTTTCGACAGACTATAGGCCTATAATTATGGTAATCGCATATATATATACTAAATTCCAGAAATATGAAATACATGTAGTTACACGATAATAAAGTGGTATAGCCTATATAAATATAAATTTGCGAGTGCAGGTAATTTTTTTATTACATTACAGAAAGTCTCCGTAAACACAACGCCCATTACGAGTCAGTCTGTCACTTGCTTGTTATACATGCTCAACGACACTGCCATATCAAAGATGATTAGTGTCGCCCTCCTCCTTTATCCAGGCTTGGGACTGGCACTGGCAGCAGAGAACAACCACTGGCGGAGTTGTCACTGTCTGTCCACCTAAACCCGGTATTTATAGAGCGCCTTTCTAAGACCCCTTCGTCTAAAACGCTGCTCTTAAAACGTCTGACCTCACAGTTTGAACTTGACAATTTTTATGACACGTGTTCGCTTGCATACATAGCCTACTTAAATGCACTCACGTATACAAACGAAAAAGAACACGTGTCCAAGTATTTTTACTTAGTGGGTGTGCCCGCGTTTTGTAGGCCTATCAATAGTCATCTTTACATCTACAAACGTATATATTTACATTACAACTGCATGCTGCGTATACGGGCTTATTTATATTTCGAGCTGTCTATTGGGCTAATGTAGCATGTGTGCGTAATGCACATATGTGTGTGCGTAGGCCTATTCGTGTATGTGTATAACACTAAACTTACATATACACAGACGCACAACATTGTGCATATATATATATATATATATATATATATAGACCATGCACAATTGCATATACTTGTGTGACGTGTATGGTGCACAATTATACGTGTACCATCTGAAGAATTACACACAAAAGATACTGCATGCATGCAGTGCCTGAAGAAAACGTATTCTGTCCTGAGTGAGGTTACTGACTATTATAGGAGACACATCGAAGAGGGCGCGATTCTAATTGTTATTGTAATGTGCGTTAATTATGAGCTCGTACATCGGGGTAAGGGTGGATCACGTGAGATCTGCCTGAAGACGGGAATGCCCGTCTCATGCAGACTGGTGGTGGGGGGGGGGGGTTCTGTGAGGACATATTTCATGCGCCGTATTGAAAACTACGTCTACACAAAGAGACGCAGCGAATCACAGTGACAGATAGAAAGAGAGGCAGAGAAGCAGAGAAGCACAGAGGAAAAGAAACAGAGAAGCAGAGAAGCAAAGAAACAGAGATACAGATATGCAGAGAAGCACAGAGGCAGAGAGGCAGAGAGACAGAGAAGCAGAGAGGCAGAGAAGCAGAGAAGCAGAGAAGCAGAGAAGTAGAAAGGCAGAGAAGCAGAGAAGCAGAAAGGCAGAGAAGCAGAGAGGCAGACAGACAGAGAAGCAGAGATACAGAGAAGCAGAAGAGCAGAGAGGCAGAGAAGCAGAGAAACAGAGAGGCAGATATGCAGAGAAGCAGAGAGGCAGAGAGACAGAGAGGCAGAGAAGCAGAGAAGCAAAGAGACAGAGAAGCAGAGAGGCAGATAGGCAGAGAAACAGAGAGGCAGACAGGCAGAGAAGCAGAGAGACAGAGAAGTAGAGAAGCAGAGAGGCAGAGAAGCAGACAGGCAGAGAAGCAGACAGGCAGATAAGCAGAGAAGCAGCGAGGCAGAGAAGCAGAGAGGCAGAGAAGCAGAGAGGCAGAAAAGCAGAGAGGCAGAGAACTATAGAGAAGCAGAGATGTGTCGTTGCCGTCCACTGGTCATGCAGACCAAGTGACCACGAAACATCATAATGTAACGAATGACGAACATATTTCACCGCAGACGCATTTGTATACCAGCCCTCCATATTCACCCACCCATGCACCTACCCACCCATCCACCCACCCACCTGTCCACCCGTCCACCCATCCACCCACCCACCCATCCACCCACCCACCCATCCACCCACCCACCTGTCCACCCGTCCACCGAGGACAGCTACACGCACGACCTGGTTCAAAGAAACTGAGGTGAGACTATATTGCGAAGAAGAACCGTGTGAGCACCAACGAACAATTTATAGACCTACCCATCCATATGTCTGTGTATGTATTATGTTTGCATGTGTGTATGTGTGTTTGTGTGAATGTGTGTATGTGTGTTTGTGTGCAAGTATGTCTGTGTGTCTGTCTCTCTGACAATCACCCGTCCCGCTTATAGTTATGTCGAACTTGTGAAATTGGCCGAAGATGACCGGAGACCATCCGAGATTGACCCCCCACTTAGATCATTCTTTCCCTTTGGCGGTAGTCCACGACTATTCGAACACGGTGTAGGACACAATTTTCGGGTAAGAACATATGAATAGGTCAGGCGAAATAACTAGGCCAGACCTCGGTCATCACTCTTTCTGCTATTTCCTTCCTCCACCACCACATGCATGTCATTTGCTTCGCTAAGTTGGCCTGATGGAATGACTGTAGGTCAAGTGTAGTATACCGTGATTTACAAGTTTCGTCATGACAAGCAGTCAATAGAACAACGTACACGTATAGAGCAGCGTGTCCATAAAGTGTAGCCGGCGATAACATCGCATAAAACATAATATGTATAGGCCTACCAGATAACCATGATAGTCAGTTGGTTAACTTTGGTTGTTAACTGGTTAGTTGGTTAGTTATCTAGACACTCAATTATTAACACTTTTAAAAGGTTGTTTAATGCTTGTTTAAAAGGATAGGCAGGCCTAGACCTCATTCGTGCAATTCATTAATTCATTCATTCATTCAAGAATTTATATAGCGCTTATTCAAGGGGACTACTCAGAAGCGCTCCCGACTCTAGCACGGCAAAAAAGGCCAGTTTTGAGTTTAATAAAAAAAAATGTATCAGTAATAACCCCAGCAAGTAGACGTAGCTACTGTGGGAGCCCATTCCAGACAACTGGGCCGATCAATGGTATTCTAGCATTCTTCTCATTTTAAAAACGCCATCCCATTGTTCCTAGCTTCCTCTATATCACTCAATTTATTGGCCATCCATCCCTACCCTGAAGAAGAATAGAGTAGGCGAGAGCAAGGGCCAATCCCAATTTAGCCCATCGTTATTTCTCTCTTTGACATAATAGGTGCGTCATGCAGTGCAAGATTTAGTGAGGCTTTTATATAAATATAATATTATAGCCTATATAGGAAGTCACGATTTCGTGCCCTGGGTTAGAGCTACATGTAGGCTACTTATAGCCAGACCTTCCTATACTAATTACCAGGGCATGCGGTATAGTGTGACTTCGAATTTGATTATTGAGCGATATAATGTGACTTACGTGCTATAATGTTTATTCAATTCCAGCAAATAAAGTTGACTAATTGTAAGGCAACATACCAATAGGCCTACTCGTGTTTCGCAGCTCCATTAGCCTAATAATACCACGAGCCTAGTATAGTGTCTACTATACTAGGCTCGTGGTATTATTAGGCTAATATTAGCAACTTCTCATCAACCGTAGCTGATGATCTTGCTATTTATAGTGCCTTCTATTCGCTCTAAAACTACAATTTATCAAGGAAATATTGTAGAGCTACAGGCGTAAGCATTAGAAATTGCTGAATCTCCTGATAATTTTTATGTGCTGGTTGTTCAGTTTGTCAGATCCTTCGGCTCACATACAAACTTCCAGAAAATGGATCGCCTTTCTAATTTACATGTTGCTATGGCAGTTATCAATCCATTGAGCCAATGAAAATAAACGACACTTTTAAATGCTAAATGTAAATGTTAAAGATTTCTTTAAAGCGACCGCACGACCTCGAATATACATGTCTACATTTTTCTTCGATGAATTTATTGGGATTTAGGCTATCTGTCATTGCATGGGATTGCATGGTACCGTCCATTCATACGCCATTTGAAATCCCTGTGTTCTAACCGTAATGTGGCACTGCACTCATATTGTATGCATCATTTATCATGTTTAGTATTTACAGTATTTAACTTTCTGTAACGACATCGATGTGGGGTTCGGTCAGCATCTTAGCAATTAGGTTCTTTCAATGCTCGTGTATACCCTGTGTTTTTCCTGTCTATGGTCACAGCCTAGTTGGTGATAGTTGCGCTTAGCGGCCATGGAGAGTTGCTGGTTCCGTGCTTCAACTGCTCAATTGCTTTAAACCATCCACACACAGACAACCTATGGGACATTTCCATGCCATCTCAAGACTCGTCTTTTTAGTTCTGCAAAAGAGGTTATTTCTTAGATTCTCAGATGGCTCTGCAAAGCAGCCAGATACACAAATGTACATGTAGTGTATTGTATTGTATAGCATATACGTATACATATCCACTGCTGCCTTTGTCTGATCTTATCTCTTCTCGTGTGATCTGGTGCATAGTCTATAGCACATATTTAAACACTCAACATAATAATTATCAGTAGCATAGCTGTAGTGTAGTAGAAGGTGAAGCGTACTTCATAATGCAATCTATTTTTCAATTCCATTTCTCTTGCCCTCTTACTCCTCCGCCTTTACTCAGCTATGCTCAAGGGCTCATCGGTTCACTTGTTTCATCTCTGCACCGATTCTTCTTCCCAAGTTCAACTGCACGCTCTACTGAACGCACTTGAAACCGCCTGGCTCGACTTAGTCCTGTTCTTTGGTTTGGTTTTTGCACCTGCAAGTTCCTGCTTATTTGGCAACTTAAAAGACTAAACTCCCCTCGCTTGCCCTGCTTTCTCTCTGTGTGTGTGTCCATTTCTAACCCTCTCTTTGTCTATAATCGGTTTTTACCTGTTTTACTGTCACTCTCTCTCTCTCTCTCTCTCTCTCTCTCTCTCTCTCTCTCTCTCTGTCTCTCTCTCTCTCTCTCTCTCTCTCTCTCTCTCTCTCTCTCTCTCTCTCTCTCTCTCTCTCTCTCTCTCTCTCTCTCTCGTTCTCTCCCGCCTCTCGCTATCCTTATGCCTCT
>OX457040.1:31194099-31214099 GCA_949752735.1 Lumbricus terrestris
CAGAACAGCTAAATTAGGTTAGCCGAGAAAGCATTAGCCATGCAATTTGACATCTGAACAGCTCGCTTAACCCAAACAACTGGGAAGTGAAAGCTATTTACAATAGGCATATTATTGCCCATCCTGCTTGACCATGTGGCCATCCGCTGCGCGTGGCGTGAATTGAACTGCTAATCTTAACGGCATCACTTAGTAATTAACCCAGCATTGGCAACAGCCCACTTTTTAAACTATGCGAATTAGACGTGCAATTCTTGATAGCTTTTGTACAGCAAAAATTAATCTGAAACGAGCGGACTATGCGCACTGCATATACACGGAATACCCCATTACGAATATTGTATGTAGGGCCTACACCAATAGTTCCTGATTCGAGTAGGTCCTTACAAGGAAGCTGTATACACTCTGTTTCTACAAAGGTCGGTCACTTTTCTAAACTATCGACATGTGAATATTCGACATGTTAGGAGACTTATAAGTCCTACGATTATTATGGCTCCTACATTTTTCTGCAAACCGCTCTTAGTTCATTGAACATTCCGGTGCAGCATATCTACACGAACCCTTATTATTATTATCCGCAAAGAAGCCTCATAAACTGAGCAAACATGGTCTCTAAGCACCTTTCCAAGCGACCTACGAGCAACTCTGCTCGCAGTAAAACCGAGGCGTGTGAACACCGCAGACAGGCAGATAAGCTTACTTACCGAAGCAGCAGCTGTTGACTTGTAGTTCCACCGTCCATATCGTCGTCCTGTTCGCAGTGCTGGTCAAACTCGTTTAACTCGTTGTCTTTTCCGGTTTTTTCGCGCCCGCTACCCGCACGTCTTCGTGCTCAGTCGAGAGCGTCTAGCGCGGCCATAGACGACGTCGCGCATAGAGCGACTGTACGCAACTGTACGCCTGGGTGGAGAGAAGACACGCTTTGGTGCGTCCGCCTGAGGTTCTTAGGTGGCAGGTTACAGCTGCGGCTCAGTGGGCAGACGGGCGGGAAGGGCGGGCACCGCGAAAACGTCACGTCTTTCAGAGGAATATTGGGAGTAGCAAACTCAGAGAAGGTTTTCGAGCGAACATTGATATTGTACGTACGAACTGCATTTCGTTGTGCAACAACTGTACGATGGACTACTGCTGTAACCACAATTACTACAGCTACTACTACTACTGGCTAGAGACAGCGTCAGGTGCTTGACAATTGCTTCGGGTGGCTACATTGTCGTTTTCAAGAGTCTAAGGGCGTGCGCCGCTTCTTCACACAACGAGCGATTATTTCAGAATAACTTTCTTCGCGAATGATTTTGATCGTTTTTTGGCGCTAGAGATTAGGCCTACTTCGAAGGGTTTGTTCTGACGAAACTAAAATGAGCGATGTAGTGACGTGGATCTTGTAGGCTTAAATCAGTAGATTTCTATAGAAGCCTTTGCTTGTGCATGGGAAAAAGTCGGACGATTATTTATCGGGATTAATGAATATTGCTTTGTTTCTGAAGATTGTTGTTTAATTGTTTCTGGATAATAATAATAGTGATAATAATAATGATGATGATGATGATGATGATGATGATGATGATGATAGTAATAATAAAAGTGCCACAAGTGCTTTCACTTCAGCGAAGACTGTAGCCATCCCAGAACAATGCTATCCATATTGTTTATATTCTGAGGGATTACTTGTACCACAAGTAAAAAACAATAATGAATAAAATTCTAATGTCGGTAATAGTCGATTATTAATTTAAGCTGACAATCACGGAGTAAAACTGCACGATCTAGTAGTTTTAACAGAGGGATAATTAAGTTCTATAGGCGTCGAATTTAACTGCATGTATTGTACATGTATAATTATGGCGGCCTGTCAATCTGCATATTCTACTCATTTTGCAGTCGCCCCTCGAAAGTTGAAGACTGAGTCGACCCTCTAGGGCTAGCGGGTATGGAATCTACGTTTTTCTTGTTTTTTGTGCCGACTGCGTGCTACCATTTTTCAACCAGATCCCCCTATATATAGTCTACTCTGCTGTATGCGCTTCATATTGAAAATTGTAAAGATCAGGAATCGAAAATTCATGGGCTGTGAGCACGAATATCATAAAAGGATGTTTGTAGCCACTGGAGTTCAGTATCAGCACAGGAACCATATAAACGAAACCTCATGCTAAGTAGTCTATGTTAGATTTAAGATCCAAGTTCAAGTAATCGAGATCAGTATACAGATCAATACGAATTTATCATAGTCGTAGTCGGGTCAGCAAGGTAAAAAAATTGAGACTAATATTTTAACCAATCGAAGGTATACGAAGAACTTGCACAACGTACGAAGAACTTGCGCAAGTTTTGCAGATATTACGCAAGGTTTGTATATCTTTTGCAAGGCATGAAGAACTTGCACAAGGTACGAAGAACTTGCACAAGGTATGAAGAACTTGCACAAGGTACGAAGAACTTGCACAAGGTATGAAGAACTTGCACAAGTGTATGAAGAACTTGCACAAGGTATGTAGAACTTGCACAAGGTACGTAGAACTTGCAGAAAGTTCCTAGAGAGTAATTGCATCATGCAAGGCTCTAACTCCTACGCTGCGGGTTAAAGGCCGAGCGCCATGCACTCTAATCCCTCGGCCAACTTTACAGACACGCATGGGGACGTATACGCAATGTTTGACTCTACCAAACATTGCACTTTGTCTGACTGCAATCATGTATGGCAAACATTGTGCTTGTATGTAAATATTGAGGTAGAGCAATGGTCTACTTTCACTTTTGCTGATTGAATAGAAAATTTTTTTTTGCAAATTTATAAAGGCCTTCTAAGATATTGCTCTCCAGAAATCTTGTTGTTTGAAATTGGTGGTTGTTTGATAATAATAATAATAATAATAATAATAATAATAATAATAATAATAATAATAATAATAATAATAATAACATCTTTGGGACAGAACCTCACCGCCATTTCTGGAGATGCTCGCGAGACGTCTTACTTACTTAAGCGTCTTTTTCTTACAATCCAGCGATTTAATGCGGTGGCTTTCCGCGGCTCTTTTCCTGCACTGGATTTCAACGACGACTAGGCGCCATTCCAGATGTTTTTATCTTAGCAATTAGGGTGCAAGTCCCTGAGGGATCATTTGTACCTCGGGGACCAAAAAATTATAATAATTATAATGACAATATTAATAACAATAACAGTAATAATAAGTACAATTATGATAATATTAGTTACAATAATAACAATAATAATAATATATTAAAAACAATTATTATAGTGATAATGATAATGATAATAATAATAACGACAATTTATATGGCGCCGTAACACAGTCTTGCATTTGATAAGACATTATTATCTCCGTTGCAGTTACACTATTGACAAGGAGTACCCAACATGATCTGCCTAGGGTATGGAATTCCTTGCTAGTTTGTGAAAGTGTTTAACAGGACTGGACTTTTTAGGAAAATATTAACTAAGGATTTAACAAATGGTCCACATAATTACGCAATAAGGACACTGTAGCTCAATTGATTATTTCATATACACCTGTTTTTCCAAAAGAAATTAATAGCCTATTTCGTAAAAAAAAATTAAATTTAATATGATTTCTACGTTGTAAATAAATACCGGTGAATATCTATTAATTTTCTTAATCTATTATGTGACCTGTTCAAAGGAATAAAAAGTGTCAGACATAATTGAAGATTGTGTAGTTGACTTTTAGCCAAGGAAAGCGCAAAGAAAAGATCCAACAGTTCTGTATAGGAATTTTGACGTCAGACCTATGAACCTGCCGAATAGAACCGGACGAAAGGGTGAATGGTTGATGTTGTACGACGATAACTCCAATTTAATAGACGTATGCAACCAGTGCTTAAAGTGTGAGAAAATAAGTGCCTGGACGCCCCTTACTTTCCAAAAGAAGTACATGGACGCTCCTTACTTTCCAGGCTGTGCTGGCCAATAAGTGGCAGGACGGCGTTAAGATTTTAAAACAAGTGTGTGGACGCCGTCTATGACCGTCCAGCCACACTTTAAGCCCTGAATGCAACTGATGTATTCAAGTGACCGAATTCTATACAATGCAAGATTCGAAGGATAACTAAACAATGAGGGGAAGAGACAACGGTGGACAAAGTATATCTAAATGAGTACATGCCTGCATGACTTGGACTGACACTAAGAAGAGCAACGGACTTGACAAGGGCCGAGAACAATGGAGATAATTTATGAACAATGGAGATAATTTATTTGTTAACTCACATTGTGCACCAAACGGCCTTTGTCGGAAACATGATGATGATGATGATGATGATGTTACGGCGGAAGAAAATATCAGTTGCAAATAGCGCCATTTTACTTTACTAGTCCTACAGATCGCCTAAGGTGTCTTTTAGAATATTCAAAATGGATGATTTTTCAATACATAATAACTGCGGACACGCCATCTGGAATGACCTCCCATTAACCTTGCGAGTGATGCCTATATGCTTTTCATATGTCGCTCAAATTCTACTTTTTAGCTGTTGTTGGGCTGGGAGCGCCTCTGAGTAGCTCTCTTGAAGAAGTGCTATATAAATTCTTGGAATGAATAAATGAGTATCTGACTGACTTGCTGATTCACCGAATATATTCACACACCCATTGATTCATTATAACTATTGATTGCATAGATCATAATTATAGATAATAATAGTATTCTCGTCAACTTTAGAATTGCCAGCCATTTCTGTTGATGTAGTCATAATTGAATTTCTTTATAATGATAAGTAGTGATGTTGAGCACTCACTTAATGTGCACACTATGCGTTACGGACTCTACGTTACGGACTCTACAGTTATGGATCATAAACAAAAACTGATTAAGATCCATGAAAGCAGTTAATTTATAGCAATTACTTTCATCATTTCAATTGCTTGCAAGGTGCTACGGGAAGTTTCAGAGCTCAAATTTAACAAATATGGTGTTTTATTGTCACCAGCAATTAATGGAACACTTGCACAGTTAAAAGATCTGCAATGTTGAAGCTTTTAATGTTTCCCAAGTCACTCAGCTTAGGTCATTCTGTAGCACTAGCCACAGGGCCAATGAACTTGAAAAGACCTCTTTCATCTTTTGCTGGTGCATATAGCTTTTCAACAATCTGATAATTGGTAATCCATAACTGGTCAATTCGGACTGGAAAGTCGAACAGATTGCCCAATTTGTCATTCACAACATGCAGTATTCACCTTTGTAGCTTAGTCTTGTTTCAGATAAAAAAAACTTCTTCTGGGTGCATGGAACAAAATTTAGACAAGCCAATTTTTACACCTTATCCAGTGCAAAAATACGTGCAGACTCCATGGCATGAACTACATTGTTGTAGACTTTCTGCCTGTGCTCTCCACATGTTCTTTAACTGTTTCCACCATTTCTATGAATAATCGAGGAAAATTAACTAGCATACTATTCATTTAAATTATTGATTACGTAACCTTGTTTTAACAGCATTTATAAATCAAATAAGTGCAATGAATAAATAATAAAACACATAAATACATCATGCTATAATTATGTTGATTTATGTGTGTTAGATGTCAGCTAAATAAAATTTCTAACTGTCTGAAAGTTGTTGACTAATTCCATGCTTTCCACACAGTAGCTTAGAAAGTGATGAATAAAAGGAATCATTTAAACAAAATACATGTTGAATGTTTAGCTTCCATGCATAATTTCTGGCAATTTTAGCCATTATCTCATGAGCTGAATTTGTGCTTGGTAGAGTCCGTAACGCTTTCTGAAGAGTCCGTAACTATATATATTCAACTTCACATAACAAAAATTAGAGCAATATTAGGAAAAGTAATCTATGCTTACTGAGTAGCCTACAATGGGGAATCAGAGGAATGGAGATAACAAGTTTGCTGCTCAATTCGAAATGCCTGCAAAACAAATTAGAAGCCCCAGAATGTTACGGACTCTACAACTCGTGTTTTGCCCGAGCAAATCTGGACACAAGATGAGGTGAATTTTTGATCACGAAGTATTTATCACTTGCTCTCACCATGGTCATGAAGTCCAGCTAAAAATATTCGACATTGGATTTGCAATATAAATTTAGCATTTAAAAATTGCATGTGGAGTCCGTAACGCAAAAAAATCAAATTTGCCACTTTGAAGCAAAGTCGACACAAAACGATAAGCGCAGAAAGACAAATTCTTGTAGAATCTTATACTAGAACCATCTAGCTGTAACAGAAATTAATAACAATTTATAATTCCAATATTTTTTATTCACCCCTAATTCATGGACTCCAATACCGTGGAATGGCCCGGGTGGTTTGTCTCCTTGTCAAGCAAACAAAACAGACGGACGTACATGTAGGCCCTACATCATCCCGTCACCAGAGAGACGGAAAGAGAGAGACAGACAGAGACAGAGACAAAGACAGAGACAGAGACAGACAAAGAGACAGACAGACAAATGTCGCTTGAATTCTGTAAGTTTGTCTTCAGTTCTTTGTCCCAGTGCTTTATTACAAGGTTGCTTCTTTTAGCTTTCGACTTCTACCCTGTTCAGCCGCCTCTGTCTTGTTTATATCTCCTTATTCTCTCACTCTGTCTCTGTTCTGTCTCTGCATCTGTCTGTCTGACTCTAAATGTATTTGTCTATCTGTCCTACTGTCTATCTGTCTGTCTCTCTGCCTCTGTCTCTGCCTCTGCCTCTGCCTCTGCCTCTGCCTCTGCCTCTGCCTCTGCCTCTGCCTCTGCCTCTGCCTCTGCCTCTGCCTCTGCCTCTACCTCTGTTTCTGATTGTCTCTCTGTCTCTCTCAATATCTCTGTCTGTCACTCTTCCGCTCGCCCTCGGCTCCTCCCGTGGCCATCAAATAAACCAGGAGCATTGGTGGTAATTTCATTTCCGGTCCATTTCTTGGGACACGGCCGTCACCAGTTTTCAATCTCCGAATGTGACACCTAAGCCAGACACGAGTCCCGTTTGCTGTTCACTCTACGCCGCCGCCGCTTAACACTCGGTTCATCCTTCTCAACGACGTCGCCGCTTTCCAATCTCATTCGTTCGTTCGACAATCACTGCAGCACAAAATCAATCTCTGCAGAAACACTTTTAGCTCGCGATAGTTTCTCGATTTTCTCGCCGAATCGATGTTCATTATCGTCATTTAAGGGCATGTAGTTTTTCGAATCTGCAGGCTGAACTCTTTGAGACATGTCGTTTGCTGAGAGGATTTGATGTTATGTGTCAACTGGATAGGAAACCTACTGAGTTATAAACTGGATTCAAATGGTGACAGTTTGATTCGTCGACCCAGAGTAGATGAGCCTTTGCTCAACGTGTAGCGTATACTCAGTGACCCGATGAATATCTGTAGGAGCTCATCCCAACGGGGACGCAGATAACCTTTGCGATAGCACAGCTGATAAATCCTCATCCTATCTTGGAAGAACGTTATAAATGGTTCTGATATGGAATAATGGATTGCGTCTGAACAGGAGATCTGTTATTCGAAACAGAGTACATGTAGGCCTAATTAAATAGTATACATGTAAATGTTAATTAGGCCTATACTGAACTACACAAAGTTCTTTAGTTCGTCAGCTATATATAAAAACCGAAATTTCCCGTTCAACGCCCGGTAATTCAGCTAGTATTATATTAGTATTAGAACTAGTATTAGTATTAGAATTATAGATACTCAAATAGAATTATAGATACTCAAATCTAGCCTACTATGGGCCTATATCGTAATCAAAGGTCAACCAAAGTTATAAGACTTCTGTTCAGACCCTATACGGCGATAAATAACTTTCTTACGTTACGCTGAAAACGACGTATGGTCGACCTTGTCATCATGCATGAACAATTTCTTGCTTTACTCTGCAGTAGTCTGTGATAAATGTCGTAAAAATTAAAGACCGTTTCCATCGGTCAGAGGATAATGTGTCTTCTATGGTCGCTCTGTCTAATTTATGATTGGCTTCATTGGTGTCGGTGTTTTGTCTGCATAGACCACTATATAATATTTTTATGAGTAGCTGTAGTTAAATTTAAACCGTCTGCTAATGTCCAGAGATAGAGAGAGAGAGAGAGGCAGACGGAGAAAGAGAGAGAACAGAGACAGAGGCAGAGACAGAGGGGCTTGTGCGTGTGTGTGTGTGTGTGTGTGTGTGTGTGTGTGTGTATGTGTGAGAGAGAAAGATAGAGAGAGAGAGAGAGACAGACAGACAGAGACAGCGATAGAGACAGAGAAAGAGAGACAGAGGCAGAGGGTGTGTGTGAGAGAGAGACAACGACAAAGACAGAGACGGATACAGATACAGACACAGACACAGGCAGAGGCAGAAACGAGACAGAGACAGAGAGGAACCATGCATGCTATTAATCCATTTTGTCTCATCCCTGCATTTCTCTGATCTATAAGTCTTATAGCATAAAGGATTAAAGGGTTTAATCACCATAACTTCTTTTCTACGGCAGATCGTTAATTTTTCCTTGCAGCAGCATATTGCTTCCTGTTCGATTCTGTCGAGACTTTCGGTCATTGTCAAATCTCACAAGAAGAAGAAGGATCCTTATGCCACGACTTGAAATGAATGGCTTTACTAGGAATCCCTGATCAGTCAAGTCAGCAAGTCCTCGGTCATCCTCCAAAAAGACTATTATTTCCTTTCCTCATTGTTGCAGCTATTCCATATTATGTTTACTTAGGCCGCATTTATATTGCGCCCTGTGTACTGCTGGTAGGCGTGAAGAACTCTCGCATGCAAAGGCCGACGTATAAATCAACTCATGTGTCAGTGAAATCCAGGGGACGTTGGCAAATAAAAACAACACCGACAATCACAAATTCTAGGAATCACGACTAGTAAAGAATTCGTGAATAACAACACAAAAGCTTCGATGGTCGAAATGGCTCTTGATAGCGAGCAATCGCGGAGTAACGCTTCAAACGAAAACCGGTAAACCTTTTTACTAAGTTTTTAGGTTTATTGCGTAAGCTTGCATGGAGCACATTGATGAGATCCTGTGTAAGGTTAAGATAAAACAGTTATCCATCCGAAGATTATATCCTGCGGTATTTTGATGGTGATGATTACGACGTATAGGGCCTAGGCTTAGACATAGTTATCAGTTTCTCCATTGTAGATGTGCATTCATGTATGTATGCATGACTGTGCGTGTTTGTTGATATGTGTGTGTACGTGGGAGAAAGAGAGTCAGAGAGACACAGACAGAGACAAAGAGAGTCAGAGACAGTAAATGGCAGACAGACAAAGACAGTAATACAGAAACAGACAGAGACAGATATACAGAAACAGACAGAATAAAAAAAGAGACATAGAAGAAATGAGAAAGAGAAATCCATGAATGAGGAGGACAGCCGCGTATGAAAGAAAAACGCCCGATGTGTTACGCGTGCGTCGGAAGATTATTTCTCCTTTTTTGCCGAAAGCAAAAACGCCAAGTGTGAATTGGCCGATTGCGCCGTCTGCGTTGGCACCAGCCACGGACTAATTTATCCGATTCGCCTTATCGCTTCCCTGACTTCTGGGTGGGGGTTGGGCTGGGGAGGGTCGGGTGCTTGTCAATGGCCCCCTCAGGGCCAAAACAACACGGTCACGGCAGCAGCCGCTAAGTCGTCTCTGCTTCGTCGCCTTAATTTCAAGTAGTCTTCTTTTCCCTTGCGAGGAAACGATCACCCGTGAAGGCAATCATCAAATGCACTGACACTTCGATGAATAGATGTTTTACGACGGTGTATGGCTTTTAGCCTTTACCGTCCTTGGTAGTCCTGTTGATGGTTTCTTTTTGTTCCTCGTTTTGTTTTCGTTTCTTTCTTCTTTTCACAGCTTAAGTTTAGTTAACAGATGAGTACATTGTTCATGTTTCCTAACATTTCCTTCTAGTTTTAATTTTCCAGTGTATACTGTTTAGTTTTCCTAACATTGTCTTCTAGTTCTGTTTCACAAGTGGCTGTGTTATTTATATTTCCTAACAAGTTTTCTAGTTCTATTAGACATTATTTTTTTTTTCCATGGCATTTGATCTTCGTCTCTTTTTTTTTCTTTTTTTTTTTTTTTTTTTTTTTTTCCTCGGGAATTGGTTTTCCCTTTCTTCTTTTCCTTCTCTTCTTTTTTTTTTTTTTTTTTTTTTTCCATGGCATTGAAGCTCTTTTTTTTTTTTTTTTTTTTTTTTTTTTTCCATGGCATTGAAGCTCTTTTTTTTTCTTTTTTTTTTTCCAATGGCATTTGTGTTTCTTCTCTTTTTTTTTTTTTTTTTTTTTCCATTTTTTTTTTCCATAGCTTGTTTGCTGTTGTACAAGCCCATATATTTAGATAGACGCGTGGTCACATTCACATTTAGTTGTACAGAGATATACAGTTTTATATACACACTTTCATTTGTTTGGCCATTTGGCTCTTTTCTGGTGGCGTTTGGCGCCTCTTTTTTCTTTTGGCCTCCTGCTTGGTGGGATCCCTTTCCCCTCGCCCTGCGGTCCACGCCAGGTATTTATATGCACACAAACGTAAGGCACTGACACTTCATCTATCAATGCGCCTTAAGAAGAAGAAGAAGAAGTCCCGACGACCGACCGCAGAACATATGGCCGCAGCACTCTCCTTCCGCCGCCGTCGCCGCTTCCGCCGATGCTGCGTGGACTTCGCACTTTGATTAGGAAATGCCATCGGTACACGATCCGTCAACATAATCCTTTTTAATCTGAGTAAGTAAGTAGGCTTAATGTGAGCAAGTAAGCATAGATTTTGTTGACCGATTCTTTATTGGATAGTTGCTAAACGCAGCTGGTTGCTAATGCGGTTCTTGAAGATTAGTTGTTATATGTATGAAAGTGAGCGCTGGACATTGAGGATGAACGAGGAAAAAGAATGAATGCATTCGATATGAAATGTTTGAAATGTGTCCTCCGAGTACCTTGAGTACCACTAAAAAGACAAATCAATGGGTACATGAGACCGAGCACTGCATGGGGCCGAGAGGAATCTAATAAAATCTGCGACGGAAATGAAGCCAGAGCATACATTTGACACATCATGATTACAGAAGGTAAGCTATAGCTGCGTGTAGAGGGAGATAATTCAATGCACAACATCAGGGTCACGTGCACGATGTAGACCAAAAACGAATTGGATGGATAACATCAGAACGTGGACTGAATTCTCAATGAAAGAACTGATATAAAGATTAAAGAGGGTCAAGAACAAACAGCAATGGAGAAAAGCTGTGCACGACACAGTTAATCCTCGTATCGAGGATGTTTGAGAGCAGGACGGGAATAGCGCTTCAGTGTCCGACACCTACTGCAGTAGAGACGGATTTTAAACAGTAGATCTATAATGATCTAATCTAATCTGGTTTCTAAAAATAAAAGGTTTGCTTATAACAGGCTTGGTTAGGACAAAGCACAGTTCTAATCCGACCCAATCTATTCTGAGCTGTTTTGTAGCCGAACTAATGATAGACTAGAATTAGATTCCGGTCACTTTTAAATAATAAGGATGATCGTGGCACAAGGATCCTTCGTCGTGCGAAAACTTATCCAAGGATCCTTGTCTTCTGCAATATTCAGACCAACGGGCAACATAATAAGTATATGAAATTGCACATATTCCTGCATATTATATATATTTATATATATTAACTGCCACGCACTATATATAATTGCATGAAAGCATGTGTTAATTGCCTCTTTGCTGGCTACAATTTTTTAATCTCGGTTGCTTAGCCTTCTCTCCAGTCCAATATTCCTCAATAAACCACATATTTCTACGTCCGTTTCTCTGGCACACAACAGCATCTGATGGTCGCACAAGAATCTAAAATTAATTCTTGTAGCCAAC
The DNA here is from genome assembly GCA_949752735.1 of Lumbricus terrestris. Lineage (NCBI taxonomy): Eukaryota > Metazoa > Annelida > Clitellata > Crassiclitellata > Lumbricidae > Lumbricus > Lumbricus terrestris. Next base: position 31,205,955 of record OX457040.1, read on the forward strand.
TTGGTTGAAACCATAGCAACAGCAGCAGCAGCAGCAGCAGCAGAAGCAGAAGCAGCAACAGAAGCAGAAGTCATCGTGGTTGCTGCCAGTCGGCGACGCAATCAAACTTCCCCAGCGACCACCGCGATGTATAATGAGTCGCCGATGCTGCTGCTGCTGCTGCTGATGCTGATGCTGCGTGCCTGACATCGATCGCCAATTCTTTGATACAGCGACAGGCTTTCTCTTTCTCTCCATTGCTTCTTTTTTCCGATGACTGTAAGTCTGCAGCTGCAGCAGCAGAAGCAGAAGCAGTTGTCTGATTGGCATCGTTGTCTCTTCTGTTGTCTTTGCGTGGCGTGCTGTACGAACTGCACGACCTGCTTCGGACTCTATATACTCTTTTAGACAACCCTTCTGACTAGACACAGCGCTCGTGAATCAACTGTCGCCCTGCGCTTGACTTTCTAGTTTCGCTGTGGAACTTTGGAGATTACGATTTCGATTACGATATCGGTGGCTACAACCGCGCCATACAACCGCGCCACTGCGAGTGTCGTATACTCCAAGGAAGTGCTCTTTTCCCCCTACAAAAAACCTATCACCTTAAGGGAGACGTCGTAGTCTCTTTCAGGACTCTTAGAAATCACGATGTTTAGCAAGCTATAATGATTCCATTCGCTATAGGCCTACTCGGTTGAGTAATTTCCAAATGACGTGAGTACTCGTCAATTGTGCGATGCTGACATTTTTATGAAACTAAAAAAGCTTCTTAGTAACTTATAGATAGACGTCTTTGAGTTTGAAATCTCTGAGACTCTATATATATGTACTCAAGTGCGGATTCGTCTGTCTGTGGTGCAGTGAAATCGATCGCATGAGTTTTGTTTCGATATTCATCTGAGTTTTGATTAAACGCAGATCTGCTGATTCGGAGGAGACACATTGAAGCACATTATTCCATGAAGTGCATACATGTTTGGGAACCGGATGATGGAAAAGATATTTCGATTTATTTGTCTGAAAGCTCTGGCGATGCTCCTCTCCAAGATCGTCTATTCAGGTTTGTCTATCTGCCTATCTGTCGCTCTTTCTCTGTCTATCTATGTCTGCCTCCTCTCTCTACCTATCTTTCTCTATCTCTCTCTCTCTCGCTCGCTCGCTCGCTCGCTCGTTCTCTCTGTCTCGTTTTTTCCCGCTCTGTTTCACTTTCTTTTTCACCTTCTCTCTCTCCCTCTCGCTTTCTCTCAGTCTGCATGTATAGACCTATATAACATTCGGATATATTAGGATATAATTAGGACATAATAGTGATAGTGATTAGGACATAATAATTGGGCTAAAATTAGGATATAATCAGGATATATTAGGACATAATTATTAGGTATATTAGGATATACTAAGTATATTAGGATTATATTGGGTATATTAGGATATATCAGATATAGTGGGATATATTGGGTACATTCGGATATATTAGGTAGCCTATATTAAGACAGAATGGAGAATACCAGAACAGATAGTAATGCTTTATTGGTGTAAATAGCAACTATTTTGGCTTTGACTTATAATATATAGTACGCATCTCGACCATTCTATGAGTAAGTTTGAAAGTTGTGGAAGATCCTGGATGATGTAGGCCTAATGGTTAGCGTACTGGGTCATCAATCGAACGGTTTGGGGTTCAAATCCCTATCAGGGCAGAGACTTGCTTCGAGATTTACGCTCCACCTGCAAGCCCCCCCGGGCCAGCTATAATTACAAAAAAATAGAAAATTAATGGCAAGCGGTTAATGTTTGTCCAGAATTAAATTACTGCACAGCTCAGGGAACGGTGGCAATGGCACAGCTGCACGTTCGGCGGCTTCGCCAGCTCCGACGGATGTGTAGGAAGATGAGAAATGGCGAAAGTATCGGGAACTGTCACATCCCATGCCAGGCATCGACCACGTGACCAAAGGATGAGAGTCACGCCGTCTGGTCGCTTTCCATCCTCTCTGAGTAGACCGAGCGGTTCTTTGTGAGTAGGGATCTTCGCTCTGCCGAGGGCTCTCTCCAGATGACGTCATTGAGCATACTGTGTCTCTGATGCTTACCACTGCCTCCTCTGAACACCAGTCCTTGCAACCCTCTTGCGTCGACTTTCAATCTGCAGTGGTGGCACAAATGAGATTCAAACAGATTCCCAGTTTCGTACCAACTGCAAACAGTACCTACCATCTGAGAGGTGCAGGTCCAGATCAGTCATAGGGGGAGCAAGCATCCAGTCTCCAGAGTGAGGTGCTCGCGAAGCTAGCAAGCGAGCACGGTCTCATGGAAGTCATGGGACGCTGCATGGTGGACTCGAGCAGGCCCGTCCATGCCTTTTCAGTGGATCTACGATCCCACTCTATTTGGCTGTGAGTAGTTGCACCAGTTGGTGGTTCAGCACCTGTCGAGAAGATCCAAGCATTAAGTGCTGTCTCCACAAGTACATATGGTGCATCAGCTGACTCTGTTGGTGGGATGCAAGCCTGCAGTTCGCTGGTGCTATAGCGGCAGAAGTCAGAAAGGCGGAAAGTGCCAACGTTGAAGCCCAACGAACTCCCAGGCCACCATCTCTCACCAGCAAAAAAGCCTGGAGCCAGCAGTCGTTGTCAAGGTCCACGTTCAAGATGGTTGATAGACCTATCATTATTCCATTATTATCTTTTATTATTATTTGTCTTCTTTGTCTTCTTCTTCTTCTTCTTCTTCTTCTTCTTCTTATTATTATTATTATTATTATTATTATTATTATTATTTTTTTTTTTTTTTTTTTTTTTTGATTATGTTTCCAGTTTGCGTTTCACAGTCAGCTTTTGAATTCGCGAGTTTTCGTTCGATCATTAAACAATGAAATTCTTCTGTCCTTTTCAGAAAGTAGGCTAAATTTTAGGTCTTGATAAATTGGCTGTTATACTCGCGTGGACAGACAATGCTTATCACCAATTGTTTAGATCATCCGCCGCAATGGCTTTTTCACCCTTTCCGTAAGAGAAAGTTTTGAAGTGGCGTCTAAAGATTTGCCTTGAGGACTTCAGAAAATTGGTGCTGCTTTCGTTAACGAACACATACGCAACAACATTAATTTATAGGCTATTGTTATTTGAAACCACAAATAAAACGCAAATTCACTCAAAGTTCAGTTGGGTAAAAAATACAAGAATGAGAGGGATGAACGGTGCGCCGACATAACGGCGCCGACAAAACGGCGCGGTAACAAAACGGCGCCGACATAACGGCGCAAACTGAACTAAAAAACCAATGATTTTAGTAGTTTAATAGCACAAGCAGCAAAAATATATTCTAAATATCAATCCAACTTCCATTTAAATTACTATTATTTTTCATCAATCCAGCTCCAATTTAAGCCATAATATTTTCTTCAATCCAGCTTCCATTTAAGCAAGAATATTTTCTTCACTCCAGCTTCCGTTTAAGCAAGAATATTTTCTTCACTCCAACTTCCATTTAAGCAAGAATATTTTCTTCACTCCAGCTTCCGTTTAAGCAAGAATATTTTCTTCACTCCAACTTCCATTTAAGCAAGAAGATTTTCTTCAATCCAGCTTCCAGTTAAGCAAGACTGTTTTCATTCATCCAGCTTCCATTTAATCAAGATTATTTTCTTCAATCCAGCTTCAATTTAAGCGAAATATTTTTTCCATCAATTCAGATTCTATTTAAGTAAAAATGATTTTGTATCAATCCGACTTCTATTTTAAACGCATAGATGTATTCTGACTTGTGTGTGCCCCTAGTTGCCGGAGACCGGAACGATATCTCATAATCTTGAATTCGTAGTGAGTTTGCTCTTGAATAAGCAAACAATCACTAGACGGGTATCATAATCTTTGTACTGCGCCGTATTGTCGGGGCCGTTTTGTCGGGGTACTTTGAATTGCGCCGTTATGTCGGCGCCGTTATGTCGGCGCCGTTTTGTCCTGCGCCGTTTTGTTACGGCGCCGGGATGTACCCGGATGATGTCAAGAGAGAGTGATTGAGAGTGGGTAATAGTGTTCGTTAACGGAATTTTATTGGTCAGAAGGTCAGTTGAAATCTTCTGAATGCTATATTAAGCAAACTATAAGCAGATTGGAAGAAGCACCCTCATGCACGCGAGGGATCGGAGAACTTTGGATGCGTTAAAACTTCTCAACTATAGTCTTTGGGATCCGAATCTCCGCAAAATACGAGCTGGCATAATCCCCGGGAGTGTAGGCAAGACAGCTTCAGGCTATATGACACTGTATGGTTTTTGTGACGTTTCCTTGTTAAGGGCATACCTTATTACGTTATGCATTTCCATGACACGATAGAACCAAAATGTGTAAACCTTGTTTTGTGGGGTCGCAACTCGCAATGCACTTTTATATATACCACCCAAGTTTTGGATATCGGATAAACTGTCATAAGGTCAATGATGCTATAGGGTGAAGAAGGTTAGAAGGAGGCAGTGCAGGTGCTGACACGAACCAGCATGATTACAGCAAAGTTATTTGAGTTCATGTCCAAACCATTGAAGTAGAAACATGCAAGTAAAGAAGATGGACAATTCCAATTCTAATATACCTCGACAGCATCTAACAAAGCATTGTAAAGCTCATGTTATGAGCATCATCGGACGTATAGGCCTACCCTGCCTCCAAATGAAAGAGTCCATCACATATATATGTAGCCTGCATGCATGCATGTTCGTTCGTACGCAAGCAAGCACACGTGTACTATGAACACTATGCATGTTTGTAGTTATACAGTCGTGTATGTATACGGGCTTTCGTGTGACTGTGTATACACACGCAAGCAATAAAGTCCTTTTGTGGGTAAATATTAATTTCGTAACATATTCCATGGCGTCCGAGTAAGAGCGTCAATTGAAATGTCAACAACCGTGGTCGCGATATTGCAAAATTTTATGGATAGGTTATTGTGTCTGGTGGGTATTTGTTTGGATGGGCTATTGTATGGATTGGCGATCGTGTCTGGTGGGGTGTGTGTATTCCGTGCAAGAACCAGCGTTTGACCAGCGGTTGGTCCGTATGTTGATTATATCTATGCTTTGTGTGTGTAACGTACACGCCACGTCATAGCTCTCCCTTCTTAATCTCCATGCATCCATCAGCATGTGAATGATAGTGAGAATTGTGATTTTATAGTAAATACAATGCTCTCTATACAGGCATACATATGTATTAAATAGTGTTATGTATAGACCCTATAAGTATTTTATGGAGCCGACCGAATAGCAGCGATTTCCCATTAACTCCAAACGACAACATTTGTGTTGACCTTGCAATCGGTCGTCGTGTCTCCGTCTGTCTAGATATAGAGCCTCTTGTGGGCACCGAATGTTTGCCGATGGAGCCCCAACTCTGGTACACATAAAGTGCATTAAATCGCGATGTGACCACGTTCAGAAGACGACAGGAGAAGCAGAATGAGAATATTGGTCAATCAAACGATATAGTCAGTCTTTCCTTAGGGATGTTGGCCAAAATGAAAGATTGTAGCTCGCAGATATAGGTTACCATGCACCCATGGCAGAGACAGATCGACATGTATAATATTATAGACGCACATGCTGTGCATGGGTTGTGAAGAGTCTCTTCTATAGCAACCTGTAGTGAGTGTAGATATAGCCTAGTTATAGTAGCACCGAGTGTTGAGCATGCATATGCGCAGTGTCTGAGTGTCTAGTGTCTATATAATATGGTGACCATACGTCCCGGTTTTCCGGGACATGTCCCGGTTTTTTGTGATGCGTCCCGGTGTCCCGACGACTTGGGCAAAAAGGTAAAATTGTCCCGGTTTTTGACAAGGCGAAAATAAAATAGTCATTTTATGAAAATTGTCAGTTTTTGTCAATGACGGAACAAATTATGGTTTGTAACCCCAGAATAAGTTGTAACAAAAGTGAAGTTGTCAATTTTTATACAGAATATTAGCCTAAGGTTATAGCCTACTCTAGTGTACACACTGTAGGCCTGCATAAATACTGCTTCAACTGCTGCGGCCCACTGATGCGCAGTTATTAGATAGGCCTACTGCTCCAGCCTGTTGATGCAGTCTAAATTATAAAGGTCTCACTCTAACAGTTTCCAGCCTAACAGGCCTAAGTCGAGGGGCCGGTGTTACAATATAAAGCAGCCCCCCCCCCCACAACAAAGTCTCCTCCGGTTGAATTCACGGTTTTCCTCGTTCACTCTGTGTTGCAAGAAAGTTTTCGAATATAATAATAATAACAGAGAACGTATATATGCCTTGTTAAATAATCTAGCAACGTAAACTAGCGGTTTAACCTGTTTAGTTAGAAATATCATCTATTTTCTTTCAACGAAGGATATTATTTTTATTTGAGCGGGAGATGAAATTTACTTTTCCTCGGAGAATCTCTTTCAAAATTACAGTCTGGGGATGTAATGGACGAATTTATTCTGTAACCGATCCGCCGGGGAGTATCTATTTCTATCTATCTATCTATCTATCTATCTATCTATCTATCTATCTATCTATCTATCTATCTATCTATCTATCTATCTATCTATCTGTCTGTCTGTCTGTCTGTCTGTCTGTCTGTCTGTCTGTCTGTCTGTCTGTCTGTCTGTCTGTCTGTCTGTCTGTCTGTCTGTCTGTCTGTCTGTCTGTCTGTCTATCTATCTATCTATCTATCTATCTATCTATCTATCTATCTATCTATCTATCTATCTATCTATCTATCTATCTATCTATCTATCTATCTATCTATCTATCTATCTATGTAATTTATATAGCGCCCCTTCAAGGAGTCTACTCAGAGGCGCTCCCGACCCAAGCCCGGTCAAAAAGAAAAGTCTTGAGCAATCTATAGAAAGAGCCAGACATGTTCCGAGGGTGGGAACGCAGGTTAGAGGGAAGGTCATTCCAAGCGGAAGGTCCAGTGACCGAAAATGCCCTGTTCTGCCTAGTGGCAGTGCTCTAATGCCCTGTTCTGCCTAGTGGCAGTACTCTATTTCGAAATAGAGTCCCATGCAGGAGGGGTAGACTTTTAGGGATCAAGACTCTGTCTCGAGACACCGGCCTACTCTAAAGGTCTACTCCACAATATTTGGAAAACAATCCTGACTCTTAAGCTAGTTTTGAAATCCTATAGTGCAATTAGTATATTGTGTCGCTTGCCGTTGGCACAAAAGACCAAACCAGCACAAAGCTTGCACTTGTTTTCGTGGGCTACTTCAGCCTATTAGCAAGACTTAAGACGAAAATTGTGCCTTTGAGCATTTCCTTTATTAATTTTGGTCTTCTCGATTGCATCATTTGGATTTCACCCGTCTGATTTTCTCATTCTTATAGCTACTACCGTACGGTAAACCGTATTGGACTTTTGGCCCTCGTATAGGTCTAAAGGAATTACAATATTGTTGTTAGTTTTCCAAAAAGTGTCCCGGTTTTTGGTGCCGAGAAAATGGTCAGCCTACAATAAGTGTCGGACAGGTATTTCGGCTGGCAATCTGCGCTAAATTGCTATGGGTTCTTCTACCCATGCATGCACTATAAAAATTCGTCCATCTTTTTGACAACTCGTATTAGAACTAGACAGGCAAATGCGACACGTTATTATAATATAATTGTCGATGAGTACAGCAGGGCCTTTTTTAACGTGCAGCAGTTCTGCACAAAATGTGCAGTTCTAAATGGATTCGTGCAGTTGTAGAAGCACCTCCGTCACGTTCCGTGCAGTTAAAACTAGTAAAAAAATAGGTCATTTTCCTCAGATTGGGAGTGATGTACTATGGAGGATGAGAAAGGAGAGAAGAGGATGTGCAGTTCTAAAAATTCCTTTAAAACAGCCCTGGAGTACAGATTAAAGGAGGCAAAACTCCGAGTCGAATGAATTAAATTTGACACGTCCTAACAACCCCGTAACACACTTCGGGGCATGCATGATTTCTGAAGAAGAGAATTTTCTGCCGCAGGCAATGCATGGTATACGGCTAAAAACCTACGCGAATGAGTTGCCATGACAGCTGATATTTTGCGAACGAATTCACAGCACAGTATATACATATATATATTTATATATACGCAATGCCGTATAAGGGCCACACTGCCTCCAAGAATCGACAAACTATACATGAGCAGAAGCAGCAGTACCGGTAGTCATTGCTC
>OX457040.1:31219099-31231599 GCA_949752735.1 Lumbricus terrestris
TCTGTATATGTTTGACTGTTAATTTATTGTTTCGACATTTTATTGCGCTTCCACAATAATATCGTTCGCTTACGCCGAACGAAGATGTGGCTCATGGCAGGCTATTTGTTATTGAACTGCATGTTAATGCGCATTCTTCACAGCTTGCTTAGCGGCGATAGACGAGGGCGCCTCGATCGTCTTCTCTTAATTAAAACAGCCCTGCCGACTGAAAGCAAGAAGTAACTTACACACAACTGAATTTCTGTTTTCTTCTGCATTTGAACCGCTGCCCTTTGCAGAAACACTCGACCAGCGACGCAATCAATCGCAGTCTTATAAGCCCCGCAGATAATCAATGTGTGATTGAATCTTTGCGCTCGTCGACGGCGGCAGAGATAGGCTATCGATATGCGGAGGAAACGGCGACCACGTGACGCTGGCAGCTACTGAATCGAGTGGGATGCTGAAGGCTATGCTACAGAGTATAGACGACGACGGTCAGGTGATTGATGTGTGCAAATTGATGGATTTCAGACTGCCAGTGTCTTTTTCCGAAAGAATGGAGCGGCGATTGGTACGACACACGACTCGGTACGATCAGCAGCATCAGCAGGAAAGGAGATTGTGTTGACAGTCGTGACAATTACTATCTGATGGAAGATAGGCAAGTATACTGCAGACTATCTGCTTTGCAACTACTTAAGCCACGTTTGTAATTGTATGCGTAAAATTACAACAGCCTCATTACGCAACTCAAAATGGAACAAAGGTAATTAAGCAGACTTATTGAAGCAACTAGCCCTATCACAATCTCCACTTACCATGCAACGCCTCAAGTTCACAAACTCTCCTGCAGCACAAGCATTTTCTCATTCACCCTGCTATTTTTGAATCCTAGCTTATCACCATAATCTCTGAATTCAAAGGCGTCGATACCTGAGGCACAAGGTATCAATTGAATATGTAATTGGTATAGATCTGCTATTTGTTTCATAATGCTATTATTTTAAGTATCCGCCATGTGATTGTGCTATATCGCTTTTGTTTATCTGGCCACTCGTGTAGAATACTTAACACAAGTTTCTATGCAAAACTACAACCACGTTGTACGAAACTCTGAATGAAAATAAGCATTCCACTGAACGACGCTATAAATAAGTAGATAATATAAGTCGTGAATAATCGGTCTCTGCTCACCCATTAAACATCAGCACTGTCCGTGATTGGCCATACGATTTATCAATGTTTTTGAAGAACACTGCTATAATAGGTCATATACTTAGCAAACTGGTTAAATAATGTTTCCTTTTTGGAACGTGTAAGTTCTTTGTTAACCATGGGCTTTTTTAACGTGCAGTTGTACACAAAATTTACAATTCCAAATGAATTTATGCAGTTGTAGGAGCACTTCTGTACAGTTAAAACTAGCAAAAAAGTTCACTGTCCTCCGATTGTAAGCAATTTACCATGGAGGATGGGAAAGGAAAGAAGGGGTTGTGCAGTTCTAAAAATTCCTTTAAAACAGCCCTGTTGTTGACACTTTATATAATATTCGTCCTCAGTAATTGTTTGCTTTGTCCTCCCTTGCAAGATAAATTATACCCGACAAAGTCGATGTGACAGCCATAAAATCTAAGGCCATGCACAGACGAAGCGTATACATTTGCGGAAGATTACGTGACAAGATTTTCTCCTGACGTTTTCTTTTTCTGGAACAAGACGCCGCTAAGGATGAACGAGGAATTATGGAAACCAGTAACGGACGTAATAAGGACCACCGCGCGGTCTTCGCCGCCGTCGTAACCACGGTCTATGCGGCGAAGGGCAAGCTGTGTGAGCGGGCGATAACAGCAGAACGGCTCTATATTCTAATCGAATCTGCCAAAAATGCCACTCCGCAATTATTGCCGGCGAGATTTTATCTTTCCAGGTCAAATGCTGGAAAATACGACGCGACGACCGACGAAGAGCGCGGCTTGCGACCCATATAACAGCTTTTAAAGCAGAAACCGCAGAAATAATGACTGGCGTGACGTCGAAAGAACGCTCTGATGGCTGCTTATGAGCTGTGGTTTTAGAATCATTTTTCCCAATTATTTTGTTCAGTCGTTTCTCATTTGGTCCTGTCATTTGTCGGATTCATTTGTGGCTGTGTTCTGTGGGGACTTGGCTTCAATTTGAACTGCCAGTCTATCTCTCTCTCGTGTCATTTAGTGTTCAACCTTCAAACTTATATGGATATACATGTATAGTATACTGATCCAGCCAGCATATATATATATAGATCTATATACCCTTAATTCTAGCCAATTTTCTTCAATGGCATCAATATAGCTTAGGGCATATTTTCTTACAGAAATTCAAGATTTGTTGAATTTTCTCAAACATATCACCGCTAAAAGCACACGCATATACTTTATGTATGTATAAAATATATAGTCTTATCTTTGTAGATCAATACACGAGGACTGAAAATAAAATGGTCAAGTGTGTTCATTCGACTCCTGTCACATAGAATTCAAACTGTATTCAACCACAAGCCAGACGTGCCTCTCTCTATCCCACATACAGCCCCCTGTCTCTCCCTGTCTGTAGATGCGTCTCTCTTTCTCTTTCTCTATCTGTTGCAGAAAAGCATATTATCAGTTCGTAAACAAAGAATGCAGATTCCACATCGTTTATGTAGACTACAATGTAGCGTTGTAGACTTCTTTAAATAGGAAACTTTTAGAAACGCAAAAGTCCTTCTCTTCCTTTCCATCCTTCAGACTAAATTATTCCCAATTAGATGACAATGAACATCTTAAAATATTCTTAACCGGACAATAATTCATTTACAAATGTACAAATTCATTTAGAACTACCTTTTTGTATAGAACTGCACACTGAAAACCCTGGTCTAATTCATTCTTATTCATAACGCACACGACATGAGCGCATAATTACATAATTATGACTCCTAGACGACTAATTACTGTGCGTCAGATGCACTTTAATTCGTCTTCGAGTTCCTAATTGCATTTCTGTTATAGACCTCTTGTTGAGATTCATTTATAACTGAGATCTTGCTGGATAATCTGTAATATGTGGATTAAGAAATTGCCAAATTATGCGATCTATTCTAATCTTCCTTCACCTGCGCTCTCTGGTGGTACCTTCCCGACTCCACTTAGGCAACAAGATTTAACTGAAATCATTGGTATGATTGGTTTGAAAGACACCAAAGGATGGTCTTTCAACCGAGCGTTATATGCGCATCCTGAACCAGATTTCATGATCATGTTCACTGATGCACAGTAAATTAGACTTCCGGTTGAGATTCCATAATAGATCTTGTTGAATAGTTGATCCATGTGATGTGTGGAATAAAGAATAATTATGCAATTATGCAACCAGACGATCTCTTCTAATCTTCTTTCCGCTGCATTCCTTCATAATGATGCCTTCCTGATTCAACAGATGCAACCAGAGATTTAACTGAATTCATTGGTTTGAAACAAAGGTCATCCAACGAGCGTATTACATGCATCCTTCCAGGGCTGTTTTAAAGAAATTTTTAGAACTGCACAACCCCTTCTTTCCTTTCCAATCCTCCCTGGTAAATAACATCCAATCGGAGAAAAATTACCTCTTTTGCAAGTTTTAACGGTACAGAAGTGCTTCTACAACTACACAAATTCATTTAGAACTGCACATTTTGTGTACAACTGCACGTTAAAAAAGCCCTGCATTCTTCATAATTTTGTTGACTGATATCTGGAAACGAAAGCTGTGTCGCATGATGGGGAGGGCAGTGGCGCATAAGATAACACACTAGCATGGAGATCAGCGGAGCGGAGTTCGGTTCCCGAAGCCCCCGTAGGATAGACGCGCTTTTAGGCCATTATTATTATCGCCCTTGTATTGCAGTAGTTAGTAGTTAAAATTGATGTTAATATTAGGATCGTTTCATGTAATCATACTGCGTTTTTCGGAATGCATTTAATAAAGAAAAGATTGTTATTAGGACTAACTATGATTATTTATGTGTTAGTTTTGTATGCTTTGGTGCGTAGAGAAATCGGTTGCTACATGTGCCTACTTGTTGAGCATCGTCATGCCAACATCCTACAATACAAAGAAAGTAAGTCGGCGTTTTCTGAAAGTTTCACCTCAGTTAATGCCTTCTTCCTTCGAGGTAGGAAGTAAGCCAGTTTAGAGTATTTCCAGTGATACCTAAAGCATTTTGCGCACGTGTAAATTTACAGGACAATCTATTGCAATCCTATTCAAACCTATAGCTCCATATCACATTCAAAAATAAAATTAGAAAAAATTAATTTTAGTGATTCGAGCTAAAAACGTGATAATGTGTAAGTCAAGTATTATTGTAAAATAATAGAAATCTGAAAAATTTCAGCGCCACACAAATAATCAGGGAGACCTCCGAGATCAACGCAAATTCAATGGTGCTAACTAAATTTTTTGAATCGCTAGATTTTAAAGTTACGTTTTAGAATTTCTCATGTGTTACATAGGCTATCATTTAAGGACAAATTATTTCCTAAAGCAGTGGTTCCCAACCTTTTTTGACTTCAGGGCCTTTTTTCAATGCTGGAGGACACGAGGGCCACTTTTTATTAGTTGAAGGACATTAGGGGGCCACAAGGCTAAAATTTAAATAACTAAAAGTATATAAAATTGTTTAATTGTTTCAAAATAGAATAATTGACGTTATTATTTTATAGACGTAATAATGAAATAATTTGTAATGGAAAATAATTATGTGTCCTCTCCTGTCGAAAATTGTCAATTTTTTCATATATTTTTTAAAATTCTTTGAGAGACGAGGGCTATTTTTTAAGGCGTGGCGGGCCACTTTTGGCCCGCGGGCCACGGGTTGGGAACTGCTGTCCTAAAGCATAGGAAATATGTCGCCGTCGTTTGTTCTTCCAACTTTATTGTGCAGGTTACTGCTCCGGCAAAGCGTCCTTGCATGTCATATGTTCGACAATTCAACAGGAAACGATGCAGCACACTTTAATCAGAGGTAGGCCAGTGTTATGGATCAGTTGGAGGTCAGATGTGCAATTATGATAAATTTAATTAACCATTCACACATATGCCTAGTAATAAGAAACTAATATGGTTGTGCATTATTGCCAGCAAACTATACACGTACTTCGTTAAATTGCAGTCGTAAGCGACACTTTTGTTTTGTTTGTTTGCGCACTTGTTATAGCGCCTCTTCCAGCCCTCGACCGCTACTCAGAGGCACTCCAAACTACAGCGCGGACACTGCATCGGAGTTTCACGCCGAAGCGTTGAGCAATTGCGAGTGAAGGACTTGCCCAAGGTCCTTACGCTGCGGCTTGAGGTGGATTCGAACCTCAAACCTTCCGGCTTCAATTGAACCATAGATAATCAATACACCATTCCGATGTCTCTGGTCCATTCCACCGGAATATAGTCAGCAGCGTTTCAACTATTATTCAAATCCAGAAGATAAGAGCAGGAATTATAGAAGCACTCGAAAACCGTTGGATGCATAGCGCTGAGTGTTGGTGCCAGAAGAAAAATGCGCTATAAAAAGAGACGGTTCAGCTGCGATTTTGACTAATTATTATTAAAATACTTTATAAATATTCCAGCATCAATTAATCACTCAATCAAGTTTTTTTTATTGCAGCCAATTGCAGCAGTCAGTAAAGCACGAATTAGACAATAATTATAAACAATATTACAATATCAGCTACACCCAAAATATATCAGTATACCGCTGATTAGGGTCAAAGAAGCGGTCTTCACGTATTGTAGTAAAGACAGTCGATTATGACAATGACCCATTGTAACAAACCGAGTAATAATAGGTCTACTAGTCCTTGTTTAGCATATATAATTATTATATATAATGTGTGCGTGTGCGTGTGCGTGTGCGTGTGTGTGTGTGTGTTGATGAATGATGAGTTTCGGATGATATGTCTGCTTCAGGAACTAGTGCTGCCACTCCATGTCCATTCCAAGGAGCCTACCACTTCAACTACAACAACAACAGCGGGGGAACCTGTCGCTACCCCATGTCCTACGCAAAACCGTGCGCCGGCGGTTCGAGGTTCAGCCTGCACTTCAATCAATGCCCGGATGCTGCCTACAGCTACGATCGAGGCCAGTAAGACGTTACTCTGTCCCGTGCCATAAGACGTTGCTCTGTCCCGTGCCATAAAGCATATGTAACGACTTCAGCCTCCGCTCCATTGATCGCGTTGCACGTCGCCAGATATTAGCACTGTAATAATAACAACTCAGGCAGCAGGCGATAATAGTATTTGCTATCATTAGACCGATTAGCAGGATAGTACCGCTCAAAACCCAAAGGAATAGATAATAGTAAAGCATGCAAATGAAATGGAATGACTGGAGCTCATGCATTGCGACTTCAGATCAAAATCCTGTAAGTCTTAACTAACAGCTCTGTGAACCATTTCTAAAATTTATACGAACAACTGTACGAACCTTGTACGATGTAACTGGACTCTCGGAAATAATTAGAGCCGGAAGAATCTGAACTCTGGTTGGACCGGAATACATTATAACGCATAACAAAACTATAGTAGGAATTGAAAGTGTCACTTCAAAATAGCGTCTAACAGGGTTGTTTTTAAGGAATTTTTAGAACTGCACAACTCCTTCTTTTCCCTCCCATCTTTCATGGTAAATTACTCCAATCGGAGGACAATGACCTCTTTTGCTAGTTTTAACTGTACAGAAGTGCTTCTACAACTGCACAAATCCATTTAGAACTGCACATTTTGTGTACAACTGCACGTTAAAAAATGCCCTGGGCCTAATGTGTGCGCTGTGCAAGCAAAACAATAGTGATTTGTAACACAATGGTGATTTGTAAAGCAATAGTGATTTGTAAAACAGTGGTGAGCTGCAAAACAGTGGTGATTTGCAACGTCATTGTATTTTTTTAAATCATTCTTTACAGTAGTTGTCCTGGAATGCCTGGCAACTTGGAGGGAGGGAGCATCGAAGTTTCTCATCGGACGTTGGATCTATAGCGAAGCCAATGCAGAACACGATGAATACAGATGCTTCGTAAGCTGTCTCCTGTCATCGCAACAAATCAGATTTATCACCCGTCACCATTTTCGTCGTCTGTTGTTATTACATCGGTGCATCGTCACAATATCACCAGTGTCATCGTCGCGGTGTCTTTGTCGTCTGTGCGTCGTGACGTGTTTCAGCTCGGTCATTGTCTACGTCGGCTATTGTTGTCTGTCGCAGATGTATCGACTGCCATTGTCTTCTTCGATCAATTGTTTTTCGCAGATGTATCGTTTGTCATTGTCGTCTTCGATCAATTTTTGTTGTCTGTCGCAGATGTATCGTTTGTCATTGTCTTCTTCGATCAATTGTTGTTGTCTGTCGCAGATGTGTCTACTAACGTTGTCTTCTTCGATCAATTGTTGTCTTTGGCAGATGTCTCGTCCGTCATTGTCTTCTTCGATCAATTGTTGTTGTCTGTCGCAGATGTATCGTCTGTTGGGTTCTGTCGTCTACATGTCGATGTCGGCTGATGGAACCTGTCGTGGTCTGCGATCTTCCATCGATGGACCCGTCCTTCTCGAATTAACTCAAGGTCAGTCGACCAATGGCTTGGTCGGTCGATCAACCCCACTTCCCCCACCAACTTCCCCATTTCCCCCATGCAGCTCCCCTAACGTAATCAAGACTTCTTGCACTGCTCTGGTCTCCCATTATAGCTCTGGAGGACAAAGCGTATACTCAATTACTTATAACAAAGAACATCTGTTCCAGAGGGGTCGTCAGAGAAACCGGGTTGGAGTGGGGTGGGGAGGGGGTGTTAAGGAAGAGGATCTGGGAGACTTCAATCGATCTAGAAGAGACAGACCGATTCTTGCTATAGGGCTAGTGATTTTTCCATTTTAGCAACTAATAAATTTTGTGTTGAAAATTCGTCGATTTCTCACTCTTCCCGCCTCACTAGTGAATGAACGCCATAAACCTAATGGGCAGTCGTTGTTCGTGTATAGTTTTAAACGAAATTAACCCATTGAGCACTCTATTTTCTTGCATTATTTTCTTGCATTATTTTCTGCAATATTTTCTTGCATTATTTTCTGCATTATTTTCTTGCATTATTTTCTTCCATTACTTTCTTCCATTATTTTCTTGCACTATTTTCTTGCATTGTTTTCTTGCATTATTTTCTTGCATTATTTTCTGGCATTATTTTCTTGCATTATCTTCTTGCATTATCTTCTTGCATTATTTTCTTGCATTATTTTCTTGCATTATTTTCTTCGTTATTTTCTTGCATTGTTTTCTTGCATTATTTTCTTGCATTATTTTCTTGCATTATCTTCTTGCATTATTTTCTTGCATTATTTTTCTGCATTATTTTCTTGCATTATTTTTCTTGCGTTAGGCATATTTTCTTGCAATTCAGTCACTTGAAATAATTTTAAAAACTTAAGGTTTTTATCGTTTTCAATAATATTCTTTTTGGCTAATAGTTGCTATAGATGGGCCCCGGACAATTCGGAGCCGGACAATTCGGAGCGGATAATTTGGAGCGGATAATTCGGAGACGGGCAATCGTTATTATTAATCTTTCAATATTGCTGTCGTTTTGTGAATCTGAATTGCGATAAACGAAATACATTTTTTAATGAACCAGTGTTGCCTATATGACTGTAGATACGTTGGGTTGGCCGAAGCCCCGGTGTTCGTTTCCTGCGTGGATGACTAGGACATCCTGGGACGACCTCAGCGCGAGGCGTCTCTTCCGGGTAAACGAAAACGGAGACGTCATCGAAAGCTACGCTCGGAAAACGATGACGTCACCGCACGAACTATACAAAACGTATAGATGCTTCTCCGTTCTGACGCCAAACATATCCGACGAATTCATCTCCGTACAACTGACATCTGACGGATGGTAGGACCTAATATATTTAAAGGTCGTATTATTACACAAAATAAACGGTCTCTTACTTTCTTATATAGGCTATGCATATATATATATATTATAGGCTATATATATTATTTTGTTCGTTTAGCCTATTTATTTTATTTGCCTCGTTTCGGCGCGCCATCGTTTGTGACTTGGTTAAGTTGGTCTATTATTAATAAACAATGGCGCTAGAGAATTTACTAAAATCTATAGGCTTCTCCACCTCCTCCTCGTCGTCGTCCTCCTCCTCCTCGTGTTCGTTTTTGTCCTCCTTCTTTCTATAAATAAAATCATTATTATTATCATCATCATGAACTATAATAATTATGATAATTATTATTGCATTGTAAGGCCTATTATCATTAAACAGGGATCCATTATGACTGCATGAATGCTTTATTTGTTGATGTTGTCGTCGGTATTAATATTTTAGTCATAATTATCCCTATCATTATTATTATTAGCCTATTGATGAAGATGTTGATAATCACAACGATGATGATAATGATGATAATAAAAATATTTATAATAGAGTTTAGTAATAAATGTCGCCGTTCCAGATACCACTATAAATTATAACCGACAGTTGAGATTCATTAGGCCTCTGGAGCCCCTACGCTAAATAATAAATTTGCTATCATGCATGCTTATGAGCTTTAGTTCAGTGTTCGTTTCCACTCTACCGTCTCAACGTTAGGCCTATTTACTTTTGCAAGTATAGACCACACATCGGAGTGTTTACGCACTTTGAAGTGTGTTTGTGTGTGTTTTTGTGTGGTTGTTTGTTTGTGTGTGTTTGTGTGTGTGTGTTTGTGTGTGTGTTTGTGTGTGTTTGTGTGTGTGACACTGTGTGTTTGTGTTTCCCATTTAGTTTGTCTGGATATCAATGTTTGAGGCTGAAGAAGAAGACAGAAAATCTGTTGGAAATCCATGAAGGTCAGAGCAGATGCAGACGCGTTCAGACTTTTTTAACTACTTTATAGGCCTATAGCGCATTAGCAACTGTCCAAACTCCACCACTGGTTGTTCTCTGCCAGTGCCAGACCCAAGCCTGGATAAAGGAGGAGGGTGACACTAATCATCTTTGATATGGCAGTGTCAATGTGTATTTTTGAGAGCAGACATCTGAGGAACCGAAGGAGTTCAGTGCCATGTAACAATAATATAACTAGTAACTGTCCCTACGTCCTGCTTTGTCACGCTTCGGAAATCTTAAGAAGTCAACCTGTCACACATACACACACCTATACACACACACACCCACACATAGTCACACACACGCGCGCGCGCACCCGCACACACACACCGGTTCCGTGAAGACCCATTGGCTTACGATCTTTTCGAACAAGTGGAGTCTTCTAAAGCCATAGAAAAACTAGGCCACTTAATTCCTGTGGCAAAATGCACGTTATAATATAATTGATTACGATAGACTTCGGTTGTCCAGTTCTATGACTTCTATTCCCTGTCGTATTTTATATACGCCGGGGAATAGAAGTCATAGAACTGCAGTGGCGTAGGCAAGGGGGTTTCGGGGGTTAAAACACCCCCCATTGGCTCCGGAAAAGGTCTTTTCAAGGTTATTTTTCAACTTAAGTAATAATAAATAGCAAAAAACAGGATTTCTGGCCATAAACCCCCCCATCAAAAATTCCAGGCTATGCCACTGTAGAACTGAACCACCGAAGTCTATCGTAATCAATCTGTGATGTTACTACTCGCAAGCTTTCGCGTTAGCAGTCAAACTAGATCGAATGCGATTTAAATGTGAGTTCATCTGCTATTTCTGAAAAGGAAAAATCATGGAATATTCCAGCGGAAGATGCACCGAAAAACACGCAACGTCTGAAACGAAACGAATTTTGATTCGTGAGTTGAACGAATTTTCACTCGTATACGAAGAATAACGAATAAGAATTAGACCCTATTCAATAATAATAAGTCGAAGGAATTCAAAAAATGAGCAGTTTATAAACAATCATTTGTAAATAATTTTGTGTTTGTAACCTTAGCAGTCGTGGAATAAGATTACCGATTATTCTCAGTATTAGCCTATTGGTCGATTGGCTGAATAATTGTTTGATTCTTAATAATTGTCGGTTGAATGATGGTGATTTATGAATTAATGGGCTGACAGGATAATGGAAGGGCGTATGGATGGATGAAAGGATTGGATGATTGGATCAATGGATGAATGGAAGGATAAATATATAGATAGATCATTCAATCCCTTTATCGATCCCTTGATCGATCGATTGATGTACGAATGTTTGGATGAATTTCGGGATGCGCTTTTTGAGGATGGACGGATGACTGGTTGAATAGATTCTATAGATGAACGAACTTCTAGGTAAAGGAATGTCCAGATGAATGAATGTCAGGTTATATTAATGCATAGATGATGCTGTGTTTTTGATATCTGTATAGATGAATGTCACAATGGATAGATGATTAGATGGATGGGATGCTTTGGCAATTATACTGGATGGATATCTGGGTAGATGGATGAATGTCGGAATAATGTGGATGGATAGATTGAAATGTTGATTGTTTCATATACGGACGTATGGACCCGCAAGAGATTTCTGTGAGGCATCTGATATTAAAGTTTTAACACCATTTTATGGATTAGCACGTTCGACTCTTCATGCGTCGTTTGCTGTAAGTTGTGTGCCGTATTTGATGAAGCAAGTCAAGTCACAGTCTGAAGCGCAAATCAATACAAATCTTCACATATTATCGATTTCATTGCGGAAGCCAATGCACTGCGTAATCTTTCAGTGCTTCTTCTTCTTCTGTGTCTGCTTCTAAATCTCCTCAGTTACGTCATTTGTCTCTGTCTGTGTATACGCCTATCTCACATCCTCCTCCAATCGCCGTCTATATGTTTCCTTTTGCTATTTATTATTATATCAGCTTTGGTTCTCTTCTTTATATCCGTAAATGTGCAACTGTGTCGGTCGTTCCGTTCGTTCCATCCTCTCTGATGCCGGTGTCACGAAATAGAGTATCCCCGTATTTTTTGTATCCCCCAAAATAAAAAAGTCGAAAAAACCGCTTCCGCGTGTATTTTTTTGCAAATTAATTTTTATCTGCTTTGTTTTGAACAATGACACTAACAGGTATGTTTATTCCTACTAGATAATTCGTTGTGCCCTATTTTTAGGGCACTTAAAACATTTAAAACACTTAAGAACACTCAGAGTCACTAAATAAATTCGAGTTGCCTTTATCTGAGCATTGCCTAGGACACCTAAAACAAATAGAGTCACTTTAAATTTTGATTAGAGTATAATTTTTTTAATCATACGAATTTTTCAAAAAGGGGGATAGAATGGTTTATCCCCCCGGATAGTCTAGACCGGTTAATTCCATCCGGGGGGATAGATTAATTTATCCCCCCGGATAGCTTTCAGGGGGATAGAATATCACGTGACACCGGCCTTCCTTCTTCTCATGATCCATCGCTGATCAATCATCATCATCATCATTCATCCATCATAGACGTCGTTCATGCATCGAGATCATCGTGCCTTCATCCGTGATTGAATGTCCT
>OX457040.1:31236599-31239099 GCA_949752735.1 Lumbricus terrestris
GCGATGAAGAAGAAGGTGATCAAGAACAGTTCTTGTTCTACTGTCTAGTACCATGCCGGACACTTTCCGATCAGCAATCCGAATCCGCCCGTAGCCAGGACCCGATGTCCTCCGTCTCGTCTACCGCCACCTACCGAATGAACGCACCGGAAGCCTACAAGGACGCTGCCTTCTCCGACATTCCGGTGGAAAGCATCGCTGGAGAACCCAGTCACCTCTGGCCGGAAATGGACGAGGAAGAAGAGAAGGAGGAAGGTCAGCGACGATCTGGAGTCAACTGGGACTCGACGTCTCTCTTCCTCTGGGTCCTCATCCTGTTGTCTGTCGCTGGACTATCCCTATAGCAGCGGAAATGGACCCTGACCTTAACCCTTAATTGGCCTGCGAGTTTGATCTTCGTATACAGAAGAATCAAACGCTGCGAATGGATCAGAGAAGAGTTCTGGTGAGATTAAATGGGCGCTAAATAAAAATACTGTGGAGGAGGTTTTAATTAATGGCAAAGAAAAGGAGTGCATTAGGTGCTGACACTCTGGGCATTTTTTGCGATGAGTGTAGGCCCATAGGTGAAGTATACCTGTGCAGGAAATATTTATTATTAGATCACTGAAGTCGCCTGACCATCAGAGCGAAAAGAAGAAGATGATTAGTACGCTGGAGGCAGAGGAAAATGCGAAGAGGTTGCGTTACTAAGAGAAGATGAAAAATAGAAATGTCAGTTGGTCGCTGAGGCTTTTTAGCTCTGTTCATGGCGGACGCAACTTAATTGAGCATTATATTCAGCGAAAATAAACAGGGTATCAGAAACAAACTAAACTCACGTATGGCCATATGAGATAGACTGATAAAGGGAGTTGGGGAGGACGACTCGGGAGGGGAAGGAGAGGGATTGAGCCGGGTTGTCTAGTGGGGAATAGAACGTGCTACGCTGAGGAACAACTGCTGCCAAAATGAAAATTATTCCAGAACAGACTTGTTTCATTTATTATAATACATGTAGACTATTTGACAGAATTCGTTTGCCTAAGTTAGTTCCTTAGGCAAACGAAATCTTCTTTTTTTACATTTCAAGTCTGAAGAAAAAGATTTCTTTTGTCTAAGAAATGAAACAGCAGTCGTCTGTTACTTTCAGACTTAAGCTTTCATTTGAACTTTTAATAATTCCGATATTTAAAAGAGCCTCTCGTGAATCTATACGATGCTAAACTAGCAAAACTTATAAGACATGTGCAAACTTTGGGTATCTGCGTTTTCAGTTGCACCGTTAACTATTGTATTGTATTTATAAATTTATAAAATCTTTAAAAGTTATAATAACTATACTCAATAGCCTAAGTAAATAAATTTGAATTAACCTTCTGCAGGTAGCAACACAAGTTATACAACATATGCGATCAGTTATTATGAAGCTTAGTAGGGTCTATTTATCTCTTCAGAGCATTTTATATAGCGCCTCATGACCTATATAAGAAATAATAATAGACAATGGAGCCTCAGACGTGGGCTTCGTCGCTTTGTAATAATTATTGTTCTTTTCTCTGCATCTCTACTTTGCCATTTTAAATTTATGATTTATTGTACTGGCACAGTTTTTAGGTCTCCGGATGTTTTTCTCGTACGACAGGACGCAGGGCTTTTTAACTTCTACCTTGAGTGGTCACTGTATATACACACACGAGCACCTGCGCAGGTAGAAAAGTGCATTGTATGCATACAATAAATTATTAAGAGTATAGGTGGTTGTTAAATAACAATGGGCATATATATCAATGTTAAGTAACAATGGATCAACTCTATGACGAGCACGTTGCGAGCACGCAGTGCATTTATGAAGAGAACGAAGTTGTAGACTATTTAGAAGTGCAGACAACAGATGTCTAATTATTCTAATAGGTCAGACTGCAAAATTTCATTTCGAAATTCTTACTTCTGGCCAAGATATTGGCAAAACCTTATGGGGTCTTTTTTGCCCACCCTGTATATTATTAAGACAGCAGACGTCCCACGTTGTCTGTCGAGGTGTATACTTATTTATACATGTTTATTTCTTATCTATAGTCTATTCAAACGTCCCTATCATAGGTTGGTCTACATTTATAAGCAGCAATTAATTTAATGGGCTCTTGGCATATTGAACGATACGGATCTATGGATTGTTTTGTGCTACTAAATCGTGATCCTTCGATTGAAATCTGAAGACCAAAAAGAATCACTTGCTCGAATGCGCACTGTATAATTGCACACTCAAGGTCATGTAGGCCTATGCATTCTATCGTCAATCCTCGTTCAATGTTTTGTCATATATACCTAAAGTGCGTATTGCATCATTCCGGTAATTAAAGACATGGCTGATAACAGACATTAAGGTGCTTATTAAAGAAATCGTGATAATAGTGCTTGAAGTGCTCATCGAACTCACTGTGAGACTATATGGCGCTAGCTGCGCACACATCTAAACTGAAAAGTAATCGTTAGACTCAGAAGTGCACAGCCAAAAGAA
>OX457040.1:31244099-31371599 GCA_949752735.1 Lumbricus terrestris
TCGTTCTTGGCAAATCTGCAGCATGCACGATACTAATACGTGCACTATCGTTAATAAATTAAAGATTTTAAGTTTACAATCAATAGATCTGATAGGCAGGACACACACAGAACCCAAAGAAAGGACTTCCATCTGGAATGATTGATAGCTAACCCCAACGTTCAAGGTTCAGTTAAACTTCAAGTGAATCTTGACTGAAGAGATTGAATTCACGTTCAAGGTGATCCATGCATGCTTGAGACATTAGCTAAACATTGCATCTTGCGTTTTGATATTAGGACAACTGAGCTGAATTCATTACAAAAACACCACAGCCTTTTCATTGCTGTACTCAACCAACCAACTCAACTGATTTCGTTCTAAACCGCATGCTATTATGTAGGCCTAAGTTAGTACACTCTTTATTGTACCAATTGCATATCCGCCCGTTAATGTACATAGGTCCACATGAAAACAGATAATAACATCCTTATTATAAGGTACAAACAACCATACAATATAAACGATTTGGGTGTGAGATTGTCGCCTTCAGGAATAAAACCGCTGTGTATAAGCTTATAGTCTATAATAGTCTCTGACGCAGGGTCATGGGAACAGCTTTGGGGTGCGTGTGGTGGTAGCCCATGGAGCAAACGCCCAAGTTGCCCAAGACCTCAGAGAACAAGCGTGAGTCAGCTGCATGGTATTTATCTCTTGTTGGCCCAATGCACAAGTTGTTTTCTGGGTTAAATATCTTAAATGGATATTACGGTATACTTTGTTAGACAGGTAAACGAATAGCAAATCGGATGAAGGCTGCCGATACCGAGTCACTTCAAGGCAAACTTAATTCACCATTTACTGACCATACATTTGCAAAAATCCTTCCCTGAAGCTCAAATAGGCCTATAAATTATTATCCCATGCTGGACGATATGCATAGCTTACTCATATCAACCAAATGACCTCCCGTTGAATTGGATTGTGTGTTGTATGCCTAGTGCTGTCATACAATTATGAATGTCTTCGTGACTGAATTAAGACAGTCCTGCTCGCAGTAGCTGCAGAGGTAGACTCTTAAGTATACATGTACTGCATTCAATCGAAATGAAAATACAAAAACACAAATGTCAATTATGTCATTGCCACACAGACTGTTTTATAATTATTTCCGCAATATGCTTTGTTGCTGTTCAAGAAGTTCACAGCATCCATCTGCTATCAAGAATGTTTAAAGGATAAGCTTACACGACAATTGTTACCAACCAAAATAAAAGTTACAATGCAACCGAAAACTAGTTTTAAAATGAGAACAGACATTTTATTCAAAGAAGAATCGAATTGACAGGTGACACTCGTCATCGAATTTCTTAAAAGGTCCAAAGAGATAAGCTTACTTTACTATTGAAAAATTATTACTATAGAAAAGGACTCAGTATAGTTTGACTTGTCGTCATCTACACCAGAGAAATGGCCAGGTGAAATTTCAGGAAGGCCCAAGTTGGTTGTCAGCATTTAATACTATATATATATAGTTTCAGTTAATAACGTATACGGCTGTAGAAATCACAGACTATTCTAAATAATGTCAGCATAATGAGGAAACTTTTTATTGGAGGCTTAAAGCATCACTTAAGTTAAAGAAGCCCTCCAGGTTTACTTTGCTATGGTCGTTACAGTATACAGTATTATACTTGACCGACCTCAAATATATAAATGATGGTCTTATTAAGATATTTAGTTGTAAGCAACCTGGCTTCAGTTTCATTATTCATGAATATGCTAATTTATAACAGCATCGAAAGCCTCATCTTAAAATAAAATTCGTGAAACAATTTCTATAAACTTTTAGGCCATGAGAAATAATTAATTCGCCAATTGCTGCAATTTGTCGACTGCAATTTTATAGATAGGGCCTAACAGCGTGAAAGAACATGTCTCAAAGCAAATAAAAAAAATTCGAAAGCTATAATTGCATCAAGCAATGTTTTATTTGTCAATTAAAATCACGTCAAGACTTCATAGCCATCGAAAGAGTCGATGACCTTAAGCCTAAGAGATCTGTAGTTCCGTGTCCGGTGCAAACTTTGCAGTTCGAAACTCAGTTCTTAGGACCATGCATTTACAAACTGTCCGATATATATTTGGAGGTAGTCATAGCACAGTTACATATTAACGTGGCGAAATAAGTTACAACGATAACAACAACATTAGTGAATAAACTGCAAGCATTCAGTATGTACAGCTTTGTTGACTAGATCTAAGAGAACAGCAGTAGCTGATTTAACGGCAATCAAGTTGCACCGATGGGAGGTGAAAATTGCAATACATCGTGGTTAAAATATAAGCCAATTTTTTTAATATATCTCCAACGCCTGATTAATAATCATTTTAAATTTTCCCAAATATTTAGAGAATTGAACCAAGAATATGATTCCAAAATATCATTTCATAAATTTGAACGGATAGAGATATAAATAAAACAGTTTGGCTTGCTTTTTATTGAACCAAGGTGTATATAATATTAAACCCACTTAATTTCTGCCGTATGGACTGACAGTATAATGACATAAAATGATAAAATTGTTTGGATCTGTTATCTAAGCAACAATATCAAGAGACCACAACATGCACAATCGCTTCAGGTATAATTTGGTATTGCAAAGACCTGGGTCAATCGGAAGATGCTGCATGGTGATACTGCGAGGTTCCAGCTAAAGTTTACATGCAGCATTTCCATTAAACATTGAGAATTACTTGCACATTTAAGCACAGGGACATCATCGTACCATATCTAGCCTATATCTCAAGGCAACAGTGATGAAAGTTTCAATTTATAACCTCTCTGCGATAGATACCGCGTCGTAAAGTACAGTCGGCAAATCAGGCCTAAATTTTATTCTATTTAAGTAGAGACCTCGCATTCAATTGAGGCCAACGGCGAGAAAACCATTCTCAGTTGAACAAAATACAAAATCGCTCCTGGCAGATTGCTCGATTTGACAATAAACTTGTCAATGTTTACCCACCAGGATACGAACCCCATATATACGGAGTCAATATGTCGACACAAAGCAATCGACCGCCTTAGTATAGGCTATTATTGACTCAAATATCGTTTAAATCTACTGGAGGGTTTGAAGTAGTTCTTAAAGTTTGATAAGTGGCTTGCGGCGTGAGTCAGATTTGTTTTGAACGCTCGTCCTTGTCGGCAGGCGTTCCCATCCAAATATTCCCAAGTGTTTGTGACTAATTGATGGTTGTTTTAAAGAATCAATTGAATTAATTGCTCTAAGGTGTAGCCTCACATGCCTCTACCGCTTCTCTGTTGATGATGGTTTCCGAGCCATGCCATGGGGTGGGGGTGGGGAGGTGGGCTGATAATTCATTTCCCTCGCTACCACTCTTAAAACCGAAAACACAAAAATAGACTAAGCTGTCACATTAGCTAATACTATATAGTTCCTCCATCGCCAGTGCCACCAAATAGCGGTCAAGAAAATTGATGTGGCGCCTGATTTCAAATCTCAAAAGACAGTTTGAGATTCGGCCGATATCCCGATAGTGATAAACGTCAGAATATAGTTCGGACACGCCCCCTCCCAAGTATTCCGAGCTCAGCTGCACCTGCATTCCTCGACGATCATGTCATCGAATACGCTGATGACGGCATGTCCAAACTGGTTGTAGTGCGCAATGGGCAGGGGACTCATTCGCGTTGCGGAACAGCACGGACTCGGTGCTGAGGCCGGGCTTCGTGCATTTACAAGCGCCTTAATACCGGAGAAGCGATTGGCCAACCTGTATCGGTGGGGGCACGTGCCGTCACAGAAATGCGCGAGATATCCCTGGGGCGCAAGTATCCAGTCTCCCCAGCCGAGATCAGCAAACGATATCCAGAGTGAGAATCGACAGCATCTCCTTTCACCGTCACCAGCCTCGCAGTCGGTCGGTCCTTCGAGGGACCGTCGATGTCGCACGCTGGTTCGGAGCCTCTCGCGCACGAGGACGGTCAGAGCAGGCGGCTTCCGGTTTCCAGCCTCAACGCTCCGGGAGGAATTGGCAGCGGTGTTCCGTCTGAATCCAAATACGCTTCGAAGGCTGTGATTGGCTGAATCGGTCGTTATAAGTAGTCCGTGATTGGACGACGGGTCAGAGATCCAGTCTTTGGCTGCGTCAAGGACGTCGAACTCTTCCCAATGTCCAGATGTCTCGAGTGAAACTGTCCGCGACTGAAGGAGTCGCCGTCGAAACCGTCTTCGGGTTCGATTCTTAACCGCTGCTTTGGAAGGAGATCGTTTAAGCCAAGCAGTTCCATTTCTGTGTTTACGTCCATTAGTTAGTTTCGTGTGATTGCCTGCACCTACTGAACCCTGTCGCCTCTTGTCTCTTCCATTGCGACTCTCGGTACCTCTACGACGCCCAGATCCTTCTCCATTTGTGCGAATCAGCTGGTAGATCTTCACACGAATGCTCTTCTTTCCTCCGTCGGTGCGCTTTAGGTGTTGCATCCGGTTCTTGAAGAGCTTCAGAGTTGCCTCAGTCACATCCAGTTCGTGGGTTTCACTCTGGCGTCGTCGTCGTCGGTTCGTCTGAATTCTGAAGAAAATGTAAACGGATCTTTTCCTTCGCCGGATGGATTTAGGGATTCTTCCTAAATCATAAAAAAAACTATTTATAGATTATTTTATTTACGTACAGAAAATCCTGTCGTTTCTCTGGGGTCCAATCGCACTGGGAATGCTTCTGAAAGACTTTTGCTGAGAGAAGCGCTTTATAAATGGTCGTATAACAACGCGCGCATACTATGCACCCAGCTATCTATTCATTCATTCATTCATACATTCATTCATTCATTCATTCATTCATCCATTCATTCATTCATTCATTCATTCATTCATTCATTCATTCATTCATTCATTCATTCATGCATTCATTATTAGCATTTATATAGCGCCCCTTCAAGAAACTACGTACTTGCGTATTATTTTCACGTATTCATTTCAGATTGCGAGTATTCGATGATGTGGTTGATAAAATGTGAAGTTATCTTATACTCTCTTGAGTTGAGTTGCTGGCCTTCTTCATTTGTAAATAACGTATCGTTTCAAGAGGAGATCGTTTATACTTAGCGTTGACATTAATAACAGACGTCAAGGAATTCGACTAACGATAATACATCCACCCAAAAATCCAAGTATCCTTTCACACATCCATCTATCCATTAATGCACCCTCACATTCACCCATCCTTCCGCCCGTCTAAAGCTACTTATCCATCCATCTACCCACATCTACTTATCCATCTTCCCATTCATCTACAATACCAATTGTAATAATAATTATTTTAATTGTGATAATTGCGAGTACCGAGTCTACTATTGAGATGATTTCCTACCGTAGTTCTCTACAGAGTCGAAACTGTAGAACTGCTTGGCTGATTCTTCCGCGTCTTCTCCGCTGATGTTGTGAGTCTTGGCCGACAGTTCGCGATGCGTCTCCTCGTACAGTTCGACTATCCTCTGTGCCTCAGTGCCTTCAGTCCTACCATGCAGCCTCTCCATATCCGGTACTCCGTCCATGCCCAGCTTATCCAGAATCTCTGCCTTGATGGCGTCGACTCGAGCGGAGGGCAGTGAAGCGGAACCACCGGAAGTTGACGACGATGACGGTGAAGGAGAGTCACTTGACGACGACAGAGTGGCACAACGACAGCCTTGACTAACGACAATGAAGAACAAGAAGAGAAGACTGTGGAGCATGAGGTGACGATGTCTACAGGTCATATCAGATGTTCACCGCCCGTGACAACCACCACCACCGCTGCTGCTGCTGCTGCTGCTGCAAGAAGTTGATCCGCCGCCAGGGGGCCACGCCTCTGTCTCACTCCGTCTTGTAGCTTCCGGCAGCAAACGCAACCAGCAAGAGATGGCGACATTAGGAGGAACTATATATCGAGATGCCTCATCTGACGTCGGCATAGAACAACTTATAATGAAGATAAAATCTCAATCTTATCGACTCAAATGTCTGCTCAGCTCATTGGAGCACCGTTTAGTTCCTGCAAATTGGATGCTTTTTAATTCAATTGTAGAGTCTAAATATACCTCCTTCTTCTTCAGTAGTCTTTTGTTCGTTTCAGAGGCACCGCACAACCTTCCACGTCGTATTAATCACTCGCAAGTCTGTGTCTGTGTGTGTATATGCTTGTGTAATTATTTATTCCCTTAGGAAACGGCGAGCGTAGGCTGAGGCAAGAGGCACGCAGGCGATCAATGTCACGCCCAGCGTCGTTGTCTGTGCAATAATTTTGACGACGGACAACGCGTCATAATAATGTCACTACGGCGGTGGCGGGTTATGTCGGAATGCATGCACCGCACCCACGACATGTAGACGACGAAGACGAAGACGAAGAATGCCAAAAGGAAAGCCGTGCGTAGAAGACGAAGAAGAAGAAGAAGAAGAAGAAGAAGAAGAAGAAGAAGAAGAAGAAGGAGAGCCAATGCATGCAGTCCTTCAATTATTGTACGTGATTGTGTCGCCAACGATAGCTGCAGTCTTTCTTTGACCGACGGTTGGCAACGCTCGCTCACCTCTGCATGCTGCGGTATAAAGATAGATAGCAGCTCTATATGACACTATGACGTCGTCGTGTCTTCGAGAGTATGTGCGATCATGTGCATGTGTGTTTGTATGTGTATGTAAGCTTATATACATATACACATACAGTATATATATATATAAATATATATATGTATATGCATAGATAGCATGTGTATACGATAACCATATTATCGGTAACCCTCATGGTGGGCGAGGCATGTGCAACGTTGGTTTATTTATGGGTACGGACGGACGGACGAGCAGCTCTGACCGCCCGCCCGCCCGCCCGATCGACCGACCGATCGACCGAGCGACCGATCGTCGAAGGAGTTTTAATTGGCCGGTTTGATATGAATCGCATGCCGCCGCCGACCGTGTGTGTTTATTCTCGACGTCATCGTCATCGTCGCAGTTATAAGGTAGACACCCGTCTGTGTTTGTTATTAGGCGTAGCATCCAACATAGGACGAGGAACGCGTTGAATACATGTGCGTGGGCAGAAGACCGCATGCCTCAAGCCGCTCAACACGCGCTGTCAAGGGATACTTAGAGCTGAACAGAGCAGCAATAATAACTAAGACAAAGTGCGTGAATGCGCAAAGGCCTATTGTCATGATTATCGTAGTCATCGTCGAAGTATTAGTAATTATAAGGTGAACATTTGGTGTGTGCTAATTGATCCTTGATATGATATGATCATGTGACCAAATCGGTTTTGACCTTGGCTGATCTCTTGCTGCTTTCTCTTATCTTATCTGTGTCTTGTTGGGGGGGGGGGGAGATGATGGGGATAACTGACCACCCGCCCTCATCTGTATGCCGAGGCCAAGGAAATTAAGTCGCTAACACTTCATACTCATGACTGCCTGATGACTAGCTTAAGGTAATGCTCTTCCTTCTCCTCCTTCTCCTCCTCCTCCTTCTCCTCTGTGTCGTGTCATGTTATTTGTCTTGTCTTGCCCTGTCTTGTTTTGTCTTGTCATGTTTTATCTTGCCCTGTCTTGTCCTGTCATGACAATTAAGTATTTATTTTGTTATTATCGGGCCTTCACTGAAGTCATGATAATATGCATTTTTGGGGGTAATGGCCCAAAAAGTGAAAAACCAGTTTAACAAATGTTAAAACTTATGTTTGGCACCCCCGCCTCCGAAATTTGGTGCCCACCTAGAAATTTGGCATCCCAGGCAACTGCCTGCTTTGCCTGTGCCTACGGCCGGCCCTGTGTCTTGTCCTGGCTATGGTCTAATCCAGTCCATTTCTACCATAGGAGTTAATAGAGCAACTTCTATAAAAAATACTAGGTGTTACAATTGGTGAACATCTAACTGTCTCGGAGCATGTTGATAATACTCTAAGCTCGTGTGCCTCTTCAATTTACGCTTTGCGCGTGCTGCGAGCTC
This sequence comes from Lumbricus terrestris, assembly GCA_949752735.1. Classification (NCBI taxonomy): domain Eukaryota; kingdom Metazoa; phylum Annelida; class Clitellata; order Crassiclitellata; family Lumbricidae; genus Lumbricus; species Lumbricus terrestris. The sequence continues at coordinate 31,252,085 of OX457040.1, forward strand.
ACGGCATGCCAGGACCGGCCTTGCACGTCATTACTCGAGCGACCACAGTTGAACGTCTGCTGTACGCCTCTCCCGCCTGGTGGGGACTTCTGAGCGCTGGTGAGGTCGACCGCATCGAAAGGTTCTTAGGACGTGTCAGACGAGCTGGATTCCTTCCATCCGACTCCCCCAAAGCAGCCATTATGGCTGAGTCTGCTGATGCTGCACTCTTTGCAGCTATTATTATAGACGATAATCATGTTCTTCGCAAATTTTTCTCCGATAGACTCCCTGGAAAATACAATCTACGCCCTAGGCTACATCCATTCGAACTAACCAATAAAAACAATAAAAACTTCATAACACGGATGCTGTATAAAAACATTTACTAGGCTTTATCCGCTGCTCCTTTGTGCTTGTTAACTGTCGCGTTATGTCGATCGGTTATTTTGTCAATAAAACAAATATCTATATACCATATTCAGATGTAGGCCTACTAAGGAAAGTTGGGTCCGAGGATGTGCTGTGTATGCTTTTCTCACACGCTCAGTATAGTCTAATCTCAGCCATGAAACCCATTACATGTGTTAAGCAGGGGCTATAAATTATGCTGACAACTGACACGTTGGCATGGGATGAGAGTTATATAGCCCAATCGCCAACAATCCTAACTGTTGAGGAGCTACACGGCATCAATCCCATACTGAGTTTTCAATAATTCTTAGGTTTATTACGTTTATTCAGTGCATGCCCGGACTATACTTCAACCGCCTCCTCTACCGATAAATCTTTTGCCGCACGAATGATGGCGAACACATTATAGGCCTACTATACTGCCATTGCCGTTGTCACGAAATAGAGTATCCCCCATATTAATTGTATCCCCCCGAATGAAAAAAAGTCGAAAAAATCGCTTCCGCCTGTATTTTTTGGGGCAAATTAATTTTCATTTGTTTTGTTTTAAACAATGACACTAACATGTATGTTTATTCCTACTAGATACATGTAATTTGTTTTGCCCTATTTTTAGAGCACTTAAAACATTTAAAACACTTAAAAACACTCAGAATCACTAAATAAATTCGAGTTGCCTTTATCTGAGCATTATTTAGGACACTTAAAACAAATAGAGTCACTTTAAAATTTGACTACAAAATAATTTTTTTTATTATGCTCATTTTTCAAAAAAGGGGATAGAATGGTTTATCCCCCCGGATAGTATAGACCGGTTAATTCCATCCGGGGGGATAGATTAATTCATCCTCCCGGATAGCTTTCAGGGGGGATACTCCGTTTCGTGTCACCGCCATTATTTTTTTTACCCTAGGTATCAATAATCCTTCAGATGTCAGATACATATTTTTATTATTAGGCCTACTATGATTATGATTATGATTATGATTATTATTACTATTACTATTATTATATATTTTTTAATTTATTATTATTGTTATAGTTATTATTATTATTCAGGTGTAAGGCCAATTATTTTATTTATTGTTATTGTTACTATTACTATTCCTACTGCTATTATTATTATTATTTCTTTTATTTTTTCGCCCGAGGTATTTATGATCCCTCAGGCTTTAAAAAGATATTATTATTATTATTATTATTATTGTTATTATTATTATTATTATTATTATTATTATTATTATTATTATTATTATTATTATTATTATTATTATTATTATTATTATTATTATTATTATTATTACTATTATTTCAGTACCTTAAACTAGATGCGTGGATGCGGGATCTGACAACCGTGAAATTCGATTTTCATGCATGCATAGCCTAATAGAGACTCTTTAAGGGAAAGACTAGTCCGGCGTTGCATATACATGTAGATGGCAATGTACGCTCAGCTGAACTCTCCCTTTATAAGACGAAGAAAGCCAGTTTGCATTTGAATTAAACGGTCAACCCGAAGCTCATAATACTTTTCTGCGTATGTAGGCTATGCCTAGCTTAACCTGTTTCTTTTGTATTTCTTTAGGTTTGAGTGGCGATTCAGAAAACGATTTTTCTAAAGAGTGCGTTCCGCTTCTGTATGTTTCAAGAACTGGGTTTACAGAAGGGTGTGCTTGTGTGGTTTACTGGGCTAGGTTTGTTGCTGGTTAACACACGCTAGCTGCATGCGTCATAATAAAGGATGAATAGTGTCGCCCCACCCCCTTTCTTCTGACTTGGGACTGGCACTACAAAAGTACGAGCAGCGGTGGAGCTCTGCCCTCGGTTAACTAACTGGGCGAGGCAGCGCTTCTCAATATAATCCAAACGAAGAACAATAATAAAAAGGTTTCGCCATCTGAATTGCGAGGAGTGGTCGGCATATATATACAGGTATAGACTATATAGAGCTATGCACGACGACACATTTTTGACTGTGGTGGCAATGGTGGGGGTGGGGTGGAGTGGAGTGTGGTGGGTGGGGTGGGGTGGGTGGGGAAGCGTGCAGTGAGGGTGGGAAAGTAAGGAATTGGCCGGAACCGGGGCGAATCCTAAATTTCCCGGGGAACGCCGGGTATGCCACAGCCAGTGGCGGCGCCAGGATTTCAGTTTTGGGGGTCTGAAATCCCGCGGAAAATTTTCCATTTCCAACCGCCAAAGTTTCTGACGACCGTTTTTAGTCATTTGGTCGGAATCTCAGGCCGCAAAAAATTTCTGACGACCTTCTTAGTCATTCGACCGAAATTTTCTGCATATGATTTTCAGTTTTTAAGGGGGGCTGAGCAAGGAAATTTACATTTTTACATTGAAAAAGGATGACCTTTTGGGGGTGGGCTTAGCCCCCAGGCCTCCCTAGCACCGCTACTGACCCCAGCTAGTGTATCTATAATTATATTTATATGCAGCGCTTGTTCATTCATCTCTGCAGTGCTGAAGGTTAGCCTCTATATAGGCTACCGTATACTGTTACTGAAGTTGCGAATAGGAATATTATATTTCTGCTTTTATCCAAAATGATTGGTAGGCCTTCTGAAATACGTTGCATGTAAATCCGGGGCCCACTATGTATATAGCGTATTAATAATCTTCGCTTAATTTAGGATAACATACATTGCATGGAGATCAGCGGACCCGAGTTCGAACCCCGTAGGGCGGACGTGCTTTGTAAGATGCTATATTAGCGCCCTCTATTGGCTATTGCGGACTTGATTTGATATAGCGCAGGTGAATTAGCTGGTCTCCCTGACGTGGCTTTTGTGGGCGCTGAGAAATTCTCGAAGATTTACGTTACATTACATTACGCTATTGCATGCTGTCTGTTCCGTTAGTAGTTGAGATTGATGCTAATTACGATTGTTGCAAAACTTAATTGCACTTGTACAGCGCAGTGCGGTTGCAGGTGTCACGAAATAGAGCATCCCCCGTATTAATTGTATCCCCAAATTAAAAAAAGTCTAAAAAACCGCTTCCGCGTGTAGTTCTTTTTGCAAATTAATTTTCCTCTGCTTTGTTTTGAACAAGGACACTAAAAGGTATGTTTATTCCTACTAGATAATTTGTTTTGCCCTGTTTTTAGAGCACTTAAAACATTTAAAACACTTAAGAACGCTCAGAGTCACTAAATAAATTCGAGTTGCCTTTATCTGAGCATTGCTTAGGACACTTAAAACAATTGGAGTCACTTTAAATTTTGATTACAGCATAATTTTTTTATTATGCGCATTTTTCAAAAAAGGGGATAGAATGGTTTATCCACCCGGATAGTATAGACCGGTTAATTCTATCCGGGGGGATGGATTAATTCATCCACCCGGATAGCTTTCAGGGGGGGATACTCCGTTTCGTGTCACAAGCGTTTCGTTAAAGAAAAAGATTATTATTAGGCTATTATTTGGCATCCAAGAAAGCCTACATACATACATACACAGTACATTTTCACAATTGGGACCTTTTACTGCTGTAGCTGTATACCCTATAATAGTTTGCCCTGAGGGTTCGTATCGGTTGAGTATACTTCACATGTAATCTGACGATTCTTAATCGCTGTCAGTACTTTGAGAATTTGAATCCAGCACTGAGATGAATAAAAGCAAATATATATATATATATATATATATATATATATATATATATATAGGCTAACCGCAATCCTCTCTCATCCTAATTCGAGCTGAGGATTCGTTTTCAGTGTAATTCCTTCGTTCTTCAGTTGTATTTTTTACACCGTTAGTTACATGTATGTATACACACGACGATGGTGAAAATTAATGAGCGCCTTTTTACACGCACTTATAAGCGTTAACTATTCGTGTTCCATATATATATATATATATATATATATATATATATATATATATATATATATACATATATAGACTATGTGCTTCATTAGTTTGAACAACCGTGGCTGGCAAACTGGTTTGTCGAATATCTATAGGTCGTGCTATATTTCACGAACGTATAAGCCTATATATACACATGTAAGTCAGAAGTTGGAGATGACCTGCAGAGATGGACAAGACTGCTTTCGGTCGGATCGTCGTGTGGAGGCTTCAGCAGGACCCTGCTCTGCAGCCTTTCCCTTCGCATCTACCTTCGGCACCGTCAAGAACAACTTCGGCAAGGTCATCGGTGGCACGGCGGACAAGGTCGAGTACCGACGTCTGGATGAGACCTCCATCGACGGACGGAAGACCAGCTGGCAGTCAGAGAATCGACGTCCCACGTCAGATGCCGACTTCAGCGTCGAGGTCATGACCTCTGGTCTCGGATGATCCACTGGCGATAGAGACGCCACCACCGCCACCGCTGTAGGTGACGTTTCTTCCATCGGGGTTTCTCCGGAATTCGAGTTCTCCAAGGTCTGTTTGACCCAGACGGTAGATTCCTGGAGGTCCGATGTGTTCGCTTCCGCCTGGCTTGGTTCCCGTGCCCGTCCCTCTTCCATGAGGCCAGAGGACTCGCCTGCTGTCTGCAGACCAGGGGTGATGGCGTTTCGTCGAAGCGTTGCCGCCTTCGTCGCGGCCCACATGATCGACATGTGCAGCTCCCTCTTGCGAACGAAAGCCATCTCCTTGAGGCAACGCTTCAGTCGTTGGTCGTCCTTGTTCTTGCGGATGTACGAAGCGATCATCATGACGATAGAACAGCCGTAGATGAGAATGACGGCGACGACGTAATACAGTGCACCCAGATCGTCCTATACTTATATGAAAGAACACAGAACAACAATAAAATAAAATAAATTAATAAAATCTCAGAAATGAACGAATTTGGAATTGAACATGGTTAGAAGATGAATGGAGCTGTGGTGATGATGCAGACTCTCAAGGCTTTAATAATAATAACCAGGGTTTAAAGTGGGTGGGAACCCTTGGGAACGGCGCTCTCACTGCTCTCGAAATTCTTGGCTATAGCGTTCCCACTGCTCATCACGAAGGAACTTTAAAACACATGCATTTCAATACAATTCTTCATCAGCGTTCCCATTGCTCTGATCCAGCGTTCCCACTGCTCACCCAAACTTCTTCAGCCACTGATAATAACAGTGATATTGTTATAGGGCCTATGTAAACAATGAGTTCGTCCTCTTTTACGAAAGAATACAGAACAACATCTCTCAATTTAAATAAAACATTATCACCGTTATTAACAATTCAGTGAAATTCTGCGTCAAATTCAGTGCCATTGTTGTGCTAATCATGTAACTATGTTCACCGTTCGTTTCCTAATTCGTATTCAACTTCCATAGGCTACATCTATTAACTTATGATTAACAACAATATTGTTACTGTAATCGGAAATTCATATAGCACCATCTTACGAGAAATTGAACGCATAATTCATTCGACTATTCAGCTCTTTTGTTTATTCGTTTATATAGAACGTACTTCATCTGGTTCAGCAACTATATAAGACTTGTTGTATTGCGGTCAAACTCTAAATGTCATTTATCAACAGAGTCATTTATCAACAGATCAAACATAAATTTTATGTTAAGTCGGAACACTATTTCACTTCTGCTTTTTTACTCCAGTTTTGACTCAATGAACCTACAGTTTTATTACTAAGTTACTTAACTGCTTTTCCTTATCTATTCTATCTCAGACGAACGTCCTTGCGAACATGACCCAATTATTGACGACGCGCTAGACCAGTGGTGCACAACGTCCGGCCCGCGGGCCACATCCGGCCCGCGACGGGTTGTCATGTGGCCCGCGATGACCAACAGGAAAGGCAACTATTTAAAAGCCGAAATTAACATTAAGTCTACAGTGGCGCACACCTCTAATTTCAGGCAGAAGCACACAACTGTCGCCGCCATCTTATCTTTCCGTTGTATTATATACAAATCTGATACATGATTACCTTTTTAATAACGGACCTTGTAAACCTATAAATGCGAAATGGCCGACAGTCGGAAGCGAAAGGTTGACGGGGAAAACAGACAGTTTCATGACGAGTGGACGGAGCTTTATTGTTTTCTGCAAAAGCAGAAGAACGTCATTTGTCTGCTTTGCCACGCGACAGTAGCAGTGGCGAAAATATCGAATATGAAGCGCCATTACGAGACCAAGCATAAGGATTTTCATAGTGTTGTCGGTGAAGAAAGAACGGCCAAAATCGAGTCACTGCGTCGTTCACTGAATAACCAGCAGAACATTTTCACGAAGCGATCAGCAGATTTTGACGCATCATGTGAAGTAAGCTATGACATTTCATTGATGATAGCGAAATCTGGGCGACCGTTCACTGACGGTGACTTTGTCAAGAACTGTATGATAGCTGCGTCGAATAAACTGTGCCCAGAAGCTACTAAGAAGCTACAAACAGTCTCCCTCAATCGCATGACTATACAGCGGAGAATTTCAAATCTGTCCAGAGACGTAGCTAGGCAGCTTGCAGAAAAGGCAGCACACTTTTCTTACTTTTCTTTGGCGGCAGATGAGTCAACTGATATTAATGCCACGGCTCAGTTGTTGGTGTTTGTTCGTGGCGTGTCTGCGAATTTTGACATCACTGAAGAGCTGATTGGCATGGGCCCTATGAAAGGTCAAACAACTGGATCTGCCCTGATGGAAGATACATTGAGGCTGTGTAACCTTGCTTCCTTGGATATGACGAAGTTGGTAAGCGTCACAACGGATGGGGCACCAGCTATGACAGGAGAAAGTAATGGGATGGTTGCACTGCTGACAAAACATTTGGGAAATCGAAACAGAAGCCTTGTGAAGTTCCACTGTATCATACACCAGCAGAACTTGTGCGGTAAACAGCTAGGTTTCCAGTCTGTTATGACGTTGGTCACGAAAACCATCAATTTCATAAAATCACGTGGGCTTAACCACCGTCAGTTTCGAAGCCTTCTGGATGAAATTGATTCAGAACATGGTGACTTGCTCTATTATTGTGAAGTGCGGTGGCTGAGTCGAGGGAAAATGCTCAGAAGATTCTGGGACTTACTCGACGAGGTCATAGAATTCATGAGAAACAAGAACAAAAACGTGGAACTTGCCTCACTCACTGACAAAGCATGGCAGGCTGATTTGACTTTCCTTGTCGATGTGACACAACATCTGAATGACCTTAACCTGAAATTGCAAAGTGAAAACCAACTTGTTTGTCATCTCACCAATCATGTCTCAGCATTCAGGACGAAACTAAATTTGTTCCAACAGCAAGCAGGTTCAGGAAATTTTGTTCACTTTCCTACTTTCCAGTCAATGCTGCAGAAAAACCAGGACATTGATGCACAGAATTATGTTGGGAAGCTGGAGGCTCTGACCCGTTCTTTCAACTGTCGTTTTCAAGACTTTGAACAGTGCAGACAGCAGATGCAAATCTTTGCAGATCCCTTTGCTGTTCCAATGGACGAGATGTCAGCAGATTATCAGTTGGAACTTATTGATCTCCAGTCATCTGATGCAATGCATGCTGCTTACAGAGACAAAACTTTGCTTGACTTTTACAAGTCTCTTCCAGCGACATTTGTTAATCTGAAGGACAATGCTCTTCTTCACACAAGCATGCTTGGAAGCACCTATCGCTGTGAACAGACATTTTCACAGATGAAGCTGAACAAAAACAGCACACGGAATCAACTATCTGATGACCATCTTGAAGAAATTCGTCTGTCAACTACAAACATTCAACCTGATATCTCTAAGCTACAATGTAGTTGCGGAAATGCAGCCACAACCATCACACTGACATGCGCACTGTGGTCACTGAAAAACTATTATTTTGTGGCAACATAGAAGTGGTATAAGTCCCCTTTCTATATAACTCTTAACATTTACTTTTACTTGTGTTTAACTGCGCACGTCATCTTAATAAATTTGACGTGCGTTCATCTTACAATTACATAGTCTGAGTTGTCACACTTGTTTGGCCCCCGAAGGGTTTAAGAAATCGATTAGTGGCCCTTGGCTGAAAAAGGTTGTGCATCACTGCGCTAGACCCACATGCAATTTGTAACCCATCATACCTGCTGTAGGAACGGCGGTTTAGACTCTTCATTAATATGAACTTCGTCGTCGCATATTACAAACAGCAAAATAGGCCTAATCATAAGCTTAATAAAGTTGCGTAATACATTTTTATTTGCAGGTTCCTTTAGAAACATCGCTGATGTATGCCTAAACATCGCTGATGTAGGCTTATGGACTGAAAGTAAGAATTATTCTCAACTAGGCCTACTTCTCTTATATAGGCCTACCAATGTGAAATAGCTCGGGCTGAGAGAGACCATGCAGAATTGCAGATTGCTGGTTTTCAAGCGCCCAGTTTCCACCCGCGACCGGCTTCCCGCAAGCAATAAAAAGAAATTTAAAAACAAAACAGACGATATGTTACGTTACCTGAACGTGAGTTTTCTTCTGCGGAATGACTGAAGCAACAAACGTTCCATTCGTACTCTGCTCGATGCGAAGTGTCAACAATGGACTGCGCGAATGCAGTTTCTTACCATCCATGTCGGTTTCATCCAGGTTTCAAGATTATAATAGTTCGGTTTCGTTTCACAGCCGTAGGTCGTTGTGTTCTCTTCTATAGACCGTCTTTCTAGCGGTGTTTTTTACACGTTCGTTTGCTTCTTCTTCTCTGTATTTAGCAGCCTTTCTTAATTATTATTCTGTCAAGTCCAATGGCGTTTAATCTTGTCGGCAAGTTTGAAATTGAGTTTTGTATAGCCAGTCCTTGTCTGTCCGTTTCAACAGTTCTGAGGCCATCTGCCTTTTTCTTTCTTCAGCTATTTAATTTCGCTGGTTCCTCTCTCCCGCTCTCGCTTCCTCCCTCCCGATGTTTCTTTCTGTCCATCTCTGTTCCTGTACATATAGCCTCCTGTCTTTCTTATTTCCTGTTTCCCGCTTCCGGTTGGCCACCTAATTCGACTCAAAGCCGACGGGTTCTCTTTTCTATATGACGTCTGATGCAAAACCGATGAAAGAAAATTCCAAGAAACCGGAAATCTCAACCAGTCACTGCTTCTGAAGAAAGACTGTATATATTAAGTACAGTATTTTAATTAAGTTTATTAGGGTTAATGACGCAGATGAAAATCATTAATAGATGTGATGATGAAGGAGGTATACTGGTGAGAATGACACGATAAATTAGCCTACATGCGGAATTATTTTTAAAAAAATTAATAAGTTGAGCACTGCTGCAGTAATAACATGAAGAATCGGGAGAACCAAAAGTCAGACGGACTATAATTATTATAAGACTCGAATAATTACAAAGGAGAGCTGTAGAGAATAATGGAGAGAGCACTGTTGCACGCGGATAACAAACAAGCAACAGAATTACAGAATCGGGCAGATGACAGTATATACTATAGGTCTACAGAAACATGACTAATAACCTGACCTCAACTCCGCCGCTGGTTGCACTCTGCCATTGCCAGTCCCAAGTCTGGATAAAGGAGGAGGGCTACACTAATGATCTTTGATATGGCAGTGTCGTTAAACATGTAGCAAGTGAAGAAATTAATAACCTGACCCCAACTCCGCCACTTATTGCACTCTGCCATTGCCAGTCCCAAGCCTGGACAAAGGAGGAGGGCTGCGCAAATCATCTTTGATATGGCAGTGTCGTTAAAAAGCAACAAGCAAGTAACCTGAACACTTGAGATTCGAACCAGGACTTTTTTAATGTGCAGTTGTACACAAAGTGTGCAGTTCTAAACGGATTTGTGCAGTTGTAGAACCACTTCTGTACAGTTAAAACTAGCAAAAGAGGTCATTGTCCTCCAATTGGAAGTAATTATCCATTGAGGATTGGAAAGAAAGAAAGGGGTTGTGCAGTTCTAAAAATTCCTTTAAAACAGCCCTGATTCGAACTCTTCACATTTCACTGATGCAGTTATAGTGACACATGAAGCAGAGTTTTGCCACGCGCATCAAGCAAGAGGTTTATAAATAGCATAGATATATATAGGCTATAGGTTATTTCAATGGACCATCTCACGTGTACAATCCAGCAAACAGCTCACTATAACAATAAAACTAAACACAAGTTAGTTAGGCTACTCATTCATTTATTCGTTCATTCAAGAATAATTCTGTAGTGCCACTTCAAGCTCCCGACACTTGCACGGCAAAGAACCAAGCACAGTTTTGAGTTGAATAAAAATGATTCATTAAGACCCCACGAAGAAGACGCAGGTGCCTAACTACTGAGGGAACCCATTCCAGACCACTGGGATCACCACAGAAATGGCTCGATTCTGCATAGTTGCCGTTCGTGCGAATGGAACCAAGAGCACTCCTGTGTAGGCCTATTATGGTCATCGAAACAGCTATTAAGTGTCTTCTATAAGTAAATAAAACAAAAGTTCCGAAATTATTCGAGGCACTTGCAGTAGGCACAAATATGAACAAGAAGCGAAATTGTTTGCTTTTTCTAATCATTAAAAATTAAAAGCAAATTTCCAAGAGCACTTTGCAAATATGAATACCTCCACATAAATACCCCAATGTCAAGAAGATCAACACTTTCACTTCTTGACGGTCTTCTCTATAATTATAGCTGACAGCCATGATAATAGGCCTAATAATATAATAATAAAAACGACAATTTTGCCATAATCCATAATCAATACAAAGCACACTCTCGAAACGCTAAAGGCATGTTAATCATGTTAATCTATTATGTATAGGCCTACAGATGGGCGGATTAGTAGTCCAGCTACGCGTTTGAACCTACCTGCGACGACTGACGCCTCTTGGCGATGCTTGGAATCCATCTCAGAGCAGATGCCGATAGCAATGACGGCTACCTTAGCGACATCTGGCTGAGCCGCTGCTGTGCATGATGGCGCCTACGTGTACGTACAGCTGCATAAATAGCGGTCAGCGTTCGACCACAGAGTGAGCTGCGAAGCCGCCTACCACTCGCCTTTCCATCTCTCCTCCTCTCCTCCTCCTCCTCCTCCTCCTCCTCCTCCTCCTCCTCCTCCTCCTCCTCCTCTTCTTCCTCCTCCTCTTCCTCCTCCTCCTCCTCCTCCTCTCCCCTCCTCTTCCTCTTCCTCCTCCTCTTCCTCCCCTCCTCTCCACTTCCTCTTCCTCCTCCTCTTCCTCCTCCTCCTCTTCCTTCTCCTCTTCCTCCTCCTCCTCTCCTCTCCTCCTTTTCCATCTCCGCATCTTCCTGCATACTTCACTCTCCATCACCTTCCGTTTCCATTACTCAGATGCGTCCATTTGACGAAGAAAACATTGCCCGCCTTGCTGCTGTGGCGACAGGATAACAGCATCGAGTGAGGTCAGACGGATTTAGGTAGGGGATTAAGGGCACAAAGAAAACCGTCTAATAAGGCGACATTTCTGTAAACGCATGCGACGAGTCTGCAACAACCTTTGTCTCACTCCAGTATTTCCAAACGTGTTTTGTGAGATCATGATTTTATAGCTACGTTATGAACAGTTATGATAGGCAACGATTTCTTTACAGAATCTTACGCAATCCTGTGCAGTCTGCCGCATTCTACTGCCCTATTTCTTTGTCGGGTTTGTAAAGGAGCATCAAGACAAACCTAAAGTAATGCATGTATTTATAAAAAACAAGAGCAAACACGTAATATACACTGTGTCCGGAAAAATTCCAAGGCTTTATGGTAAATATGAAAATAATTAGTAAACATTAATAGATTTTTAAAATTCCAAAAGCAGTTTAATCCTGAAATATTATGGAACTATAATTTATGTTCAAAATGTCCGCCATTGGCTTCAACACAAGCTTCGAGACGTACACGCCACTGACTAACAGCAGCATAGACGACCAGTTGATCAAGTTCATCCCAAGCATTAACAATTCGCTCGCGGAGTTCTTCGATTCAAATACGTCACTGTGACGTAATTTTAAACGGGGGCCGTTAATAAATTACAAAGAATTTTGTTGGTAATTATGTAGGGCTTACGGTTCAAAAAGGTTTTTAAATTTATTAATTGATTATTATCTACTATAATTTTTCATTCATATTTTAGAACCTTGGAATTTTTCCGGACACAGTGTATATCTATAATATATATAGTCTATTATATGAGATCATATATAAGCTTAGAGCCGATGCATACAATAGCTATTTGCACACGAACACATGGACATAAAACATGTATGTCTTTATACACTCATAAGTCTGTATATAGATCTATAATTATTCATTATGTGCATACCAATATCGCATCGATCAATAGATAGACTGAAAGCGCCTTGTTGTAAGCAGAGATGTGCAGTGTGTATGTATGTATGTATGTATGTATGTATGTATGTATGTATGTATGTATGTATGTATGTATGTATGTATGTATGTATGTATGTATGTATGTATGTATGTATGTATGTATGTATGTATGTATGTATGTATGTATGTATGTATGTATGTATGTATGTATGTATGTATGTATGTATGTATGTATGTATGTATGTATGTATGTATGTATGTATGTATGTATGTATGTATGTATGTATGTATGTATGTATGTATGTATGTATGTATGTATGTATGTATGTATGTATGTATGTATGTATGTATGTATGTATGTATGTATGTATGTATGTATGTATGTATGTATGTATGTATGTATGTATGTATGTATGTATGTATGTATGTATGTATGTATGTATGTATGTATGTATGTATGTATGTATGTATGTATGTATGTATGTATGTATGTATGTATGTATGTATGTATGTATGTATGTATGTATGTATGTATGTATGTATGTATGTATGTATGTATGTATGTATGTACGTGTGTATGTATGTGTGTATGTATGTATGTATGTATGTATGTATGTATGTATGTATGTATGTATGTATGTATGTATGTATGTATGTATGTATGTATGTATGTATGTATGTATGTATGTATGTATGTATGTATGTATGTATGTATGTATGTATGTATGTATGTATGTATGTATGTATGTATGTATGTATGTATGTATGTATGTATGTATGTATGTATGTATGTATGTATGTATGTATGTATGTATGTATGTATGTATGTATGTATGGCCATTTATATATCGCCTGACAAGAGCCACACGAAGGCGCTATACGGCAATGTCTGAAGCCATAAGCATGTTATAGCCATCGGCAAATTACTTGAAATTAGTTCCACCTCGTCTGAAAGACACATGAGTTCGCGACTACAGTATGGCATGTGACGACCTATATGTCTTCCTCAGGCATCGGATTTCGACACCCATGCAGTGCATTGCCTGACCAAATTAAGACCAAAGCAGACTTTCTGCCATTTCTATTTGCCATTGCTCTTTAGCGATTCCCATGGATGCCATTATTATCGACATCGAGTCTCCGGAATTTTCAACAAATTGATATATTATCTCAATTTTGAATTATATACGCTGTGAGTAAGTATGAAACGCAGTAAATAAATATATGTCTTACACGTAGATGAATCGAGAAATATGAATTAAAAATAATTAATTATCTGTCATTGCGTCATAATCATAGCAGCTGCATAGATGCACATTTAATGGATGTCTAGCCATGACAGATGGTGTGGGGTGTATAGTTCGTTATGGATCGAAAACACGGACAATGAAAAAGGATGATATAAAAAAGACTATACATGGAGGCCTTTGAAATGCGGATTTGACGCGTCAGCTGGAGGAGTATACAAAGCCGAATGAAGAAATCCTACAGATGACGATGGGAGAGAAAAGGTCCATGCTGGGGACAATACGATGACAGCAGAGCAAAAGGAATGTTCGCATCATGAGGGGTGGCAGCATAAGAAGAGACATCATCGGGAGGGGAATGGGTGGGGAAAAGACACGAGAAAGACCAAGAACGATGCTGCTGGACTGCATGATGAAAGGAAGGCTGTATACAGAGGATTGAAGAGAGAAGCACAAAATAGAGATGAGTGGCGTCATTGGACATGCGAACCAGTTTGAGGACATGTATAGAGAACGAAAGAATTGACAGTCTGTGACAGATGAATTGTTAGTCGACCACCGTATCTGTCATCAAGAACCGAAACATATAGAGTTGATCCTTTTAGACGCGAGATAGCATCATGAAGAGACAGAAGAAAATCCCTAAAAGGGATAGAAAAGAACGACGCCAACCAACATGGTCATCATGTGAAATTGCATCAGACATGTCTGCTGTTGCAGCCACTACAGTCTCAAGTCCACATCACATCCATATAATCACGACATTATGTTGACAACATTCGCCCTGTCCGCCTTTTCATAATCGACGGCCCTTGTAAGGGCCCGTAGCCATGGTAACAATGGTCCGGTGTCCGTTGAGGCACATGTACGTCTGCAGCCCATGTATCGCTATAAAAGGCTGTCGAGTGTCTATAGGCAGGCTTCGAACCGCGGACGAACGGACTAACGGACTGAAGCGCGGACGAAAAGACGGATGAAAGGACGAATGGATGGAATAAGAGATGATGTTGATGGTGAAACGAACGAACATGTAGGCGGATGAAAGGAAGACAACGGACCGACGCACTTTATATGGAGAGGAAGTCGGACTATACTGGAGAGTGGAGACGGATGGATGGATGGATGGATGGATGAATGGATGAATGGATGGATGGATGGATGAATGGATCGTGGATGGCTGGACGAATTTATGGATGGGTCAATGGATGAATGGATGAATCGATGGATAGAATGATGGAAGGACGGATGGATAGCTGGATGGATGTGCTGATAGACTGGAAGGCAGGACCTCGAATCATATATTAGGTGGCGGTGGTGGCGGTGGTGGCGGTGGTGGTGGTGATGGTGGTGATGGTGGTGGTGGTGGTGGTGCCGATGACGACGACAATGATGATGATGATGGTGATGATGCTGCTGCTGCTGATGATGATTATGACGATGATGTCGATGTTGATGAAGATGATGATGACGACGACGACGACGACGACAACGACGACGACGACGCTGCTGCTGCTGATGATGATGATGACAATGTTGTCGATGATGATGATGATGTTGTGGTGGTTGTGGTGACGTGGATGAACTGCTGTCAATGCATCGCTTCTTACTCTGTGGGTCTTTTGGTCACGTGTATGTTTATGCAAACCTGAGCAATTGACGACAAAATTCCTGCCTTTCTCCATCCGTTCCAACTCAGATCTATTCTGTTTCTTTGTCGTAACTTTATGGTTTAGCATAATATACTCTACTTAATTTAAAGCCAGTTCTCAATCTTTCATTAGTGTAACTAAGTTTTTGAATTAAGTTTCGCTGACTGATCAATTAATGAATTTCTCTCCTATTTATGCCAAGTGACCACAATGTATCAAGTATAGGGTCTATAGTAGGTCTATAAGCAGCCAGCAAGACTCGTTGTCATAACACTAACATGTATATTGTATAACCCTTATCACTTACTGACGCATGTTATAGCAACATAGACTAAAAATCACGTGTTTGCGCAGAGAGTGGCATACAACATACAGAGTAACCGAACGTTGTCAATGATCTAGGCCTACTTAATTGTATTATAAAATGCGGACAGACCGTTTCGAGTTTACAACGACGAACCACATGATTTAGCAATTAAATGGTTGCAAGAACATATTTGAGAGTTAGTGATTTGCAGAACCAATGGCAACGCAAACATTAAATCAATTTAATCGATCGCATGGGCGAAGACTTAGGGGGACAGAGGGGACGGACCCCACAATGTTTGTGGTGGGGGAACCGTCCATGCTTTTGTCAACTTTTTCAGCAGGGAAAATGGCATTTTTTTCAGAAAATGTCGATCAAATTACTTTTAAAAGTCGTCAGAAAAATTCGTCGCTGAAAATGAGAAATGTCGTCGGTCGGCGACTCAGCCGTCCGCCCAAAATGTCGTGCCTTGGCGATTGTCCTTCGGCCGCTCGTTCGTCCCACCCAACTTCTAGAATCTAGACCAAGTCTCCGCCTATGATCGATCGATTGACCGATGAAGGCCATTTACATTTATTAGCTTTTTGTGTCTCTTGACTGAAATCTGAAGTCTGAGGACCGTTTCTATCGCGAAGTTTTAACTATACTTCAATCATCATCAGAGACCGATTAAAAGACGATGAAATCAACGTGCTTAAGAATGATTTAAAACACCTAAAATATTGTGATAATTAGAGTGGTGGGGTGGTGGTGGTGGTGGTGGTATGAAGGTGAAGCGCATACACTGTGATTGTCGTCATCGTGCATGGTATATAGCTAGAACCAAAGCTTTAAAATGCGATAAATTTAAGCAGCAATTGGCAAACAATAGATTAATACTCTTCGTTTCATTAGACCTTAGACAAATGAAATTCGACAAAAGAAATTAAAACGTCAAGAACAGCACTGCTGAAAGTAGCAAACAATGATATAACATTGACACCGGATAATTTGAATACGCTCGATAAGTTACATAGATACTGCACGCGATATATTGGCAGCAGCAGGGGCGGATCCAGGGAGCAATCCTGCCATGGTCCCCATTTAAAAATTTCTTTATTACCAGCTAATCTGGCATGGAAAGTTGATGTGGCTCCCCCCTTATGGGCACTTTCGTAGGCTTCCCCACGCACCACGAGGTCCGTACACTAGGTCAGTGCATGGGTTTAAGAACACTGCACGACTATACGACTAAGAAAAAGGTCATCAACTATTTTGCATGGTATCTTTTTCGTTCGACGAATGACCAAAAAAGGTCATCAACCATCAACTATTTTGGCGGATAAAATGGAATCTTTTTCTTGGAAATTCGAAAAATGACTTTTAAAAAGGTCATCAGATTTTTCGGTGACCAAGACGAAATTTTTGCCCTGTTCCAAGACCCAAAATTTGGCCCCCACCCTTCGCAAATTTCTGTATCCGCCCTTGGACAGAAATAATCAATATAATAGTTGACTGAAAACCTTCAGACGGCTGACACCTTTTCTTCGCTCGCTTCTTCTTAGTGGTATAGCCTAATTATTACATATAGTTTCATGTGTTTAACGACAATGTGTGATGAAAAAGATCATTAAAGTCGCCCTCATTCCGTCATCCAGGTTAGGGACTGGCACCTCAGGAGTAGGCTATCCCAACGGCAGTGATGACGGAGTCCTTAGGCTTCACATTGTCGCTTGAAAATCAGCTAAAAACTCCATTTACGCTTCGAATTAATTAAGCTTCTCCAGAAATTCTACTCGAGTCGTAGGCTACACGTTGGCACAAAACACGCCGTCGAATGAAAGTTTGTAAGACGCACAAAAATCTTTAACGGAAACATAATTAATATTAAATTACAATGCAGTGAAGTCATCTGCCTCTATAGACGTTTTCTGCAGGGTGAAATGATTTTCTTTTCTAAGACGTCTTCATCGCTATTTGAACGCAGCTGTTTAAAGCCTTCAGACAGCTGCGTTCACATTGCTATAAGCTCCTCCTAAAATGATTTCTC
Source organism: Lumbricus terrestris (assembly GCA_949752735.1). NCBI lineage: Eukaryota > Metazoa > Annelida > Clitellata > Crassiclitellata > Lumbricidae > Lumbricus > Lumbricus terrestris. The sequence goes on from OX457040.1 coordinate 31,269,930, forward strand.
TAAAAGTCCATATAATATACATACATACATACATACATACATACATACATACATACATACATACATACATACATACATACATACATACATACATACATACATACATACATACATACATACATACATACATACATACATACATACATACATACATACATACATACATAGTTACATACATACATACATACATACATACATAGTTACATACATACATACATACATACATACATACATACATATATATACGTACGTACGTACGTACATACATACATACATACATACATACATACATACATACATACATACATACATACATACATACATACATACATACATACATACATACATACATACATACATACATACATACATACATACATACATACATACATAGTTACATACATACATACATACATACATACATACATACATACATACATATATATACGTACGTACGTACATACATACATACATACATACATACATACATACATACATACATACATTCATACATTACATACATACACACAATGTCATACATACATACATAGATATGGATCCATGCATACACACATCGATATGTTATACTCTTAAACACGTTGCTCACTATTCTCCTATGTTCGTCGTCTGCCGCTATATCAGGAGCAATATCCAGCAGAGCCTACAATTGTATACACTGATATAATTACTATGATACTATCTAATGTACTTCGGTACTAATCTTCGTATACGGCTGCATAGGAAACGGTTTCTCTTCGTCTTTCGTTGTAGAACAACAGAGTCTGGTTGTGCCGGACATTAATTAAATTGTCATTGCTGTGTCGCTTGTGTTTGTGCATATGGACTGTGTCACTATGCACTGAAGATGAAGTGACAAGTTTCAATCCTGAAACGCTTGGCCCTTTTTCGTCGTATCGTACAAATCGTTCATACATTAAAAATTTGAAAAATACATGATCTGAAAAGTCGCAAAACTATACAATTTTTTATAGAAAAATACAAGTATATTTCGCAAACTTCTCACAGTTTTTAATTAATTCATAGCACACCGTTTGTATCGAACGGACGAATCTTGTAGACACGAACAATCCAACAATGTCTCAACCAATTAACTACGAAAGGCACATGCAGTGTGTGTCGCCCACAACACGATTCTGTTGTACGCGAATAATGATCTTCGTCGATAAGATAAAGTCTAGCAGTTAGTTTGTTAGCTGATCGGCTGATTTTGGCTGATTTTGGCTGATTTTGGCTGATTTTGGCTGATTTTGGCTGCGTGTACTTGGCAGATGGAAAGAAACGTACGCCAAAGTCGCTGCTCTTCGATCGTGTTAGGAAGCCGTAGCCTCATCGACCGTCAGGAAGTCGAATTCCTTTGGACTGGACGCCGAGAAATCACTGAAACCTGCATATGAACAGAACAGATGCAATCATTTCTGGTTTAAGATGCTTTGAAGTAATGGGGCAGATAAGGTGAAAGAGGTGACGTGAGCTGAGGTGAAGTGACGCCAAGCAACACTCGGAAATGGAAGGTATACAGTTTTCCTTCTCGGTAAGGTTCAGGCTAGGGATTATTTCTCCAGATAAGGTCTGATGCAGTACAGTGTTTTCCTGTGTGTCCTCTGTTAGTATGCATCATTCAGCATGCATCTAAGGTCTGGAGATGAACGTTTATAGTCTATGATTAATCATGAGCGCTTCTGAATGGTTCACCCTACTAGAGGCGCTTTATAAATGCTAAAATGCAATATAATATGTAAAACTTCTGACCTGCCCACCTATAGATAAACACAGAAAGACATAGAGATACTTGGCTATTAAATTTTGTCTGCAAATAGAACAGCTCTCAGAGATGTTGTTGTGACGGAGTTGACGTATATAAAGTTGTAAACAATCAATATTTACCTGAATGCGTTGAGAGCGCGCGGTGGAGCTGTATTGCGTCATACGGTAGATTGGCCAGCGTCTCTTCAATGGACGGCGGAAGGTTGTTGAAGATGTGAGTTGTCGTCTGGTGTGACGTCATTCGCTCCTGCATGTTGCACGGCATGCTGATGAAGTCACTGATGTAGGCCAGCGTTGCTCCATGGTGATGCTGCTGCTGGCGCTGAAGAAGCTGCTGCTGCTGCTGCTGATGGGCCATCGCCGGATACTGAAGATAGTCGTAGGCGGGCTGCTGCTGCTGCTGCTCGTTGTAGTAGCTGTCGTCATTCAGGTGAGTGTAGAACGAGGAGGAAGCCAGGTGTGTTGTTGTTGACACTGGACACGTGTCCTGGCGACTCATTCGTCCACTTGTTAGGAGGTCGAGCTGATCCGGTTGGACGTCGGACATACTGGACAGGGCACCAGCGTCTGAAACAAAGTCGCAAACAACTGACTATTGCGTTCGGAATAGCCGATGTATCGAGTTATGAGAGACGTGCATTAAAGGCTTTCACTAAACTTACAAGAATGCTTCAGTGGTTTTTAGCATCTTTTGGTCATTCAACTGCTTTAGATAACTGCTTTAAATATATATATATATATATATATATATTAGTATCAGGCTTTGATGTTAGACTGGAAGCTGTGTAATGTTGTACGACGTGCCAGGGCTTTTTTTAACGTGCAGTTGCACACAAGATGTGCAGTTCTAAATGGATTTGTGCTGTTGTAATATGTGTACTAAAATATTATCTGTAGAGTACACAGACTTATTCTAAAATTCCTTTCAAGTATCGAAATTATCATGACGTCATGAAGTGGCCACCCACCTCTGACTATTTTTGAAACATTTATTCTTGTTGCATCTGCTTCAAAAATACCCAACCACCTGAAGAAGAAGACGTGCATGAACGACTAACTTTGAATGGTTTGATTCTGTTGCGGCCAGACGAGAAGGTCTTGTGTTGTTGGTTCACTTGGATACGGAGGAGGAGGCGGAAGACTCTGAGATGCTAACGGCTGCTGCTGCTGCTGCTGCTGAAGCTTGGTGACCTGAACTACAGAGTTCAAGGTCAGGTGCTGCTGCTGCTGGTTAGCAGCAGTCACCTTGTGAAAGACATTGGCCGGTGGAGGTCGAATGGTTCCGCGGTGGAACCCTCCCCCAGCTCTGAAGAAACATTGAGGAAAAACAGGTCACAGTCAATGTCTACTTATGAAGCGCTATTCACAAACCGTAATAAGTGAGATATGAAGGCACGACACTATAGAAACTGGTTAAAATCTTCAAAAACTGAATGTCTTAAGTACTTAAGCGCTCAAGTCTTAAGTACTCACATTGAAATGATGAGAACCACGACGTGGTCATGAATCAAAGTCCATCCGTAAAATGTCATTAATAAAAAATTAAGACGTTTGTATACCGTTTCAAGACAATGGTTCATCTAATTCATCTTATGTGCCTAGCAACTATGTGCTCAACACCTAATTCATCCGCTATGCTATCTATAGATATCTGCCGATGTGCTTAGCATATAATTTTTGGAAAACCATCAATATCTGTTTGCTTCATACCTTTTTCAGAGTGCTTATATATTATAACCTTTTCAGGATCTCTACCTGTGTTATTGGACTGACATGGGAACTAACAGAAATGTTGTCTTATCTTCCAAGTACCATCGATTACATTACTAGTTATTTATTTAGGTATTTCAATAATATAATATTGCGCTATATAAATTTGCATTCGCCTCTTTTATTTCATATCGTTCACAACTGAAGATTTCTATTTTCATCCACCAGTTCTTTTTGAAGTGCATTCATCATGCGTATAAGTATAAGATCTGATAAATGATAACAGCATTTACACTTGAACTAGCATTATGTCGTATAGGACAAGACTGGATCTAAGACATACAGGTGACTGAGTTGTTCGGATCTATTCAGATTTGCAGGATGCGCTCCTCTCAGCTTCGTTGCTACGGATGTTGCATTTGGAGGGTTTCCATTTCCGTCCGAGCTGACAGCTGCGCGACCGAAGCGCATTTCTGGTAGAGAGACAGAGAGTAATAGAAATTCAGTGAATGCAGAGAAGCAGAGGCAAGAGAAAGAAGCTAAAAGGCAAATTAGAAAAATAGGAAAGTCAGATGTCATATAGGCTAGCTCTTACACTTCGCGATGGTTCTGATTATGCCTAATATATGCGACATTTACGAAAGCTCAATCGTTTAAAAGTCTGAACCTATAAGAAACGGCTAGTATAATAGGCTAGTAATAGGTTTGTAATCGGCTAATAATAGGTTAGTAATAGGCTATAGTAATAGGCTCGTAATAGGCTCGTAATAGGCTAGTAATAGGCTAGTAACAGGCTAGTAATAGGCTAGTAATAGGTTAGCCTACTCCTGCAGGTAAGTACAGGTTAATATTCTACAGCGTTGAAAGTCACAGAGAAAATAATTATGATTTCTTAGGCGCTTTTCGAACGAAAGAAAAATAGTTAGTTTGAAGAAAAAAACTATAGTGTCCGGTTTAATATCTTGGACGTTATATACGGCGCCTAGTAATAAAGTAGAATAGTCTACCTTCAGTCAATCTAGGAAGCATTTTGTTTAAGCTCACATCAATAGTGCTTTCATGCGTGCTCATTAATTGGTGTAATTACTGCGCGGGTCACTGTTAATTGTTCATTTTTTCAATCGATGGTGTATACCTATATATATACCTGTTCATGCATTGTCTTTTATATTACACTTGGTAATAATACCGTTAAAATTGTTTCCTCGTTTGTCTTATCATAAACGACCGTGAATTGAATTGAATTCAAAGCATTCGTCAGGTCACTGAATGGATCCAATCGTCTACTTCCGGCACTTGAGATATCTTTCTATTGTCATTTTTTGCGTTATTTAATTACAGTTTCGATTCTCGGTGGATATTTGTTCCACGCGGAAATAAGAAGAGCGCAAGAATTTAAACTGAATTTAAATATCGAGAGTCGACAGATAAAACGCAGGCAGGCAGAAATACAAAGACAAAGGAAAAGTGATAGTTTCTGAGTGATATAATAGATGACTATACATGTATATCCTACTGACTAGATCAGAATAAGCTAATAATAATTCAAGCAAATCGAAAGCATTTACTTGCATCAATCACATGCAGCCAAGCGACTAGTGCTAGAAAATTACTGCCATGGCAGTGACGATGACAATTGAGATGACGACGACGACGAAGACAATGACGATGACGATGATGATATTGTTGCTGTTGTTGATGATGATGTTGCTGTTGCTGCTGCTGCTGCTGATGATGATGATGACGATGACGACTGCAATGACGATGATGATTATGACGACGACGACCGCGATGATGATGATGATATGTGGTATAGACTACATGTTCTGAAGGGAAGAATATCGTCATCACCATCATCATTAAGTATATGTAATTGTGTATATACATAGTTCGACTGACCTTGACAGATGTCATTCATCATCGGTGATTGAACGGCGACTTCCATTGGTGACCCCCCGCTGTTGTTCTGACGGATGCTTTGGACAGACATGCATTTGCCAAGAACCTCTGGAGGACTCAACGTCATCAACTCCTGACCGTCTTTCCTCACCTGCAGCAGACAACAACCAGACAACATGTTGTCACCGACTGACACGGACAGACAACAATCAGACAACATGTTGTCACGGACGGACAACAACCAGACAACATGCTGTCACGGACAGACAACAATCAGACAACATGTTGTCACTGACAGACAACAATCAGACAACATGTTGTCACCGACGGACAACACAACCAGACAACATGTTGTCACGGACAGACAACAATCAGACAACATGTTGTCACCGACGGACAACACAACCAGGCAGCATGTTGTCACCGACGGACAACACAACCAGGCAGCATGTTGTCACGGACAGACAACAATCAGACAACACGTTGTCACCGACGGACAACACAACCAGGCAGCATGTTGTCACCGATGGACAACACAACCAGACAACATGTTGTCACGGACAGACAACAATCAGACAACATGTTGTCACGGACAGACAACAAGACAACATGTTGACACGAACTGACAACAATCAGACAACATGTTGTCACCGACTGACAACGCATCTCTATGCAACGAGCATTATGCTGATGACTGTGGGACGTGGTGGATGGGTCTGAGTGGGATGCGGTGGTAGTGTAGTAGTATGCTGTGTGCCTTGTAACTGGAGAGTCGCTGGTTAGAATCTGACTCAAGCCAATGCGTAGCGAGTCTTCGGCAAGCTGCTGCCACCCATAATTGTCTGTGAGGAATTCAACAGGAAACCATCTTCCTCGTTTCATCCTCAAGGTGGCTCTAAAGCCAATGGACCTATGCATGTACATTGTATCTTCGGACAGAGAACTCGTCATCATCAATTCAACATCTGTCGCTACCATGGTCCGTGCACCGCAAACTTAAAATGCGTGACGTCCATTCAAACGGGCAGCGATGCTAAAACGATCTCATCATCACACGATCAATTTTTGAGCAAAAAATTATCAGAGGCGAGGCCGTATATATATATATATATATATATATATATATATATATATATAATGTTATACATATATAGGGCCTATATATTAGATCGCGATATTAAAAAAATGCACAGGCCGGTCAGGACAGACCGGTGGAGAGAGTCGGGGGGGAGCGCATGGGACACATACGGGCATTGACCTAGGTTGTCCCTCATGCCTCTCTCCCAAATTTATCTTCAATCAGACAAGGTGGTCCAGCTGCTTCAAGATGTTAATGGTATGGAGCAAACCTGCTGACCGGACTGGTTGAGGCTGGGCAATATGACGCGAGACAGACTCAGACAGAGAGTGGCGTCGGACTCCTACGGGCACTGTGCCTAGGGATATTGATGATGATGATGATGATGATGATGATGATGATGATGATGATGATGATGATGATGATATATATACAATGTTATACATATATATAGGGCCTATATATTAGATCGCGATATAAAAATGCGCACGTTTACGTTTAACTTAAACACTCTTTATTATTCTTCTTCTTCTTCTTCTTCTTCTTCTTCATCATCATCATCATCATCATCATCATCATCATCATCATCATCATCATCATCAGCATCATCATCATCATCATCATCATCATTGACCTTTATATAGGTAATCTACTCAGAAGCGCCCCCAGTTCGCCCCCAGTTCAACAACGGCTAAGTAGAGAAGTTTTTAAGTGAGAAAGGAACATAGTGGTGTGACCGCTAGGCACAAGGCGGAGTGCAACAGAAATGCATGTTCTAGGTTCTAGGGCCAGCCACTGAGAAAGAGCGCCGCTGCATTATAGCAGTTCGACAGCGAGGAGCCAAGAGTTCAGCTTGGTAAGCTTTTGTTCGCTGTATGCAGGCATGACATTTGTGGTTAAAATCCGTATCAAGAATAATTGGTATGATACGATAAAGTTATCGCTGACACCGTTCTGCTTGGGTCAAATCATCACATTAATCAGCTTGTAGATTCGAAGTTGAGCATTTAATTGAAGGACTATTGACACTGGTCAACATCTCTATAGGACTAGGACTAAAACTTTGGGCGACACGTTGCAACTGTTTAATACGTGATTACTTCAAGTGGCCACAATCAAAATCCTTTACCTAGTGAACCTTATAGGCATGCATGCATACTGTAGTGCTGCTCTTGAAAACGGAGGTCCAGAACCGTGCCAAGAAATCTGTTTGCGCTTCGATTCTTGACCTGAATCCATGGCGTCTAAATGTCGTCCGTTCGAGGAAGTTGAGTTAAGCACGATAGGATGCATGGCTTTAGTGACTGTACGTGAAATTGGCTGATGTAGAAAACAAAAGGCTCAAGGACCCGACGATTTGACTTTTCGTCTTGATGGAGACCTTAACTGATAAGTCATGGTCGCAAGAGTCTTAAGCGGTGTTCAGGTCAGCGGTGTCTCTCTGTCTCTCTGTCTGTCTGTCTCCCTCTCTCTTTCTCTCTCTCTCTCTGTCTCTCTATGTCTTTGTCTCTGTCTCTGACTCTGTCTTTTTTCTTTCTGTCTTTCGCTCTGTCTGTCTGTCTGTCTCTGTCTCTATGAAGTATGTCTGTCTCTCTCTATTTCTATCTCTGTCTGTTTGTCTGTCTCTCTCTCTCTCTCTCTCTCTCTCTCTCTCTCTCTCTCTCTCTCTCTCTCTCATCGATAAAGGTCATTAAGCATATGCATGTATATATAGTCTGTATTTTCTCTTCACCAGCCATAACACGAATTCATGATTGAAGACATTTGTTTTAAGAGCGCTCTTAAAATGCGCCATGCATCTGTAAGTGCGCTAAAAGAGAAGAGACGAGGGGGCGAGCAGTCCCATTAGGTATGAGGCTGCTGTGCATGGCCCGGTATAAAGGCTATAGTAAAACTTCATATTCTAAAGGCTCAGCGTATAATCATATACACGAGGGCGGGTGGCCAGTCCTCTACCTTGCCCTCTTAACTTCCCACCGAGACATCTGCTGGTCAAGCAGCCTTCAGTGCTTCATGCATATATACTGTACACATGTATTGTATACACATGCATATACTGTATACATCTATACATGTGTTGTATACACTCGCGTCATGAAGTCTCTCGCGTTTAATATAGCCTCCACATACAAATTGTTAGGCATCTTTAGCGAGACGTACATAGACTAAATGGTTGGTAACTTGATAGTTGCGACCAGCATTAAGCATTCAAATTATGCAATGTTAGTGTGGGAAAATCGCCGATTCCTCCTCCTCCATAATGACTAAGGGGCTGTGTTGGAAACCGAGCAATATATGCAGTTGATCGCGCGAGCTGTTCAAGCATCTGAACAGCAATTACTATAATAGCGTAACCGCCACAACAGTTAAGTGTTATGTGTTCATAGGTCTGCTATGGGGGCCCAGTGGGCCCAGCGGGACCCGGAACCCAGTACATAGAGGGCAGCACAGCCACGTGATTGTAATTTATATGGCGTAGGACGTTGTATAGCAATTGAATTATGGCCAGAGTTGCGTGCGTAGCGAAAGTGCTGCTTATAATGAAGTTGCTTACTGCAGGCCACTGAAATAAATATCAACTGAGATGCTACTTGAGCTGTTCCCACTTAGATCTCTTCTATATAGGCTTAGTTAGGTCTAAGCTCAATTAGGCAACGTATACTTAATACGAACGCAAACATTCGTGAGTTTCAGAATATAGGTCTGTCCTGTGGAAGCAGGCCTATAGTTAGTTGACGGTGGTCAGCTGTTTGTGATGCTCAAATTAGGACATCAGATCTTTCGTCAGTCTTATAATTATGAGTACCGTAGTCTATGCAACTCAAAATTAATGTGGAGATCTAAACCTCGCATAAAGTGATCGATCGCATCCGATGCAAAAGTTTTGTTTCAAACATTCTTCTTGTCGAACTATGAAATCTTTTTGATCGAATGTCTTTCGAAAACCTTTTTAATATATATATAGCCTATACTGCTTAACCCGAAAACGTGGTTCCCAAATATCACGTGTTGGAAAGTGACTTGATGACAGTATTTTGTTCCCAGATTGGCAGTGATCGCCACAACACTGACTGTGGAAATCTAGCTGTCAGAAGTTACAAGACGAAACTATGTAGATCTATACATGTAGATATTAAAGGAATAGACGATTCGAATGGCCTACTAACGAATAGTGGAATCTCATAGGCAGGAAACATGGAGCTCAGAAGGAAGACTGGTAGAAGTATTTGAAATGGATGAAGTGAGTTGGACCAACCACAAAGCAAACGAAAAGTCGTTAAGAATTTCTGAAAGTATTTAACAGCATATATATTTTTCAATTTAATTATGTAATGTCCATGGTGTTGCTTAACTGCGACCATGGGCTAGGTATGTGTTGATATATTTCATGAGACACGGTAGAGCCCATAATAATTATACAGGGCCTACGAGAATATCTTAACGCCTAAGCTTAAATGCAACAATAGTAGGCCTACAGGATTCATATGCTTTTGACAACAACAACAACAAAAACAACAACAATAATAATAATTACGACAATTTATAGGCCTATGGCGCAGTAACATAGAACCAGTTTAAAGAAATTAATTTATCGCTAGCGTTAAGTAATTGGGTCATATATTTAAGATAATTAATTATTCAGAAGCGATCGTATTCTATCTTTGAAGGGGTCAACAAAACGACAGGTGCCGGCCAACTTGGCGCCTTAAATCAAGATTGGATGACGGCACGCGAGCGTCGAGAGTAGTTTTTTCATTGTTAACTCATCCTAAACAGCGATAGGAGTCCTATCATAGGACTCAACGTACACGTGCACGAAAGTAAGTGTATCAAGTATTCGAGTGGTCCGTATGATATTTGGCCTGTAATAAAGTTTAAATGGGTTGCACTTGAAGCTGATAAGTCTACGAGATGGAGAGTCTATTATAGGGTAATAAATGCGGTGGATGACGGTTGAAGAGGAATCATTGAGATATGTCGATGGTAGACAGTGAGAGGCACGGACATTAATAGGGCACGTGCTACTGTGATAAAGGACCATGCCAACAGCTTGACTGTAATTATTAACGACATGACAAGCGACATTAGTTTGCAAGCGGTTTCAAAGTCCAGTTTTTTCTGTACAAATCGTCACCTGCAGAAGCGTGTTACGACTCGTAGCATTTTACAAGATTTGATCTTCATGTTTTCGTTTATTTGATCTTCATGTTTTCGTTTATTTGATTTTCATGTTTTCATTCCTTTGATTTGTATGTTTTCATTCATTTGATTTTTATGTTTTAATTCATTTGATTTTCATGTTTTCATTCATTTGATTTTTATGTTTTCATTCCTTTGATTTTCGTATTTTCACTCCTTTGATTTTCATGTTTTCATTCATGCATAACTAATTCTCCATACCTTACATAATTTTTTGGTATAATTCTTATATAGACCTAATGTCTATATTATTTTTATAATGCAATGTTTCTATAATTTTTTATATAAATTTTGGAATACATTTTTCAGTCCGATTCCATCACGCTGAAATGCTCAGCCTAGAGAAATTTCCCATCCACTTGCCGATCCGATTCTAGTTCGTGTACGGGCGCCATTAGCTGTGAGGCATGAGTATAAATGGACCCTGCAGAAGAGGCTGTAGATGTTGTTTTCATCAAAGACTTTAAGTGCGTCTAAGTCTAAGGGCATCGTGTCGACGTCATCGGAGCCGAGAGATTAAGTCCATTCGCTCTTTGATATTATTCTCTTCATTGCAATGGCGCAGAGTTTACTGCAGCGCTAAGCAAATACGTCTGTCTTACATGCATGGCAGGTGCATGCTTGGCCGATCGAATATATCGATATTGCGTCTATAATATTATGATCAGCGCTGCAGAGCGCATGCGCAGTGAGATTCCATGAAAAATATCGGGGTCAAGGAGAATTATACACAGAGTATACACACCCGCCTCATTCAAAATCGTGCATATGAACTTCTTTGACATCACATATATATATAATATATACGTATACATACAAAGATATATAGAATATCGAGTGCTTGCAGATATACACAGAAGCGTGTGCGCGTCGGTTGCGCGTTAATCTGATCAAACGGAAGCGGAAGTTGATATGACGCCAATCTATGTAAATGGTTTTTCCTGCAAGAACGACTTTTATTTTGGGGTGGTGGCGGGCGGTTGGGAAACCGGCAGTGAGGGTGATGCAGTAAGGAATTGACCGGTACCGTGGCGAATTCTAAATTTTTCGGGCAACGCCGGGTGCCCCATCTAGTACAATTATATAGATCTAAATGCTTGATTTCTATGGCGGGTCGTGCTGTGTCTACTTGTGGCCACGAGACGAATAATTAGGCCTACCATTAAAATACAGACTGAGTAAAGTACTAAACGACTTTCGCTCCACGGCCACAATTCCCATACACTAGGGCTGAACAGAGTGGGAAGAATTTCCCATGAGAAATTGTTAATTATTAATTGTCGCAATATTTGGACAGAACGGACCAAAGCACGCTTTCAAAGGGGAATGGTGTCAGGCAGTCAGGTTTGCCATCCTCTCCATAGTTTTTGGACGAAAGTAGTCAAAACAAGAAGTGCATCTGCTTCTTGCCTTCATAATTATAGATCTAATTAATTAATTATTAGCATCTTGTACACTGTAAATGAAGGAATAAACGACCACACAACGAAATCGTTGTAGTCAGGCACTGTTTGGTGCCGGTGACACGAAACGGAGTATCCCCCCTGAAAGCTATCCGGGGGGATGAATTAATCTATCCCCCCGGATGGAATTAACCGGTCTTTACTATCCGGAGGGATAAACCATTCTATCCCTTTTTTTTTGAAAAATGCGCATAATAGAAAAAATTATGCTGCAATCAAAATTTAAAGTGGCTCTAATTGTTTTAAGTGTCCTAAGCAATGCTCAGATAAAGGCAACTCGAATTTATTTGGTGACTCCGAGTGTTCTTAAGTGTTTTAAATGTTTTAAGTGCTCTAAAAACAGAGCAAAACAAATTATCTAGTAGGAATAAACATACCTGCTAGTGTCATTGTTCAAAACAAAGCAGATGAAAATTAATTTGCCAAAAAAAATAAACGCGGAAGCGGTTTTTTCGACTTTTTTTAATTTGGGGGAATACGATTAATACGGGGATACTCTATTTCGTGACACCAGTTCATGCAAGTCGACTTAATGCGTACATACACACACACACACACACACACACACACACACACACACACACACACACACACACCTTCAGTGCCCTGTACACACGCACTTCATGCAAAGTTGTAGTCAGGCAAAGTTGTAGTCTTTGTATGAAAACTTAAAACAACAATGATATGGTTGGACAGACTTAAGATTCCAGCCGTCGTATTCCAGGATTCGGATCCAAGCAGCGGCTGCTGAAGGCAGCACACAGACCATCCTCCTTTCATTAATTAATTAATTAATTAATTATCCAAAATGTTCAGTGCAACTGACCTTATATGCCCTTCATGATTAAGACCAACGACTCGCTTCTAACCGATGAATTAAACGCTACTCGTGGATTTGGGGCTAACAAAGGAATAATTATAGTTATCAGAGGCCTATACACTTAACGACCTAAGTGTGATGAGAGCAGCGCTTAGTTGCTTTTGCCTGCACCAATTGTGCACCTGTGCAGTGGAGCGCTTACCTAAGCGCTTGGTCAGCATAGAAGGCGAATTGCGGGCGGACTCTGCAAGTTTTGTCTGTAAGGACTTCGTATATATAGATCTACTCAAGGTGGACAGCCAAAGTCTGCGTATACGTGCACGGTCATAGGTTAAAGGTTATAAGGTCCCTTTGCTTGCAATTCATCTCATGAGATTGAGCAGAAGAAATACTGCAAGGCAAAATGTTAGAAAACGAATGGAATTAAAAGCAGCGACGCGCCTTTCACTGCTGCTGGCCCTGTGGTCTAGAATGGGCCACGTCCACTGTCCTCCATACCTGCTGCGATTGCTGCCAAAAGGGTCCCATCTGACGCAATCTTAAAACTGTCCTCTTTAGCCGAGGTTGGGTCTGGAACGCTCTTTATAGTAATAACCTTAAAGGGCGCTATATAAATCCTCGTAATGAATGAATGAATGAATGAATGAATGAAGAGGAAAGTATACGATCTCTGCCTGTTAATGCACGCATGTGTGTGTGTTTGTATGTGCACTTGTTATAGCGCCCTTTTAAGCTATCTACTCAGAGGCGCTCCCGACTGCAGAGCGGACACTGCATCGGAGTTTCACGCCGAAGCGCTGAGCAATTGCGAGTGAAGGACTTGCCCAAGGTCCCTATATACGGCGACTTGAGGTGGATTCGAACCACGAACCTTCCGGCTTCAAGGCAACGACGCCACCACTACACCAATAGAAGTGTGTTTGTGTGTGTCTTTGATGAAGTTGGAGATATGTAAAGGTAAAAGCGAAACACAACCAACAGCAGCAGCAGCAGCAGCAGAGAGAAGCGAAGCGCAGATGAAAGTCTGATATAATTTATAGTTTATTAGAGTAACTTAGCAGAGGAACGCAACAAAGACTTCGTAAGACATAGACTATTATTATGGGATGATGAGAATAATGTTAGTGCGTGTTTTGGTACGCTATAGCAAGGCAGCGATAAACAACTTGAGCGAGAAGAGAGACAGACAGACAGACAGAGAGAGAGAGAGAGAGAGAGAGAGAGAAAGAGGGAGAGAGAAAGAGGGAGAGAGAGAATTGAAAGATTGCAATGTATGAATAGAATTTTCCTTAATTTTTCACTTATTTGAATTCTTCAAATGCCTTGCGAGCTATTTAAGCAATCGATAGGACCCTATCACGTTATATAACCTGAAAGAATGACCGTGACTAATAATAGCGAACACGCATTTCTATGTGTGATTATACTTAAGTAAATAAATATACATCGCAACGTTATGCAGTGTAAACACACATCTAGGGTCTAGATGTATAGACTAGGCCTACGGTACTGGGTCTACACATATATGCACAGATATGCATATATATATATATTCATGTTTACCTACATACATATATATATATATATATCTACACCGTGTCTCAAAAAAACTAAGGTGAGGTGGAAAATTTATATATGGCATAAAATTTCAGCCATTTTGCCATCTACCTACCAAAAGTCATTAAGATTGGTGGAAATTTGACGAAGTTCTGACAAAAACAATTTTGCACAGTTTTTTTTAGACACGGTGTATATCTACATGAATATAGGCCTATATGTGCATACTATATAATTAGATATAGCCTACATAGTATGTGTAATGTGTATAATATATTAGATACGAACTGCAAAAACATCTTTGCACGCATAGAATGTCGTAACATTAACCTATTAGGTCGCGTCACTCATTCGTTTCGATAACGAATTCCATTTTCTAAATAGTTCAAAGATCAATCCGCCATACATCACAACCGAGTTCAGCGGACTACTTTCTAAGTATTTATGCAATTCCAGTCCTAGATAATATTATAGCAACGACGGCGTTAAGTGTCACCCTGAGCATTTCCTTATGGTAATCATAAAACGATTATAATCTTATGTTTTCATTACTGCTTTAGTATTTGCAATTTAAAGTTAATAACTATTAGGCCTATTGCATTATCATCATTGTTATTATCATTATTATTAGTAATAAATATAATAATCTTATTGTCATCATCATTATTATCGTCATCATCATTACTATCGTCATCACCATCATCATCATCATCAGCAGCAGCAGCACCATCATCTTCACCAGCACCATCAATAGCACCAACACCAGTGCCATGCAGCATCTGCATCAAAAGGCACTTGTTTAAAATTATCGTAATTATCACTGAGTCTTATTACTAGGCTACCTTACCATTATCACATCATCACATCCAGACGTTTTTGAGAACGGATATGTTTAGCATGGATTGGAACAGATCAAGCATTGAAAGTGAAAGATGATGTGATGATGGAATAATTTGCACAGTCGGAGATAAAACATTTTGCCTGAAAAGTGGCCTTACTTAGTTTGGCTGAATGTAATGTATTGTAAATCTTCGAGAATATTATTCTCACCTTCTTTCTGTTCTGTTCGACGTTTCCGTGGTTCTTTTGGTGCTTTCGTAGCGAACTGGGATCCGTGTAACGCTTGTTGCAACCAGGAACTGTACATGCGTACGGCTTCTAAATAAGCAGAATTGCAAACAGATAAATCTCAATCGCATAGAGAAGGAAAGGAACGGATGCATGGATGGATGAACGGATGGATGGATTGATGGATGGATGAATGGTCAGGATGGACGGTTGGATTGATTGATTGATTGATGGATGGATGGATGGATGGATGGATGGTCAGGATGGACGGTTGGATTGATTGATTGATTGATGGATGGATAAATGGATGGATGAATGGTCAGGATGGACGGTTGGATTGATTGATTGATTGATGGATGGATGGATGGATGGATGGATGGTCAGGATGGACGGTTGGATTGATTGATTGATTGATGGATGGATGGATGGATGGATGAATGGTCAGGATGGACGGTTGGATTGATTGATTGATGGATGGATGGATGGATGGTCAGGATGGACGGTTGGATTGATTGATTGATTGATGGATGAATAAATGGATGGATGAATGGTCAGGATGGACGGTTGGATTGATTGATTGATTGATGGATGGATGGATGGATGGATGGACGGTTGGATGGATGGATGGACGGATGGATGGATGGATGAATGGTCAGGATGGACGGTTGGATGGATTGATTGATTGATTGATGGATGGATGGATGGATGGATGGATGGATGGATGGATGGATGGACGGTTGGATGGATGAATTGATTGATGGATGGATGGATGCATGGATGCATGGATGGATGGATGGATAAATGGATGGATGGATGGATGGATGGGTCGATAGATGGAAGGACGGACGGATGGATGGATGGATGAAAGAATGGATGGATGAATGGATGGATGGTTGGTTGGATGGATGGATGGAAGGATGGATGGATGGATGAAAGAATGGATGGATGGATGGATGGACGGTTGGATGGACGGATGGATGGATGGATGGACAAAGGAAAGGAAGGACTGCGGGAAGGAAGGAGGGCGGAGACATGGAGGGTTGGAGGACAGGAATAGGGAGGGAAGGGCAGAAGATTACTATAAGGGCAGAAAGAACAGATGTCAGCTCAATACTGCGAATCATTGGCATGAATGCTTCAGTATACAAAATTACAAATGCAGCCAAACTGACTATAATAGGATGAGCGGAATGGTGGGCACACAAGTTTCAATGCAGTCATACTGTGCTCGATTCTATTCAAATCGAGATAACTCAACGAACATAATATTAAACTCCACCTTTCCAACATAGAGCCAACACGCATTTCAATAGGATTTGGAATCGGTTCAGGGTAATGGCGACACTTTGGCACCAAAGAGCAGAGGATCAGCACGTACCCGGGGTCGATTCCCCGCCCCTCCCCACCACACTACCGTAGGTTGCCTCCGTCTTTCATTCGTCAGAAGGTGCTAGAAAAATGAGCAGTAGAACCTGATCGGCGCCTTACATGGCTGCCATAAGTTAAACTAGACTCCTGTTACAACTTCTGGTCATACGTTCGTGCTATGAAACTTAAGTTGTTATAATTATTACAATCATGTCGCTGCGTTCATGTCAGCTTGAAACAATGAACGAAGCCTATTGTTATTACTATTATTTTTAAAAACAAACAGAAAGACCGTGGAAAGTGGATGATTTATCATCATAGACAGTAACAGTGTAATGCTCTTTAAATATGTTTGACTATGCAGATGCATTGGCTACGGCGAAATTTTATTGGAAAAAACGCCTGTGAGTTAGGTCTATATATTTTGTTTGTTGTAAATTTCGGCAACTGCGCGTTGACAAAGTCCAGTTTGTATTACAAACATGCTAAAGTAGTCGGTCTGAATAAGTATGCCTATGAAAGCAATAGCATAATATTGTGTGCAGCGTGTGCGTGTAAGTGCTGTGTAGGCGTGCGTGCGTGTGGGTGAGTATGTGTTTGTGTGTTTGTGTGTGTGAGAGAGACAAAGAGAGAGAGAGAGAGAAGAGAGAGAAGAGAGAGACAGAGAGAGACAGAGAGAGACAGAGAGACATACAGAGACAGAGAGAGACAGAGAGAGAGAAAGAGAGAGAGAGAGAGAGAGAGAGACAGAGACAGAGAGAGAAAGAGAGAGAGAGAGAGAGAGAGAGACAGAGACAGAGACAGAGACAGAGACAGAGACAGAGACAGAGAGAGAGACAGAGAAACAGACAGAGAGAGAGAAAAAGAGCGAGAGAGCGTGAGCGCGTGTAAGCGTGTGTGCGCGTGGGTGTATGTGTGTGCGTGTGCGTGTGCGTGTGTGATACGTTTGCGCTTTCGATGTGTTACGTGGTTTTATCGAGAGTCAATAACTCATGCAGCGTTCGATCGTTCAGTGGTCAACGCATGTGCAACTGATGGAATAGTGTGCTCTTCTAAAAACCTCGCCATCCTCCACCCGACGATGATTTACTTCTGCTGCCCCTCGCCCCCCCCCAACCCACCGCCCTCCCCAAACCATGCACTCAAGGCCATGGTTGCTTTAGTCTTCGAAGTGGATCACAGGTGAGCAGCACAAGTTAAAGTGTCGACTGAGAGAGCTGCTACCATGGACGCGTGCAAAACAACCCGTGCACGGTATAGGCCTACTATAATACATGCCCATTAGTTTTAGTGCTAAAATGCCTGGCTACATCGGTAAGAGCGTTGGCCGCGTCTCGCGCGACTCTGTTAAAGAGAGCGTGCGGGCCGCGGTTCGCTTCCCGAAGGTGGCTATTTAAGACATTCAAAAATCTCGGGCTAGCACGGTCCGTCCACGGGGACCTAAATAGCGTGGCGTCCATTCAAAAGGGCGAACGGTGGTGAAGGATCTCACCAAAGACCATTCGAATCACTTTGACCTCACCAGATCAACTCATTGAAATGAGAGCAGGTTAAGACTATATAGGCCTAAATATTATAGGGGATCTACGGTCATTGTATAAAAATCCGAATACATTTTACATTCTAAAATCAGCCGAATGTTGGCTTCAACCTCATTAATCAAGGATTTTTCGTTATTGCAGTTTGCACGAATGCCATTTGTGCATGCATGGCACAATCCATAACTTGATAATCTATATTTATTCCATAAGATAATTTCATAATTATGATCTCACATCATCCTGTAATCGCATGACTGATCATTGACGCAAAATTTGACACTTTAACGACGAATTGCACTGGCTTCCCAGTAGCCTCCACCCCCCCCACCATACACGCTCGCTTATTTTAAGGCAATTAGGGCTGCAATGCCATGTTGCAAACACCGGACAAAGTCAAGTTTGGGTAGAAACAATTGTGAATGCCATTGGTCATTGGCAAGAATGAGATCATCAGTCACACAGCTGCGTGGACGAAACTTATGACTGAAGTAAGGTATGAGTAATAACTAATAAGCCATATATACATGTAATTATACGATTCGGAGTTGCAAACAAAAATTATACATGCATATTACAACGCTGTTTCAAATAAATTATATTAACCAAAGAATGGCAGTAGCGCCCATTCCATCCATTTCTGACGCCCACAACTATAGATTTTTGGAACATCATACCCACTTACGGGTGTAGTGTGTATTGACTGACTTTTCAGCAGTCCATGTCATGGCGATCACGATTTCTTACACAAAACAGGAGGAGGCGAATCAACTAAAAACTTGACGAGTTTCCGTTCGTTGGTCAGGCGGTCATTCGTCCGTCCTTCCGTCTGTCCGTCTCTCTGTCTCTCTCTGTTTCTCTATGTCTTTCTCTGTTTCTTTCTCTCTCTCTCTCTACATGTCTCTGTCTGTCTCTGTCTGTCTCTGTCTCCGTCTCTCTGCCGCTCTGTCTCTCTCTGTCTCTATTTGTCTGCCTGTTCGTCCGTCTCTATCTGTCTGTCTGTCTGTCTCTATCTCTCTCTGTGCGCGTGTTTGTTCGTCCGACCCATTGCATTACAGAAGCATTGGCAGAGGCTGCACGTATACGAAAGACTGAGTTTCGAGGCTCATACGGTATAATGATCATGCATACTATTGCATATATCGTGAAGCGTCTGAACAACAACTGCAGGGGCGACGGTTGAAGAGGATGCGCCGATTTCTTGGTAAGAAGCTTTCAACAGAAACAACGCCAAGAATCATTATTCATCTATTTCTATTCTGTGGTCGTCGCTTCACTGACAATCATCGCATACACACACAATGTCACACATACATACAAATGACATCTATAGGCTTACACACACACACACACACACACACACACACACACACACACACACACACACACACACACACATGACATAGGCTTACACACATACATGTACATATAAATGACATAGGCTTACACACATACTATCAAATGACATAGGCTTACACACACACACACACACACACACACACACACACACACACACACACACACACACACAAATGACATAGACTTACACACACATAGGCTACAAACAAATGACATAGGCTTACACACATACATACAAATGACATAGGCTTACACACATACATACAAATGACATAGGCTTACACACACATACATACAAATGACATAGACTTACACACATACTATCAAATCACAGGCTTACACACACATATATGCAAATGACATAGGCTTACACACACACACACACACACACACACACAAATGACATAGACTTACACACACACATAGGCTACAAACAAATGACATAGGCTTACACACATACATACAAATGACATAGGCTTACACACACATACATACAAATGACATAGGCTTACACACATACTATCAAATCACAGGCTTACACACACATATATGCAAATGACATAGGCTTACACACACACACACACACAAATGACATAGGCTTATACACACATAGGCTACATACAAATGACATAGGCTTATACACACACATACATACAAATGACATAGGCTTACACACATACATACAAATTACATAGGCTTACACACATATACATACAAATGACATATGCCTACACACACATACAAATGACATAGGCTTACACACACATATACATACAAATGACATAGGCTTACACGCACACATACAAATGACATAGGCTTACACACACATATAAATGACATAGGCTTACACACACATATAAATGACATAGGCTTACACACATACATACAAATGACATAGTCTATAGCGCCCTTCAATCTCTCTACTCAGAAGCGCTTCTGACTACAACGCGGACACTGCATCGGGGTTTCACGCCGAAGCGCTGAGCAATTGCGAGTGAAGGACTTGCTCAAGACCTATGCGGCTTGAGGTGGATTCCAACCTGGAACTCTCCGGCTCCAAGGCCCCGAACTCACGAATACATGTACCATCGCGCTAAATAGGTTCACGTACAATTCACTGACCAACATACAGACTTAAAACTTCACGTATATATATATATATATACTATACCCAGAACATGTATGAACGCGCATTTGTTGTTTCGCGTCGATGTCTCATTACTGTGGCTTTCATACCAAGAATTCTTTAAATAATCTGCTCTCTGCCTTTGCCATGCACTGTGTTCAAGCACATCTAATCAGCGACTCAATGACAAAGAGGCTATAAGAGAAGATATAGTACATATCGTATACAAGTACACGCGTGCATGGTTGTGTATATACAAATTATACATGCATATATAGCTCTATATATAATGTATACAATATACATACATAAGCCTATATATATGTATAATTGCAGGGATTGACCAGAAGCTTGTTAGCTACTTAATACGGACGCGTGCTTTAGTCTGACACATTAATGATTCGTTCATCTTGAAGAGTGCAATTGGTAATAAACTCTGATTTAACTGCCGCGTTTTTTTTATGTATGTATGTGTGTGCATGTGTGTGTGTATGTGTGTGTGTATGTGTGTATGTATGTGTGTGTATGTATGTATGTATGTATGTATGTATGTATGTATGTATGTATGTATGTATGTATGTATGTATGTATGTATGTATGTATGTATGTATGTATGTATGTATGTATGTATGTATGTATGTATGTATGTATGTATGATTTGATTTGATTTGATTTGTATGTATGTATGTATGAGGAAGGGGGGTAAGACAGGGATGCCCACTTTCACCGCTGCTATTCAATATATATATATAGAGGAGATAATCAAGGAGGCATTGGAAGAACTGGAGGAAGGGATAAAAGTGGGAGGAATGTGGATCAGGGCATTAAGATTCGCAGACGATCAAGCAATGATGGCAGAAAGTCAGGAAGGGTTACAAACAATGATGGACCGGCTGAATACAACATCAAAAGAATACGGAATGAAAATCAACATAAAGAAAACAAAGGTTATGAGAATAAGCAAAGGAGAGCAGAAGGCAGTTAAAATATTCATAGATGGAGAAGAATTAGAACAAGTCAAGGAATTTGCGTATCTCGGCAGTACGATTACGGAAGATGCTAGATGCCACAGAGAAATACAACGAAGGATTGTACTAGGAAAAGATGCATTTGAAAAGAGGAAAGAGCTACTGAGAAGAGGAATCAATAAGGAGCTGAAAAAGAAAATGATAAAAACCTTAGTATGGAGTGTGATGTTATATGGATCAGAGACATGGACTATGCGAATGGAAGACATCAAGAGAATTGAAGCATTTGAAATGTGGTTATGGAGAAGGATAGAAAGAATCAGCTGGAGGGATCATATCAGCAATGAGGAGGTATTGAGAAGAGTCGGAGAAAAGAGAGCGATGATACACACAATTAGAGAAAGACAAAGAAGATGGATCGGGCACACACTCAGAGGAGACTCGATGCTGCGAACAATCATAGAGGGGAAAATGGATGGAAAAAGAACGAGAGGCAGACCAAGACAAAGACTGTTGGACTGGATGATGAAAGATGGCTATCAGAAGATGAAAATGAAAGCGCAGAACAGAGAAGAATGGAGACGTCAAACATTCGAACCTGCCTAAGGGCAGAGCACGGAAAAGAAGAAGATGTATGTATGTATGTATGTATGTATGTATGTATGTATGTATGTATGTATGTATGTATGTATGTATGTATGTATGTATGTATGTATGTATGTATGTATGTATGTATGTATGTATGTATGTATGTATGTATGTATGTATGTATGTATGTATGTATGTATGCATGTATGTATGTATGTATGACTTTTGTATGTATGTATGTATGTATGTATGTATGTATGTATGTATGTATGTATGTACGTATGTACGTATGTACGTATGTATGTATGCATGTATGCATGCATGCATACATACATAAATTACATACAAACATATGTATGTGAACATTTATATAGAGCCTTACAATAACCTCACGAAGGCGCTAGCTAACGTAGCTACCCGACAGTTCTGAACAAGTGCGACTTAATTGACTTTGAGAATGTTTCATGAGATACATGCAATGCAGTATCGCGAATTGTTAATGGAAGTCTGTTCCAGTGTGAAGATCCAATGCATGAGAAGGCACGGTGGGCTCGCATCACTGTACGGGAGCGTGGGACTATCAAGTCCCCACGAGTCGCATAGCGCAGAGAGCCAGAGACCGACGACCTGGTTGGTTGGAGACGGGAATACAGAGCTCACTAATGTACTCCGGCGCCACGCCAACCATTGACGCTCGTCCCATGAGGATGATCTTGAAAGTTATTCTGTCCATTAGAAGGGAGTGAATCGCATGAAAGGTTTATTTCGACTTCCTGCTACAGGGCTGCTATCGTTTGGTTTGCCGTATACAGCCGAAAACTCCCTCGGACTAAAAGCAGGTCTCTATCGATTAGGTCTTGACGTGACACAACTTTCTAATTACATATTCACTATGCAATTATGCATACAGTGCGCATGCATAGTTAATTTAATCTAATCTGGTATATTAGAGTCCTTTCAATCTAATCCGTCTGACGTATAGACTTCTATTGCGCTATTATAATAATGCAGATTGCATAATTTGATGGGGTTTTTTCAGGCGAAACTACATTAAAAATCACAATCCATCGTAGACGCCGGACGGAAAGTCAATATAGGCAATGGAAACTATGAGCCAAGGTCAAGGCGGGTCAACCATTGCCTAAGATTAATTACATTGCCATTGATGTGCATGAGAAGCGGGCAAAGAACCGTCTGTAGGCTTACACATATTCCGGTAGGTTTTTTTCTCAGTAATATCACATGAAGTTGGTATAGCTATGCAAAAAGTTGGTATAGATATGCAAAAACATATGATGCTGAAAGCCTTGTCTTTCGAAATACTGACTCAAATGTGGTTTAAGCTTTAAAGGCAGGGCTTAGAGTGTGGCTGGACGGTCATGGATGACGTCCATACACTTGCTTTAGAATCTGAACGCCACCCAGCCACTTATTGGCGAGCACAGCCTGGAAAGGTAAAGGGCGTCCAGGCACTTCTTTTGGAGAGGTAAGGGGCTTCCAGGCACTTATTTTTCCACACTTTAGGCACTTTTTAAAGGGAAAACTACAATTGCCATGCACAACAGCAGCAACAGCAACAACAACAACAACGGCAACAACAGTGACAACAACAGCAGCAACAACAACAATAACAACAGCGACAACAACAACAACAGCAGCAACAACAGTCAAAACTACATCGACCACAACGACAACAGTCAACGCCCACCAGAAGAAATAATGTTAATAATCCATAATCAATGTTTACTTGACGAAAATCGGAGAGTTTCACGATTTGACGAGTCTAAGCATTCCAATAGCAACTTGGAACATGCAGCTACGACAAATCATGTTCTCTCAAAGTTTTTATGCATATGAGAGTCGAACAGATTAGGTCATTAGGATGATCACACGATCCCAATTCGTCTGAACGAATTTGGCAGAGGATTATATAGAAGCCAGTGTTGTAACTTTAATTTCTCATTTCTATGAGTAAGCGAATAAAAGGAAACAGTGAAGAAGTTACTGATAGGAAATGTTTGTAAGAAACCACCGTGTCAAAACTTCAAAACTGTCATAAATCACAACTTTTTATCTCAGATAAGAAAAAAAACTTAAAATCAAAGTCAAGAAAGCAGGACAAATCCACTGATAAATATCGACATCAACAGATAGAACAGCAGCAGAAAATATACGACAGTCATCACTGATAAGGTAACCAAAAACTTATAACACTATCACTCTCAATTATACTTCAAACTCAATCACTTACTCACCTCACTCTCACTTATACTCACTCACTCAATTCACCCCCGCTTACTCGCTCAATTCACACTCATTTACTCAATCGAACTTCATTCTCACTCACTCATTCATTTCACATTCACTCATTTACTTCACACTCCTATTACGGCATCAATTAGGCTGCTAATGCAAGTGTTTGGCTACATCACATTACTTTACAAGTCACTTCACACTCACACGCTCTCATTCAGCAGTTCAACAAGTCAACATGGGAATCAATTTCCTATTCAATCAATAAATCATTCACTCACTCAATCGATTCAGCAACTCAGTCAATCATTCTCTGACAGCCATGACCCTATGACCCATACAACCCCCCCCCCCCCCCCCCCCCGTAGGATAGGATGGTGAACTGACCGTGTCCTGGTGAGTACGCTGATGCTTCGCTCTGTCGGACGAGTTGCTGAAGGCCTTCGGACATCCGGCGCATTGGCATTGGTAAGGCCTTTCTCCAGTATGCGAACGAAGGTGGATCTTTAGATTCTCCAGACGAGAGAACGACTTGTCGCAACCTTCGAACTAAAGATCACACGAACCATATAATTATTATAAAAGAAATGTCTCAAAATTAAGAATGACATTAAAAAAATTATGAGTAAACGCATTGCATAGCATACAAAGCTTCGAACAATGTCTTAAGCCGCTGGCGTACTTTGGCGCCTCTGAATTGTAACCTTGAAGTAACTCAATAAATAGATAGATGTACGGATGGAAGAATAGATGGATGGATGTGTGAGTGGAAGAATGGACGGATGTATGAGGCGTGGACGGATGGATGGACGGGTGTGTGGGTGGGTGGTCGGACAGATAAACAGACAGACAGATAAACACACTATAAACCTTCAAAAAAGCACGTAAAAAGACAAATACATGTATGTCAAAACTATAAACAAGCGACACGATTCAATGCATGCAATTGCAGCTGTGAGAGAGTCTCTGTCAAGAATTTAAATCCCGTAGAAGGCAAAAATCAGACTTTCTTTAAGCGGTCCTAGAAAGTTTTCAATATTTTTACAACTTTGTGGGAAATATCAATCTTTGCTATTTCTATCTAAAAGACGACATCACCAATGGGAATTTGGGGGGCGGGGAGAATTGTACATGTAGGTTAGTTATAATATTTTGACTGAAGTTGTTTGCTATGGGATTTTTTAGCCAATGGAGTGGCTGGAGGATCGGACTGGTGTGATTATGTTTGGACGTTCTGGTGACAGCTCGGGCCATATATAGGCCTATGGTATGCTTTGAAAAAGCCGCGGAGGCTTGAGTTGTGTGGCTTCAGAGTTTAGGAAGAATGAATTCTGCCATAGCCGATCCTTAAGTGAAGAATGAAGTTATCAATGTTCGAGTTACTTTTAATTAAAGTCGAGCATGAGCCGGATGCTGTGGAGGTCACGAATGTGCATGAAGCAGGAGCGCGACATATAGTTGGAGAGCGGGATAGATCATAAGCTTCAGCATCCTTTCTTCTTCGTTCACTATACATGTACGTCCACGCGACAGACATGATCTCCTTGTACCGCGAGCAAGGACTGCTTTGACCAAAACTCGAGCTTTTGATTTAATTGGTCTTGCACTCTGTAATCAGCACTCTCTCTCTCTCGCTCTCTCTCTCTCTCTCTCTCTCTCTCTCTCTCTCTCTCTCTCTCTCTCTGTCTCTGCCTCTGTCTCTGTCTGTCTGTCTGTCTGTCTCTCTCTCTGTGTGTGTGTCTCTCTCTCTCTCTCTCTCTCTCTCTCTCTCTCTCTCTCTCTCTCTCTCTCTCTCTCTCTCTCTCTCTCTCTCTCTCTCTCTCTCTCTCTCTCTCTGTTGGTTGACATGTTTCTTGCTATTACCTGGCACCCGAATCATATCTTTAGCTGTCTCGAACTACTTTTCTTTTCTGGTTCTTTTCGCACTGCGAGCGGTACCTTTGATTGATGTGGACTATGAGATGGGTGCTTTATAAATTTATAGATCTTAGAATACAGCAAGGATGTGGATCAAAAATAATTCGCCAAGATTGTGGATATAGGGAATCGAATGTGACGCATTGTTTAGATGATCAAGTGATGAAGCATTATTTTTATGCAGCCATCTGATACATGGTGCGCATAATGCGGGCACTCTTTAGTTGACATCTTGCTTATAGTGATGATTAGAAACTTACGGTGCACTTGTGCGGCTTCTCCCCTGAATGAACTCTCATGTGGATGAGAAGTTTGTATCGTGCGTTGAACGGCTTCCACTGTCGCTTGCATCCGATCCAGAAGCAGGAGAAGGCGTCGCCGCGCCGCTGGTCGATGTGTTGCTTTTCGATGTGCTGAACGAGCTGCTCCTGATCGGTGAACAGCTGGTTGCAGTTCATCCACAGACAGATGTTCGGCTTATCCGTCTCATCCGCATCGCTTTCCACGCCTCCGTTGTCCGCCGTGTCGTCGGTGTAGACGCTGCCATCGAATGTCTGCGACAGCTGCTGATGCTGCTGATGCTGGTGAAGCATCTGCTGCTGCTGGGACGATGGTGGGAGATGGAGGCGGTGGTCGTAGGAGGGCGGTGGGGCGAGACTGCCGTCGTCGTCGTCATCGTCGTCCGCGTCCTCGGGGGCCCCATCAGCGCCGAAGCCCATCTCGTGGTCTGCGTGGAGTAGGGTGCTCGGAGGTCGGAGGTAGAACCGATTCTCGTCGGCCATCTGATACATGTTGTTCATGAACGGAGCCATCGTCAGAGGCGCTTCAGACCCCGACGACTGATGATGATGGTCGTTGATTGGGTAGATCTCCGGCAGTTGCCCCATCAGCTTCCCACTACCTCCGCCGATGTTGTACGGGTATCGCGAGCCTGAACTCCCTGAGCTGCTGTTGCGAGCCGAGATGTGACCGATCGACCCTGGACGATGACCGAACGGCGGCGATGCGTTCAGACCGATCCCCGGTCCCCCAGGATAGAAGGTCAACGCGGTCGGCGATCCGCGGATGACGGACAGAAGATCGAGGAACTCGGATGAGGCGGACGAAGAGACGGCGCGAGGTCGCTTCCGGCCGCCCATCCTCGCGGAATGACGGGGACTCGTCAGGTTCGAATTGCCTGGCGATCCAGTGTGCGAGATGTGAAGCTGGATGTTCACACCATACGAGGTCGTCGCCGTCGTTGTTGGAAGGAGGCCGCCTGCCTCGTCTACCTGACCAGCAGGACCGCCGCCTCCGCCGCTGAAAGACTGTTTGACGTCCGGAAGGACCGGGTACTCGATCCACGGTTCCTTCTTGACGATGCGGAACGGGTCCGCGATTCCTGTGGCCACGTCGTGGTTTAGCACCATGGAATGGGGAGACATCGGTGGAGCGTGGCGGACCCTGGTGTCGTCGGCGAGGCTGCTGCGGTAGGTGCTCAGTCGACAGGTGGTCAGTGGACTGTATCGGTCGTCGGTCACTGCAAGGCATCCTCGAAGGGGTAGACCAGGGAAGGCGTCGTAGTCCGAACCGTAGGACGGCAACACTGCAGAAATGAAACACATCACAGCTTTATTGACCGGTATTTATTTCAGAAATTTGTATAGCGCCTCTTCAAGGTAGGCTACTCAGAAGCGCTCCCGCCCAACCACGGCTAAATAAAAGTTTTTAGGTTCTTTAGGAACAGAGAGGAGTGACCCCTGGGAATTAAGCGCAGTGTAACAGGGAGACCATTCCAAGTTGTAGGACCTGCAACTGAGAATGAACGACGCTATTGAAGTGTCAACTCTTTGTATTAGAAAATAAAAACGGAAGTCATATCCGCGAGATGATTTCTTTTATCTGTTTCACAAGACGCTTGTGGCGACATATAAATGTTCATGTTGATTTAACAAGCAATTCATTTGAATTCTTAGAAACCAATAAACATTTCGTTTTAACTTTGCGAGTGACATTGAGAGAAAGAACGAATTTGGCCGGTCAAATATAGCGAAGAAACTAGCCCACTTGTCAGGGTATAAAAAAATATCAAATGCCCTTAAACTGAAAAGAAATTATAAGAATTTTTAAAGAAGCAAGCAAGACGAGTCGTTTGAATCTGGTCATACCAGATGAAACAATGGATGCATAAGAACAAAAGAAAAGGCAGATTTGAAGGGATTCTCAGAGACTGTTTGACAATAGGCCTAACGTTTAGGAATGAGGTGGGTACAGCTGTAATTCTTATATTGGTGAATGATATGGAGAATCTACATTGTAGTATTGTTTTGTAAACGTCATTGCTACAATTGTCGATGTAATTGTAAATGTAATTACCACAACTGCAATTGTAATTATACCACAATTGTAAGAAGTATTGCAAGTGTAATTGTAATTGCTCTAATTGCTGGCTAGTTAACTACACCGGTAAGCGAGAGCGGCATTCGTCTGTTGGTTGCAACGGACTGCGGTTCAATCCCCGGGCAGGGAGTTGACATTCAGAGATTTAGATATCTCGGGCTAGCACGTGTGGGACGAAGGGGCGCAAGCTCCTGCGGAGCGACCTTGGGCAAGTTGCTTACCAATTATTGTCTGTGGGGAAGGCAACGGGAAACCACTTCGCTCATCTCATCGCGAAAGCCAATGAACCTGCCTTTGGGCAGAGAACCATCATCATCATAACTTCTATGGACAAGAATCTCGACAGAGCAGTTATGGGTTTGAAATAAAAGGCGGAAAATTTTCATCAGTGCAGAAAGTGACTGACATATTATTAGCTCTAGTGGAACATAATATCATGTCAAAGCACGTACCTACTTAGGCCTACCTGTTAAGCCCATATATGCTATCGTATGCTAGTATACACTATATGTAGGCTATAGAGTGTAATTGCGAGCGACCTCTGCTCAGTGCTCCTGCATGTGAAAGGCGTTATCGTTCAGTTGGATCTAACACTTGTTCTTATCCGCACGTGATTTACAGAAACCACGCAGCCATCGGCTTTTTCTGGAAGTCTATGCAATAAAATAATTGAGCCAAGTATCTAATCTCGCAATAAATGGTACTGTACAGAAGCAGATATCGATTAGCTGACTTATGTATAGTATACGGTCCTACTGTGGACTGCTGCTTAGAGTGAACGGTAAATGTCCAGATTCGGGTACATTAGGGCCGAGTATAAATATATGACTGGAATTTGTCTTGCCGTCGATTGAAGGGTCAGCTGTCGAAAGGACATCCCCGAAGAGTTGACCAACAACAGAGGAAAAGCATTGCACGAGATTTAACCTGGATTCGGAACACACAGGCACACATTCGGACAAGCAGGTGATCTCACAGACAGGCATTTTGAGTGAGAGTCAGCAGAAGCAGTTTCGTCTCCGTAAATGCTTGTTTACCTTATATTTATCTGATAGGTTTCGGTGCACAATCTGCACTCGCGTGTTTGTGTGTGTTAATGTCAAACAGAAAACAGATGAATGTTTGTTCAGACTGTCTTTACACGGAGGAACAACAGCGAAACATTTTTCTCGTATTTTATATAGGCTAGTTATTAAAAAAAGTTGCCATGATTTTACGAAATTTTAACTGGTATTTGTCTAAGAAAGTCTAACGAACAAACTAAGTCTATAATACATGACTTCTGTTTACGTCTACAACTCGTTATGTCAAAAGCGATTAAGGATTCGGACACACCTACCACAAAATTAGGATGGTGCCAGTCTCTAGCCCGGATAAAGGAGGTGGCTAACTGGCTATTATGCCAATCATTTTCATCATGACACAGCGTAGTTTATCACGAGAACTGCCTATGATCCGATGTAAACTGCTTAAATGCAGCTCTCACACGCGCTAACAGAAACTTTACCACAGCAGTTATGACAACACAATTTTATTGTGTGGAGACAATTAGGCTACAGGGCCGTAAAACAGATAAAAATTGTCAGCAGCCTATAATAATAGCGTGAAAAGATCTAAAAAGAGCTTTCTATAAAGGACGCTTAGGACGGGGCGTGACAACTGTCGAACTGGGCCGTCAAAAAACCCAGAGATGAATAAACTTGACTCAAGTCAAGGTTTGCAACAAATTCATGCACACTCAAGTGTTTGCTTTGGTCAAATTTGCTTTTCTCTATAATAGTTAGCCTTCTTGTAGGTTCGAATCCAATAAAGAAAAATCTATAGACACACTAGACAGGCTTGCGAGATTCAGTTTTTAAGTTTCAAATCGTTGAACGGATTAAACTAAGCTGTCAACTTGATCGGACAAATAACGTTAAGTGCTATTTCAATGAAGCAACTTGAGATTACACGGCAACGAAGACGAGGAGCGAAGAAATTAGGCCTGAATATTTCAGTTGCAAATATTTGTAGAGACGTTTGGTAAGCGCATAGGCTACAGTTTACGAACTATATCTCTCTCATCGGTCGAGTGATTGGAGATAAGGCGATGGCTACAAATTAGTTTACCTCTAACATGCTGTATACATTTGTGTACGACACCAGGTGTCAGACTGTCAGTCAAGTGATAAGAAGAATAGCGACGCCGTATTCCCACTTACAACCTCCTCTCTTCGTGGCTGTTATGCATGTAGGCTAGCCTACGTATAGGGTTTAGGGTCATAATGTCATTGTCATAAGCAGTCTGGTACGAAGAACGAAGTATGTGATGTTTGTGAAGTTTGTGAAGCTTGTTAAATTCATGAGGTTTGTAAGTTTGTAAAGTTCGCGGAGTATTTGAAGTTTGTGAATTTTTGTGAAGCTTGTTATGTTTTGGGAAGTTTGGGAAGTTTGTTGCACACAACAGAAGATAGAAATCGGGTTTCATACGCATTTATTTTCAGTTTGACATCATCCATTTCTATTGCGCAAACTTGTAGACCTATCAGAACGCCAGTGGGCCTATATATATATATAATATAGTCTATATAATATATATATATAATATATAGCGGATCTCGATGTCAGCTATGCATAGCCAGTGCACCTGCAAATTTGCTGCATGGACCTCAGCGATTCTTAAGCGTGAAAAATATTCAAAAAGTTCAGGACGTGCACTGCACTCGTATAAGCGAACTAAACTTCACTCATTAAAATAAATTATCGTGCATAATAATATGAACCCATTCTGCCATCCTTATAACTTGCGTTCTGTTATAGTCTTGTTCAGACATGTAGGCCTATATTTTAGTCATCTGATTAAATTAGGATCGAAATAGCTTGACAATAATATTATCATCATCAAGTTCCTTAATAAACTCCATCAATGTCGTAAATGCCGAAAACTATAGCGCATGATGAATGTATGGCATGCCATAAGCATAAAAATTTCATAGACCTACAGCAAACAGACTTAGATCTGCGTCAGCTATAGGCCTACAATTGGCCAGCTATACAATTTCAACAGGTCGGGTCAGGGTCATGGGAGCTATTCAGCAGGTCGAAGAAATTAAAAGCAAGGAAGAGATTAAAAATCCAAGGAATTCTTGGCATGTCATATGGCATGTCAAGAGTAAAATATCCAGACAGTCAAATTACATGCCGTGACTTACATGTATAGCGGCGGCGCCACTGACAACAAAACACATGAACTGTGTGGACGTTGTAGACTGTTGAAGATCTGCATTTGCATCGTGCCGCAGTGTTGTTTAACAAACTGTGGGAGAGTCAGGAATGCGTTTTTGCTGTGTGCCTCTTAGAAGCGCAGAAGTAGTGATGCGCTATTTAAATTTTGATTGGCGTACAAAAATGGAAGACGAATTAGCAGAAATAAAAGAGCAGCCATTAAAGGATAATCTTTTCAGTCGAAAACACGAAAACACGAAACTTGTTTAGATTGGCTTAACTCTTCGGAAGAAGATAATAGATCTATTCAAAATTCAAATGCATATCTAAGAAACTATTTCATGTGTACGAATTACTCAGACCTCGGTCCGATGCAATACTTTTTGGCAGCATTCTGTAAATATAGCCTACTCAATTTGGTATAATAAATCAGTTGCCAAATTGTGCATGAAATTCATGGACTGAAAAGACTGTATACTTAATGAAAAAATGCGTTATTTGATAGAAGACACCGGTTTGAAAGCGCCACTGACGACTAGCGAGACATCACAGATGAAATTGGACTGCGCCCACAGGCCTATATATATATATATATATATATATATAATATATATATATTCTATAGAATCTATAGCAGACAGCACATAGGGAAAAGAGGTAGAATTTGCTACACCCCTGTAATTTTGACATCTATTTTTTAACTGCTAGTTTTTCGTGTTTTATAAACTTATTGGCACTAATGATATATACTACTATAATGACATAGGCATACGAAGTAAAACTGTACATCTAGAAACTTCAACGGAAAATAGACATGTTCTAAAATTTCTTGCTTTGCATTTTCAAACACTTGCAAAAACACTTAGCCTAACCCTGACCATTGTCTTTAGCCCTCGCTTGCAAACGCATGCATCTACGGGCGCCTATGCAGGCAGCAGCTCGGATCAAAATTCAGATGTTTTTACTGCAGTAGGCATAGGCGTAGGGGACATTTCGCTTTCTTGTGCAAAATTTTATTTTGTTGATCCAATTAGCCTAACTGATGGATATATTTGACCTAAATTATAATTATCCTTGTTTCCTAGAGTTATTTCTGTATTTGACAGATTTCATGTTCTACTGTCACAGAGTATGGACGAAGACTTAGGGGACAGCGGGGGACGGTCCCCTTCAAAGCTTATGGTGGGGGGGGGGGGCGAAGATGTTTATATTTCCCAATATTTCTGAAATATTTCATAAATAGCCTATCATTATAAATTTATAGAGTGTTATCCACCGTTTTTCAGTGGCGCAGACAAGGGGCTTCGGGGTAAACCTCCCCCCCCCATCGGCTTAGGAATTTTTTAAAAGGTTATTTATCACTTGAATCAGAAAAACAAAACAATCGTTTGTAGTAATAATTGCTTTTCTTACTTTATTCACTTTGTTACTTTATTCCCTTCTTATTTACCGGTACTCTAATACTTTTGGGTTAGTGTCAGGAGGGCATCCGACCAGGCCATAACCATCTTCCCCATAATAAGTTCCTGGTTACGCCACTGATCGTTTGTCCATAACTAGCAACTTTATTAAGATAACAGCTTGAAATGCTACCATTACAGTGCACAGCTTCTTGCACTGAAATGGTTTCAATGTATTTGGGTGAGTGTTGAAATAAAAACAACTTTTCAATATCAGAGTCAATTCTTTGAAGTACGATCTAGGCAGCCGCTTTTCAAGCCTATAGTTCATTTTGTATTCGGATTGATCCTGCTATAGATATTAGATAGGCTATATTATAGGGCTACAGGCTATATACTCTAAGTGTTGATTATTGCAAGTTAGGTTCTCTTGTGTAGCCAGCTTTTATTATTTTCACTGACTTCAGTGAATTGTTTGTATTATCGTTCTGACGTAATATGGTCACCAAATAAATAAACAAATAAAATAAATAAATAAAATAAATTAAATAAATAAGATAAAGAAATAAAATAAAGAAATAAAATAAATATAAATAAATAAATAAAATAAATAAGGCTTAGATGATAACACTGCTGTTAACGTAGTACCGGTAACGTAACACTACGTTTCATTATAAACACAATCATAAGCTGGAATAATATCGCACGATATTTCTAGGCGTATATATAGCCTATAAATATATATAAACCGTGGAGTCCTTCTACCAGGAAGTGTATGCTTGCTGTCAGTTTGAAGGATCTTCCAGTTGAAGCACAAGGCAAACAATACGACAAGCGAACAACTATTTATATAACCCTATAATATATATTTATATACATATTATAATATATATATATATATGTACATAATCAGATGTCGAATATAGTGCGGACACTACATCCGGGTTTCACGCAGAAGCGCCCGAGCAATTGCGAGTGAAGGACTTGCTCAAGGTCCCTACGCGGCGGCTTGAGGTGGATTCGAATCTGGAACCCTCCGGCTCCAAGGCACCGAACCTACCACTACACCACCGCCCCCCGCAATTACAAGAAAGGTATATCTGACACGAGTTACCTCCTTTTCCGCCATAAAGACCAGCGTTGTTTCCTGACAACGTTGACCCCGTTCTAAGGCAGAGAGGAGGTGGCTGTGGAGGTGGCGGCATTGACGGCTTCAGCTTGGCTCCATCGTCCGCCCCAACGCCCGTCTTCTGCTTGCAGGGAACGATCTTTGGAAGGCTGATCTCGTCCGGGGGGAAGTGGTTCGCTGGTGTCAACATCCGCTGCTGTGCCATTGCCGTCCCTCCGCTCGTCAGCATCGGATTGACGTAGATGACATCGCCGCCGCCGCCGCACGTCGATTGGTTTCGAGTGCCCGGTGGTCGACCCTTGCCCCCTGGCGGTGGCGGGAGGAATCGACCGTCCGCGTCCCTTCCTCCGCTGTGCATTCTGGGCGATTAATATCCGTCTATGATTATTCTATTCGCTGCCCTTATTTCTCTGAGTTAGATTTACGATAGGTAAACAAATTGCCTTGTATGTTTCGGCCAGGCGATTATTGCCGTTCTCTGCTCCCGCTGTCTCCGTCAACAGCTCCTTGCTCTAGAATAGAACCAAACGCAACGGTTACGTATTATATATACACTGTGTGGACTAATAACGCGGCCAGTTGCTATACTTCGGCAGCTAAGTCAACAGCTGCTCAGGAGCCTGTTCAATATAATTTGTCATGCTGTGTTTTCTTCTGTGACTTTCAAGCGGAAGTTGCATCACTATGCTAGCAACAAACGCGCTTACAAGACGCCTACAACATGATACCACTTATATCAACATAGCTTAAATGGACCGAACTGTTGAATATTTAGCAGAAAGAATCAGCTGACTGACTTGCATATAATTATACATACTTACATACTGGCTTGCACTATATATTGTCACTTATGGACACACTCATGAACATAATTAATTATTCATAAAACTCTCGCTCACTTAATAATTCATTCATTTATTCATTCGTTCATTCACTCACTCACTCATTTGTTCACTCACTCATTCGTTCACTCACTCATTCGTTTACTCGTTACTCACTCATTCGTTCACTCACTTACTCATTCACTCAGTCACTAATTGACTTACTCATTGATTCACTAATTGACTTACTCATTGACTCACCAATAGACTCACTAATTGACTCACTAATTGACTCACTTATTGACTCAGTCATTGACTTACTTATTGACTTACTCATTGACTCACTCCATAATTCATTGACTTGCTGTGGCTAACTGAAGCTTGAGCTACATACATATATCTCCTGATTCTTTTTATCCGAAGCATATAATAAAAATCTTTGAAAGTTAAAATGTTAGATTATGAGTAGAAAATAAACTGTAAAAGAGAGATCAAACAAACTAGCATAGAATAAATAAATTACATGCTGAGTAGCAGTCATGATCCTACACAGTACTCAGCCTTTAAGTCATTGACCTTTACCCTAATATCGTCACCATGCACGTATCCAACTGTACGTGGGTCCGTGGGGGTGTTCTGTATATATAGCATAATATGCCTGTGAATGTACATGTAGGGGAAGACGGGGTAATTTCGGCCACCGGGTAAATTCGGCCAGGGTGATTTCAAGGAAACCAGCGGGCATAGGAAGATTTTAATGCTGCCATCTAGCGTATACTATCATATTAAGTATGTTTATCGAGATAGTTTTGCTTCTATGTGAGTATAATTTGCTAAAAGTCCAAAAAATGAGTTCGAGCCTAACCCACTTATCCATACTGTGACAGTAAAAGCTAAGAATTGAAGGTAATCTTGTTCAAATGTTAATTATTTGCTTTTTATTCTGCAAACCACGATATTTTTTGCCAATTTTGTTATCCAAATTCATGATACAAAAATGCGGTCCATGCTCGTTAAAATTGTTTTGGAGGGTGGGTGGGTCGGGGTAAATTCGGCCATGTGGACGAATTTACCCCAAAGATGTTAGGAATGGTACATAGTGCCAATTTTAATACAATAACTTTATATTTTGTACCAATATACTCAGTTTTAATTTAAAATATAACTACAACGCATCATCTCATAATCAAACATTGTGTTTAAAAAAATTTGAAAAAATTAATTTAAAATAATTTATTATTTTTATTAAATTCTTTAAGAAAATTAAAGAAATCACAAACATACAACCAGGTATTCCCTAAATATCTCTGATGTGTAATTTCCGACTTAATGCTGATTTCGGTGTGAACCGCCACATATACCTAATCTGGTTTGTTGTGAGGATCAAATTAATCGTGTTGGCCGAATTCACCCCGTATACTGGGGTAAAACCGGCCAAAAATTCACTTTAAAAAACAATTCTTTTTCACAAATGTTTTCCGCTCTCCCAAAAAGTAAGATTGCAGTATATTGTCCCCATCTTGCTTTATTTAGTTGTGATTTTATTTAATTTTAGCAGTCAACCCGTTTCAATTTATTACAAAAAAACGAAAAATGGCCGAAATTACCCCGGCTTCCCCTACATGTGTGCTTCTTTCTATGCTGATGCCTGGCTGGAATATACATCGAAACACTCACCTTATCAACTGGAACTTCAGGCTTCGAAACGTTAACCATCCAATAACAAAATTGTCGAGGAGCACTAGAATTAGAAGCCAACTGTTTTCGTTCTAAACTACTCGTCGGTCTTTAGGAGGACGTATTAGACATCACTCGGCCTGAACCTTAGATAGGTTGCAAGCAGTTTATAAGCGGTTTTGATATATTCATACGGCTACGACCTTAGGCCTGCCCTAGCCTACTACAACTACTACAACAACTGTACTGTGTGTGCGTGCATATTGTCCGCTGCCACCGGCTAATATAATCGATACGGCACCAGACGTATGCATACTCGCATACTCAAGAGTATGCGTCGATAGGCGATACTATACATGGTTGGCGGCCTACAGCTGTTGTCTGATCGAATCGTGGGTTAACTCTCGATGACCTGACCTCGTAACGATGGACGCCACGTTTGGTTGCTATGCTTCACATGTTTGCCAATGAACGATGATAGATCGAGGGCGATACCGTCAAGGTATATGACGTCAGGGCGTCGAATGCAACGGCAGTTCCACCTGGTGGCCACATTTGAAATCAAATATGGGTATTTTGCCCAAGTGGCGTTGCCGTTAGGCCTAAATGGATTTATTCTGGGTTTAGCTTTGAGTCTAGGCAAGAAGATTTACATGCAGGCCTATTATAATTGGGTCTCTTGAAGACATTAGTGTGGCCAATAATTGCTATGTACGAATGTGAGAGCTGAACATTGAAGAAATCTGCGGAAGAAAGAATAAATGCATTCGAGATTAAATGTTTGAGGCGTGTACTCCAAGTACCATGGACGGCTAAAAGGACAAATGAATGGGCGCTTTGAAACGGCTGGTGTAGAGAGGAATCTGGCATACATTGGGCGCATTATGCATGGAAAAAGAATGAAGTCGTTTGGAGAAAAAGATAATTCAAGATAACGTGCACCAAGGTCACATGCACGAGGTAGACCAAAAACGAATTGGTTGGATGACATCATAACGCGGACTGAACTCTCAATGGCGGAACTGACAAAAAAAGAGTCAAGAACAGACAGCAATGGCGAGAAATTGTGCATGACGC
Source organism: Lumbricus terrestris (assembly GCA_949752735.1). Lineage (NCBI taxonomy): Eukaryota > Metazoa > Annelida > Clitellata > Crassiclitellata > Lumbricidae > Lumbricus > Lumbricus terrestris. Next base: position 31,308,314 of record OX457040.1, read on the forward strand.
GGTCAACCCTCGTATCGGAGATGGCTAAGAGCAGAACAGAACAGAACAGCAGCACAGCACAGAACAGAACAGAACAGAGCAGAACATTATTGGGTTTTGATGTTGGATACATCAGACTGGATTGCATTGGATTAAAACTCCGCCACTGGTCGCACTGTGCCAGATGATATTAGAGCAACTCAATTTCCTAACATTTGCGTCGGCGTGTAAATGTGCGCTTTCTAATTAAAAGTCTAACCAGCAAGAGATTAGTTCGTCCTAAGTTTACTTGAATAGACGGTTGGTATGGTCAGTGTCAGTGGCAAGTGTTTGGGACCCATGTGCAGGGTTTCGGTGGTGGGCCCATTCAATGCCTGAACCCTCGATCGTTTTCAAACACAACATTTTTGAGTGTGTATATACGCCGAAAATGTAGGCTAGACATGATTACGTTCTGAATATTCAGAAAGTAAACAAATTAACTCATAAGATCTGACTGCCGGGGGACCCTTACAGCCGGGGCCCTGTGCACTGCACATGCTGCACGCCCTATTGTTACGCCACTGGTCAGTGTACTGTTCTCATTCCGCACATCTATCTGGCGAATCATCGGATAGGCCTATGTGCAGTGTTGTGCACTTTTTATCGAAAGACTATCTGCTCTGTTCCATCAAAGAATTTTTTTCAATAAAAAGCTAGCGAGAAGGCATGATGGAAGCGTGTTACAACACTCAAAGGCACCAACGGACCATCATCGTCTGCACAACATCACAGCTGCATCACGACTCACTTACATGTACTCGTCACACTTTCGCAGTTAATTATTGTTCTCAATGAAGACTATAGGATCTTCAAGGCACACAGAACGCGGCGCAGCCACGAGAGAATGATCCGCGACTTTTCCGACAAAGTTATGGTTTATTGAAACCTAGAATCTTAACAGCTGTTTGGTGAGGATCAGGATTTCTGACATGACAAAAACCCAAACCTTCTTTTTAATTTTTTGTGAACTCGACCTATACACACAAAGAAGGGAAGAGGAGTTGTCTCTTATAGGAAACCCAGAGAGCGAAAACCATTGCTTGACGTACCATGCAGTGGTTTAGCTTTCTTCTCCTTGCAGGATATAAAGTTGGATGCCGGCCTTTCCACTCCTTCGTAGATTGTTCCATCCACTGACTCCGTAACCACATATCTTGTGTAAAATTTACGCAATGCTTAGGAATGCTAAGCGATAATTATATAATCGGAAATTCGATTATCGGTTTAGAAAATGAATATCGGTTCTTATGCATGTTAGGACACCTTTATAACTGAGCTAGTTATAATTATTATAGGATGCGGCGGAACAGGTCTTGAATTCGCTTAATTTTCTCACAGCCATTAGACCTATTACCTATTTGACCTATCACCTATCTGACCTATTACCTATTTGACCTATCACCTATCTGACCTATTACCTATCTGACCTATTACCTATCTGACCTATTACCTCTGCTCTGACAACAGTCCGTCATGCAAACCACTAAACGTTTTCAAGAATTATGTCTAAGATTGTCTTGAAACTGATTAACGTCAAGAAAATTTCCAGACAATTAAACACAATTTGTGTTTTGCTTCTAACCAAAACATGAATAGGCGTATAGACATGCTATAGCGTGTAGGCTTTAGAAGGCAATACATAACCACTGCAGCGATGCTGTTTTTGGGCATGCAGAATTCTACATCAGCATGCAAAAAGTGTGTCAATAACAAGCCCACAAGACGACGCTATATTGCTAAAAATTTAAATGGTTAATCAGCACAACCTGAAACGTGTTTTAAATATGATTGAAAAGTTGGTCAATCTCTTATGTCTCCGACATACCAGGCATATAGGACCTACGACCATTTAAACAATTTTAGGGGTTGAAAGGAATTGAAAAATCATTAAACTGTAAGCATTTAAATCCATAGGAACATCGCTTTTGTCTATTATAGATCTGTAGATCTAGTTCCGAACCAATTTTCCAACGTTTGAAAAAAATCGTCGCCGCCCGCTGCATTTACATCATCAAACTGCAGACCAAACATTTCACTCAAAACTTGCAATTCCACAGTTTTGTGGCCATCGACATAATTATTCGAATAGATCCGACGCAGTTCAGTAACTGTTGTTTAGTAATCCACACACGACGTGCGTAACCTGTGACGGTTTAGGTTACATTCGGCAATAATATAATTAGACGTGAACAGAACATTAGACTTTTATGCATATCTAGAACATAATTTATGCCTGGGGGTATACTTGTGCATTGTTAAGGACATTTTGCCACTCAACGGTGCCTGAAGATTTTGAAGCTATAGGCAGGTACGGATCCAGGGGGCCAATCCGGCCATGGCCCCATTTAGAAATTTTCATATTTCTCACCAGCTATTCTAGCGGGAAAAGTGGACGTGGCCCCCATCAGTTTCGTAGGCCCCTCCCCACGAGGTTCGTACAGGCCTTCAAGAGTACAGCGGGGAAAAGGTGACAGAGAAAAAAAAGCAGCGTGTGACAAATTTTTTCAGACCAAAGATTTTACGCCCAACGATCACAACGAAATATTGTTCAGACCCAACCCAAGACCGATAATTTTGGCCCCCCTCTTCGAAAATTGCTGTATCCGCCTATGGCTATAGGCTATAAGACTTTTTCAACTACTTGGATTTCTTCCAGAGTTCACTAAGAATGCTGAAAAACCGACATAAAAATTAGGTCAATGGCAGCCTTGAAGAATTAAGAGAACACTTGTAAATCGAAGAATAAACACTGTAAAACGAAGTGAAATTATATGACAGCTATATTCTCAAATGATGTCAGCACAGTCTCTAACAAATTCCTGGTGAAATTGACCACATTTTTCGTTCATGCCCAAATGCAAAAAATAGCCAAGCGAAATTTGTTTGGCAATGCAAAAAGCAAGTCTCACTCGTTGAGTTAAAACGATTTCACACTACTCGAACAGGTCGTACACATACAAACGTAAACAAATAGGCCTAATATAACAGCGTTAACGGTGTACCCTAATTTTGTTTGAGAAATATATATAATCTATGTATATTTTAGGCCTATTTGCAGTTCATTTAAGAACCTCTCATGTTCATGTCAACTATGCAAGGTTGAAGACAACATACGTATGCATGTAAATAAGTACATAAAACTAACAAAACTCGACATCACTTTCGATTAAAATGGAACGCAGCAACTCTTCATCTTCACGAGTTATAGGCCGTTATCGTGAGTAAAAAATTTAATAGCCACAGAGCGCTATATGAGTACAGTGACAATGTGTAAAAAACAGCAATGTAATTATTTGTACTGTGACCATTTGCTTACTTATTTCTACCAAAACAACTCGTAGCAGATCGTTCACAAAGACGTTATCATGTAGAGGCCTATTGATCACAATGATGATGTAAAGCTTCTTGCAATATCGCAAAAATGTAAGAATATATAATAGTCTACCAACCGGTTTAAAATAGCAGGCCTATAAAGACTGCCTTCAGGATAGGCCCTATAGACTAGGCTACGCACCGCATAATTATTTTATAATGCAAGTAGCAAAATTACATCTGTATTTAAATAATAACCATTTACAAATGTAAATAAGCATTTCTAGTTCAGGCATCTAATTAAGGCCGACTGCAAATTTCGAATAGTTTTGTGTATAAGCTAACACATTTCTTATACACTCTACACTGCAGGCCCTACACCGTACAGTGTAGTATGATATATGATACATAGCGTGCAATATATATGTATAATATCGCAAAAATGTGCCATGGCAACTTGTGAACGATAACACACGACAGTCATTGAGCATAGTTATTGCTTAGCAGTAATGCTAGTAGGAAATTACTTACTTACTATTGTTAGTCTTTCTACGTTTCGACACTCTGATCGGTTTCATACTCAAATAAAATTAGAAGCGCATCAAAGCAACGTTTAAAAAGCATCAACGACCCAGTAACAATTAAAGTATGTATACCCTAATGAAAATAAATGTAGTCGCAGCATTAAGCCTATATTCTAATCCTATCCATATAGAAATTTGACAGTCACTAGTTTAATCATCATAAGGCATTTGATATTGTTAATTCGAACTTTACCTCTCAATGTTTCTGAAAGGCTCTTGCTGCGAGAAGCGCTTTATAAATGGTCAGATAAGATAAGATAAGATAATGATATCTGAAAGAACACAAGTTAAACATGAACGCTGATTGCTTTTTTGCAGTTTGTGCTTAAATTGATAACGTCAGTAGGCTAATTAATCGATGTGCGATTTGTAAACAATAATAATTGCAGGATTCCATCGCGTTTCCGTTTGAAAAATTATTCGGAGTCAATTGCACTGAACCTGGCATCGTACAAAGTATGAAAATTTCCAGAACTATGAAACGAATTGAAAATAGGCAGTCTATGAGAGAACGAAATATCGATCGGAAATGATACAAACAAGGCGTTGCCGAAAAACGCAACTACACAACTATCATTGATACCAAGATTGAGATAGGCCTACATGTACATCATGAATAAAATGAATGAACTATGAAAATGACAGTGACGATAATGATGACGTGATAATTATAATGATGATAATGATAATGATGATGATGATGATGATGATGATGATGATGATGATGATGATGATGATGATGATGATGGTGATGGTGATGGTGATGGTGATGATGATGATGATGATGATGATGATGATGATGATGATGATGATGACGATGATGATGATGATGATGACGACAACGATTTGATGATGATGATGATGATGATGATGACGACGACGACGACGACGATGACGATGACGATGATGATGATGATGATGATGACGACGACGCTGATGATGATGATGACGACGATGATGATGATGAACACGAGGAAGATAAGAATAAGGATGACAATGTGATAAAAGCGGACCAAATTCAATTAACATCAGAGACATCACAATAAAACAATCAATTCAAAAAAATTTAAATCGCGTTACCAACAACGCAATTTAACGCCTAATAATAAATCGTTTTAAGTCTGAAATACAAGATTAACAGTTTTGAAGCTCGTTAAACATCGTCTCTATTACTCGACACTGAACGCAGATTGCTTAAATCAACAAAGGTCATCGCTAAAATTAATGTGTCCGCTTATTTACAGAACAGAAGGACCTTAATTGTGCTTTTATAGACCTATGCCTCACTTCTTCCAGGAACCGATTGTTGCAAGAGTGACAAGAATGTCGAGAACATTCGGATAAACGAGAACAGTGTCGTAGCCAGGAGTTTTTGATGGGGGAGAGGTTGGGGGTTTTATGGCCTGGCCAGAGGCCTTTCTGACACCAACCCAACAGTATTACAGTAAATAAAAATGGAATAAAATAACAAAGGGAATAAAGTAAGAAAACAATTGTTACTACAAGCAATTGTTTTGTTTTTTCTTATTTAAGTGGATAAATAACTTAATTTTTTTCCCTAGGCCAATGGGGGGGTTTAACCCCCGAAACCTCCCTTGTCTACGCCACTGAACGAGAAGGATGAGGAGTAGGAGAAGATAGAGGAAAGAACTTGTCATGTGTAAATATTACACTACACTTACATTACATCTAATCACGTCAAGCTTATGCTCATTATACATGTGCAAGGCAAGGATGTGGGCAACCGAAGCCTACCTAGAACAAACCCTATAGCTTATGTACAGTACACGTTAAGATATGTGAAATGGTGATACGCGTTAAAAACTTGAAAATTCACAGGCACCAGACTGACTGAACCATCAGTCAGAACACATCAATAATTAACAGATCCAAGTCTATGCTGAGTATAAGTTTTCGCGAAAATAATGTCAAGATTATTATCAGTGATCAACAATTGTACAGGCACAATAGAACGCAGAACAGAGAACAAGTCGATATTAAACGCAATGACGCCAACAGTACGCTGCATTCTCGACTTGTGTTTAGTGATTGAACGTTACTCTTGTCGAGTCTTGACGTATATGTAACCCATACGCAAGACTCTGTATATACATCTAGGCAAAATATTTATAAATACTAATAGAAAATTCTACAAGTCTCTCTAAATACGTACACATTTCCAATAAAATCGTTTCAAAATGAAGCTCTTTTGTCGCAGAAGCTTATGCTGCGCTTGAAAGCACATGAGCGTGTATGTCTACAGCGTGAAGGATGTTTCTGTATTTTCGTAATCGTAATCGTAATCTCCAAATTTCTAAAACGTCATTCGAAAGTGAAGCGCAGGGCACCAGCTTATTCACGAGCGCGCGTCGCCTGATAGACTGACCATCCACGTCAATGAACTGAGAAAAACCTCTTCTCAAACAATTAGCCTACTAAATTTAAAAAACTTAATAGTCATTGAACAACGGGAGGAGATTCTGCTGATGAGTCGCCAAGGGATCTTAATCACAACCGCGAAACCTGTAAATGGCGTCCAAAGGATCTTATAGCACTGCCTTCTGCGTCAGGCTGCATGTCTTTATACGCGGTATAAGTAACGAATCTGTCTATTGCTGATAGTGGGTTTGATTCCGTTGCTTGGAAATGCCATCAAACGGCACCATGCATATGCTATTCAACGTCGTTGTAGCGTGTCCTAGTGTTGATAGGGCCTATCGCTACTGGACAAATATGACTTTTAGTAGCCGTAGGAAACCTATCCGATTTTCTACTCTCGATGTTGCTGCTGTTGTTCAATGAGATCAGAATCGTTTCTGTTCAATTAAGAACAAAGTACTACTTCCAAATTCGCAGACGACATTTCTACGGCAAGACAATCGAACAGTCATGTTACCAGAGCCTCCCTGTTTTACACCAGGGATGAAAAATGGCTATATACGGTAATTATGCTTGCACTTGACCTCATTCAGCGTCAAAATGAAATGCTGTAAAGAAAGTGAATATCTGGACATCATGAATGTAGGCTATACATGGAATAGCAGAAGCATTTTCTGTTAGATGCATCAGGGACTCATGAGTTTAAAAATAGAGAGCAGGCGCCTGAAGTCAGTAATATCTTCACCACACATCTGCAGCCAACACGAGCATCCCGCTCAAAAGAAAATCTAGAAACTGACGATTCAGCGGCATCTAGAAATCATAAGTTCACTGCCGTTCAAAAGCCCTAGGAAAATTCTTAAACTTATGTTTATCGAAATTCTGAACGTTTTTAGACGTATTGAATAAGCCTTGATCAAGCGGTATGAACGCGGTATGAAAAAGTAGAATGTATACCAAAGTGGATAGTGGCCTAAGCGTGACGAAACACCAAAGGAAAAGCTGTTTCGAGGTCGAATATGATCATGACAAAAAACACTCAAACGACCAAAATAATCAAGATGGCGGTGGCAATCACGTGGCATATCACGTGGCATATCACGTGTCATATCACGTGTCATATCACTGCAGGGCAAACGTGAAAGCGGAAGTCATTGGTCGTTGAAGAAGTCATTGACAAGCTGTACTCTACCCCGTCGTCGCTTGCAGTCTAGGATTCATATGCATGCTGGGAAGGCGGCTGTGGGTCGACTCAGCGTGGGTCGCTGGGTGGGTCGGTCAGTCACTTCTGCTGGAGTAGAAGGAGTTCGAGTTCGTCCGCGGAACGTCGAAGGAACGCGGCCGAGTCTCGGTAGCCGGCGATGATCTGACGGATCGTGACGAGTTCGTTGAACTGGAACGACTTGCCCAGCTTTCTGAAGAGTGGCGAGTTGTTGTTGCCTACTTTCGTCGTCATTGCCATCGATGACGTCAGATCTGGGGGAGAACACTACATGTTATTACTTTGGACATGCAACAGTAACGAAAGAATTATTTCAATACACTGTTACACAGTGCCTAAAGTGTGAAAAAATAAGTGCCTGGACGCCCCTCACGTTTCCAGTCTGTGCTAGCCAATAAGTGGCTGGACGGCGTTCAGATTTTAAAACAAGTGCATGGACGCCGGGCACACTTTAGGGCTTAAGCCCTGGATAGACCTACTGTCGCCTGCACAGTAAAGTAAAAATACTCTTAATCCAGTAGAATACACGTGTTAAGCATTCTAGAAGTAGTTGCTTGCTATAGAAAATTGTCATTATTATATTAGGCCTACATTACAGTAATAACATTAGACCCGACAACTTTAAATTCTAATGTAAAGTGTCGCATAAGCTAAATCTTTAGGTTAGGCCCTACTAATAATATCCGACTGTCCCTGTTAAATAACGACCAAAGCTACTGCTTCGAAATCCGAAAAAAATAAATTTCTTAGAGGAAGACGAACGACATATTGTTGACATAAGCAGTGCTTCCCTATCGTGTACATACATTGTGGATGAAAAAGAGAAGAAGAATATAAACGTTCTGAATTTATGAATGAATGAACGAACGAACAAACGAACGAACGAACGAATGAACGAACGAATGAATGAACCTAGACAGCGCGGCTAGTGAACTATAACACAGAAATCGAAATTACCAGTTTGAAAGAAGTGTTCTGGTTTTTTCGAGAGCATACTCGTCTTCGTTAGCTGGCCGTAATTCAGAGGGAAGCAGGGAAGGAAGGAGGAACTGCCGCCGCCACCCCCTCCATGAAAGGCCGCTGGTCTTCCACCTGGCAGCGACATGAGGCCGATCGGGGTAGGTGGTGGCGGATGTAGCAGCGGGTCAGTCGCCCTGGCCACAACTTCGCACAAGGACTTGTAGTCCTGATGCATTCCAGACGGACGTTCGAACAGTCCTCCACCAAAGCCACGACGAATATCGCCATGTCCAGCGTCGGCGCTTAGGAGCGGCGGCGCTCTGGCGATTAACGGCTGAAAGAAATGCTGCCCTCTGGCGAATGAACGGTCGTTGATGTTGTTGTTCGAAGCCGACTGGATCGATTGGCATGGTGATAAGGACACGGGCTTCATCTGGACGCTGGGAGTGCAGTTCCTCGTGAAGTCGACCTTGAGAGCATAATTATTATCATAGAAAAAGAATGCGAGTGAGTCCTTGTGTTGAGCAAACAATAATTATGGTGTCCGGACAATTCGTCGCCGGACAATTGGGAGCGGACAATTGGGAGCGGACAATTGGGAGCGGACAATTGGGAGCGGACAATTGGGAGCGGACAATTCGGACCGGACAATTGGGAGCGGACAATTGGGAGCGGACAATTCGGAGCGGACAATTCGGAGCGGACAATTCGGACCGGAAATTGTGAGCCACTAACAGGCGCTTACGGCGATCAAACTTTCATTCAACCGTTTAAGCCTATTTTTTCTTGTGAATGGCAAGCAATCATGTGAAGTAAATGTTAGGGTTAGGGTTAGGGTTACTGGTTAGGGTTAGGTTTAATGTTAACCCGAATTGTCCGCTCCCAATTGTTCGCTCCCAATTGTCCGGTCCGAATTGTCCGCTCCCAATTGTCCGCTCCCAATTCTCCGCTCCCAATTGTCCGGCGACGAATTGTCCGGGAACCATAATTATAATTATTATAGCAAGGCCGTAGCCAGGGTTTTATTTCGGGGAATGTTTTCCCAGACTTTGTGCAAGCCGACAAGCAACCAAATCAACTGACTAAGCGGTTTGAAGTAACGTCGTGATATCTCATTGCGGTGTTGCATGATCTACTGTAAAATATCACTTAAATAAGAGTATCAAAATGAAATCCCCTTATTTCTCACATCCGATGACACATCGTGTGCTATAGTAAACGCATTATTTAATTGTCGCATTATTTCATTTAGGAGAATTTAAACACACAAAACACCCTTTAGCTACGGCCTTGCGTTCGGTCCCCGATATTATAGTTTTGCCGATTTGCAAGACTGTTCGTCCATCCGTCATTTAAATTTTCCATGAAAGGGTTAGACCGTAAGACTATCAACGATTCCATTCGAAAAGGGAGCAGGCTACCATGCTTTTTCTCCTATAATTATATCCTCATTAAATTCCTAGTGCTTAATCTAGCACCCCCGCTTTGGAGGGCAGAAACGGATCCAGGGGGCCAATCCGGCCATGGATCCCCATTTAAAAAGTGCATGGGACGTGGCCCCCCATTTGGTTTCAACAAGCCATTAATGCAGGATAGAAAAGAGGCCATTACTCCGAAAATGACTTTAAAAAGGTCATTAACTTTTGGGGCGGCTGAAACGGTAAAAAAAGTCATCAGATTTTTCGGCAACCGAGACGAAATTTGTCCCCTGTATTTCTGTATCCGCCCTTGTTGGAGGGTGGTCAGGTTTCTGGTTGGGGGGCACACATTGCCATTCGGGCGGACGGCAGCCCCTACTCGAGGCGGACAGCGGCGCGTCACCTTTTTCCCTTTCAATTTTTTCGCAGCACATTTTTTAGCATATCGTCGTCTATATTTTCTCTATTCTATTATAGTGAATAACACTTTCATTAGATAAGCCTGATTGTTATATTGCACTAAATAATATCACGGTATCGCAGTTTATTGAAACTTTTGGTGTAATGCAACATAGATGTAAAAACAGCTCTGAAATTTTGGGGAGGTCATTCCGGGGGATTTACCATCCCGGAGATGCTTAGATAAAGCAATTCAATTTATTCAATTCAACTCCTCAACTCATGTTCTGATTTCAGTCACGTTGAAGTATATTCGTTTAATTTCAAAGTAAGATAAATCCAGGTGACATAGCGCACCAGGTTACAGGTCAGACATGTAAATAATACACAGAAGTAATAATAAAGTTCAAAAATAATAATGTAATAAAGTTGCGGCAGCCATGAGCTGACACCCATCAGTCATGTTGTTGATGTTAAAATAGACAGTTGATGTTGAATTACTGTCATTGAATCAGGATAATGCCAGGGCTTTTTTAACGTGTAGTTGTACACAAAATGTGCAGTTCTAAATGGATTTGTGCAGTTGTAGAAGCACCACTGTGTGGTTAAAACCAGTTTAAAAAATCATTGTCATCCGATTGGGAGTTATTTACAATGGAGGATGGGACAGGAAAGAAGGGGTTGTGCACTTCTAGAAATTCCTTTAAAACAACCCTGGATAATGCCTGCCTATTATTAGTGCCTAGCGGCCCTAGCCTAACAAGAATCAAAACTTCTTTCAACAATAATTCTTAAGCGCAGCTGCAACCGTGGCTTGTATTATTTTGTCTTCTATTTGATAAAGCCGATTAAAGTGCTCAATATCTATGGCAGGCGTAATCGTAATCGTAAGCTCGAAACTTATATTTTGTAGGCTTCACTCGAAAGCCAAGCTCAGGACACCACCTCATTGACGAACGCTGACACACACACATAGGCCCCATTGCAGGACGTGTAGGCTACGTGTGTGCCTTCAGTGTACGCGGGACCGATAAAATCTATTATATTCGAGGCTTCGTTTTCGTTAGAAAATACAAGCATTTTAATTGAAATCACAGATTGCTGTAGGCTTCCTCCGTGTCCAATACTTTGTGATCCTCAGTGGTCGAGTGGGTTGGTAGCTCGCTCGCCACGCCAGCGGCCCGAGTTCGATTCCCGGTCGGTCGGTTTATCAGAGATTAATTTCTCGGATCTTTACTGCGGGTGGCTCGGTCGCAATATAAACGTGAAGTAGCGGTGGTGAAGGATCTCACCTTCAGGGTCGAGGCCATAAGACAGCCGCTATATAAATATGCGACTACATTTACATTTACATATACTTTGTTAGCTCGTAACTTCAGATGACCTTCTTATGTCCTTGAATAGTGTCTTCTGTTTTCAGATTACGCGTAAATACCGCGCCCTGAGCTTTAGTTACCAAGGCAACGTATTGTGATTGGGGGTGCGATATAATTGGCTGTAGGCTGGTTACCAAGGCAGCGTATTGTGTTCAACGCTGCGCTATGATTGGCTACAAGCGGTTCGTTTTCGGCCTGAAATTCATAAAAATGGAACGATCCCGTAGGGCACTCAGTCCGTCCTACGCTGGAAGAAGATCGGAAGAACAACAAGAGGATGGAAGACTACGAAGATCTCGAACTGGTAAGTTTGACTTATATAACTTATGCTGGCCGAAGGGAAGCGGTTCTCGGACCGCCTCTCTTCGGCCAGTGTAAGAGTCAAACTTACAAGAGAACCGGGCCATTGTAGGCCTTAGATAGGAGTAATGATAGGCCTAGTTGATTTTTAAGTGTAAGGTTAATTATATTGAATAGGACTATTTGAGCTTTATCTATATTTAGATTTTTCTATATTTAGACTTTTCTATATTTAGACTTTTCTATATTTAGATTTATTATTACCAGTCCTGTATACGGACCAATGTCTAAGCGGTTAAGCTTAGACACTGGCCTGTTTTAATATAGCTTAGATTCAGGCGATTGTTGCCCTATAAGGCGTTCTCTTAGGGCAGGGTGTTGTTGTTCTTGATTGCGCAGGAAGAAGACCTGGGAGAGGAAGTCGAAGCGAGTCGGAGGGCGAGGTCTCGCAGCGCTCGGCCGGGAGCGTCGGCAGCAGCGGCGGCCAAGGACGACGATGACGAGGGAGGGACTCCTTCGAGACGGAGACGGAGACGGAGGCGCGGCCGACGAGGGAGCCGTCGCCGACGAGGGAGCCGTCGCCGACGACGAAGCCATGGACGCCGCCGACGACGTCGCCGACGCCACTACTAGACGACGCTGCTACCATCGGGAGGGCGTCCTCCTCCTTCTACGCTGAAGACGGGAAAGACCCGAGCGACCGCAACAGATGAACTTTCGTCTGCGAATTAATTTAAAATACTAGACCGATGAAGTCTATGAATGTTCGCTCAATAAAAGTTGAAATGAAATAACTTGTCTTATTCTTCTAGGGTTATAGACCTAGATAGGTTTTAGGCCTAGTCACTTTAGGCTGCCCAGCAGACCCTATAGGCTACCTGTGATGTTAGGCTCTCCCGTAAATTGGAGGTTTCAGCTTCAGAAATTCTAGGGTTTAGATAGGGTTCAGCCACTATAGGCTGCCTGCAGACGATTACTCCCTGGAATAGCAGGCTCTCCCGTAGCTTCAGAAGTGTAGGCTAGGCCTATTCAGCTTCCCAATTAGAAAGTCAATCCCTCCACAGAATTTTATGTCCAACCTACATACACACACACACACACACACACACACACACACACACACACACACCACTACATACGACCTTGGAAGCAACACAGTGATGGTAGACAGCTGATTGACAAAAGTTGCAGTACTGCAGCATGACAAAATTGCTCTGTGGGCTTTGACGAGGAGCTTTTCCATCAATAGCAGACAAACCGACATTCTGCCCAAATCAGAGCAATCTCACATCCCAACTTTCTCTAGGCTTACAAGGAAATTTTACATATTTATAATTACAGTGGCACATGACTTTACGACAGCTCAACACGCATAGGGTTACAGCAGCGCCACCTACTGAAGTGAGTCAACATTTATAAGCGCATGTAGGATAGCAGTACCAGTGCCACCGAAACGAGAAAGTCAGAGTCTTGATTTCATGACAGTTCTGTTTTGTTTGTATGTGCACTTGTCATAGCGCCCATTCAAGCTCTCTACTCAGAGGGGCTCCCTAGTCCCAACTAAAGCACGGATACTGCATCGGAGTTTCACACCAAAGCGCTTAGCAATTGCGAGTGAAGGGCTTGTCCATGGTTCATACGTTGCGACTTGAGGTGGATTCGAACATGCAACCCTCCGGCTGCAAGGCAACGAACATACCCACTACATCACCGCCCCCCCCCCACTGTTATAGACTAAAGATGCACTCAGGGTTTACACTGGGTGGGAACGCCGTCCCCACTGCTCTCGCAATTCTTTGCCGGAGTTCCTATACTGCTCACCCTTTCGGCGGCGTTCATGCTGCTGGTGTTTCTTCATCTTCTGTTTCCCGTCCGAAAAACTAATGAACTTTTTTTAGTCATCCGGCCGAAATCTTCAGAAAATGTCACCAATTGTTTCATTTTTTACATTTTCTTTTCGGGAGGTGTTTTCATGCTTTTATTTCATGGTTTTTACAACATGTGCTAGTAAATGCATTATTTGATTTTTTAAAATTTTTTTACATTTCCCATTGGGGGGATGCTCAAACACCCAAAATACCCCCGTAGCTACGGCCTTGTACTATAGTATTGACAATTTTGTTAGAATTAATTTGATTTGATTGAATGATTTAACGCAGTAGCGTTTAGGGCCATTCTGGATTGGTTTTTAAACAAGTAGTTAGTAATAAAGTCCCTTAGGGATCCTAAATACCTCGGGGCAAAAAATAATAATAATGTCTTTCCTGTTTCAACGCTTATCCGTGAATATTCAACGCTTCAACGCAATCGCTTTCTGCGGCACTTTTCCCATCTGCGAAGACTAGCCATTCCAGAACATTGCCCCCTAAATTTTATAAATCCTGACGGATCATTCATAACTCGTGTAAAAAAAATAATAGCCTGCAAACGCCCTGTGCCGTAATGTACAAGTTACAAGTAGACCAAACAATTAAAAAGAACGCAAATCACAGAGGACATGAAGCACAAAGTTGCAGACATGCAAAGCGAACGCTCCATGTACTTTAGCTGCCACTTACAAACAAAATTATTTAACCTAGAATGAAGTAAACTAGACTGACCTTGTAGCCTTCTTCAGGTGACACTGTCCGATCGAAGAATCTCCTGCCTTTGATGCTGCCGCCGCCAAGATCGTTTCTTCCGGCTGTGCATTCTTTCCGCGATACACAATCGCCTTTATCCTCACCATCCAACTCATCTGAAATCTTGACGTTCACAGGAAGTTGACAGAGTTCGGAGGACGAGGCAGACGGAAAGTTCTTTCGGACATCGTACGTCACCTCCATACTGTCCTCCACGTTTATGTCATCGTCGTAATTCTGGAGTAATCGAACATAAATTAATTGCGATAGATCCTATATGCGACTGTATTATACATATATGGGCAAGAATATTTGCAGAGCTAGGTTGTTTGTGCTAAGTTTCTTTTAGTTGCAAACACACCAAAGCGCGCTTTATATGCATGCCTATAAATTTATGGTATATAGTAGACCTATATTTCATCCTTTTCCTTAATGAAACTCTTGTCTAATTGGGTCCATGAGTTGAAATTCATTGCAATGTCGTATAATTGTTTCATAGATAAAGTAATTGGCTTTCTTAAACAATGAAAAATGGAAGAATCCGTTGAAGTATTAGGCCTGAGCAACAAATTCAATTGCGCAAAATTCTGCAATTCCTCATTTTAGAAGCTACTTCGATCTCAAATGTGATCCGCGGCATTCTATATTAGAGTATATTAGACATTAGACATTTTTATTGATTCCATTATAATTATACATACATGTAACTAAGTATAGGCCTAGACTAAAAATAATCAGAATTTTGCAAATTCACATAAAGAGTAGGCCTATAGGCAGAATAACAACGTGGGAGCAATAGGCACACCAAAAGGGACAAATCTTGTTGAGTAGGGGCCTAGATCTAATTAAAGTTTAATAAGACAATGAACAGTGAGTAGTAAACCCGTGGGAGCATTAGATCGAATGCATAAAATTTACTTAACTATGAAACAAAGAAACAAAATGACAATTTTAAGGTACAGAAGCAAACCCAACAGGAAAAAGCATAGAGAAGATCACAAAAAATAAACTCATCAAAAAGAAAAAGAGAATTGCCTAAGGTTTACACATCATGTAAGAAGCAATCCTCTATATCTCCCACCGCCGTCATCGTATCCCGTAGAAATAATTAAGACTGGATGATTGCAGTAGCTGAGTCCGGCTATAAAGTACTTCTGTAACACATAGCAAGAGAGAGAGAGAGACACACACACACACAGACAGACAGACAGACAGACAGAGCGAACACTCAATAGCCTCTGAAGCAACAGCACTAGACGACCATGCACCCGTGAAAAGTGATCAATCATATCCCTTACAGCCGAATCGTCGTGTTCCGTAGAGCTCGCCGACGACAGATCGAGAGGGCTGTTGTCTTGGTTATCTATAGTCTTCGGTTCGTCTTTGTCGACGGCCATTGGCTCATAATTGGACGACGACTGGTCCGCACTAAATACGAGCTGGCCGTTACCAGGAGACAACTGCTGCTGCCGCTGTGAACTTGTACTGCTCGAGGAGGAGTCGGCCATTGCTATGGACACATTAATCAACACGCCAATTCAAAAAAAATTATAGAGACGCTTCTGTTTGAATTTTATAAAGCGGTGACCAGTTTCTAATCCATCATTTATTTATTTATTTATTTATTATTTATTGGATGAATTGATTGATCTAATCGAAGCATAATTTTTCAAGTTAAAACAGTTGTCATTCCAGGCCGGAAAGTATATAGGGCCTATAGGCTATCACCTCTCAGAATAGAAACATTCTAAAAGAATTTGACTTATGGACCAGTTACAAAATAGGCTATACTTTTACTTTTTATCTAGCCCAGCCTTAATTTTAAAATGTTATAAAGCCTAATAAGTTCATTATTTGTTATCATAGCATCATTCATTCATAAAACCAACAAATTTATTACGAAAAGACGACTTAAATTGACTTCAGAGGATTAACATATATTAATATAAATATCGGTCTAATAAATTATTTCAATAATGAACATTAGTTGTTTCATCATTACTATGAATACTATAACTAATACGATCTGTTGTTTTACTGTTAGGCCGATTTCTAACACATTTCCCCTCCCATTGCAGTCATCACAATGACCGTCAAACAGAAACCTTGCTCCCAAAGGGCATCTTCTCAATTGCAGCGCATGGTCTATTGAAGCGAGCGAGCGAGCAACCGGGTGAGTAGGTGAGTGTAGGCCTACGTCTACTCGCTGCCCTTTCCACATAGAATCTCTGTCCTCTAACTATACACGCGCATGAGAAGCTGTTGACGTATGCTCCAGGCTGGGAGACAAGCTAATTGCCGGATCTACACAATATATTCGTACATACACATGATCGGCATGAATTCATGTACGCTGTTCATGCATATATATATATATATAATTTTTATATATTATATAATTTTATATATTATATAATTTTATATATTATATAATTATATATAATGCAATAAATCTCCGGTAAATAGGCCTATAATATATATAATTCTATATATTATGTAATTTTATATAATACGATATAATTATACCGGGTGCATATATATGCCTATATAAATCATATATACATATACATATATATATATAAATATGATGTCTGGCTACAAGTAGGTCTTTGAGCAACGGCGGCGTCAAAGTTGAGACGGCATTACCTTGATAGGTACTGATGCCATCGATGCGCACCTCCTCATCATGA
The DNA here is from genome assembly GCA_949752735.1 of Lumbricus terrestris. Taxonomy (NCBI): domain Eukaryota; kingdom Metazoa; phylum Annelida; class Clitellata; order Crassiclitellata; family Lumbricidae; genus Lumbricus; species Lumbricus terrestris. The sequence continues at coordinate 31,325,596 of OX457040.1, forward strand.
CAACCAACGTTCCGAAGCTCCGACTCTTCGACCGCTGCGGCTGCTGCGGCTGGTGCCAGTGATGGTGCCAGTGGTGGTGCCAGTGATGGTGCCAGTGATGGTGCCAGTGGTGGCAGAGGCGACGACGAAGCACCCACCTCTTCAGCGTCCTCTCCACCGTCATCCTCTTCGTCCTCCTGCTGCTCCTCATCATCCTCTTCTTCTTCGTCTGCTTCATCTTCTTGGCGTCGTTGGCGTTTGCTGCTGGACTGCATTGCAGCTACAGCGGCTGCTGCTGCTGCGGCTGCTGCTGCTGCTGCGGCTTTGGCTTTATTTTTCTGCGGATGAGAAGACAAATTGTTGGCTACCAGTCGTCGTTGTCGTCGTCGTCATCGTCGTCGTCGTCGTCGTCGTCATCATCGTCTTAGGAGGAGATAATGAGCTACGGGCAGTTTCGGACGCTCATTAGTTGACGCAGAACGACGCGAGGAGACATACTTTATACACGGATAGAGATACGGACATATACAGGCAGATTGGGAAGACGAGAAAGTCAGGTATAGCAGGACCAGTTCTGAAGACTGGACAGGAATATGGACAGAAACTCTGACGCAAACATTGTGCGTGTAGCCTATATATTATAATAATAGGCCGAGGTAGACTGCATTAAAACACTAGGAGGACGAAGATTAGACTATTATATTTATATATACATATATATATATATATATATATGGGAAGAAAGAGACGACGAGGGGACAAAGAGAGGGACAGAAAGTGAGAGATATAGAAGAGAGAGACAGAGATAGAGGAAGAGAGAGAGAGGGAGAGCGAGAGTGGGACACAGAGAGGTCATAGAGAAGGACAAATAGTCCTTATGCGATGGTCTGGACGTCAGTAGTTAAGGATCATTTGCTGATCGCTCTGTGAAGTGATCACGTCTATAGACCTGACGTCGTTAGAGTAGGCCAGGCCTATAGCAGTATATATATATATATATATATATATATATATATATAGCTTTAAGTGAATCATCTTATTCGAACCGGATGCGCCTATGTTCTTGAACTGCAGGAAATAGCAAATCCGAACTTGGGAATCACCTAACTCCGCCTCACATCCGCCCTGAAACAGTTTATATAAAAACGTTTCCCTCTCTCGAATTGTCTTCTCTCTGTGCGCCATTTCATTCAACATTTGTTCTTCTTGACTCGACGTTCTCCCCCTCGAGTCCGCCTTCAATTTCTTCTTTCTCATGCATATTTTTGTTTCGATTTCCTTCCTTTATTCTTCTGTCTAATGTGTCTGCCACATCTAATCCATAGACCTAACCAGCGCGTTTCTCAAGAGAAAGAGTCGGAACTCATAAAAGGTGCCAGCAAAACTGGAGAAAGTGCAAAGAAGAGCTACAAAGATGATTTGGGGTTACAAAGATTTGAGAGAGGTTGAAAAGGTGTGGGCTAACAACACTGGAGAGACGGGGGAGCAGAGGATATCTAATTGAAGCATACAAGATCATTCCTGGAAAGGAAGCACTACGTTGGGAGAAGTTCTTACTGTTCTTTGAATTATCACCAAATAAAGCAACTCGGGGTCGTTGGTACAAATTGTTAAAGAAGCCGAAAGGAACATATTTTGGACAGAAATTCTTCAGTGCTAGAGTTGTAGAGCTATGGAACGGTTTGGATGACAGCACTGTGTCGGTGGACAAAGTTGCAGCGTTTAAAAGGAAGTCAGGAAAATTGGGCTATTAAATGTTCCAGGTTAAATTTGCAGTGGTTCTAACACAGACCTATTGTCTTCTGAACCACTTAAGACCCATGCTATGTTATGTTATAAGTTCGAGTTAAGTTATACGTATCTTATGAAATCATTCATGATTATTAATTGGAAAGAGGGGTCAGGATAATATAAGCTACTAGCTTTTACTGGCTCCTAATTGCATTTGTACTGTACTTAGTCGTTCATGATTGTGTAACCAGAGTTGAACGTGCAATAAACCGATTTCAACATTTAAAAAAAACTCGACCATGGAGTTACGTTAAGACATTTAGTCGTCGCGTATACAGGGACCTTGAACAGAGGAAAGTGGAAGAACAGAGGAAAGTGGAAGAGGAGGATCCGAGTGGCTGACCCCTCCGCAGAGAGGGATTAATTCAAGCCTGAAGGAAAAGAAGAAGTAGGCTATACAGGGACCTTGAGCAAGCCCTTCACTCGCAATTGCTCGTGCGCTTCGGCGTGAAACTCCGATGCAGCGTCCGCGCTGTAGACGGGAGCGCCTCTGAGTAGCGAGAGCTTTAAGGAGCGCTATAGCAAGTGCGATAAATAAATAAACAATCATTTTAACAGTGCTGGCAAATTTGGCACGGCGTCAAAGTTCGGAGTCGAATCAGCGCTATATAAATCTCCTCATCTAATAACATTATATTTATAGTGTTAATATATAATGCAATCACATTTACACACATGTGGAGCAATGTCCATCAATCGATAATTACATTACATTACATTACGTTGCATTACATTACATTACGTTTCATGTGCATGAGAGAAAAATGGGAGAGGCGACCCCCTACCGACCTTCTTCTGTTTGAGGTAATTCAGATAGGAGACGGTGATCGGCAAGGTGTAGTCGGTGATCTGAGGAGTATTATCGAACAGCTGCTGCTGCTGCTGCTGCCTGTCGCTGGTCACTCCAACCGAGCGCGGTGATGGCTGATGATGATGAGGAGGAGGAAGAAGAGGAGGATGAGGAGGCGGGCTTCTGGTCATCGCTGCTGTGAACTGACCACAGGACGGTTTGTTGTCCAGCGCAGGGCTAGAGTAGGCCGAGTCCATCGTCAGATGCATTCTCTTCTGGCAGTCCGAACAGGACATCAGGAACTTCGTCACTGCCTCCCGCGGCAAGAATGCGTAAGTCTGCGCGATCTGAATACAATACATGTATACATGTATACCATATATACATGTATAGTATACATGTATACCATATACAATTATACATGTATATGGTATACGCCGAATTTCACAAAGATCAGTGACATAACCCCCTTCTGTAAGGGCCACCGGATAGGCAGACCGAACTAGAGACAAAAATGTAAGGCACGGCTATGGCCTGCATGCTTAAGCGTGGTTCAGGCCAAATTTAACAGCAGTTGCATGGCAAGCCGAAGTAGGCTATATACTGCAGAGAGGAACTGTTCAGTTTTTATGAACGAAAATTCAATCTTTCTGCAACGACTTCGTATAAATGGGTGAACTGTTCATTGTAATGAAGAATTGCCTGTATATGAGAATGGCAGATCAAAATAGATAAAATATGTCGTGGCTCGTGGAAGCAATGCTGCATTTTAATACCGTCTATGGATAATATTGGCGCAACACCGCGCAATTTTGGGGATGGGTACCCTATGTTTTTATGTGACCAGAAGAAGCAATTTCCATTATTATTATTAACTCATAGAAAAGCCTATTTTGAAGTCTACAGAATTCAAAACAAGTGCAGTGAAGTGCAACTTGTGCAACTAAGTAGGCCTATAATACCATGCAAAACATAATTAACATTTTTTTCAAGCATGCGTGGAACACGCGGTCCCCGTTCCCGGGATGTGCATGGTCAGAAGGGTGTCCCTCTAAAAGCAACGGCGTTAAAATGATGACTGCAAATAGATTTAATGCCTCTTGAAAAGTCCACTTCTCTTCCTGCCATGTGGCGCCGGAAATAGCGACTCCACAGCGGTCGAGTTCCATCAAGAACTCGCGAACCACGAGAGAGGTTCCAGTGCTTCGATTTGTATTGGCGCAAACTCGTGGGAGGCAGGGAGCGCGGTGTGCTTTCTGCACTTCCGATCCGCAGCATGCTCTGCAGGATCGCACATTCTCCAGGTACACGTTTACCGAAAACAAGAGGTGGATATAGGAGATTGCACATGTGCAGATGTATGAAGTTCCAGGCGCTGTATCTGTCTCCAAAGCCCATGGGACGAGGGAGACCCGTCCAGCCTTTTGCCACTCTTCTCATCAAACCCAGAGGCGCCTTCGAGCTCCAGGGGATATCCGCCTTAACGAGTCCCCTCCACAATAAGTCGTTGACCGTATCGATCCAGGATGTCCTTCATTTGCATTTCTGTGCTCTAATAATCATCAGTATAATTATAAATTTATTATTGTTGTTGATGCTATTATTATTATTATTATTATTATTATTATTATTATTATTATTATTATTATTATTATTATTATTATTATCTTTTTGCCCCGAGGTATACAGGATCCCTCAGGAACTTCACTAATGCCTAATACAAAATCAAAAGTCTGGAAAGGCCCTACTCAATACTCATCTTCTGCTATTTTTATTATTATTATTATTATTATTATTATTAATTATTATTATATAATAATATTAATATTATTATTATTATTATTATTATTATTACTACTACTATTACTACTACTATTATTATTATTATTATTATTACCACTATTTTTAATTTTTAGCGGCCGATGTATATTATGATCTCTCAGGCTTTGAAAACAATAAATATTATTATTAATATTAGCATCTATGTGTTGTTGTTAAAAAAAAGCTTTTACGTTGCCCTTTGCAGTTGCCGCAGCCACATTAAAAAGTGAATCTACTGCAGAAGCACAATGAAATGGTGTCTTATAACCATTTACTTAAAGCAAAGCAACACAACTATAAACAGCTTTACGTTAATCCGTCATTTAAGTGTAACGGTTTAATCACCACTGTTACATTACATTGTATGGTCTGTGCCAGTGGCGTAGCCAAGGGGGTTAGGAGAAATTGGCTAAGAAGAAAAGTGTTTTTAAAGGTTATTTATCTACTTAAATAAGAAAAACCAAAACAATTGCTTGTAGTAACAATTTTTTTCTTACTTTATTCCCTTTGTTACTTTATTCCCTTTTTATTTACTGTAATGCTGCTGGGTTGGTGTCAGGAAGGGCATCCGGCCAGGCCATAAAACCCCAACACTCCATCATAAATTTCTGGCTGCGCCACTGGTTTGTGCCATCTACATTACAAAACAGTGCTCTAGAAGGTATGCGAGGAATGAGAGTTGTGTGACAGGGCTTTTTTAACGTGCAGTTGTACACAAAATGTGCAGTTCTAAATGGATTTGTGCAGTTGTAGAAGCACTTCTGTACAATTAAAACTAGCAAAAATGGTTATTGTTCTCTGATTGGAAGTAATTTACCATGGAGGATGGGAAGGAAAAGAAGGGGTTGTGCAGTTCTAAAAATTCCTTTAAAACAGCCCTGTTGTGTGATGAGTAATTCGTACCGCGCGGTAGGTGCGCTTTTGTCCAGCGTGCTTGCCTCCTCTCCCGTCCATCTCGACATGCACGTTGTAGATGATATCAAAGAAGTCCTCGACTACTGCAACTCGCTTGAAGGCCTTTTCTCCCGGACTCAGTTCCGCGTTGTGATGCTAAAAGACAGCAGGTAAAAAGCGCAAACTGTTTATCTCAACATCACTTGAATTAATTCATATATATATATATATATATATATATATATATATATATAAAATCGATAGTTCAATTAAACCTGTCCAACAAAACTAAGATCGCTTAAGACCATCGCCCAAGGAACAATCCATCCAACCCGATGATCCACTCAACCAAATCCAGTTGTTTTAGAGTCAACCATATCCGTTGTTTTAGAAGTTTAGTAGCTTCAGTCAATCACGCAGCTAGAACTACATTCAACAGATGATTCATCCACGCACGAGTCTTAAACAATCTTACGATACACGATGTAGTCAAAGGAAATTATAAACCGACTTTGTTTAATCAAATTCGCTTTGAATGTCTAAGTTTTATCGGTGACATCGGCAGTCTCAACGCTCCAGTTACTGAAGATGATGACGTAGTGGTGGTGGTGATGATGATGGTGGTGGCGGTGGTGGTGGTGTGTTAATGCTATGTTACTCTGTAGTATAGTATCAGAGCCGGATTAAGGCATGTTCAACATGTTCGGCTAACAGTGGCTCCCACACTTTAGGGGGCCCACACATGCGGAAAAAAATTCACGAAATTGTTTTGATTTTTAGCAAATTTGAACCAAACGACCAAAAAGTCAGCAACTTTTTTGAAGGGAAATGATCGGTATATTCTATGAAATTTTCGGCCACACGATTAAAAAATGCGTCATCAGAATTTCGGCCGAAGATCCGCACAAACTTTCACGAACAGGGCCCCCACATTTCTTAATCCGGCCCTCTATAGTATAGTTGATGTGGTTCTGCCTTGCTGCAGTTCTTGACAAGTAGGAAAGTTATAAGTCCACGAGATGATGATGTAGGCTACAGCAGGCGTGTAAAGCTGAGAGTTGGATGGAGTAGCATAACGATGAAGTTGCAGAGGATGGTGAAAGTTGATGACGATGATGACGACGATGATGCGTGGTATGCATTAGAAGCATACAGCAACCGAAATAGGCGCTTGATGATGATGATGACGACGACGACGATGATGATGATGCTGATGCTGATGATGACTATACGCATGGTTTGCTGTAGAGCCCGAGAGATGGAAAGAGAGACAGAGAATGTAAGAGACAGACAGAAACATACATACAGAGAGAGACAAAGAGGCAGAGAGAGAGACAGAGGAAGAGACAGAGAGGCAGAGAGGCAGAAAGAGAGACATAGGAAGAGGCAGAGAGAGAGAGAGAGGAAGAGACAGAGAGACAGAGAGTGGCAGAGAGAGACAGAGGAAGAGACAGAGGGCAGAGAGAGAGAGACAGAGGAAGAGACAGAGAGGCAGAGGAAGAGACAGAGAGGCAGAGAGACAGACATAGGAAGAGACAGAGAGGTCGTGCTTGTCGACCAAAGCCCTCTCGAGTGATTAGTCTCATTAGAGGCGCCCGCGGGCCATGGCATCGATTTGTACAGGTAGCATTTCTTCTTCCTCGTCGTCGTCGTCGTCACCGTCCGATTGGTCGCTGGTGCGTTATTATAGGTCTCTCTTCCAGTTGAATGGAGCGCCGCGGGGGCCCCGCCACCAAGCCGCTCTCAGCGGACGTGATTACAACAGAAGGGACGATGGCGTCGGCGTCGACGGCGGCGACTGAGGACGGCTGCTGCCGCTGCTGCTGCTGCCTGCTTGCCTCCATCGAAGAAGACGGCGACCGACTGCAGACAGCATGCGGCATTAGAACTATACCCCGCCTCAGATGCCCCACCGACCGACCGACCGACCGACGGACCGACCGACGGTTGGGCGGCTGCCTAGTGAAGGAGGGGATGGCGCTATACCGCGTCGTATACGGTGGGTGGGTGGTTGGGCGGCTGGGTGGTTGGGTGAGTGGTTGGGTGGGTGGTGGGTAGCGTGCGTTGCGTGCTCGCTAATTGAGTCGTCCCGCGGGGCAGAATCCGAGAATTTCCTGGCGCACGCTCTCGGGCCGAAATAAGCTTCATCTGGTTCGGCCGTCTTAATGGCCGAAGATTGTTTCTGGCATGTCCTGTCTGCCGGTCCGGTTGCCAGCCTCCTCAACAAATTGCAGCTGCTGCAGCTTCTGCTGATGTAGAGGCGGCGGCGGAGGTCGCTCGCCCCCTCCATCCATCCATCCCTCGCCCCCTCGTCCGAACGCCGTCTTTGCGAGCGAGCGAACGAGCGCTCGAGCGACCGTCCTTCTGCTCTCAGCGCTGACCGGATTGTGGGGCAGCGGACGAGGCAGCAGCGCTGACGACGCTGCTGCTTTTAGCGTCATTTCCTATTTTGCTTATTATCGCTCGCGGCTCTTTCTTAGGTTCCTCTCCAGACGAATAAGGAGGTCGCGCGAAGACGAGGACACGACAGCGCTGCCACCTGGTGGGAGGAGGAGAAGAAGGTGGAAGGTGGGAGGAGGACGAGGAGGAGGACAGGGTGGGAGGAAGATGGGAGGAGGGTGGGAGAGGGAATGAGGAGGGAGTTGGTAGTAGGTCTAGGCGGATATCGGCATATACAGTCGGTTACCGGTGCATACGTCGTCGTCGTCGTCGTCGTCGTCGTCGTCGTCGTCTGTTCATGGTATATACGCGCCGCGCTGCAGTGTTCTGTATGTCTCTTATCCGGATTAGGCGTCGAAGGTATTTGCCGGCTCTTTCTAACTCTCTATTCAATCCATACGTACCACCACCGTCGCGCCCTGCTTACCACCACCACCACCATCACCACCACCATCATCACCAGCAGCCCTATTCCTTTCTCTCTCTTTCTGCAGACTCTAATGCCGGGCGTTGATTCTCTATCTCCATCGTTCTCTTCTCTGTCTCTTTTTCTCGTGGTGTTTGACAAAGCGCGAATATACCTGAAATGCGAGAGCAGAACTCCTTTTTCTCTCCTATAGCCTACACTGCATGCAACGCTGAACTCCATTCCGCTTCGCTTGACTCGACCGATTGTCGACTGTAATGAATTTTGCAATGGTCACAAAGCGATCCTGTAAGTCCGTCACCGGCTTTGTCCTCTGCTGCTGCTGCTGCTGATTCCAGAGTGACCAGTGGCAGCAATTCCATCCTTCCTCTCCATCTCTCAAACAGCGGCGCCTTGTCAAAGACCGGCTGCAGATAAGATCTCTCTCAAGAATACATGGACACACGAATGCATTCGACAGTCTATAGACACAACAATGTCCTCAGCTAAATCTCACTTATACCCGTCTATATACATAAGCATACATGCATATTGCATATCTCATTTATTAAATATGTATATTTCAGACATAATTATGTGTATAGGCCTATGTGTACATAATTTATTATATACAAATAGGGATACATGCAATTCATTTTACCATATTATAGCATAGTCTGCTTAGTTTCGGGTATACGCGGGTATGCAGCGTATACTATACCTCAGCAAGAGTAAAGATGAAAAATGTGATAAATAAAATTCTGACAAGAAAACAGCAGAAGATGGCGTTACATAACAAATAAAACCACTAAAACTAACTGAATTATCGAGTCTTACGCCGCGGTAAACGCACTATATTACACACGAGGCAAAAATCATCAGAAAAGCATCTGATGCCAAAAATAAGGTCATCAGAAAAATCGCTGGATAAAAAAGTCCTAAGAAAATTTCACGTAAAAAGTTAATTTTTCGACCGTATGCCGTGTACTACTTTATAAATACTCACCCAATATTTTACCAGTTCAGACATGTATATAAGTTAACATGGTATACATATAGACTATAGTCACCTACGGGCCGACACAAACACAATTATACATGCATACAATACATACGTCGTATAGGATATATAGCATAGAGAATTAAGCATATTAAGCCTGTCTTGATTTTAAGACATGGCACCGCGAACGTGACGTCATGCATCGAAGGCCCGCAGGCACCTGCGAGCGCACGTGCATGATATATATGCATGCAATTGGATCAGTCAATTTGGCGCGTCTTTGCCCGGTCGGAAGAGAAGGACACAGAGCGAGAGAGAGAGAGAGAGACCGACAGAGACAAAGACAGAGAGAGAGACAGAGACAGAGACAGACAGACAGAAAGACACACAGAGAGACACAGAGAGAGACACAGAAAGAGACACAGAGAGACAGAGACAGGGACGGACTGAAGCAGACGGACGCAGACACTCCATTGTGTTCCCCTTAATTGTCATTAGCCACCCTCTGCATATATATATATATATATATATATATATACATATACATATACATATACATATATATATATGTACTTCTCCCATTCCCTCTTCTCTGACTCCTTCGTCTCCTAATTCCCACTTTCGTCCTGTATACGGATTCGCCGATTGAATCCCATCAAGTTTCATCCAGCACAAGTGGCGGCAGCAACGTTCATTGTCCCTCATCCTACATGTTCTCTGCTCCGTTCCGTCCCTCGCTTATATATACATCCATGAAGCCACGGAACTCAACTCAACTAAGCGAGTGCATGTAGTATATCATATAGACCATCATCACCTTTTCTCGTTGGCGTCTTATACATGATTACGGCCTTCAATGTGGGGCTATATGAAATGATTGGCGCCCTTGCACTGGCTGCATGCAGCATACGAGCGGGAGTAATAAAAATTGTTTATAAATTGCATTAATTTAATTTGTTGTTTTCGCATTTTCATCAGTGGCTGCGCTTTAAGAAATGCAAGGGCAAATGCTTTGCGTGCATGTAAAAACAGTCTCTGTTCTTAAACATTGAATCCGCACAACTTTTATAAGCGCCTCCAACTCATACAAAATTCATTAGCCAGAGGCCCAGAACCGTCATGCACCAGAAGGCTCAAACATCATCACATCACGTCATCCTCAAGTCACTTCACTGGTTGAAATCTCAGAGCTTAGTTATCCATTCAAAGTTCTCTCCTTAACCTACAACTCTGCAGTCTCCCTATAGGCCTATACACAATGCTCTCATGGATGCAGCTCATATCTTCGCGAACTCTTCACCATATACTGCAGCCAACTCGCTCTACCCGACCATCCGCCTGTAGTATACAGGCGGATGGTCGGGTAGAGCTCTCTCTCTCTCTCTCTGTCTGTCTCTGTCTGTCTGTCTGTCTCTCTCTCTCTCACGCCGGTCACAAGTCATCTCATGTTCTCAAACCGAATCATATCTAACACCGCACCACGTCTTTGGACTGATCTGTCTCTTAAGTTTCGCTCATTTTTGGTTTCTCCACTATCATTACCAATCACACACCATCATCTTCCTCAGGCTGCAGGTCCATCCACCACACCTCGGGCTTTTCATTTTTGGCATTGAAGTCACACCTCTTCAAGAACTCTTATACCTGTCTCACCTGATCCTCTATTTTCCAATTTTCGACCTAGACGACACCCGCCTTATGATGCCCTTATCGTATACCCGTTCAGTCCTCTCTTATCATGGCAACTGGATCGGGACCACCTTTGGATTATACTCTTATACGGACACCCCTTTTGACTCAATGAAGTGCTTGTAAATAAACTGGTACCCCGCGCGTGACTTTCGAGTTGTGTCACTTTGGAAATTTGATGAATACGATTACGAAGCACACAATGCATACAAGCATACACAAACATACATACATACATGCATGTACCTCGTGCAAACATACATATTACATACGCACAAACATACATGTGATACATATGATACACACATAAGTGCATATATACATGCATACATAGGGCCTACGTATGTACATGAGCGTGCACACATCATGCGCACAAGAACATACGTTGATACATACAAACATACATACATCCATACATTCATACATTTACACATACGTACATAGATACATATATGCATACATACATTACATACTACATACATACATACATACATACATACATACATACATACATACATACATACATACATACATACATAGTTACATACATACATACATACATACATACATGCATACATACACATACATACAATACATACACACGTACGCGTCGTACGTACAATACATAGTTTCATATACATACATGCAATAAATAACTTTGCATACATACATACATACATACATACATACATACATACATACATACATACATACATACATACAAACATACATACATACATACATACATACATACATGCATAAATACATACATGCATACATACATACATACATGCATACATACATACATACATACATACATACATACATACATACAAACATACATACATACATACATACATACACACACATACATACATACATACATACATACATGCATACATACATACATACATACATGCATACATACATACATACATACATACATACATACATACATACATGCATACATGCATACATACATACATACATACATACATACATAAATTATGATAAATACATGCATACATACATACATACATACATACATACATACATAGATACATACATACAAACAATACATACATACATACATATCTGCGTACACACTTGCGTATACGTACATACATGCGAACTTGCCATCGATACACGCTTATACGTAAATACACAGGTACACACACAGGCATAATCGTTTACTAACAGCACCGACTATGCATCATGATGACCGGTTCATTTCTCTCGTCGGATCTACGATGACGCGACGAAGACAATACGCTTCCGGGGGCAGAGGGCACTTCCGCTTCGCGAGTCCGTATCCGGCGCCGTTCTGCGAATCCGGTGCGCGCATGCGCATGGGCGGCGCCGCTCAGTGCCAGGTCTTTGAGATGGAACCGTCTCTGGTTCCCGCGTGACGTCGTCGTCGTCGTCATCGCAGACACAAAGCGACGTCTAGCGTCGTCGATAGATTTTAGCGAGAGTCGTGTTTCGAAAGCATGTGTAGCGTTGTATAGTTGTATACATATCCGGAAGACGGCTGTAAAGAAACGAAATGCTCCCGTACTCTATAGCGTTTCGCGTGTTTAGGCCAGTTTCGTATATTATACACTTGGATATACTATACACACACATGTGGGTCTACAGTATATGTCTTCTTTCCTTGGTTACTCCCGCAGGAATCACCGAAATGTATAGACTAACGTCTGGAACAGTGGTTTTCAAATTTGAATGGGGGCTCTGCGGAACTCAAAAGGTTTCGCGAGGGTCGGTCACTGAAGGGGTCCCGCTGCAGTTTGACGTTAAATTTTAAAGCAGCAAATTAATTCACAAAAGAATTAACACATGTTAGAATTCTTCACAACTTTTAGTCATTGATGCATGCATGCATGCCTGCAACAATCTTATGATAAGAGGCCTCATTACGTGAATGTTTATAGCTGTATTTGCTGCTGTATTTACACGTCGCCATATGCAACGTATAGGCATATAGGTCTATGTATACATGTATATGGTCCGATGAATGAATCTATTCATCACTTGTGATTTAGAAGATGATGGTAAAATGAGAACTCGGACTTTGCATGAACAGAGACTGGGACATCGCGTGAATCGTGATCATAGCAAAATACCCAATGAAAAGTGGAGCCTGAGCACAAACGTGTTTATATAAAGGTGGTCAGATCAGTCGGAAGAGAGGCAGGAAGTGGTCGTTTAGTGGGACAGAAAAAAGCGCGATGTTCTCGAAATTCGCTTGGCAGTCGAAAGGGTCATGCTTGCAAAGCACATCATGCATGGTGTCAACATCAGCTCTGCTGCCATGGCGTGTGTTACGGCTGCAAGGAAAGACTATACACTAAGCACTTCATCCCATTCGGTAGGCTAAATGTCAAACTTTACGCTGAACTATATTACCCAGATTCATTGATGACTGCTGGTATGTTTTATATAACATCTGGTTTTATTTTCCGGCAGGGCGTTGCGCCTGCTTGCTTACACAGAAAGGTTGATTATGTACGCTACCTTATTGCAGTAAATTCACTGGCAAAGATGAATGACCAAAGTCTCGCCAGGCCTTAAACCTTTTGATAATCGTGTCTGGGGAGCTATGCTGGAACGATGCAAGACATTTCATCCCAAGTTGGAGAACATCGCCTATAGCTGAAGGAAGTCTTGTTGCTATATAATATTGGATCAGTTGCTGCAGGACCCAATTAAACAAACCATATTGTGCTTCACAAAAAAAATTCGAGCCCGTGTTAAAGCAGCCAGTGGACACTTCATTATACCTTAAATAAACTCCAAAACGGAATTCTGAGGTCGTAGTGAAAAGTGATATCATTTGACATGGAAATCTGCAAGCGACGTTCATTTTTCCGCGGAAATTTGGAAAAACGAAATTGAAAGTTTAGGCAGCTGTAACTTTTGCAAACATGAAAAGTTTGAAGTGAGATTTTCAGGGATTGTTTGAAATTCATTCCCCTGCAAATTGGAAAATGTTTGCAGAAATATTTTTATCGGTTGCGAAGATATTGCATTTTTTCCGGTGGGACTTTTTTTATCGAGTCACCCTTTATATAATTAGTAGCATTAGTGTTTTAGTGCGAAGAAAGTTTTTCAAATCAAGAAATAGTAGTTACAAATAGGTGTCAAATTCCCAGTTGCAATTGCAGCCTCCTGCCCCTGTGTGCGGGTGTCCATGGTCAGGTACGAACATGGGAGCGTTTTTCAACTAATTCTGAGAGCAATTTTGAAAGTGTTGCGACCATGTCCGCTGTAACCTCGACCCCGAAATGGAAACTCCCACTCCGAATATTTGTCCTGGCTTATGCCCCTGTGCACAAAAAACAAATGGGCGTATACTGCGCATGCACATTATTTGAGAGTGCACTGATTCGAAGGTTGTAGCCCACCAATCGACCTATATATAATTAAAATTGTGAAACGACATAAATTAAAGTCTATCGCCATACCGCAGCTCAGGATATTGCATTGTATTGTATCTATGCATTTATATAGCGTCTGTATCGTAGAATATGACTAGCCTCTGTTCAGAGGCGCTCCCAGCACGAAAAACTCCGGGATAGAAAGCGTTACACATGTATACAGATAGCAAATGGAATACCATATATAGAGCGAATGCATACGTGTGTGTGTTGTCAATGCCACATTGGACTCTTCTAATAGTCAGACGGTTGTCAGGTGCAATCGTGCGGCGCTATATAATATTATACGTAGCGCAACTAAATTGCTGTTCGCCCCATAGTTCCGCGTCTGAAGCTGCAGCCCGCGTATATACATGTATTCAATCCGATCCGCCACTGATATTTAATACGATGGGAGCTTTTATTAACACCTTGTCCGGATATTTAATGGAAGGACAATGAATGTGCGGATTTAATTTCTGCAGTCCGTCTCATCATGGCCAACGTATTGCGGATTCCTGGAGCGCTGGCCTTCCGCTGCTGTAGGGACCGTTGCCACGGGACTCCCATCCGTCCGACCAAACGCCGCCGCTGAATCGCCGACATAGATGGCGGATTATTAATAAGACGCTAGCGCCACACAGCGGTGGGCGAGAGGTATGCAGATGCGGAAACTGTCAAGATGAAAGTGGTATTAGCATATATATATATATATATATATATATATATATATATATATATATATATGTATATGTATATATATATATATGAGCGCTGCGTTGGTATATTATATGCTATATACTGCAGACTGTTCGGCTAAAAAGCAGGTGAGATGGCCGATCGAATTGACAGCAAATTAGTTTTATTTCGTTCACCTTGTCTGGAAAAGTGCGCGAAAACAGCAGCGTTTGTGGTCGGGTTCTGGCGACCAAATTTAGCGTGATATATTCGATTGCGCATGGCAACTGGACGTTTTGTTTCAAACGAGAGCAGAGACGAAAGGACAAATTGTCCTTGCAATGGGATTACGGCCACTGTTTCATCTGACATTTCCTCATTATCTATAGTCATTCGCATAGGCCTTTAGGCTCATAGCTCTGCTTTAGACCTTTAGGACTACTTAATGTCAACCAAACAAGTAGACTGCATGCGTTACGTATGCAATACTATATTATTATATGTGTGTATATGTGCTTGTGTGTGTTGGTTGGCTACATGGTAGGTAAGTAGGTAGGTGTTGGTGTATGCGTACGTAAAGTGCATAAAATGATGTAGTTCTAGGCCTATATTATGTATTTATGTTGTGTATGCCTCTATCGTTAGACAGTATGTTCTTATAATGGCCTATACTGTTGTTTATTAGGATCTCAGGCTTCATCAGACTGGTAATCATCATCATCATCGTCGTCGTCGTCATCATCATCACCATAATCAACATCATCACCACCACCACCACCACCCCACCACCACCACCACCACCACCACCACCACCACCACCGCCACCACCACCACCACCATGATCATCATTGACGACAACAACAAAAACGTCATCATCACTTGCAGCAGCAGCTTCATCTAGTTGCCATAATTAATAAACGAGAAATTCCAAAGAATCAGTAAACTATAGGCCTACATGTAGAATTAAAATTCAATGCATTGAAAAATTCCAACTCCGCACCAACGCTAAAAACACGACTGAGTTTAAGCCAGTGTTACAGTAGACTTTATAGTCTTTACTTCATCCACACAGAAATGTACATACCAAATAGCTAGTGAACATGGGCGGAGTTTATCAGGGGCTAGCAGGGCCTACTACGCCATGGGGGGATGGAAGCAGACTGCTTCCAATTTGGGCCAGGGGGGAAAGGTTTTCCCCCCTAATGATAAAGTTGAGTATAGAAGATTTCCTCCTGAACATTTTCCTCCGGTATTCCCCAGCATCTGCCATGGACTTCCTCCTGGTAATTCCTTCGAACAATCCCCTCCCCGTCATAACACAGGGTAATTCTTCATTTAATTTGACTTTTGCTTAACACTCACATAAATTTGTCCTTGCGCTTCCATCACATTCGCACCCATCAGGGCTTGCCACATGGGGGGGGGGAGTAAGTAGCCTGATCCGACTTGTGCCAGAGAGAAATCCCCCACCTAAATAATGATAGATGGGCATAAGAGATTTCCTTCTGGACTCCTCTGTTCTACTCCTCCCCGCACACCTACGAAAATTCCCTTTGAACGTTCATCCAACCATCTCAAGGGTATATGTTCATTTAGTATGACCTTTGCTTTACAGCCACATTTGCCCCTGCAGGCTGCACGTATTTGGCGCTCGCTCTCACAACTCATAATTCGGCCTAATTACATTAATTGTTAACATTTTGTTAAAGTATATTGTATCTACTGAAACTGCATTGGTTTTATAATAATTATAGGTTTCAAATAAAATGAACTATATTTTAAGAATGAATTTTAGTGATATGAGGCAAAGAAGCAACAGTAAATTAGTAGGCTACTTTTGTATATAGTAAAGGTTCTTAGTCTGTTTAAGTAAACATTGCCTATAATCAACTTGAAATCAAGCAATAAAAGCTTGGTTGCTCAACAATTGAAGTTCACAGTCAAGTAAAGCAAATGGCTTATAAATTCCACCCTCAAACATTAAAGCACTATTGAAGTCTGTACAAATGCAAATTTCTTACACTTTTGTAGCCTACATTTGAGAGAAATGTTCGAGGGAATTGTCCTATTGAAGCGCTCTGGTGGAATCCAGAGCGGAAATTACGGGGAGGGGTCCTGGGAATGTTCATGGGATCTGTCTGGATCATAAAATGGATGTTGCTGAGTATTGTACAACTGACTACTCAATTTGATATACCAAAAGAAATTGATATTTTACTGAATGCTGAACCTTTTCAAACTTCACAGGATTACTACTGTAACAGTGTTTAACGCACTGCTAACCCATAATGAGAAATTTTAGAATGTTACCATTATATTGTGCACATTTTAAAATATTAAATCATGGGGAGGCGACATTTTATGATATCCTAAACGACGTTTCTGAGCATTAATTCACGAGCAATTTTGTGAAGATGACAGCTTAAAAGGTACAATTACAGCGTGCAAATCCCAAAAAGTGAAATTTTCATGACTTTGTCGTTCATAAACAGCTAGCAAACAAGAGCCTAAAACATGCGCTCTAGTCGATGACAACAGCAAAAAATGCGTTGGTTTCTGGGGCTCCGCCCCAGACCCCGCTGGGGGAGCTCACGACGCTCCCTCAGACCCCAGACCCCCTTATAGTCGCTATGGGCTTCGGCACTCGCAGCTTCGTGCCTTCGACGCTTGCAATATAGACAAAAAGTTTCTGTTAGGGGGGGGAATGCTTCCACCTCTCAGGGGGGGATAGTAGGCCCTGGGGGCTAGGGGAGCTAAGCTCCCCCCCAAGAAGACCCATATTCTTTTTTTCACCATGCAAATGGTAGCTTTTCCGGGGCTTAGCCCCCCCCAAGAAGGCTTTAGCCCCTCCAAGAACGGAAGCCAAACTCCGCCCATGCTTGTGAATACAGATTAGAAATAGTGTTGAGAAGAAAAGTAGGAATATAGAGCATTTATAAGCCCAAAGCCCAAACATTTGAATCCTATTCTATACCCCATTCCACTGCGCAGTATAAATCAATTACCTGACCTTTTGCAATTTTAGATTCACAATCCGTTGAAATTTGAGCAATCGTGTTAGAGGCGAAACGTAGCATCATAAATGACGAGCTTCAGGTGAGAAAATTCTTACTGCATTGAGATTGCTGATCCGACAGCTAAACAGATGTTATTGAACTATAAAAATTATATGAAGCGCTAACAATTGAGGAGCAAAGATGTCAACTTACAGGACTAGTGTACAGAAAAACCGATATTAAGCGACTGGCCATTTGCTCAAAGTCGCTGTTTTAAGGAATTGATCAACAAAACAATGGTGAGAAGTCAGCATTCAAAGAAGAGGTTAGTTCGCTCCCAAGATTGAATTTTGGAAATAAGACCGTCAATCACACAGGTACATGCTTTTGTGAAGTCATCATCATCATCGTCGTCGTCGTCGTCGTCGCCGTCATCATCATCATCATCACCATCATCATCATCATCATCATCATCATCATCATCATCATCATCATCATCATCATCATCATCATCATCATCATCATCACCATCCCCATCATCATCATCATCATCATCATCATCATCATCATCATCATCATCATCATCATCATCATCATCATCATCATCAATAAACATTGGTTCAGTGCTTGTAGGCGTGAAATGCTAAAAATTCGTCTGTTTTACCAAAAATAAATTTAGTAAATTGCGCTTGTCACGTCAGAGCTATTCAGAAGCGTTCTCAGCGCGACAGGCCCATGAAAAGATATATATTCTTGAAGCAGCGATAAGATGCAGGTGAATTCCCACCACAATCAATTGCTATAGGAATTCAAGAGGAAGAAACAGAGAAAGACCATTGCACACTGAGAAACCCACAATAGTGGACGTGTGTTGTGTAATATTATATTGATATTCAAGACAACATCCGAAGCATGGTAAGTTGGTGACACAAAGAAGAAGAAGAAGAAGAAGAAGAAGAAGAAGAAGAAGAAGAAGAAGAAGAAGAAGAAGAAGAAGAAGAAGAAGAAGAAGAAGAGAAAACAGAGTTTTGCAATCGACCACAAGCCATCACGATAACTCTGAACAATTCTTCCTTTGTATACTAATTCAAATACCTTGGATGGAATGTAGAGCAGTTCGGTGTCCGCGGTCTCCGCATCCTTCCCGGCGAATTTTCCCAGTCGGAATCCCTTGGCCTTCACCCAGAAACGGAGCTTGGAATTGTCGGCGGTGGCGGGTTCCTCGCCCTTCAGTATGGCCTTGACGCGGTTGTACTTGCCGCGCGTGACGGTCTTCGTCTTGCCCAGCTCGCCATAGTTGCGTAGCGCCCACGCCTGGAACCGGGCGTACATGAGCTGCTGACGGGCGCTCGCCTCATCGCCCGTCGGGGATGACTTGGGGGACGACATGACCCCCACAGAATTGGCTCTGCAGTCCTCTTCGGGCACCGTTAGAAGCGTGCTGCAGGGCATCTTCGGTGCCATCAGACCGGCGGGCAATCGAATACTGCTGCTGCTGCTGCTGCAGCATCCGATGTTGCCGAGGCTGCTGCTGCTGCTGCCGGTCGTGCTATGAATCATCATCCTGTCACAAAGACTTCGGTCGGTCGTTCGGTCGGAGGTTGAACGATACCTGTGCGAAACAATTAACCAAATGACCTTTTGATGAATTAACCAACATGCTTTTAAGACAAACGAGAGTTAACTTAAATCAGTTATAAATGCAACATCTGCAAATATCATGCATATGTTTTACGCGCTCTCGACTGTTCCACCAGAGAGCGAATGAAAAGTAAGCCTATAACAACAGCGCAGCTTATATATATATATGTATATATATATATATATATATATATATCTTCATTATTCCTCTAATAATAATTGGCAACAGTCTGCTGGTCATTGTCCAGTCCATAGAAATTTGCTTTTTTCAATGCTACAGATAAAGCAAAGTATTTCTATTGCTTCATCAATTAATTTGCAATGTATTACTACTAATTAATTAATAGCCTATTATAACTTCAAAGGACTCCAAATCTAGCTAGCTCTGACTAATTCTAGCCATGTCAATATCCACCAAGACGGCGTGACACCCTGTGTTGCAAATTTAATTTGAAGCAGGTGAATAATAAACTGAGAAAGAAATTTCATATCATGCAGATGCATGCAGAGTGAATAGATATGATTGAGAGCACTCTGAAATCTAGTTTCAGCGACAGAAAAAGCAGATCGTTCATCAAAAAAACAATCAGAGACCATGGTTGAATGATGACAAGTCCATAGAGAATAAGGACTGACTATTAAAGTATCTTTATTGACCAGTGTTCTATGAATTAATAATGACTATGAACAACGATTTAAATAGATTCTTTGCTGAGCAGGATATCTGTTAATCCCCCAGGTTCAAATGTTCGAATTTTGACGTATTTTTCATGGATCTAGAGTTCTGAACTCCTTGGAATTTCAACCTGTTTGACTTATGATACAAACAAGTTAAATGATTTCAAGGAGACAGTCTGTGTTAGACAAGGAGAGCTAACATCCCTCAGCAGCAAGAGTTGTTGGTTGAAAGCAGTTCCACACGAGAAGTGCAGAATTCAGATGAAGAAATTTGTCCAAAACGGATGACAGACAACAACATCCCTGTATACCATGCAGAACTTTGCAAGAAAGGCCAAGAATTTATTAACAGGTTCGCAAATAGTCCATGAATTTCATACACGAACATCCACACCTATGAATGTATTATAGGGTGCACCATATAAACCTATAGTGACCAGTGGCGTAACTAGGAACTCGGGGGCCCCTAGACAAAATGTGAATATTGAAGTGTATTATCACTAATACAGTGGCGTAACTAGGAACTCGGGGCCCCTCTGGGGCCTCTACACTCGGGGGCCCCTAGACTTTGTCTACCCAGTCTACCCTATTGTTACGCCACTGATAGTGACCAGCAGTTGGTAATAGGACTAGTCTGTTGACTTCACAGATTAAGTGTAGAATAGCTTCGAGTCTTAAACTATGCTATTCATTTATTTCGAAGTCGCATCTGATTGTTGTGTTTGATATCGCGGTATAGTCCTTCAATATATCAACACATGCATGCACGTATTAACATCAGGCACATCAGCGCGAAACATTACGTTTAAGTAGTAAATGTCGAAAAAGCGATGCGTCTGCAGCGTGTAGATCAAAAACGAATAGCATTAAAACGAGCAGCAACATGTCAGCTGAAATCATTTCAATCCAAACAGCAGCAGAGCCTCAGGCATGATATACTCAGACAAAATATTGGAGTCCAAGGATTAGATCTCTGCTAAGGCAAAATGCCACACCTTGCTATACAAAGCATTGCCACTATATAATCAGCGGTTCCTCGTAAAATGAAAAAAGCTCATCTCTTATTTTTCTATTCAACCACTGTCTCTCAAACATCCATGAAATCACTTCATGAAGCCAAGCGTGCAGAAATGTATCAGCTGCATTGATTCGCTGCTGAAAAACTGAAGAGCAGACATCAGTTTCACTACGGAACACTTTATGCAGGCCTACTTGTATGTAATATGCATTTATACGATGTATGTTGCTATACTAGACAAAAAAATTCTACTCAGAGGTGCTCCGGACTACAGCGTGAGACACTGAATCGGAGTTTCACGCCCAAACGCATGAACAATTGCGAATGAAGCCTATGAAGGACTTGCTCAAGGTCCCTACGCAGAGGCTTGAAGTGGATTCTAACCCGCAACCTTCCGGTTCCAAGGCACCGAACATACCCCTGTACCACCACGCCCTACTTCATAATATATTTCCATTACACCTGGTTATCATGGGCAACAGTCGTCTGAACCCGGTTCCTGGTGGCGACTTTTAATGTGGCTCATCGCACATCATCGTGATCAGAGAAAAATGTCTTCGTAGACTATCGGACAAATGTGCCTCTCCATACCACACCGTATATAGCCTACACAATACACATCCTATATGAGCACTGTGGACCGTGGTATTAAGAAGATGACTCATTGCTTTAGTGAGTTTGGTCTAACCCAGAACTTGCACATCTGTTTAATCACTAAATCTAAAATCGTCTGGTTCTCTGCTTCTTTTTGAGGCGGATTGTTCTCAAGCCAAGTTCTGTCCATTCATAACATCTGAATTCAAGATTTTTGTTCGCGAGAGAAATCAGTCGCATGCTTTGCTAAGAGATTTAGGTATATAATTATCGACCTATTCGATATCGCATTAACGCGAACTTTTGATCATTCGCAGG
Source organism: Lumbricus terrestris (assembly GCA_949752735.1). Lineage (NCBI taxonomy): Eukaryota > Metazoa > Annelida > Clitellata > Crassiclitellata > Lumbricidae > Lumbricus > Lumbricus terrestris. The sequence goes on from OX457040.1 coordinate 31,347,744, forward strand.
GCTTAAAGTGTGGCTGGACGGTCATGGACGGCGTCCATGCACTTATTTTAAAATCTGAACGCCGTCCAGCCACTTATTGGCAAGCAATGACTGGAAAGGTAAGGGGCGTATACAGTCACTTCTTTTGGAAAGATAATAGGCGTCCAGGCACTTATTTTTCCACACTTTAAGCATGCACTGATCATTCGCATATTAAAGTCTTGAAACAGAAGACCTCGCCTTGTCGAAAATAAGTCCAGAGTAAAAATCCTATTCAACTCATCCGATGCTTATAAATCTGGAAGGTTTCTAACGTGGTAGTAAAAGAGCTGTATCATGCCAAACAAATTTTTTCGAGGGCAACGGGCCTCTGTTGTCATAAGCCCTCGTCAAATCCGGATCCATCCATCCAACGTGATAGTGGCCAAGAAATTTCCCATTCACAGTAATTGTGCCCTTAAGCGATGACCTTTATAACAGTATCTCCATAACAAGAAATCATGCACGTGATAACAACTCTATGCATAACACGTTTCATATTAAACAAAATTTAATGATTCCTTGAGCTGCGCGCGTGTGGTATGATAGGGTCTACGCTGCCTGCACTGGCCTACAGTCTACTAAAACCATACCAGAGAATAGTAATTATTAGACACTATTACTTACAAGGTAACCATTGACCTATTGAGAGGCCTTATAACAGCACGTCTATAGCAGCCTTATACCATCCCTTATGAGCCAGACGAGTTTTAATTGTAATTGTAATCGTACATTTATATGGCGCCCCTTCAAGAGAACTCCTCAGAGGCGCTCCCGACAGAGTTGCCGTCATTACTTCTGCTAAAATGCGGTTCGCGAAACTTTTTAAATTTTTTTATTGACTTAAACCCTTATTACTGACGGTCTAAACGTGTGTGCAACTCAACGGTAGGTGGCGTCGTCAACTGATATTGGCTGCTTGCGGGCTATAACCAAATCAAAATTCTACGTATCCAAAACTGCTGGAAAACTTATAATTCCCTGGCCAACAATAACCCCTCGGCCAGCAACCTAATAAACCCTAGGAAAATAGCGTTGCAGCCAGTAACCCCATGGTCAATAACCCCGGGGAAAATTGCGCCCGTGCAGCCATGGGCGGAGACTTTTATGGGGAACGGAGGGGACGGACCCCTCAATTTATGTGGTGGGGGACCGTCCATGCATTTCTCCCCCCCCGCCCAATGGTTAAGTGTAGTGTTAGGACATGCACATTTGATGAATATACAGGCGACGTTATAACGTTATAAGAAGAGATTTTCGAGCAAATGACAAAACGACTAAAAACGGTCGTCAGACGCCGATAGGACAATAGCCACTCAGTGGCGGCGCCAGGATTTCAGTTTTGGGGGCTGAAACCTCCTGGAGGGAAATTTTCCATTTTCATCCGTCAAAATTTCTGACGACTTTTTTTAGTCGTCCGCCCGAAAAGGGGAGCTTAGCTTTTTATAGGGGAGCTTAGCCCCCTAACCCCCCTAGCGCCGCCACTGTATCCACTATATAGTATTTGCCCTTAAATACGAGTATAATTATAATGTACGTTATAAGTCACTTATAAAAGCACAAATTAATTAACAGTGTGTCTGCTATTTTAGAATGAATAAACGTAGATCAAAAGTGACACAATTTTAACGAAATTTCATTACGTTAATTAATAATAAAATCGAGTTTAGCCTATAAAAATTATTCTCTGCACATGTAGAATATATAAGAAGCAAGCCAATTTTCAGCAAGCGCGCCTCTACAAAATAATGAAATTCAGTTTGGCATCAATTCCGTTTGATCTGGAATCCGGATAAGTTCAAGAAGCTTGACAAGCATTTTGATTAGTCCATAACTAAGCTTATGTTAACTTAACTTAATTGTCCTTTGGCATCGGTCCGAAATCGGTTCCTGATTACGCGCACTGCAGCTATAGGCCTATGTGTTATATGGACCTTGCAATAGATCTAGCTGATTTACCTGTTAGGCAAAATAATTTCCACGCTAACCGGTATATGAAAGTTTGAGGGTCATCTATTCGTCGACGCGATTTTCGATAGCATATTATAGGTCTACAATGTTCATGTATAATAGAGGTCAATGCGACTTAAGCAATCTTCTGAAAGACTGACAGTTTAGTTGTTAGGCCTACTCAATTCTGTGCTATACAAAGGTGCAATTGGTCTTACATTGATTTTGTAAGCGAATTAATATTATTTTTTTATTTTTAGTATTATTCAGATGAGTCTGAATGTAACTATAATTATGATTATAATTACAGTGTTGCTACAGAAGGTCAGAGGCTCAAGACTTCAGGGCTGCTTTATTCTATTGCTATAGTCATCCATTGCATATGATTGGTTCCTTGTGATAGCTGTAATCAGATAACATGGTCGTATCCACAAACACAAAGAATTTTGTTATCTCCAATCACCTAAAATACAGCATCAGTGGCTTTAAGAGAATAATGAAATATGACTTTATCAGCTGCAGTTTTATTTTTCTCCATCAAAAGGCCATAGTAATTTTAAGTTTCTTTAACGCTATAGAGCTAGGCCTATATATCTTTTTCTAAAGTAGGCTATCATCGAAAACACTATAAGCAAAGTAAGTTAACATGCACTTCAGAAAAGTATTCTTGAGTACAATTGCTATGGCACAAGTTTAACCAATATTTTATATTTTAAAATCAAAAGTGCTATTTTCAAAATAAGATTTTAAAAAATTGTTCATCGTCATTGAACGCTATTAGGCTCTGCACTGTCTGCAGTCTACACCGAAATTTTACATAACATTCGCAATCAGCATGGCGAAATCGCCTATTAGGCCTATAGACCCTGCAGCAATTGGTGATAAATTACTAATGAACTATCAATAATCTAGGTAGGTAATTGTAATTCTTATTAATTAACAATCGCAATTTTTTACTACTTCTAAGTTCTAATCCTAATTAAAGTTGTCTCATTTATTTAAAATCTCATAAGTCGAACATTATTAAGTATAGCCTACAATATTCGTTAGGGTCTACTTACCATTTGTTGATTGCTTTCACTAAAACTAATAAAATTAATATCAGCCAGTATTTTGAGTCTGGCCTATAATATTATATCTTTTTGTGGTATTGCATTAGGCCTAAAGAAGAATTTATTGGGACAGGTTTATAGAAAATTTTAATACATAAGCCCAAGCGAATTCAAAGATAAAGCAAAATTAATTGGAAAATACTTCTTACACAATAGCAATAGAAATCCTAGCTTCTGCTAAGAAAATAATATGAGATTTGATTTTTTAAGTTTTGAAACGCGTCAGAAACAGCGTGATGTTCTGCATGCAACACGGCATCAACACAGTCATCGTTTGGTGTAACAGGATTTGAAAGTAGGTTTAAAAAGAGTAATTAAGAACCTATGCTATTTGCACAATTCAAGTAGCCTACGGCATAAAATTTAATAAGAACATTTCTTTTATACAGGTGGTCTAAGGAAAATAAATTGGAACTCGAGTTATATACTGTCATTATTTGAAGTATTTGTCTCAAAGACTGTATCCAAACCTACATGCATATAGGCTATACATATCCTGTATACAGTGAACTACAATTAGGGTCGTTTTGCGTTCTAACATGAACAGCTAATTCGAAATGAGTTATCTAAGTTCTAATTCTAATTCTAATTAAATACCTCTTAGACTATATGCCTAATTCTAATTCCATTTATCAATTTTAGCTAGAATTATTACTTATGAAACTTTGATTAGGCTACTCATAATGGCTAGAACTTGGAGACAAAAATGTCAACTACATATGAATATCTTTGTAAGTTTCTCTGTAAGTTGTTTTATTGTATTTTTTAAAATTTAACCGCATCTGCTTATAGCTTCCGAGGTTCTTGAAGTGAACCTCAGATTACGTTTCGGTTTAAACCGCCTTAAAATGCCTCTAGGCTATGCTGAAATTCTTGAATATAAGACGATCACACTTTAGTATAGGTCTACTAAAGAAAGGAGCGACTCAACGAAAATTACATATTCCTGGCTATAGATAACAAGTATAAAAAGACTTTAAGAGTACGGTTTCTGGCAATTGTGCATATATAATTATATGCTGCAAAAGTAGTAAATTGATGAGGAATTAAATATTGTATTTTCTGTCGCATGCTTCTTTCAAGCAGTTGGTAAGAGACAGTCGAGGTAAATTTAAAGCATTATTATTTACTAATTGACAAACTTACCTTTATCCTGTCTTTTGTTCTTGTTGTTCTCTTTTGTTCTCTTATGTTTGTCGTCCGCAAAGTTGTTGAGAGTACAACGCGCACCTGTGGTCAGCAGATTTCTCTCTTCTGAAATTGGTTCCAGTCCGCGCGCCCCGAATCAGTCGCTTTTCTATTTCTATGATTCAAGACAATAGTTTTGTTGCTCTGCAGGAGTTTTAGTTCTTTACTTGAGCATTGGATAGCTGGTGTTACAAGCAGAAACTAATGCATTTTGCGGTTCTTTTGCAGCTACCTCATTCGTTCCCTGTTGATTCACTCTCTTCCTCTGTTCTGCAGGCAGTTTCTCCGCGTCTTCTCCCAATGCTCTCTCCTCCTGACTATCTTTCTTCCTACTTTCTTTCTCCTTCTTTCTTTTTGTGTGTGTCTGACGGGAGGAGGCGGCAGCGGTCTAATATCTAAGACCCACCAGCGACGACATCGATTTGCTTCCCAGGTAGTCAACTATGCACGCATGTCTCTCAATCCGGTGGTAGCGCTGTTCCTTCGCCCAGCCAGCCTCCCTCCCTCCCTTCCTCTCTTCCTTCCTTCAGCCGTCGCCCCTACCTAGGCATCAGAGGTTCTATCCGGCTGGTCTACGTCCGTCCGTCCGTCTGTCCGTGCGTCTGCGTGTATCCTCCTCCGTCAGTCTCCGTCTTACTGTCTCCGTCCTTTAACCTACCGCTTCTTCTGCAGCGTTGGAGGAGCCTGTCATCGGGGAAGCCGCCGCCGCCGCCTCAGTCTGTCGCTGTCGGTCGCCGTTCCTCGCCAATTGGCCTTCGTCCGTCCGTCCGTCCGTCGGTCCGTCCGTCGGTCCGGTGTGTGTGCGGGCGGTCGGTTGGTCGGTCGGTAATGCACGTCTGAGAGGCCGAAATGCAGGTGGACTGATGGACGGACGGACGGACGGACGGACGGACGATAGACCGAATCTCCGAATCGATAGCTTATTCCCTGCCGGTCGGTCGGTCGGTCGGTCGGCCGGACGGATAAACGGACGGATGAAGGAACGGGCTGGATACGTAAGCCCTGGGCCGTCGTCGTCGTCGGCGGCGGCGGCGGTGGCGGTGCAGGGCAGAGCAGGGAATGGGGAGGCTCGACCACTCGCCCGTACGATAATACACTCAGGTATCAGGTAGCCTAATTAGCCGCCATTACTACTACGTGGCCGCGAACAAATGGACTCTGCTGAAGACACGGACATGCAGCGTCATCTGCACATACACCGGATGGAACACCACCGGCCATCCAACCATCCATCCAACCAACCCATATGATACTCTCTTCCAACTACTCATTCCACGCGTGGGCTGGACAACAGCGTAAACATATCATCTATGCATATAGTATAGTCTTTAAGATATAAACATAGTATTACTAAAATTAAATAGCAGTTATCTAGCGCATGAAGTTAGTGAACCTGAGCTGAGGCGAAAATAATAATTGTGAGTACACAAAGACTTGTTTGAGGTCTCCAGATAGTTACTCTTCTGATAAAAGACTACAAGACTCAAACTCAGCTTTAAGAGCAGATAACTCTAACCATTAGACTAGTAATTATAATGTCTCACTAACCACATTAATTGTTTTACATATAGGCCTACACACGCAGATGTATAATAGGCCTACATCTTCTACCATCTGTAAGCAAGTGGCTGTCGATGAACGTGGTCATGTCCTGCATACTTTATTTCCATCTTCGTCATTCACATTACTTCACGGAGCAGGGCTTTTAGTAATTGTTAGAACTGCACAATTATATATATATATATATATATATATATATAATATATAATTAATAACTATATTTATTATATATAATTATATATATACATATTACAGACATACAATAGCCATGTAGCTTATATATCGTGCACATCTCTTCTTTCCCTTCCCATCCTCCATGGTGAATTACTCTCAAGTGGATGACAGTGATTTTTTTATTATTAGTTTTAACTGCACAGAAAATCCTTTTTTATCAATCGATCAATCAAAATGTTTTATTATGTTGTAACCAAATAAAACAAGGTATAAACAAATCATTGCAATATCAACATATCATTGTTACGTGCACTGTGTTACAGTCAGTAGGGCCCAAAGGAGAAAAAAGATAAAGCAAAATGAAGCTACATAAATTATAAGATTTGTGAAAGAATGAAAAGGACATAAACTGCGCATTTTGTGTAGAAGAGTGATCGCTAAAAAAGGGCTGTCACGGAGTCCTATATAGGCCAGAATCCATTGACATAACAATCTGTCACAATCGATAGTCGGGGTTGAGTGAAAGATATGGGTTCAGGTCAAGATCCAAAGTGGCTGCAGGCTGGCATGCAGACAGTCGGGCGGTTTCGTTACTGAAAGCCTGCTCTAACAACTTATCCAGAGTGGTCGCATCGTCGCAGTGAGTCTGATCATAAAACTGGAACTGGAAGGTCAAGCGCTTCCACTCAAGGATTCTTTACACAAGACTGGTTTCTTCTTCGTTAGCCGCCTTGTACAAGTTTTTGAGCGATAATCGGAGTTCCGGAAAATTTCAAATCTTATTTACAAAATAAAAGCATTCAATTAGTTACATCTATGAAAGCAGATTGACGAATAGGCTAATCATGTTTGCAAAATAAACAAATGCCTTTGGAAATTCAAAACATGATCCTTAGCGATAGAAACGGAATTTTAAGTGGAGCGCCATCTATCGTTGAGAGTGAAATCATGACCACAATAATTATGTGCACAAGTAACCTATCCTCTAACATAGAATCCTTGACTTCCACTATAGACTTTACCTGATATAGCTCCTAGTGTACCTTAATAGTCCTACCTTAACGGTATCGTGAGGAGTTCACTTCTCCGCGTTTCATCCCATTTATCATCGCATATATATAAATCCAGGATTACAGGTCGTGCGCCCTGGGCGTTAACTTCAGGTATGAATTATCCAGTCATGTCCATAGCGTCATATTCATTGTCATAGTAGTTGCAAAAAAGTTAAAGTTTTTTCATAAGAATCCCGTTTTCAATATTTTATTTTTCCAAGCGTCCTTCCGTTGTTTATTTTCTGCATGTAACCTTATTCATTTATTTGCTATATGTAGGCCTAGTCATTTTCCTACATTTTATTTTAGTCTGTTGTCTCTTACGCCGTCTCCGTAGAGCTTATACTTTCAATTATCCAGCTAATTTGCTTCACTATTTGACGCTTTAATGTCATCATTTGAGAAATAAATAGTCTACTACAGAGGCGGATCCAGGATTTCTGGTTAGGGGGGGGGGCGTAAATACTACCAATCCAATCCCGTAAATATATATATATATAGAAATTAGATCACGCAAAACTATAATGATCCTTTTTATAGAAAATGTTATGGAACTTTAAAAAAATATATAGTTTCTCATATAAAACCATTGGTCTCCACTGAAGGTTAACAGTGAAACGATTATAAATCAGTTATCGGTTTTGATCATGCAACCCTTGATCCAAAAAGGAAATAATTAAGTGTCACATGCCAGTGGATTAAGCAGTGTCATTCTCCTTGGATGCTTTCTGGCGAAGGCATTGATAATGTCATCAATGTCTAACTTGATGTCCTTGTGGACAAACAATAAAATGAGTGCATTAAATCTGTCCTCGTTCATTGTACTTCGGAAACACGACTTCACAAATCGCAGACTAGAATTTGCTCGTTCAACACTGCAAGCCGTGACAGAAGTGAGCAGCAAAATGTGAATTATTGTGGTAATATTTGGATACATAAAAGTCATTGGTCACGTGGGCAACGTCTGCTAGCAACTCAGGTAAGTAGGTAAGAGAGCTCCGGTAAGAGAGCTCCATTCTGCCGGTCCAGCTACTTCAAACATTCTATTCCCAAATTGCAATTATATTAGTTTTAGGTCAGTTTAGTTTGAGAACATTTGCTGCAGGTTTAGGGGGGGGGGTACGCCGGCTCCGCCCCTCTCTAAATCCGCGCCTGTACTACAAGAAATGAAATTTATAAAATATTATTTGATATCAAGCTCTTATAGCCTATACATTGTAAGTAAGAATCGTAAGTACAATTTTTATCAAGTATATAGGCCTAGGCTAGCCTACACTGCAGGTCCGCCGAGAGGGAGGGACAAGGGGGACAAATGTCCAGGGGCCCGGCGACGTTTAGGGGCCCGGGCTACACTGATTATATTATTTTTCATATGTTAATTGCAGGCGGCGGGCCCAGCCTATACGGTAATCACTTATGTGACTTAGCCTATGTATACATAGGTTTGCTCGGCTATAGGCCTAACATATGAAACGGTCCTCCAAGTCATTCGGACAATTTTCCAGGCGATAAAGAAAGAGTATTTCCGAAGTCGCAGACAAAATGGAGACTACCAGGATTATCATAAACGATTTGCTGCAGTTAAATCCAGAAAGGGTTGTTTGTTGATTAGACTACCATATACTATTATTTGAAAATCAAATTCTTAACAGTATATAGAACTGATTAAAATCGTAAATGTAGGCTGTGAATTATCGTACATCCACGCCCACAATTTTAATATTTCTATATATTTTTATTTAAATTCTTTTTTAAAGTCTAAAGACAGTTTAGGGCCCGTGACTTCTCTGTCTATAGGGGCCCGAATTTCTGTCGGCGGGCCTGTTCACAGAACTTGACAGAAGTGATGTACCCTCTATCTGAACCCGTATACGGTACGTAAAAGCGTGGGCTCCAGCCAGAAACTTCGAGTCCGTTATGTAGATTGCGGCAAAATACCGCCTCCCTTCGAGTTCAAATCTTAATCTCTCTTTATACTGAACTCACGTAGCCTATGCCTACATCGTCCTTTCCTTCAGCGTCGGCTGAGTCCGGCCATGACCTTCAAAAGGTCCAGTGTTTTGCAAAATTGTACGACAGCCAGAGACTTTGACTTTGTTTGAGCACGTACATTGCAATTTTTACTAATTAACGAAGTGCATCTGAGGAGCCTATGAGAAACACATGACCTATTAAACATAAAAACCAGATAACCCCTATCTAACACAGGTTAAAAATTGCATCCGTTGAAGCGCCATGAGCCTCTAGCGGCAAAAATGTAAGATGACGCGGTTGCTGCGCAACAACAATAATAATAATAAGATTTTAAGCAGAGTTGTACATCTATATACATGTATACGTCTAGGCCTATATAGGCCTAAGTATGTTATAGCAGACCTATTATGATACAATCCGTCACTTTCTGCTCCTCACGCTGTCACCATGGCACTGTGACCACTCTAAACTCCATAGGCCTACGCTGTTGGATACGCCTATGCTATTTATAAGCTATGCTTGTCTCTACCCTTGTCTCTCACTAAACATTTTGAAGCTACAGTCGGCTATAGTAGGCTATACATGTAAAGCATCTTCCCGCCTCATGATGGTCTTTCGAGGTTTTACCCACGTCGCAAATTATCTCTCTTCGAGGCCGGATTAAGAAATGTGGGGACCCTGTTCGGACATTTTTTTGGCGATGCTCGGCCCATAAACCTGATGACCTTATTTGAGTCGTTTGTCGAAATTACAGATTTTTCCCTGCAATACATAGCTGACGAGTGACGACCTTTTTTAGTCGTAGGGTCGAAATTTCTTCAGAATACACCATTTTTTATATTTTTTTCTCAAAATTTTTCTCCGCATGTGTGGGCCCCTAAAGGGTGGGGCCCCCTGTTCGGCCGAGCATGTTGAGCATGCCTTATTCCGGCCCTGGGCCTACATACATGCATACGTACATATATGTAGTAATATGTACGTGTATATGTAGGCCTGTATATAATATAAGTAGATTGCAGCATTGTACGTAGGCTATAGTACGCAATGCCAGAACGACGAGTAGCCAGAACAAGAAAGACGTTTGATTGAAATTGCAATTGCAATTCAATATGCTGTCAACTTTGACTAAGCGCACGATCGTAAACCCGGAGTTTCTACAGAGCCGACAAAAGCCAAGTCGCGGGAACCAGCTTATTCGCAGGCGCTCAATAAAGAAAGTCGATAGGCATGCAGGAGGTCAAGGTCCAGAGAGTCCGGTGAGAAGTTATACAGACGGCTAGCCTGGATGATGCTTTGGGTTGGAACGGGAAAAATAAAACGAAACCTCGATGTTTTCGATCATGCTATTTGCAAAGATTGATTTGGCTACATGCAGGCTGCATGGTTTCCTATATTTTAGGTCTATTCGATTACTTCTGGAATTCCAGTCAGTCTTTTTCCACATTAAATTTTTAGTTCCTCTATCTTTTCAACTGTGTGCATACTATAGAAAGTCATTTATTGAAATGTCGGTTTTTATTCTTGATCCTTTTAAAAGATGTTCGATATTGGCGCTGGTGCCTTTTCTCCAGATAGAAACAGCCAAGTAGACCTATCTCGGTGTCACGAAATAGAGTATCCCCCGTATTAATTGTATCCCCCAAATAAAAAAAGTCGAAAAAACCACTTTCGCGTGTATTTTTTTGCAAATTAATTTTCATCTGCTTTGTTTTGAACAATGACACCAACAGGTATGTTTATTCCTACAAGATAATTTGTTTTGCCCTGTTTTTAGGGCACTTAAAACATTAAAAACACTTAAGAACACTCAGAGTCACCTAAATAAATTCGAGTTGCCTTTATCTGAACATTGCTTAGGACGTTTAAAACAATTAGAGTCACTTTAAGTTTTGATTACAGCATAAATTTTATTATTATGCGCATTTTCCAAAAAGGGGATAGAATGGTTTATCCCCCGGATAGTATAGACCGGTTAATTCTATCCGTAGGGATAGATTAATTCATCCCCCCGGATAGCTTTCAGAGGGGATACTCCATTTCGTGTCACCGGCTCACGAGTTCAGAAGCAGGCAATTCATTAACACATACACCCACACACACACACACACACACCCACACACACACCCACACACACACACACACACACACACACACACGGGCCGACCTTCGCCTCCCAGGCCGGTCTCCCCACCCGGGTCGGTCTTCCCCTCCCGACGTGGGTTTTGGCTCATTCCTGATTCCCCAATTTTAACAGGGCTCAGGTTGCGCCGGTGTCACGAAATAGAATATCCCCTAATAATCGCACCCCCTCCCAGATGAGGAGAAGTTGAAAAGCCACTTCCGCGTGTGTTTATATTTTGGAAATTAACTTCCATTTGCATTATTTTGAACAATGACACTAACTGGTATGTTTATTCCTACTAGATAATATATGTTTGCTTAATTTAAGAGCACTTGCAAAATTTAGAACACTTAAGAACACTTAGAGTCACTAACTAAATTCGGGCTGCCTTGCTCTGAACATTATTTATGACACTTAGAACAATTAGAGTCAAATTAAATTTCGATTTCAGCATAACTTTTTTTAAATAATATGTATTTTAAAATAATTTGCATAGAATGGTTAATCTCCCGGATACTCTATACCCAGTATATTCCTTCCCCAGGACAGCTTTAAGAGGGTTAGAATATCCCGTGACGCCGGTGTCATGAAATAGAGTATCCCCGTATTAATCGTATCCCCCCAAATGAAGAAAAGTCGAAAAAGTCACTTCCGCGTGTTTTTTTTTTGCAAATTAATTTTCATCTGCTCTGTTTTGAACAATGACACTAACAGGTATGTTTATTCCTACTAGATAATTTTTTGCTTTGGTTTTATAGCACTTAAAACTTTTAAAACACTTAAAAACACTCCGAGTTACCAAATAAATTCGAGTTGCCTTTCTCTGAACATTGATTAGGACACTTAAAACAATTGGTCACCTTAAATTTTGATTACGGCATAATTTTTTTTATTATGCGCATTTTTCAAAAAAGGAGATAGAATGGTTTATCCTCCCGGATAGTCTAGACCGGTTAATTCCATCGGGAGGGATAGATTAATTCATCCCCCCGGATAGCTTCAGAGGGGATACTCCGTTTCGAGTCACCGGTCCTGTATAGGGATAGAAGCCTCTGTTTGAAGGCAATGCTTTTGAGAGATCCTGAAGGGTGTCAGATAATTGCTCCGAGACAATGACAGATATTATGTGACACTTGACTCCCCAACAAATGCATATAATTTGGAACTTGAGCAATGTTCTTTTCATGTGTCACACATCGATAATGACAGCCGCTAGTTGCATCGACCATCAGCAATTAATCCAGACCAGATCGAGACTTTCTCGAACTTAATAAACCTGACAGGGGGAGCAGTTAACCACTTCCAGAGAGATGCATGTTCACCATCCGTTAACCGGAATATAAAGTTTGCAAATTCTGTTCTCATTGTTCGTGGGAAATTTCAAGAAGCCAGCAACACTCTTTAGCAAGTAACACTCTTTCCTATAATAATAATAATAATAATAATATAGCGAGAGCAGAAATGCATCGCGAGAGCATATAGCCTACCTATTAATTAGAAGCCAGCAGTGAGCAGACAAGGCATCCGCCCGTCGGCCAAACCTTCTTCCACTCCATCTTCCCACCACCCCTTCTTCCTCCTTCTCCTCCTCTGCATCCTCTGCGGAGACTTGTTGGCATCGCGGGATGCTGGTCTTCGTGAGGAAGGAAGCGAAAGAAGTGTTTGTCTTAAATGTCAGCCGTCGTCGTCGCCGTCGTCGTCGTCGTCGTCGGCCTATACCTTTGACGGCTGGACGGAAGGAGGGAGGGGTGGGGGAGGGAGTGGGATGGGGAGGGAAGGGAGAGAGGGAAGGGCTGTTGGGATGCTGTCCCGCACGCAGCAGCAGCAGCAGCAGCCGACATATTGCACGGTGGTTGGGGCGGACAGGCGATGTCAGGCATCAGCATCAACACTCGATCTGGATACACCTCGTCGTCGTCGTCGTCGTCGTCTCAGCTGCTGATGCAGAGAAGGAGGAGGAGGAGGAGGATGGAGGAAGATGGAGGAGTAGGGTGGAGGATGGAGAAGGAGGAGGGAGAAAGAGGAGGAGGCAGAGAGGAAGGAGAAGGATGGAGGAGGAGGAGGAGGAAGAGGAGGAGGAGGACGGAGAAGGAGGAGGAGGAAAAGGAGGAGTGTGAAGGAAGGAGAAGGAGAGGGAGGAGGTAGGAAGAGGAGGCGGTAGAGAGGGAGTAGGAGAAGGAGGAGGATGGAAGGTGGAGGACGGAGAAAAAGAAAAATGAAGGAGGAAGAGGAGGAGGCAGAGAGGGTGCAGGAGAACCGAGAAGGAGAAAGAGGAGGAGGAGAAGAAAGAGGAGGTGGTGGAGGAGGAAGAGGAGGAGGAGGAGAGAAAGTAGATTGGAATCGAGGAGGAGGATAATGGAGGAGGAGGAGGAGGAGAAAAATGGAGGATGGAAAAGGAGGAGGGGAGACCCAGATCAGCAGATCAGTAGAATTTACCGACGACAGCTTGTTTGCTATATCGTATCCGTTTTATCATTTATTCAGAACAAAGACACACAAAGGCATACACAGAAACACACAGACACACACACACGGACGCACATAGACACACTCGACCACACACGGACATATCCGGGGACACACGGACACACGCACGTCTGCACGCACAAATGCATCGATAAGACAAAAACGATGGGACGTACGGTCGAGAAAAAAGGTGAAAACGCAGTGAAAGGGAATAGAAGATATAGGACTACAACGACTCAACGAAGAAGAAACTGGAGAATGAACGGAACTGGAAGAATTAAAGAGATTGGGAAAGGAGAGCAGAGCTCTTTTTTACTCGACTGCATGCGTGTTAGCGTGATGCGCTGCCAAATCAAAGGGCATCGGTTCAAAACCCTTTCCCGTGGCAGTATAAGATATCATTTCAAACTGTTCTACACCCGCACCTGACCGGGGCGCCACCTATCAACTGTCATCTCTAAGTAAATCCATTGGTTTTGCTATCAATCAGATATGCCTTTGGCTCCTACGTAGAAAAAGGCCGAGAAAATGGGGCGTAAGAACGTCGTGTTCTTCTTCATGTTGTAGTTATAAAAAAGGAGAAAAACTACGGATACTGTCCGACTACACAAAGGATATTAATTTAGTGTACAGATCTATATCCATCGATTGCATTGCATTGTATGTGAATGAATACATAACATAGAAACATACATACTAGACATACACCGTGGTTCAATAGAAAGTAAGCCAAACTGTTTTTATTATAATTATCTTTAATGCCTGGTGATTAATCATACTAAAATTTTCTCAATATTTAGAGAATTGAACCAAGAATAGGGTTCCAAAAAATCATGTCATAAATTTGAACGGATAGAAAAATATGAATATTTCAAATTGACCTTTTTCTACGTAGGAGCTAAAGGCACAGCCTATCTGATTGAAATCTCTCGAAATTTTAGTTTTGGGCAAGTCTGTTATGGTGTTCGTTGCGGTTTCGGCGCTTGGTCGTTCCCATTTGGTCTTCAGTGATCCTGGAGTAAAAATTAACGGAGTGCATTATCGCAACGTTCTGCTGTCACAACATCTTCTACCTGCTATCAGAAATCTATAGCACCAGAAGGCTGTTTTTTACTACAGATCAGTGCCAGCTTACGGAAGCAGATAAACCATCGAAATGCTAACAAAAGAAAAACTATACTTCATTTCTTCCACATTATGGCCTCCGAACAGTCCTGATTTAAATCCTGTCGTTTTAAAACACCTTCTTTATGTAAATAATCAAAAAATAACTGCTCAAATTAAGTTTCTTCGCAAAAATATTAAAAACTTTTTCATGTTTTAAGTACTTTGCTATAAAACCCAAAAGAAAACTGCTGGTTAAACTAAAATTTCGGCAGTTGAAGTTGAAAGATTCATATCTTTCTATCCGTTAATTGTAAGGAGTTGTAGGTTAAGGAGAGAACTTTGAAGTGGATTCGCTCTGGAATTTTCAAACAGTTAAGTGATTTGAGGATGGGGATGATGTGATGATGTCTGGGTGTTCTGGTGACGGCTCTATAGCTAGTGAATTGTCTATGAGTTGGAGGCGGTTAAGTTGTGTAGAATCAATAAGAGCAGGGACTTGCAATAGTCAAGCTTTGAGTGGACTCTATGGCCTAATGAGAGTTTTTTCTTATCTGTACCGTCAGACGGAGAATGGAGGAAATTCACGAAGCTTTTGAATAGTTCCATTTTCCATGCATTATCTTTGTGAAAAACCGCCATGCTAATATCATAGACCTAGAAATAATGTGTATAATTATTTATTTCCCGGAAAGCCAACCGTGCATATATATTTAAAACATATATATATGTACAATTGTACATTCATGTACATTAAGTATATATATTAGAGTCCGACGACGACGACATGTATAGTATGCAGCACACATGTCAGGCTGCTGTTAGCTGTATAATTGAAGGCGCATAGACAGGAGCGACGTGTAGTTCGTATAATACACTCCTCGGACGTTGGCGCAGTCTATGGCGCAGACCTTAGAAGTGCTGTACCTGTAGCGAGACACTGAAGGTCTTCGCCTCGTGGATCACTCCGAGAGGAGAGAAGTCTTTCAAGCCGGACGACGGAAGAAGGAGGGAACCACCGACGACATTGGAAGAGGAGGAGGAAGAGGAGGAAGCTGGAGACGGAAGAGGAGGAAGGTGGACAGCCGACGACGCTCGATGATTTCTCGCGCGCGGCGCGTCCGTCGGAGAGTGGAAAGGACTGGAGAGGGGGCGGTGACGGACAGCGCCCACCCGGCTCCAGCCCTCCAGCTGTCCGGCCGACCGGCAGGACGTGTTGCTACAGCTGCTGCTGCTTCTGCTGATGCTGATGATGCTGATGGCGTGGTCTGTCTGCGGAGCACGGGAAGGTGGTTTTGGAATCGATAGTCGAAAATTGATGCACGAAGGCTTCGTCGTCGACCGTCGTCGTCGCATGTAGTAATTGGTATCCTCCGCAGGTAGGTGATGGCTAGCTCTGAGAGTAGGTGGCCGCTGCTTCTGCTACATGGGTCGGATGTATGGACGACAGATGGAGACAGCGACGAAGGGAAAGACACAGATAGAGACAGAGAGACAGAGACAGAGAGACAGAGACAGAGACATAAATACAGAGATAGAGACGGAGATAGAGAGAAAGAAAGAGAGACAGAGGTAAATGAGGAGCTAGAAGATTGGAAAATGGTTCTGAGGCAAAGCAGAGAGAGTGAGAGAGAGACAGACAGACAGACAGACAGACAGACAGAGACAGAGACAGAAACAGAGAGACAGAGAGAGAGAGAGACAGAGAGAGAGAGAGAGAGAGCAGGTGAGCGAGGGACAGGCTGCATTTACCTGGGGCCGGACGACGAGGGGAGAGGAGGCGTGGGATGGATAGCAGCGTGTGGTCAATGGAAAGAAAATTGCGGAGAGCAACGGAGAATGCATGGCGCAAGGTGGAAATGTGCCATAGAAGAAAGGAATTGCTTAGTTGGAAGAAAAAGAATTGCATGCTTGGAAGAAAAAGAATTGCATATTTGGACGAAAAAGAATTGCATGTTTGGACGAAAAAGAATTGCATGTTTGGACGAAAAAGAATTGCATATTTGGAAGAAAAGAATTGCACATTTTGAAGGAAAGAATTGCATATTTGGAGAAAAGAATTGTACATTTTGAAGGAAATAATTACTTATCTGAAGGAAGCAATGGGAAGTCTGGGCCTTATAGTCCATATAGCGCCCCTATAGAAAAAGTGAAAAACATAAAACGAGTGGAACACAATGTTTCGAAAATGGCGTCGCCTAGAATTTGGTGTCTCAGGCAACTGACTGTATTGTCTGTGCTTAAGGCCGGTGTCACAAAATAGAGTACCCTCCCTAATAATCGTATAACCCCCCCCCCCCGGATGACAGGAAGTTGAAACTTACTTCTGCGAGTGTTAATATTTTTTACATATTTGTTTTGAACATTGCCACTAGCAGGTGTGTTTATTCCTACATGTAACAGTTAACTTTGTTTCTCTTTTAGTGCACTTGGAACATTTAGAACACTTAAGAACATCTATAGTCACGAAATAAATTCGAGTTGCCTTGCATTGAACATTTCTTAGGACACTAAAGACAGTGAGAGTCATTTTTATTTTGATTTCATCATAAATTTATCAATTATAGGCCTACCCATTTTTAAATAACTGGAATAGAACGGTTTATCCACCCGAATACTAGATCTATGCCCGGTATATATAGGTATATATAACCGGTCTTAATATAATTTATATATATAATATTCTATCCCCGGATAGCTTTAAGGGGACAGAATATCCCGTGACACAAGTCCAGACCTGAAGTCGGATAAGAAGAATGAGCAAAAAAAACAAGGAAAATACACAATGTTCTTAGGCCGGTTCGTGCGTGACACGATAGAACAAAAATGGAAGAAAAGTGACGTAAAAGACGTCAGGTAACGTGTTTAAAAACTATTATGAGAACTCGACGTTTGAGAGGAAAGGCGTGAAAACAATGGTGGCATGCATGAACAGGCTAGAGAGGCATCAAATGTAAAGACCCGCACAGCGAAACACACGACGGCGTGGAGACAATGAGAACAAAGAGATGCAGACAAGCAGACGTAACATGAGGCAAATAATTAAGACAAGTGAAGCAGGTAAAAGCAAAACAAATAGAAGTAAGGACTTGGATAAACTGATACAAAATACGCAAATGAAGATAGAAAAGAGCAGAAGCATTGAACAAAGCATAATAATAATGTTGGAAAAAGAAAATATGCATTGATAAACAACTGGATTAAACAAGAAAGCTACATGGAAGACCTGGAAAAATACAGATGGATTCAACACTCAGACAAATAAGACTCCACCAAGACAGACACAGACAGACAGAAAATGGAGATACAATGAAGATCGAAACCGACAAATGTTATAATAATAGGCACAAAACACACTGCAGACTGCATGAGCAACGCACAAACAAAGGCAACACATCTCTAAACATCGTATCCTAATCGTAAACTCTACACCTCTTCATGCAGCGTCAACAAAAGCGAAGTCGCGGGAACCAACTTATTCACAAGCGCTCAATCAAAACAAAGTCGATAGACAGAGGGTCAAGATCCGGCAGGCATAGTTAGTTAGACGGATATATGGTGGATTGTGTTCAAAGTTGAAACGGCGTTGGAGCAACTTGGAGGTATAGGCCTACGGGGAAGTGGAAGAAGCAGGCTAGAATCTGTGGAAAAGCAATGTTTTCAGTTTCAAGTCAAATACCTGTATATATTACATATATGTAGGCTATATCGAGAGGTGGAGTTTTACACGGACAGAACAGAGACACACGATCAAGGAGACAGATGCAGACGAAGGGAAGAAGACTGGATGATGAAGAGGAGAAACAAAGCGATTGTCTGCAGACAACAGAAGTAAGGCACCGTAACAAAGATATGAGCAAGTGTACTGGATGTGAATGTACACCTGTATGCAATGCAATACTATACGTGCGATGTTAGTGATGGCAGAAGTCGTTGTCGCTCTCTCTGGAGCGGAAGCGGTCACGAACGAAGACACGAATGGTCGAGTAGGGCAGACGTCCGGCGTCCTGCCTTAAATGACGGTCGTTACCTTTAAGCGAAGACGGTAATTACGGTAAATTGCGCGTCCACGTCCCTCACCACCATGCATGCCCCTCGACATGTCTGCCCCTGCCCCTTGCTGTTTCCCTTGCCAGGCAGGCGCACCTCGTTTTACACCCGTCTTACTCGCGTCAGTAAACAACATCACGCAACGTCATCTTGACAATATTATCGTCATTTCGTTCAGACTCTGCGTCAATATTATTACCTGGGATATAGAATAGATAACATATGCACGAGGTGTTTGTAGTAAGTTATGGAAAGTAGCTTAGTCACTTTAGTGAGTCAGTAATATTAAATTCTTGAATAATTCTGTTGAACTGCTGAAGTAGCTTAAACCACAGAATAGATAAAGCGTTCTGTGCTTAAACTGCTGCAGATGTGGCCTATGTTTTAGCGTTCAGTACGGACAATGAGCTCAGAATTAAGCAAACACTGCGGCGACTGCGCAGAAATATAATTCTTAATTATAATATGAGATTTTGTATCGTCTGTAGGCCTAGGCCTACAGTCAGTGTTTGTATGCGCTTCTATTGCGGTGATTTAAAATAATTAGTATATGCATGCCCATATATATATAGTGATAGTGTTTAGCAGACATTTAAGAGGCAATGATCACTACGGTATACTCTTTCGGAATTCTTGATAATGTTGTCTATCTTTCTGCAAACTTAGGTGCATTTAACACTCCATATATAGACTATACTGTATATATAATATAGAGTCTATATATAATCTATGGTCTCATCTTTCCTATCAGCGGCTTGCCAAGAGGCGTTCCATCGGCCTTCGAATCGTTTAGGTCTATTCTCACGATTTGCGGCTTAGCCAAAATTGATATAAAACTCTGATTTTATATAAAGAGAGGACTGAGTCTCATATATTTACAAACAATTTAAAAGGACAGAGTTCGACATAAAATTTCAAGTAGGCCTATAGGCTACGCGATAGGGTGGTTCTAAAAAATGAAAGTGGTTTAAATTTGTTCTCCAACCCACCATTTGGTGACGCCAGGTGTTAGTAGGTCACAGTTAAAATTTTTTAAGAAAATATTAATATTTAGGACTGGCGGGGAGCTGACGACATTGTCCTAATTTCGTAATGGTTTTCATCAAACTTTTCAAGACATCGGCACACGGCAATGTTAGTAATAAATGCATACTAGTCAACCACAAATTCCGAGGTATGCAATTTAATTATTTTTCTAAATAATGTTACTACAGTCATGTCGGAATGAGTAAATTTTTGGTAGTTTTAAGACATTGACTGCAAAAATTAGAAGACAAAAATGCCATGAAAATGTAGCCGAGAATATCAACATTTTCCGATGAATTTGTCAGTCATTCGATTTTTACCAACTAGATGGTTGCCGTCTTGGTTCGCTCATAGCATTGTCTCTTGTGTTTCCCTACGACCTGTAGCCAGAACACTGCCTTTGTTCTGCACTTTGTGCTGGCGAAGAGTTAAATTTTTGAACTGAAGTGTCTACTCAACTTCAGCGATACAGTTAACCACTTTAACGAATTTGAGAATCACTTGGCCCTCTTATTAGGCCTACATTCGAGCTCCAATACTTATATGGGTTTGGATCATACTGTAAAATGTCATCACACAGTTCCAAAGAGTTGAAGAATGTCATGAGTGATTTAACAACGGAAATATATTGCAGAGTCCTGTTTTGCTACAGGTTCATTGAGTGGTGGGATTCGTTCTAATGATCTCACAGAACCTGAATTTTCGTTTAGGGCCATTGCCATGAGTATCTTCTCATCCACTTAAAAATGATCGTCAAAAAACGCAAGCTCAACCAGCAACTCAGGCAAGTCCTAGAAGTGAAAACTAAACGTGTTTGTGGCAACCTTAGCAACCTCCCTGTTCTTGTCGGCAGCATGGATAGCAAATTCGTGTCATTTTGGGGAGAAACTGTTGACGCTGCGCTCTGGAAACAGTAGGTCTACTTTTTATTATAATATTGTGTGAGTCACAAAGAGTGACACTTCCTTCAGATACTTCCAGATTTGTTCGCCGCACGAAAGACACGAGACTATCGTGATTTCGTTGATACTATAGCAGCAGACCGTGTCAAGGTTCATATTGTGAGAGGAACAACCACATTTTGAATGTGTAAATGGCTCTGACCATCATAAAACCCAACGCACAGTTGCTGGATAGCGGAAACATAGGTTATTCGATGTGGTGGAATGTCACCGAGAAAAATGGCAGATCGCTCAAGAAGTTCATCAGTAATCATCACCGCAAACTCAGTGACCTCGTCTTTCCATGGGACCTGGTCGTCATCTGCTCATCCTCTGTTGGTGTGGAAAAGGTGGCATGATATATAATGGGCCGGAAATCTTTAAAGCGACTTGATTGCTCCATATTGGAAAAACGTGGATGTATCATAAGGACCTAAGACGAAATGATTTCAGAATTGTTGTGGTGGCTTGATAAATTTAGGAGCTCTCAACCTAATTCTCTTTCCAACAATGAGCACACGCCATCTTCGGAAGTCTTAAAAATTTAGCGGCACTACCAACTAAACAACTTGGAGTAGCAGTTTGACATGGTACTTTACGGTTTAGCCTTTCCTTTCTCGCAGCACATTTCATTCAGGACTGCATCTTTTGCGTGGCGATGCTTATCAGGCTAAGCTCCGTCTTATCTGCGTGCGCTCTGCCTTCCACTTTTCACTTGCATAGGCCTCTGCGCACTGCACTCTGCTGTTGGTGGTGACTCAATGGCTACTTTCACTCTTACTTTGACAATGCAGAGCCATTCCTTCTCTGTGGTTGGTCCAACAACCTGGAGCTTGATTATTCGACACCTTTCATACTGTTTTCCGTTTTAAAAACGGTCGAAGACTGTTTTTCGCTTGATCTTGGCCGGGAGTAAGCATCCTGAAGGGGCGATATATAAATTCTGATTGATTGAATGATTGACTGATTAATTGATTTACTGACCAAGACAAATTTTATACTAAAAAGTAAGTAGCAAAATAGTTCATTATTCATTAGTAAGAAATTGCCGGAAAATGCGCTATCATCTAAACTTCAACTGGTTCGCGCCAGTCCTAAATACGTTTGGAATCTGAAAATATTTTGGATAAAGAGTCTCCATAAGTCGTATCACCAAGTGGTGGGTTGGAGAATAAAGAAGAAACAACTTCAAAAGTTGCCATTGTCGATGGAACCACCCTACTACGCGACCAAATCTACCGAAGTTGTTGTAACTCAGACTATAATAATTTATCACCAAAGTCTGTTCACGCTCCTATCTAAAAAATTTAGGTCTAGTTGCGACCTCCTCATTAGACCTATATGCACTATTTTTTCGCAGTGTGACCAGACAAGACTAGACATTTTTATTTATATTTCACTCATCATTAAACGTCACACGCCTTAGAAAACCAGCTGACTGCACTAGCGAATCTCGAGAAAATGCATCATTGTCTTTGAAAGGAAGGAATAGGCCTACACATTTCAATGTATCTGGATCAATAAAATGACTGATTGATATCAATCTGGCAATACATTTTACTTGACTTCTACAGGGTGGCTCAATAAAAAAAATGTCCCACCGGATAAAGAGCAATATCTTCACAACCGATTAAAAAATTTCTGCTATAATTTCTCAATTTGTAGGGGAATGAATTTCCAACAAACCCTGAAGGTTTCACGTAAAACTTTGCATGTTTGTAAAAGTTACAGTGTTTAAACTTTCAGTTCCGTTTTTTTATTTCCGCGGAAAAATTTGCGTTACTTGTAGATTTCCATGTCAAATAATATCACTTTTCACTACGACCTTAGAATTCAGTTTTACAGTTTATCGTAACGTATGATGGGAGTGTCCACTACCTGCTTTAACACGAGCTAGAATTCTTTTTGTGAAGCTCAGTATGGCCTTGTTGATTAAGTCCTGAGGCAACTGATCCCACATTAGCAGCAAGAATTCCTTCAGCTAGCCAATGTTCTCTAACTTGCTTTTTTCCGTCAGTCCAAACGACCACTTCCTGCCTCGCTTCCGACATCTGACCTCCGTTACATGAACACGCTTGCAGATAGCCTTCACTGTGCCAAGGCTCCACTTTTCACTGGGTATTTTGATATGATGAGACGCGATGTCCCAGTCTCTGTTCACGCAACGTCAGAATTCCCATTTTATCAACAGCAGAAACGTTGCCCATGACGTTCAGTAACGGATTCACAAATTGAGACCTTAATAATTATATAAAATATCGCCAAATACTAACAGGTTGCTTCATAAACAGCTTCTTTACGGCTCTTAGTGAGTTCCATGACTTAGTTTTGGTTCCATGACATTTAAACACACGACACATAATCACGCGACACTTAAACACAGACACTTAAACACACGACAGATAAACACACGGACAGATAAACACACGACAGATAAACACACGGACAGATAAACACGCAACTTTCAAACACACGAAATATAAACATAAGGACAGACATTAACTGTAAAAAAGTTAGTGTACTACAGTGTTCCGACTGGTCATCCAATCTTATTCCCACTTTGTACCTTCCTTGTTATTGTACGAATTTAGTGTACGAACATCTTTAACAGAATCCGATACTTCGACTAACACACCGCCGTTGATTATTACGATAAAATTATGGCTACACGCTCAGATTCTGTTACATTTGGCGCCTCAACAAAAGGATGTTCAACAGTGTTATAGCCTTAGCTTGTACAAAAATTTTGAGTATATTAAAGTTATGGAGAATAAGAATGGAGAAATATATTGGCGCTGTCAAAAGTATCAGAGTTACAAATGCAAAGCTCATTTGAAGGTCGAATCGTCAGGAAAAAGGATTAAAAACATAATCAACAAGGTAACAGCTGAACATCACTAAGCGTATATCCTGAATTTCGTTTTAATACGTCGCTGTCTTCATCTAACGTGTTTAAGGTAAGTGCGGTGTGTTTATATGTCGCGTGTTTATCTGTCCGTGTGTTTATCTGTCGTGTGTTTAAGTGTCTGTGTTTAAGTGTCGCATGATTATGTGTCGTGTGTTTAAATGTCGGCACACCGTCGTATGATATCAGTATCATTTTTAGTGTTGTTATTTGC
>OX457040.1:32026599-32141599 GCA_949752735.1 Lumbricus terrestris
TAGAGTTTTTAAATTACTGCAATCCAATATCTGTACGGCACCTTTCATTTGCCGCTCAAAAGAACTATCAATTTTGTATACGCAAATTAATGAAATCACATAAACAAAACAGTTGAAAAAAACAGACGACAGATTAAGTCAGTATATACGAGCGAATTTACCTGATTTTTCTGATCTCTCTTTTACGTCCGCTCAGAAAAGATCAACGATGATAACTGCTACAGATTGTGTTCTTCCGAGTTCAGTGACACGCTTCTGAATCGCTGCCTGTCGCTGCTGCCTGTCGCTGTTCTGCTCTCTGCTCTTGGTGCCAGTCGCCGGTGAATGGCCGAAGAGACGCGCTAGCAGACCAGAACATTCATCGACGGCACCCGGTGGACAACCTGATTGGCAGCAGGTTGCACTCAGGCGTCTCTCACAGGACACGTCACAGTTGATGGATGGATGGATGGATGGATGGACGGGTGGTTGGTTGGATGGATGGATGGATGGGAGATGGCGATGGAGATTGGATGGGATGGGATGGATGTATGAATGGATGGATGTATGAATGGATGTATGGATGGATGGATGGATGGATGGATGGATGGATGGATGGAAGATGGATGTATGAATAGATGGATGGATGCATGGACGGGTGGATGGATAGATGGAGTGGCGATGGGGGTGCGGATTGGATGAATGGATAGATGGGTGGATGTATGGATGTATGAATAGATGGATGGATGGACGGGTGGATGGATGGGTGGATGGATAGACTAATAGACGGTTGGTTGGATTAATGGATGGACGTGCGATTGGATGAATGGATAGATGGATGGCTGAAAAAATGGATGGATGGTTGAATGGATGGATAGATTTGTTGATTGAACAGAGGGATGTGTGGAAACTGTGAATGTCTCGATGGATTGATGGATGGATAAGACGGATTAATGGATGAATGGATCGATGTATAAAACATCGGGTTAATATAAGACTGCCGGGTAGGGTGGTTCCATCGACAATGGCAACTGTTGAAGTTGTTTCTTCTTTATTCTCCAACCCACCATTTGGTGATACGACTTATAGAGACTCTTTATCCAAAATATTTTCAGATTCCAAACGTATTTACGACTGGCGCGAACCAGTTGAAGTTTAGATGATTGCGCATAATGTCGGTAATTTCTTACTAATGAATAATGAACTATTTTGCTACTTCCTTTTTAGCATAAAATTTGTCTTGGTCAGTAAATCAATCAGCAAATCAATCATTCAATCGATCAGAATTTATATATCACCCCTTCAGGATACTACTCAGAGGCGCTCCCGGCCAAGATCAAGCGAAAAACAGTCTTTGACCGTTTTTAAAACTGAAAACAGCTTGAAAGGTGTCGAATAATCAAGCTACAGGTTGTTGGACCAACCACAGAGAAGGAATGGCTCTGCATTGTCAAAGTAAGAGTGAAAGTAACCATTGAGTCACCACTAACAGCAGAGTGCAGCGCGCGGAGGCCTGTGGAAGTGAAAAGTGGGAGGCAGAGCGCACGCAGATAAGACGGTGCTTAGTCTGATAAGCAACGCCACGCAAAAGTTGCAGTCCTGACTTAAATGTGCTGCGGGAAAGGAAAGGCTAAACAGTAAAGTACCAACTCAAGCTACTACTCCAAGTTGTTTAGTTGGTAGCGCCGCTAAATTTTTTAAGACTTCCGAAATTGGCGTGTGCTCATTGTCGGAAAGAGAATTAGGTTGAGAGCTCCTAAATTTAGCATGCCACCACAGCAATTCTGAAATCATGTTGGAGAAGGTCTTAGGTCCTTATGATACATCCACGTTTTTCCAATATGGAGCAATCAAGTCGCTTTAAAGATTTCCGGCCCATTATATATCAGGTCACCTTTTCCACACCCACAGAGGATGAGCAGATGACGACCAGGTCCCGTGGAAGGACGAGGTTACTGAGTTTGCGGTGATGATTACTTATGAACCTCTCTAGCTATCTGCCATTTTTCTCGGCGACATTCCACCACATTGAATATGTTTCCGCTATCCAGCAGCTGTGCGTCCGGCTTTATGATGGTCAGAGCCCATTTACACATTTAAAATGTGGATGTTCCTCTCACAATATGAACCTTAACACGGTCTGCTGCCAGTATCAACGAAACCACTGAAGTCTCGTGTCTTTCGTGTGGCGAACAAGTCTGGAAGTAGGCCTATCTGAAGGAAGTGTCACTCTTTGTGACTCACATAATATTATAATACCAATTAGGCCTACTGTTTCCAGAGCGCAGCGTCAACAGTTTCTCCCAAAAAATGACACGAATTTGCTATCCATGCTGTCCACCGACAAGAACAGGGAGGTTGCTAAGGTTGCCACAAACACGTTTAGTTTTCACTTCTAGGACTTGCCTGAGTTGCTGGTTGGGCTTGCGTTTTTTGAGGATAAATTTTAAGTGGATGAGAGGAGACTCATGGCAATGGCCTTAAACGAAAATTCAGGTTATGTGAGATCATTAGAACGAATTCCACCATCCAATGTAGAAAAACAGGACTCCACAATATATTTCCGTCGTTAGGGCCTAAATCACTCATGACATTCTTCAATTCTTTGGAACTGTATGATGACTTTTTACAGTATGACCCAAACCCATATAATGATTGGAGCTCGAATGTAACAAAAGAGCCATGTGATTCTCAAATCCGTTAAAGTGGTTAACTGTATCGCTGAAGTTGAGTAGACAATTCAGTTCAAAAATTTAACTCTTCGCCGACACAAAGTGCAGAACAAATGCAGTGTTCTGGCTACTGTAACAGGTTGTAGGGAACACAAGAGGCAATGCTTTAAGCCAACCAAGACGGCAACCATCTAGTTGGTAGAAATCGAATGACTGACAAATTCATCGGACAATGTTGATATTCTCGGCTACATTTTCATGACATTGTTGTCTTCTATTTTTGCAGTCAATGTCTTAAAACTACAAAAAATTTACTCTTTCCGACATGACTGTAGAAACATTATTTAGAAAATTAATTAAATTGCATACCTCAGAATTTGTGGTTGACTAGTATGCTTTTTATTAGGCTACTAACATTGCCGTGTGCCGATGTCTTGATAAATTTGATGAAAACCATTACGAAATTAGGATACTTTCGTCAGCTCCGCGCCAGTCCTAAATATTAATATTTTCTTCTAATTTTTTAACTGTGACCTACTAACACCTGGCGTCACCAAATGGTGGGTTGGAGAACAAATTTAAACCACTTTGATTTTTTAGAACCACCCTACTGCCGGGTTAACGAGCGTTCAAAGCGTTATGACCAGAAACCGTTTGCAAGTATCGAATAGCATAGTATTAGATTTTGATGATTGACAGAAGCAGCTGATCTAGAAAGCAACATTGGTGAAAGGACTAAACAGCGTTGAGACGCCTTCGCCTTACATACTACAGCAGCTGACAAACGGATAGAAGGAGGGACAGACAGAGAGAGAGAGAGAGAGAGAGAGAGAGAGAGAGAGAGAGAGAGAGAGAGAGAGAGAGAGAGAAAGAGAGAGAGAAAGAGAAAGAGAAAGAAAGAGAGAGAGACAGAGACAGAGACAGAGAAAGAGAAAGAAAAAGAGAAAGAGATAGAGAGAAAGAGAGAGGGGGAGAGAGAGACAGAGACAGAGGCAGAGGCAGAGAAAGAGAAAGAAAGAGAAAGAGAGAAAGTGAGAGAGAGGGAGAGAGAGAGAGAAAAAGAGAGAAAGAGAGAGAGAGAGAGACAGACAGACAGACAGACAGACAGAGATAGAGACGGCTCATAAACGGTGAACGATGTGGAGCAGAGTTTGGCCGATTTTCTAGCAACGGGTGTGGCTGACAGAATGAAAAGTAGTCTTAAGGCAGAAATCGTCTCAGCTTCTGTTGGATATATGTTTCCCTGTTGCGCATATATTCTTAGATGCCCGTTAAATTATCATCATGGTTTGACTGGTCTCGTTCATCATTTTGCCTCCAGGAGGCGAGGGCGTGAAAGTAGAAAGCTATATGTGGGCCCTTGCGCCTATTGAATAATGGCCAATGTTGCTAAATTGGCCACACGAGTAAATGTTATTCAGGTCAATATCGCCATCACCATCATCAACAGAAGTATCAATATCATCATCATCGTATCATCATCATCATCATCGTCATCGTCATCGTCATCGTCATCATCGTCATCGTCATCATCATCATCATCATCATCATCATCATCATCATCATCATCATCATCATCATCATCATCATCATCATCATCATCATCATCATCATCATCATCATCATCATCATCATCATCATCATCATCATCATCATCATCATCATCATCATCATCATCATCATCATCATCATCATCATCATCATCATCATCATCATCATCATCATCATCATCATCATCATCATCATCATCATCATCATCATCATCATCATCATATGCTCTTTAGGCTAATCCCCTTTATGGGGAGGGGAACTGCAGGTGAAAAGAATATATAAGCCTAAGACCGACTCTTGCGGGGCACCGAAATCAACCTTAACCCAAGGTGTTCTAGTGTTACACAGTGCTAGTGTTACTAGGTTGAAGCAATCCTTACCTAGGCTAATCCATTGGAGATTATCCCAATCTTGGCTATAATTATGTCTGAATAATTTATGTTACCTAATTAAGTTATTGGATTGACAACTTGGTGATGCTGGAGGTGCTTTGTGTTACTTTGTACCTGACCTGGTGTGCTTATTGTTGTTGCAAACGGACCAATAAAATTATTTGATTTGGTTTGATTTGATTTGATTTAGGATAACCATCTGAAAACGATCTGTAAGGTATGACTTAAACCAGGGGTTCTCAAACTGTGGTACGCGTACCCCTAGGGGTACGCCAGGCGCCGGTAATGGATACGCGAAAAATTCAAAAAATATTTTAAAAAATTGAGTTTATGTACTTTATGTCCATCTTTCTTTGATTAGCAGTGATTTTTAACGTTGTAACATATAAGTGCATGGTCATTTCTTTCTTTCACAGCATATAACGAGACTCACATACAATGCATTGCATACAATACATGTATATTTATGTTTAGGCCTATTACTGTAATTTTTAAACAAATAGGCCTAATGTATAAATGGTTGAAAGTACATGTACCAAAGCCAGAATATCTCAGACCATATAGGCCTTTAATATAGAGCTCAAATAGCAAATGATTAATTTTTGGTCGAGCTTTAAATTTTTTGATTTCTCTCAGCACGTTGAAACTGCAGGGTGAAACTGTTAAGTTGTTAACTATTCTTGCTATCAAAAACAAACATGGGGCAAATTTGCGTTTCAAATTGACAAATGTGAAACCATGCAGATCTGTGCTAGTCTGAATTTGTAAGCTTGTGCACAGCACTAATAGGTTGGCTCCTTTTCCTTCTTGCAGGGGTTATAGAACAGTTTTTCATTTTAAAATAATATTATTGCTGACAAGATTATATGATTAAAAACTAGATTTTGCTCCCTTTGGTTTAGGCCTAGACTCTAATAAACGATGTCAGCAATGATTAAATGGAATTTTAGTTGTCACTGCCAGAGGACTGACTTTGCTGGGGGGTGCGCCATCATTCGATATTTTTCCTTGGGGGTAGGCCTACAATAAAAATAAAGTTTGAGAACCTCTGACTTAAACCAATGAAAGGGTGCGCCACATAAGCCAAATGAGAGACGCAGACGCTGCAGAAGTGATAGTAGAAGAGTTTCTGTCGAGTGGTGGCTTCTAAAGCCAGATTAGGTGGGGGAGGGCAAAAGCCAGATTGCTCCAAGTAGGCTAAGGGACGTAGACTCTATAGTTGATGTACTCCGCCAGTGAGGATGGAGTGGCAACAGTTGCCAATGTTCTCACCGAGTAAATTCGCTGATAATGAAACGGTTTAGGTTTATTCAATATTCATCCTACTAAAAAAAATTGAACGGTAGGGATGTCCATTATACAAAGAAATTGAAGCCTAGCCTGCATATTTTACTGAGAAACACTTGCATGTAGGCTACATAAGCTCGAGGCGTTCATTTTTACCGTTATTAAGTATAGCCTATACAACATGCAACAGAAACGGGCCCTTGGCTTTCCTTCCCTCAAAAAGCCTAACCTTGACACCAACCTCTGCCAAAATTATCGGCCTATCTCCAATCTCTCCTTTCTTTCTAAGACACTTGAACGTCTTGTCTCTCTGCAGTTTCTACCATACCTTGAGCAATCTGGTCTCCTTCCTCCAAATCAGTCTGGTTTTAGGGCCCACCATTCCACTGAGACTGCTCTCCTTTCTCTATTATCTGAAATCTATTCTGCTGTTGATAGGTCTGAGCTCACCCTTTTGGCTCTCTATGATGTCTCTTCAGCCTTTGATATGGTTGATCATGATATCCTTCTCAAGCGTCTTGAGACCTCCTATGGTGTTAAGGGCCTCCCATTATCTTGGTTTCAGTCGTACCTTTCTGAAAGAACCCAAATGATTATATCTGGTGACTCTCGAACCCAATGGGTTCATGTTAATCTGGGTGTTCCTCAAGGTTCAGTTCTTGGGCCTCTCCTATTTATTCTTTACACAGCTGACATTTCTTCTCTTTTTCCGATCTGTAGTGCTGCTGGCCATCTCTTTGCTGACGATGTCCAGGCATTTGTCCATGGTCCCCCCTCTTCCCAGCTGCTTCTAGTTGGGCTTATTGAATCTCTCACTAATCATCTCCACTCATGGATGTCTTCTAATCGCCTTTCTCTTAATACTTCAAAGACTCAATTTATCTGGTTAGGTACTCCTCAGCAGCTCCATAAGCTTGATCTTATTCTTCTCTCTGCAAAATTCCCATTGTTTTCCTTCTCTTCAAGTGTGCGGGATCTGGGTGTAGTACTTGATAGCTCACTTACCTTTACTGAGCATATTTCCAATCTGACACGCTCATCATATTTTCACTTAAGACGCCTCAGAGTCATTCGTCGCTCTGTCTCCTCCTCCATCTTCACTACCTTAGTTCATGCTTTCATATGTTCTCGTATTGACTATTGCAATTCTCTTCTCATTGGTCTTCCTAAAGTTCGTCTTTCACCGATTCAGTCAGTTCTCAACTCAGCTGCTAGATTAATTGCCCGCCTTCCCAAGTACTCTCACATCTCTACCTTTATGTTTGATGAACTTCATTGGCTTCCTCTACGTGCTCGCACACAGTTCAAGATCCTCACTCTGATCCTAAAGTCTCAACGGGGTCTTGCCCCAAAATATCTGACTAAAACCTTACTTCGTCCTCACTCAGCTTCCTCCCACCGTCCACTTCGCTCATCCAACAGACTTGACCTATTGGTTCCCCGGTCTAGAACTGCTATGGCTCAGTCTCGATCTTTTGTCTCAATTGGTCCTTCTCTCTGGAATTCTCTGTCTCCTTCTGTTCGCTCAACTCTTCTGTCTGTCAGTCTCTCCTCTGCTCTGTCTCTTCTCAAAACCTGCTTCTTCTCGCGGGGCCTTGCGCACTGGGAGCGCCTCTGAACGGTTTACCCTACTAGAGGCGCTTTATAAATGTTTAAATACAATACAATACAATACAATGCACATTTTATGTTCGGTCAGAAAATAATAAGATGATGCGCTGGTTCTAGTTCGTCGTACTGTCATCAGTGTTATCATTTCCTGTCCGCAGATCTCTTCATTCATTCATTCATTCGGACATTTATATAGAGCTTCTTCAAGAAAAACTACTCAGAGGCGCTCTGCTTCGTTCTGCAACACAGCGTAAAGTCGTAAACTGACTGTGCGCATACATACTGCTAAAATGAACCATGAGATATATAGGTCTATATACTTGTTTTAGCCTGAAACATCCACTTTGTAACATGAAACAACTGCATGTAGGCCTACATCTACAATTTACATGGAACATATACTTCGTAACACGAAACATCTATTATTCAACATGCAGTGGAGACCAGTCCCTCATTCTGAAACAGGCTTCCATGGGATCCAAAATGTCGGCGCTGTCTTTCTATGTATATATATATATAATTATATATATATATATACTTCACAGATGACTTATGATCATCGCAATCCTGTATATAGCCTATAACGAGGTCTAAAAGAACTCTGATTGGATTTATTGAAGAGGATAAACAGGTAAACACAGAAACAGATAAACAGACGAGCTTACAATAATACAGCTACAGTCTCCAATCGATTAAACTCAATTAAACTCTGCTCTGCTGTACTAGAAAATATTAATACTCGCGCTTACATGTATATATAGTCAACCATCCTCCATGCGCTGTGCCCCACTCTCCTCTCCTTTCGGCTGAACCTTCTGACCTCTCTGTCTGTCTCCACACCGAGTCACTCCTCCGCTCTCCCCCATCCTTCCTCAATCCACTCTTCGCTGGCTTTTGTTGCCCACCATGCGCCACCCTCTCCAGCCGTGCGCGCAACAACCCTTGCTTGCCATTCTTCAACCGACTTCCATATCGTATTTGCAAATCGCTTAAGCGTCAATTACGGACGACAACAGACTCCAAAAGGAAATACTGCGCGTTACGGTATTCGCCCGATTGCCCCATTACCATCAGAACCGAACAGCGACCGTCCGCTGCTTGTCCGAACAATCTTCCCGATGATATAACAGATGGAGAAGCGTGTTTGCTGGGTGTGTTACGACGACCGGACAAAGCTGCTTTACATCTTGCAGACGTTGTTAGAAGATTCGGCGATGGTTAACTCGTGCGACGGCGTTCCTCTGTCATATAATTCTGGAAATGTCACGTTATACACGAGGTTCCTCTGCCGCCGCCGCGGTGACAATAACTGTTCCGTGGTTTGGACAAACGTTGAGTCTGTCTCTCTCTCTCTCTCTCACTCTCTTTCAGGGCGTCTCGATCGTCGCGTTGCTGCGTAAATAAGATTTTCTTGCATGGACGAAAGTGATTTGGTGGAGAGAACGCATTAGGACTCTGCGATCGCATCCGGTGAAGGCTGCGAATCGACAAATACGACCTCTGTCGAACGATGGACGAAGCGGAGGTGGAGGAGGAGGATGTAGGAGGAGGATGGAGGAGAAGGAGGGAGGGTGGAGGAGAAGGAGGGGAGGAGAAGGAGCGACATGGATTGGGTGTGGCGGTTTACCGAAGTGCAACAGAGAGTGCTGCATCGGAATTTGAATTGAAAGAAGTGCGGGTTTAACTGTGTAGGATGAGTGGAGTGCATGCCTCGGATCGAGTGAGGATTGGTGGGAAATGGATGAGTTGAAAGGAATAGATTTATTTAGAAGTACGCCAGAAACTTTCGACGCTGTAAGCACAGAATCTCATGCAACGGCTGAAAAGTCTCATATTTTGTCTGTGTTACTTATTCTTGCACCCGACTTCAGAATGTCACACCCGACCACAGAATGTCACACGCGATCTCAGAATGTCACACACCGACCTCAGAATGTTACACGGTTACACCCGATCTCAGAATGTCACACACCGACCTCAGAATACCGCACACCGACCTCAGAATGTTACACGGTTACACCCGATCTCAAAATGTCACACCCGATCTCAAAATGTCACACCCGATCTCAAAATGTCACACCCGATCTCAAATTGTCACACACCGACCTCAGAATACCGCACACCAACCTCAGAATGTCACACCCGATCCCAGAATGTCACACCCGATCTCAGAATGTCACACCCGATCTCAAAATGTCACACCCGATCCCAGAATGCCACACCCGATCTCAGAATGCCACACACCTACCTCAGAATGCCATGCACCGACCTCAGAATGTCACACACCGACCTCAGAATGTTACACGGTTACACCCGACATCAGAATGTCTCACTCGACATTTCTCTTATAAAGTACTGAAAGTCGAAACATATTTAGGAACGAAATGCAATCGCCATTGCTTCTGCTTCAATTTTCCATAGACATTCAGAGACAGTTCCTCGTGTTCTCCACCTATTTTTCGTTTTCCCTGAGTGACCTTCTATGATTAGTCTCTGCGTTTTCTTTGTGTTACCTATTATGCACTCTTCAGCGTTGTTCCGATTTATTGATGTTGCATGAAGAAAGAATTTATGCCGGTGACACGAAACGGAGTATCCCCCCTGAAAGCTATCCGGGGGGATGAATTAATCTATCCCCCCGGATGGAATTAACCGGTTTATACTATCCGGGTGGATAAACCATTCTATCCCCTTTTTTGAAAAATGCGCATAATAAAAAAAATTATGCTGTAATCAAAATTTAAAGTGACTCTAATTGTTTTAAGTGTCCTAAGCAATGCTCAGATAAAGGCAACTCGAACTTATTTAGTGACTCTGAGTGTACTTAAGTGTTTTAAATGTTTTATGTGCTCTAAAAACAGCGCAAAACAAATTATCTAGTAGGAATAAACATACCTGTTAGTGTCATTGTTCAAAACAAAGCAGATGAAAATTAATTTGCCAAAAAAATACACGCGGAAGCGGTTTATTCGACTTTTTTCAATTTGGGGGGATACAACTAATACGGGGGATACTCTATTTCGTGACACCGGAAATTGTTTTTTTTCTTTTTCGGCTCTTGATACTTTAATCTGGCCATACCATAAATAAATTGTCATGGCACAGCTCATGACGTTGAACTATTTTGTTATTAATTAGGACTATATTTACTTTTTATTAAATGACTGACTGCTCTTGCAAGAGAATAAAGCTATCTGTCTTCACTCCGCAATCTGCGGTGGCCATATTGTTGGCACCAATTGAACTGCGAGACTCAGATGATAGATGACCTGGAGGTGACTACCTCTGTTGTGTTATGTGGCGCCCTCTCTCGAGTCGTCGTGGTCGATTTCCGTTACGTTGAATTTGTCGCTGGTAGGCGCTGTGATGGGACGCGGTGGTGTAGCGGTATACGTTCTTTGTCGTGTGACCGGTGGGTCGTGGGTTCGAATCTGCTTTAAGCCACTGCGAAGCGACCCATGTTGCTCATTGCTCACCCATGATTGTAAGTGAGGAAACCTCCAGGTCGCTCCGCCTTTCTTTCTGCGGGTCTTTGTTCATCTTTCTCTCGTCTCAAATCTTGCTTTTTCTCTTGGGGTCAATCGCACTGCAGAGAGAACTTCTGAAAGGCCTTTCATGAGACAAGCGCTTTATAAATGGTCATATTATGCAATACAATACAGTGCAATACAATACAATACCTCACTCACCTCAACCTCCGGGTGGCATGACAAAAGCCAATGAGCCTCCCTTCGGACAGAGAAGTCATCATCAGACGCTTTTTGTCTTCTCGTCGGGTAGCACAAACCCGAAATAAGGGAGACCATATGACGCGCTGCGCACAGCATTTAAACCAACGAATGCGTGGTTGGTAAGCACGCCAGTCGAATGGACACAGAACGTGGAGGGTTGCGGGTTCGAGCTTCCAATCAGCTGGTCACTTATGTCAGAACCTTGTCTAAGTAGGCCTACATTGGCTCAGAGTCACTGATGTCCTGCCGAATGGATAGTGTGTGACTTGTAAATTGTGTAGGCTTCTTCGGAACTTTTGAAAGCGGACAGTATCAAACGCCATTGTAGTGTATTGTTCAACAATGTATTGTATAATGACGCACTGCACATTATAACCATGTATTGTAAAACCATGTATTGTACAGCCATGTATTGTACGGCCATGTATTGTAAAACCACGTATTGTACAACCATGTATTGCATAGCCATGTATTCTATAACCTTGCATTGCATAACCATGCATTGTATAATGATGCACTGCACACTATGACCATGTATTGTAAAACCATGTATTGTACAACCATGTATTGTATAGCCATGTAATCCATAACCATGTATTGTATAACCATGAATTTCATAAGCATGAATTGAATAACCATATATTGCGCAACCATGTATTGTATAGAGTCTAAGCCATGTATTGTATAACCATATTTTATATAAACATCCATTGTATAACCACGTGCTGCGAGTATCGATTGACCTTGTTAGCGTAGGCTACAAGACGCGCAGATCGCAGATCGTAACACAGGCTCTGAATGTGCACTTCAAGTGTTAATCTTGAATGTGAACGAGTTTATTGGGCTATACGGTATACTGTTTAGGTGGTTGCCTGTCAATGCCAGTGCAGATCTTACCCGACAATACGAGCAAAATAGAAAGCAGACTAAGCCTTTATTTAGACCCGCAGCATCAATTAGGTAAAAGGCGTTACTGGCAGCAGCAGCTGTCAGAGGTTCCGACCGACTGTCTCGAGCGGTCTTGACCTCACTATTATACGATAATATAGCTATTGATTTTGAAGCGTCAGGAGAGAGAGTACCTTATGTATTTAAAACAGACACTATATATATATGTATACAAGTTGGTAGATTAATTTTTATGAAGTCCTAAAGTAGTCTAGCAGGCATTAACATCAATTAAATCGCCCGCTGAAACAGGCCCATGCACGTACATGTACGTCTATATAGAACCGTAGAGCCATTTTACGATTAGACATTTTAATCCTACGTTGCAAGGCATTTAAAATAGTCTATCCATTTCATTCTGCAGTGCGGTTTAAATGCAGACAATGTATTGTATGCAAAGAGCCGCAAAAGACGTTCAGACATGAAAACTACACACCAAAGAGGCGGTGAAGTAGGGGTATGTTCTGTGACTTGGAGTCGGAAGGTTCTGAATTCGAAACAAGTCCTTCATTCGCAATTGCTTATGCGCTTTGGCGTGAAACTCCGATTCAGTGTCCGCGCTGTAAGCGGGAGCGCCTCTGAGTAGACATCTTGAAGGGGCGCTATGTAACAAGAGCTCATACGTACATAAATGAAAGTCTTCATTAAAAAAAACAACTAGGCCCGCAAAAAGGTGGCTGACGTTTGATTCAAACACAGTATAAAGAACGTTTCTCTACGAACCCTTTACAAAAAATTAATTCTACACAAAATGAATCTGTTCTGTTCGTGATTTGAGCGCTTAAACTCTACGTAGCAGGCAATCAGACAACTGTTTTGATTTCTTAAAAGCGACAATGATGCTTAGCGATCAAGCAATACGATTCTGGCGTTCGAGGAAGACGGGTAGGACGTTAATTACCGCGGTGCAACTATAATAGGATCCGTGTCTGTAGATTAGTCACGGTAGAGGCGGATGTCTTCCTCAAATCTGCACCAACTTTAGTTTAAAAAAAGTCCGCTGCCTTTGATCCGATTTTGTAGTATCATGATGGTGTTCTGTGTTTTCGTGTAATACAGAACATCATCGGGAAAAAAACAATCCCGGAGTGATCTCGATAGATCTATATGATCACATGTAACAACAAACTCAATTAAAAAGTTTTCTTCGATTTCAATCGGTTGCATCATCTTGAAAAAATAGTTTACAATCTCGTCAGTCGCACATTGCAACGCCTGTACATGTAGTAGACAGAAAGTTGTTATCATCGGGAGGAGGAGCAGCTTTAACCGGCGGGGGCGTCAAATGACACACAGGAATTGGCGGTGCATGCCTTTGATGCATATACCCAGCATTTAGTCCTCCTCAGACTCAGACAAGTCCCTCCTCGTCCTCGGGAAGCGGAAGCCTCATAACGATGCACTTCATCACGGCCGCAGCCACCAGCGCCGCGTACGGCTGCCACTCCTTGTGTACAGTCCCATCGCTGTAGTCGGAAATTCCGCGAATGACGAGGAAACTCAGCCCGTCCTGGTTCTCCAGGGAAGTGAGCACCTTCTGGAAGCCGGCGTCGACGGCTCTGACCGTCTGCTGGTGACAGAACTGGTCGCGGATTCCGTCGTCACGCGTCAGGATCTTACCGGAAGCCACTGCGCCGAAGTGGATGAGCGGCAGAGCAGGGCGCCCGTACCTGGCCGTTCCAACCTCCGCCTCCGGGTGGAGAAGCGGGGTCTCCGTCTTTCCAGTCGTCTTGTACAGTTGGTCGGAATCGGCGGGAGGTCGGATGAAGTTCGTGTCGCCGATCGCTTCCAGATCTCGTGTCGCCTCCGCCAGAAATCCGTCCAGTTGTTTCCAGAGCTTCTTCGGCGACCGGTGTAGCTTTCCGACTACGCTTCGAAGCTCCGAGTCACCGGACGCCCACGGTCGGGTCTCCAGGGTGATGCTCGACGACTGCCCGACGTCGTTTCCGGTCACGTAGAAATAGAGGAACTGGTTCTTCCGGTCGAGGCCCTTCGAGATGACGACGTCACCGAGTCGAACGTGGCTGGACTCGTCATCCTGGGAAGCCACTCCACCACCGACGCCAACGAGAAGGACGTGCTCGATTCTGGGGAAGGTTTCTGTCGACCAAACAGACAAGACATCATTATAAGTGAATCAATCAATCAATCAATCGTAATTTATAGAGCGCCCCTTCAATGTACCTACTCAGAGGCGCTCCCGGCCGAAATCAAGCGAAAAAAAGTTTTCAACAATTTTTGAAATTGAGAAGAGCTTGGGAGGTGTCGCATAGTCAAGGGAAGAGTCCATTCCAGGTTGTTGGACCAACCACAGAGAATGAACGCCTCTGCATTGTTGCAGAGCGAGTGAAAGGAACCATTAAGTCACAATGGACAGCAGAGCGCAGTGCGCGGCGGCCTATGCAAGTGGAAAGAGGGAGGCAAAGCTCACACAGATAATACACTATAATCATATATATGTTGATCCTCATTAGTTTGATTCAGTCTAATGTTAGCAAACAAACCGTTCTTAAGCCTAAAGTTAAGCTTACAATTTTTCTTTCGATTATGTTTCGTAATGTTAGGTGTTTTCATCGAAATGGTGCTGTATCAATTTGCGCTAACAGTTCCAAGCTTACAATTGAAAGCCCGGCGATCTTCGACCGGACTCAAAACTGCATGTTGAAAGTTAAGCGAAGTTTGCCATTGTGTATAGTGAACAAGGAGGACGTGAGAAGGTTCATTCTCACCCCAGGGAACTGACCTATATGAATCAGACAAGCTTTCGCCGGTGACGTAGGGTCAGAGCTGATGCTATTAAACACTATGCATAATAATAGTTCGTGAACATTAAAGTTAGATCGAGAATGAAATTAGTTAACTAATAACAACCAGTTTTGCAATATGTAAATGTGCGAACTGGTAAATAAAAAGAAAGCCTGATTTAGATTAAGAAATGACATCACGATCATCTTTACATACCTAGGAGTCGTGGAATGGTGTCACCGATTGAAAGCTTCGCTTCCGACCCACGACCAATTTTGCTGAGCTTCGTTGACACGACACGGTGTCTGTCAATCAAGCCAACTGTGTACAGCTGTCCCTCTCCTGTTGCACGCATACAAAACCCAAGAATGTTTTTGTTATGAAATAAACCCAACGGAAGGGCATTTTACTAATTAATTGTCTAGATATCTGACAAACTAACTTACATACCACATCGTATTCTTGCTCGACCTGGCATATAGGCTATAACTTACGCTCTTCTCGCTCATTAAGATAAACATTAAACATCATCAATAGCCTATTCGTTTACAAAAAAGACAATGACACGCCTTGCTACATATTTATAAATGTTATGTTGCATCAAAGAGACAGGATCATATACGCCATAGCTGTTTCCGAAATGTCTATTTTCTCATTCGTGCTGCATAATATTATGTTGATTTTGCAAAGATTTCGTCATGGCCACCTCACATCGTCGACTCAATATGATATTAGTTGGTGTCCCTAGACAGCGAGATTATTTTATCCCCTTATCCTCCCCTTTTTGTAACCAATGAGCAAGATGTGTAAACCTGTGTTGTATACTTTGGTTCCAAATAAAAAAATATTTGATTGATTGATTGATTGATTGACTGATTGATTGATATATACTCTGCCGTTGACCTTCGTTTTGTTCATGAAGCTGTTCTCCATCTCTTCACATTCTCATCCTATTCTCATCCCATCTTGTTTTACTTATCCATCTCTCTGACACCGTTCCCCACTCACTCCTTCCTCCATCCGCTGCCTTCCACCGCCATTTCCAGTTTCGCTTCCCTCAATTCCTTTCCATGCGTGGGTCAATGTTTTCGCACTTATGCCGTTTACATCACGAAAACGAAGCTTTATAAGCGAACAGTTTAAAAAAACCGCGGATGATAATTATATCGACCTTGTGTTTTGTACTTGACGTAGGTGTTCTTCACATCCATCATGGCGTCAACGGCCATTTTCTCGCAGTACAGAGATGTAACTATTGCTATGGTCGGCTGGTCCTCCTCAGCAAGGCTCGGTGCACTCGCCACCATGCGGAAATCTTCACACACAAAGAGATAAATATAAATAAACAACATTGACATACACGTCCGTATGTCCGTCTGTCCGTCTGTTCGTCTGTCTGGCTGTCTGTTTGTCTGGGTGTTTCATAGGTAGGCTATTTCTGCCACTGACACGCATGGGCATTCCTTTACATTTTAACATATATAATATTATTCCTGCCTATAACTTTTGTTGGAATCCCATAAGAGCGGTCGATGAATTTACATGATGATGTATGTTGTGGACTGCCGAGAACAGGTAGTTGTAATCGGCGGCTATAGATCCTAACTAGTAATTGATAATAATTTTTTAGTCGAGCTGTACATACAATTTTTCTATTTTGTCGCCGCATGTCTATCTGGATTACTGAAAAAATTTACTGATAATAGCATTTCGAACGACAAAATTATTTGCGTATTTTAACCAATTTTTTATGGCTAAACTTAACCCTAAAGCATCCTAGAAGTAGCCTGATATAGGCTCACCGACGATGCTAAATAGGCTGTCCTAATTTAAGCTAAGTATAATTGACGATGCTAAATAGACTGTCCTAATTTTAAACTAATTATAATTGACGATGCTTAATAGGCTTTCCTAATTTAAGCTAATTATAATTGATGATCCTAATTTAAGATAATTATAATTTGAATTTTAAGTGACCGTTCTTTTGTAGGTCATTGTCATGCGCAGAGTGATGTCGATTGTTGTTCTTGGACGTCGTTGACGACGGTGTCAGTCGTCGAACGACCTGTGTCCTGATCCACATCCCGTTGTCCACATCACCCACCACTCCATATGAAGTCAGCCTCGCCAGTTCCTTCTCCACATCATCCGACTTCATTCGACTGTGCCTACGATAGATAGATGCAAATAGTTTGAATGCATGGAATGCAAGATCAGGCATGGTTATTATCAGATCAGGTGAAGCAGCTTAATGACACTAAGACGAGGTATAAGATAGGATAAAGTGAAGTATAGTGTAGGATCGGTTAAGTAGGGCACCACAACAATCGCTTGCTTAGAGAAAATTCATATTTCTGCTGTTCATTTGAAGTTTTTACAATATTTTAAATCCATCATAACTTCATTATTTAGACTGCATATGCCTATATACTAGCTGGCCTTATCGTACCTACTGGACCAAGTATGTGCTTAACTATAGGTTTAAATGCGATCAGGTAAAAATTCCAGATGCGGCAATAAGGTAATATCAAAGGTCGTTCCCAAGATAAAAAAAACGCATAAGGATCCCTATCATGAGACGAGATCTCGCCACCGACACTATACGGAACTCCATTGTCGTGCAACTACTGTAACAGGCATAGACAATATAGGCACACTTAAAAAGAGGAATACCTTTTAGATTAGTACTGCATACTCAGTGCCATGACTCCTATACCTTGTCAAATCTGCAACCGACAGCGGTGTAGGGTACGCGTCTTCGAGCAAAGCGATTATCTTGCTGTCGCTATAGAAGTCAGCTTCCATCCTATCCGGTCTCGTCTTGCTCCGCTTGCTACTTCCACGTCGTCCGTTTGCCTTTGCGTCTCCAGCTGGAGGCGACCTAGGGGCATCTGATCCCACGACATACGAGTTCCTAGACGCAGCGGAGACGGGACTCAGGTCGGCGGAGCTCATCTTTGGATGTCTGCTTGGAGTGACGGGGTAGGACGACGGTCCGTCGGGTGTATCACGACTCGGTCTGTACGGACGTAGCGGGGAACCACTCACTTCTCTAACAGCTGCAGATTAGCAAATGCAATCATCAGATGTTTGTTGTTGCAAAGCAATGAAAAAGTTACACGAATTATAGGTCTACTATTAATGCGACAGGTAGAAATGAGTGCAGTATTTAAGTTTTTGTTTTGTTTTAAATAAACTGGATTGCTAGCCGATTGATATGTTTAAAAAGGAAAAGATGACTAACCAATGACGTCTGGCTGCCTATAGTTTTGCATGCATAGGTTATCGTTGTTTCAAATATCAGATATTGAAACTTTCATCTACTATTTTCTGTCTAAAAAAGCTTGGTGACTTTTTTAGTCATTGACCATATTAGAGCATTGGCTTTGATTACTTATCTAATAGTTGTTGTGAATTTTTCAGGTTCGCAAGACATTCCCTTGGAATTTTTGGATAACTTTATAGATGATTTCCCACCGTTTTGTAGCACCTTTAAGCCACTGTTTTCCCGATCAGTTCGGAGGGTGAGTTTAAAGATTTAACTCTTGAAACGAAATAAATTAAATGAATATCACATTGAATAGAAGAGAAAAGGAATTAGAAGGAAGAATTGACTGCCTGTAGAAAGTAAGCAGTCGATGAATATACTTGCAGTATGGCACGTGATATTTTATTAAATGAATTAAATAAATCTAGCATTCCTACTGCATGGGCAACCAATATTAGGAAGGCCAAATTAATTTCAATTGAGTAGACTATTAAGATATTGCTCTCATTAAAAGAATGGCGTTTCTAAGATTTACGAACACTTCTGGGTCCCTTCATGCATCTCGACGACACCCGTTACCAAGGCTATACAGTACATGTATATAAATATATAATTTATATAAATTATATATACATAATTATATATATAATTCTATAGTCTATAGGCCTATATAGTAAGATGATTATAATTGAAAATGTGCTTACGACTTGACGTCGACTGGACATCCGTGGATCGTTTGCTTTTCTTCACCACACCGTAGACTAAAAACCATTTCAACAAAACATAAATAGGATTCCTACTATAGTTGACAAAGCATTTAACAGCCTACAATAGATATGAACGCTCACATAAATTTTGCAGAAGTGGCAAAAATTAAGGCTTTAGTAGCAAGAGCTTGAAATATGCAAAGCAGGAAATAATGACAAATTGGAAAGTTTTTTTCTTGGAGTAAATTCTCAGTGTCAATATGTGTATCACTTTTCAAATGAATATACAGTGTAGGCTATATTGTTTATTTGGTGCGAATAAAGTTTTTTAAAAGCCCCAGAGCAGTTAATTGCTAGTAAAATAGATGTCAATTTTTCAGGGGGGTGCAAGTGCTCCTCTTGCCACTATGTGCGGGCGCCCATGAGAACATGATGTCTTTGCTGTCATGAATATTGGACGAAATTTGCGAACGTTGACTGACCAAAGGCCGTTTTTTTCAATCTTACCTACGACTGTGATCCCAGCCATACATCATTGACACGCGCATCCGGGCATGGCAATTTTTTTTCTCCCCCAGTCCCTGTAGGCCTAATTGTCAGGTTATTGGAATGTTTGCGGTACAACTG
Organism: Lumbricus terrestris; assembly: GCA_949752735.1. Lineage (NCBI taxonomy): Eukaryota > Metazoa > Annelida > Clitellata > Crassiclitellata > Lumbricidae > Lumbricus > Lumbricus terrestris. The sequence continues at coordinate 32,046,118 of OX457040.1, forward strand.
GGCAATCGATTATGCTTAGTTCGTTGGCTATAGGCTTCAGTAGCTTAATTTCACCTTAACACAAGGCGCTATTGGTAGAATTATGCGGTGCCTTTGGTGATAAAACTAAAGTGTCTGCTTTGGGATCGAACACAGCAGAATTTACATAGCATGCACATCTGTCATCTGGATACATGATTTCCGTCTATTGAATTCTGAAATTATTTGGATCTTGTGCATAGACTCGCAGGAAGATGCGATGTCACTGAATCGTGATCATGGCTAAACTCGCGAAAATGTCAAGGCAGAAGATTCGGATCTTAATCTATTAGGTAAGACAAGCAGGTAAGGGTATTGCTCTCATTAAGTTTGGAAGAACGGTCAGACCAGATGAGCTCAGATTTGTCAGGGCTAAGGCTGAGGCGCATAGACACACACACACACACACACACACACACACACACACACACACATACCCGCATACACTACCTTAAGCGGACATTCCATGTGGGTACAAGTCATGAGTTCAAAACATGCCTTAAAGTACACGTAACTCTCTGGGGTCAAGGAACTACTTATATTATATATGCACACATCTAATTAATATTCATTACAGTGTCGAACACACACACATGTCTCCATATGGATGTCTTATGGAGTCAGGAGTGTGTGCTGTGTGTGTGTGTGCATGAATAGTGCCAAAACATACCTTACCGAAAGCAGTGCATGTGGGTACAAGGATCTATGCTTTCTACACACTACGATGTTATACCTGAGCTCCCTATTACTATTAGCCTGTTTAGATACAATAACACGATTTCAGAAAATTATTGTGGCTCAGAAACGGCGTTCTAAGTGTGAGATTAAATATTTTTCGTCCACTCTCGTGATCTTCAAACAAGAATAATTTTACTCTCAAAATACCGATGATGTTTCAGTTTAAGATGAGTTTGATTGACATATAAATCTTGCACACCAAATTCAAAAGCTTGAGTAAACCTACTGAGAAGAAAACCCTTTTCAAGTTTAAATAACCGTACCCAGTCTAAAACCAGGATATAAATTTAAAAAAATCTTTGTAATACTTGGTATAGGCTTAAGGTTCTTTTTCACTTATTTAGTAGACCCGGCTATCCTGATTAACATGAATCTGTTCTAAATAGGAATCACTGTGTGAGGAGGGACAGTGTGTGAGTGTATGAATATGCAGACCGCATTAAATAGATAAAGTGATTGTCTCCACAAGAATTCAATAACGTGACCAATGTACGTGTGAGACTATGCTTACTGAACTCAGATAATGAAACTTTTGTCTCCACAAAGATTCAATATGGGTACTCACACACGTGTGTCTGTGTGAGTGTGTGTGGGTGTGTGAGAGAGATACCGACAGACAGACAGACATACAGACAGACAGACAGAGACAGAGACGGACAGCAAGAGACAGAGACAGACAGAGAGACAGACAGAGACAGAGAGATGGATGCAGAGTGAGAGATAGAAAGACAAGACACAGGGAGGCTGCTTGTCTCCACAAGGATTCTTTGTGAAGACACACGTTTGTGTGTGTGTGAGACCATGCTTTGGCTGCATTCGAATGATGAAACGTTTGTCTCCACAAGGATTCTTTGTGAAGACACACGTTTGTGTGTGTGTGAGACCATGCTTTGGCTGCATTCGAATGATGAAACGTTTGTCTCCACAAGGATTCTTTGTGAAGACACACGTTTGTGTGTGTGTGAGACCATGCTTTGGCCTACTGTATTCGAATGATAAAACGTTTGTCTCCACAAGGATTCTTTGTGAAGACACACGTTTGTGTGTGTGTGAGACCATGCTTTGGCTGCATTCGAATGATGAAACGTTTGTCTCCACAAGGATTCTTTGTGAAGACACACGTATGTGTGTGTGTGAGACCATGCTTTGGCTGCATTCGAATGATGAAACGTTTGTCTCCACAAGGATTCTTTGTGAAGACACACGTTTGTGTGTGTGTGAGACCATGCTTTGGCTGCATTCGAATGATGAAACGTTTGTCTCCACAAGGATTCTTTGTGAAGACACACGTTTGTGTGTGTGAGACCATGCTTTTGGTATTCGAATGATGAAACGTTTGTCTCCACAAGGATTCTTTGTGAAGACACACGTTTGTGTGTGCGTGAGACCATGCTTTGGCCTACTGTATTCGAATGATAAAACGTTTGTCTCCACAAGGATTCTTTGTGAAGACACACGTTTGTGTGTGTGTGGGACCATGCTTTGGCTGCATTCGAATGATGAAACGTTTGTCTCCACAAGGATTCTTTGTGAAGACACACGTTTGTGTGTGTGTGAGACCATGCTTTGGCTGCATTCGAATGATGAAACGTTTGTCTCCACAAGGATTCTTTGTGAAGACACACGTTTGTGTGTGTGAGACCATGCTTTTGGTATTCGAATGATGAAACGTTTGTCTCCACAAGAATTCTTTGTGAAGACACACGTATGTGTGTGTGTGAGACCATGCTTTGGCTGCATTCGAATGATGAAACGTTTGTCTCCACAAGGATTCTTTGTGAAGACACACGTTTGTGTGTGTGAGACCATGCTTTTGGTATTCGAATGATGAAACGTTTGTCTCCAGAAGGATTCTTTGTGAAGACACACGTTTGTGTGTGTGTGAGACCATGCTTTGGCCTACTGTATTCGAATGATAAAACGTTTGTCTCCACAAGGATTCTTTGTGAAGACACACGTATGTGTGTGTGAGACCATGCTTTGGCTGCATTCGAATGATGAAACGTTTGTCTCCACAAGGATTCTTTGTGAAGACACACGTTTGTGTGTGTGAGACCATGCTTTTGGTATTCGAATGATGAAACGTTTGTCTCCACAAGGATTCTTTGTGAAGACACACGTTTGTGTGTGCGTGAGACCATGCTTTGGCCTACTGTATTCGAATGATAAAACGTTTGTCTCCACAAGGATTCTTTGTGAAGACACACGTTTGTGTGTGTGTGAGACCATGCTTTGGCTGCATTCGAATGATGAAACGTTTGTCTCCACAAGGATTCTTTGTGAAGACACACGTTTGTGTGTGTGTGAGACCATGCTTTGGCTGCATTCGAATGATGAAACGTTTGTCTCCACAAGGATTCTTTGTGAAGACACACGTTTGTGTGTGTGAGACCATGCTTTTGGTATTCGAATGATGAAACGTTTGTCTCCACAAGGATTCTTTGTGAAGACACGCGTTTGTGTGTGTGTGAGACCATGCTTTGGCTGCATTCGAATGATGAAACGTTTGTCTCCACAAGGATTCTTTGTGAAGACACACGTATGTGTGTGTATGTGTGTGTGTGTGTGTGAGACCATAGCCTACTGTGTTCGGACGACAGAATGTTTGACTCCAGAAGGATTCTTTGTGAAGACACACGTATGTGTATGTGTGTGTGTGACTATGCTTTAGCCTACTGTATCCGGACGACAGAATGTTTGTCTCCACAAGGATTCTTTGTGACATCATTTTACTTATCCATGCACTTGTCAGTTTTTCTCGCTTTTGCAATTTGCCAATTTAGCCTATTTATATTCACGATGATAGACCTATAGACAACAGAAACAGCAGGACACCAAAACGGAGCGTTGCCAAGAAAAAACCATGGATCACGGAAGAAATGCTACAGGGAATGGAGGAAAGACGACAGTGGAAACATCAGAGTACAGAAAAGGCAAGGCAGGAATACAAAAGATTAAACAATAAACTGAGAAGAACAACCGAAAAAGCGAGAGAGCAATGGTGGGAAGATCAGTGCAGAAACTTAGAGGAACTACAGAAAGAGGGGAGATATGACAACGTGTACGAAACAGTGAAGAGGATCACTAAAAAGAAGACAACAGGAGGAGGAATCGCAGTGCAAGATAAGAATGGAGTGATGCTGCAAGATCCTAAAGAGGTAAGAGAAAGATGGAAAGAATATGTGGAAGATCTATATCAGAGCAAAACTATACCCACAGAGATTATGGAAGAAACGATAGCAGAAGATAAGGAGAACACGGGACCGGATATACTGAGGGAGGAAGTGCTAGCAGCCATCAAGGAAATGAAAGATAGTAAAACAGAAGAAAGCGATAACATACCGGCTGAAATACTCAAATGTCTGGGAGAAAAAGCAATGAAGGAACTGGTCACACTATGCCAAGACATATACACAACAGGAATTTGGCCAGAGGATTTTCTAGAAATCATCATGATCCCAATAAAGAAAAAACCAAATGCAACTAGTTGTGAGGAGCATCGTACCATCAGCTTGCTAACACATGCTTCAAAGGTGATGATGAAGGTGATCACAAAAAGATTACAAGCTAAAGCAGAAGCAGATGGATGCCTTGGAGAAGACCAGTTTGGGTTCAGAAAAGGCACAGGCACCAGGGATGCTATTTGTGCCCTAAGAATGCTAACAGAAGGAAGTCTCGAACATGGAATGGAGGTATGCATATGTTTCGTAGACTACGAGAAGGCATTTGACAGAGTAGATTGGAGGAAGCTGATGGGTGCATTGAGATGGATGGGGGTCGACTGGAGAGACAGAAGACTCATTGGAAATCTGTATATGGGGCAAAAGGTCAGAGTCAGAATAGAAGGAGAATATTCTGAACCGGGACAAATTGGTAGAGGAGTGCGGCAGGGGTGTCCGTTGTCACCATTACTGTTTAATATATACATAGAAGAGTTAATAAGAGAGGCAATTGATGGTACAGAAGAAGGAATAAAAGTAGGAGGAAAACTGATAAAAGCTTTAAGGTTTGCGGACGATCAAGCGATGCTGGCAGGAAACGAAAAGGATCTACAACGAATGATAGATCGGCTAAATGCGACCTCAGAAGAATACAACATGAAAATAAACATCAAAAAGACAAAAGTTATGAGGATCAGTAAGGAAAAGGAAACAACTATATGTATCAAAATAGATGGAGAAGAAATAGAGCAGGTGAAGGAATTCTGCTACTTGGGAAGCTTAATATCAAGCGACGCCAAGTGTCATCAAGAAATAAAGAGTAGAATAGCAATGGGTAAAGAGGCATTCTTAAAATGGAAAGAATTGCTAAGAGGAGGGCTAAATAGGAATCTGAAGAAAAGAATGGTCAAAACATTGATTATGGAGTGTGACGTCATATGGCGCAGAGACATGGACAATGAGAAAAGAAGACACCAAGCGGCTGGAAGCTTTTGAAATGTGGGTATGGAGAAAGATGGAGAAAATTAGCTGGACAAAGCATGTTACGAACGAGGAAGTGCTGACGATGGTAGAAGAGAAAAGATCTCTGCTACATGTAGATGCAACAAAGACAAGACAAAAGAATTGGATAGGACATTTGCTGCGAGGAAACTCACTGCAGAAAGAAATAATTGAAGGAAGATTGGAGGGGAAAAGGTGCAGAGGAAGACCTAGACAAAAACTGCTGGATGGGATGATGGAGAAGGGTTACAGAGAACTAAAGGACATGGCACAACAGCGTGAAAGATGGAGACATTGGACGTTTGGACCTGCCACTTGGCAGAGAACCTAAAGAAGAAGACCTATAGTTTTCTGAGTTATAACACTTTCGGGTGGTGCTTTTTTAGAACCCTGGAATTTAAGGCTATGATATAAAGCTTCAAATTTGCTGGTTTTTCTTTGGGGAATAAACTCCATGCTTGGGACCAGTTTTGTCGAATACATGGTTTTCATTGCCAAGAGGCTGATGGCATCCGTGACTCATGATGAAGAATGGAGCTATGGCTTGTGAGCTCATATTACCGGCCGAGGGAAATGTTCCTGCTATGCTTTGGGGATCCATAGCATCATGGTAGCATAGCTGGCGTGAAGAGCAGAACATCAGGTAGGATGCGGCATAGATTCCCGTTATCATACCAAAGGTCCACTCAGTCGATCATTTTCTAAATCGTTTCATGACACTAGTCTGGATATGAATACAAAGAACTAAACATACCAAAATGCGATATTGTAATGTGATGTGAATGAATCAGAATAAGATGTTGCACGGCTATTCACACAGTGCTAACAGGAATTTACAGAACTAAATAAAGATGACAAAGCATAATCAAAGAGAATATATTGTAGGCTAACTGTAAGCCCTAAGGCTTTTTTTACCTCAGATTAAACAAAGTGGTCCGTTTCCTTCTTTGCCCTCAAAAAATGTTGCGACAGAAATTGTTTAAGGCTAATTATTATTTCACCTTGGATATTAAATCAGGACCTGGCCATGAAGTTCTGTTGGTTTCTTTCTCCAAGGCAATCCTACGCTCTTCTCTACACCAGGTGGTGGTATTTGCAGTTTAACGTCACTGTGTGGTAACACAAACCATTAACGACGTCCTCCTCCTTTATCCAGGCTTGGGGCTGTCACTGGCAGAGTGCAACCAGTGGCGGAGTTCTCTACACCAGATGAAAAATGAAATGTTGGGGTTTAACGACTCTTTTTCATTTCAAAGATGATCAGCGTCGACTCCACGTTTATATTGCGACCGAGCCACCCGCAGTATGTAAAGATCCGACCGGGGAATCGAACCCGCTCCGCCGGCGCGGCGAGCGGGCTACAACCCACTCGGCCACACAGGATCCTCGCAGATAGGACCATTCTCCTTTTCATAGCCAGCCTCACCAAGACAGTGTCCCTTGCCAGCATACTGCCTCTGTTCAGTCTCAGGTGCCTGACCGTTGTCTCTCTCTATTCACTGGCCAATCGTATACCTCACTCCTTTCGTCACCCTGCCGGTCGGCATCTGGCTTCCTCTGTCATCACCTCAGCCCCAAGATCAATCCACACAGTGTATTCAAAGAACCTTGCTCAGCCCTGCATTACCTAAATTTGCATATTAATAGCCCTTAACCCCAAACCGGTTTAGTCTAGTTTAGAGTCATAAATATGACCCTAGTCATGCAGAAAGATTTGTTTATGTAATTTATAGAAATGATGCTAGAAAGACGAAAATAGTTTTTCGACCTAATCTGTAGCTGTGGGTTGATTAAAAATTACACACATATTATATGCATGCATATTTATACATATGCATATATGTACATAGGGGAACGGACATTAGCCCCGGACATTAGCCCCCCGGACAAAAGCCCCCCGAGGTAGGACATTAGCCCCCCAGTCTATGATATCACTACCTAAAAATGATGCACAAAATGTAACAATAGGCCTAAGTTGAGCGAATTTATTGCTCATTAATTTAACATTGTAAGAATATGCTAAGTTAATTGAAGGTTTAATATGCATAGGCTACCATAAAACATTTATAGACACTAATTGCAGAACGACGGGAACAACTCATTGTGTAAAGTCTCTCATAAATGTAGCAGATTTGAAGTCCAAAGTTTGTGAAATCTAGATAAAAGTCTAATGCCTAATTGACGCTAACAAACCTTCGTAGTAGCCAAAACTGACACTAATAAGTAGGCCTACTTACTGTATACGATTCCCATTCGTTTATTTCTCTAATGTATTGAATCTAATTTTGAATTGAAACGACGCTAATAAGTCTACGAAGCTGAGACGTAGCCTAACTGACGCTAACAAACCGTAGTTTGACACTAAACAAATAGACTGTATAGGCCCTATACGATTCCCATTGGTTCATTTCAAATCTAAGTCTATAGGCCTACTAACACAATTAGGACCTAAATGACACTAAGAACTTTCGTTTGCATGTGAATGCCAGTGACAAGTCGGTTGTAGGACATTAGCCCCCTGGACATTATCCACCCCGGACATGATCCCCCCGGACATTAGCCCCCGGACATATTCCCCCCGATTTTGCGTAGGACATTAGCCCCCCGGACAAAGTCCCCCCCCCTATGTGTAAATCGTAGAATAATGCCGTAACCGATAAGACTTGTCACTGGCATTTACATGCAAACGAAAGTACTTAGTGTCATTTAGGTCCTAATTTATTGTATCAATATAGGCCTAGACTTAGATTTGAAATGAACCAATGGGAATTATATGTAGGGCATATACAGTCTATTTGTTTAGTGTCTTGCAGCAAAGGTTTGTTAACGTCAGTTAGGCTTATGCCTGTGCTTCGTAGACTTAGACTATTAGAGTTGTTTCCATTCAAAATTAGATTCAATACATTAGAGAATTGAACGAATGGGAATCGTATACAGTAGCCCAAGTAGGCCTACTTGTTAGTGTCAGTTATGGCTACAACGAAGGTTTGTTAACGACATTTACGTATGAGCTTCATAGACTTCTTAGCGTCGTTTCAGACCTTTAAACTGTCTTATAATATACGTATTAAACCTTCAATTAACTTAACATATTCCTACAAGATGTTAAACTAATGTGTAATGTATAGATATTCAATTAACATAGGCCCATTAATTGCATTTTGTGCATCACTTTTAGGTAATGATATCATATACTGGGGGGATAATGTCCTACCCCGGGGGGCTAATGTCCGGAGGGGCTAATGTCCGGGGGCTAATGTCCGGGAGGGATAATGTCCAGGGGGCTAATGTCCGTTTACCGACAAGTCACCAGTTACGGCACTACCGGTACTCTACGATTTGCACATAGGAAGGGGGTTTTTGTCCGGGGGGGCTAATGTCCTACCCAAAATCAGAAGGCTTTTGTCCGGGAGCTAATGTCCGGGGGGACTTTGTCCGGGGGCTAATGTCCTACGCAAAATCGGGGAGAATATGTCCGGGGGCTAATGTCCGGGAGGACGATGTCCGGGGGGGATAATGTCCAGGGGGGCTAATGTCCTACAACCATGAATCAGACATGCGAAACGTTTTATAGGCCTAATTGCTGTTCTTTCCCCTTCTTTAGAGTGCTGCACTGGGGGAACGGACATTAGCCCCTCCGGACAAAAGCTCCCCAGACAAAAGCCCCCCGGACAAAAGCTCCCGGACATTAGCCCCCCGGACAAAAGCCCCCCCAGGTAGGACATTAGCCCCCAGTCTATGATATCATTACCTAAAAATGATGCACAAAATGTAGCAATGGACCTATAAGTTAAGTTAGTCCTAAATCGCACATTAGTTTAACACTGTAAGAATAATTATGCTAAGTTAATTGAAGGTTTATTATGCACATTATAAAACATTTAAAGGCATTAATTGTAGAACAACATAAATGTAAGAAATTCTAAGTCCAAAGTTTGTGAAATATAGATAAAAGTGTAATGCCTAACTGACTTTAACAAACCTTCGTTGTAGCCAAACTGACACTAACAAGTAGGCCTACTTACTGTATAGGATTCCCATTCGTTTATTTCTCTAATGTATTGAATCTAATTTTGAATTGGAACGACACTAGTAAGCCTACGAAGCCTAACTGATGTTAACAGGCCTTTATTGTAGCACACTAAACAAATAGAATGCATAGGCCCTATCATTTCGAAGCTAAGTCTATAAATTTAGACCTATGGAATTTATAACCTAAATGACTCTAGGAACTTTCGTTTGCATGTGAATGCCAGTGACAAGTACGGCACTATTCCATGACTTGCACAAAGGGGGGCTTTTGTCCGGGGGGCTAATGTCCTAGGTGAAATCGGGGGCTTTTGTCCGGGGGCTAATGTCCGGGAGGCTAATGTCCGGGGGCTTTTGTCCGGGGGCTAATGTCCTACACCCGCTGCACTGAGAGCATGGAAGAAAATGACAAAATCGTTAGGCCTAGATAATGAAAATCCAGAACATATTCGGTAAGCCGATTTGGAAGCTACAGTGAGACAGACAGAAAAAGGCCACTCCATGTCTGTCTTTGTCATGGGCGCCTGCACACATGGGGCTAGATGGAGCACTTGCCTTTCCTGGAAATTTTCACTTTTCACATGATTACCTTTTGATTTCTAACAAATTTCTTCTTGATAAAGCATTAGTGATGCTTGATACACGTTCATGTGGTAAGCTTATCTCATTTTTTGAGAAAGTAGGTATAGGCCTGTTTCGAAAACGATGGCCCGGGTCACAGAAAGCAAAGTTTAAAAAGTTTAACAAACATTAACTATAATTTATAGGCATTGGTAAACAGGAAACAATACTCATTGCCCAGGAGCAGAAATCATGCTAAATAGTGTTATTTAAGAAGCCGAGGGAGTATTACGATGCCCGGTTTAGTAGATCTGTGGATCTATCTAGCCTACCTGTTTGTCTGAGTCACTGGTTGAGAGACAGACAGATGGACAGACAGACAGACAGACAGACAGGCATGCAGAGACTGAGGGGCAACGGACATTATCCCACTGAACATTATTTCCCACGAACATAATCCCCCCGGACAAAATCCCCCTACACATTACCCCCCAGGGTAGGATATTATCTCCCGGTCTATGATACCATCGCCTAAAAATGATGCAAAACAATATAAGAATAGGCCTATGTTAAGGCGAATATCCATACATTTAGACATCACAGTTGAAAATTGTTAGAATAGTTAAGGCCTATATCTGTATGTTATACATGAAAATTATCCATAAAAATCCACAAGAATATGATAGGGTGTATAGTCGTAGGCCTATATAGGCATTAAGACTATAGGTCGAAATACACTCTTAAGAATATATCATTAATTTATTACACTAGTCGTCAAATGTTCCCGACATGTAGTTCATGGAAACGGTCACTGGATGTTAAGAACTTAGGCCTAAGTCGCAAGCAGCAGTAAAAGGTCGTAATTGCGGGGAACGGACAGTAGCCCCTGAACATTATCTCCCGGACATTTTCCTCCCCCCTCCCGACAAAAGCTGCCACGGGCATACCCTTCCCCCGATTTTGCGTAGGACATTATCCCCCGAGAAAATCTCCCTATGTGACATATATAGCTCTGTTGTTATATTTTGTGCATCATTTTAGGTAATGATATTATAAATGGAGTGGGGGATAATGTTCTACCCGGGGGGAGGTAATGTCCGGGGGACAATGTCCAGGAGCTCATGTCCTACACCCCGTAATTGTGTACCTAACTCACAATAACAACTCCTTGCGTGAGAAATGAATAACTAAATGACCCTAACAAGCCTTTAGTTTGCATCTGAATGGCAGTACTATTAGCCTAAGTCTTATCGGTGATGGCATTAATAAGTTGACACAGCGATCAAAATCAGGGAATTAGCTTTATAAACTACACGAAGAAGCAGACTAATTGCACATAGGGGAATTTTGTCCGGGGTATAATGTCCTACGCAAAATCGTGGGCTTTTGCCCGAGGGAGCTAATGTCCGGCGGGGCTTTTGTCCAGGAGCCTTTGTCCGTTGAGACTGATAGACAGACATAATCTTCTCTTTATTTATATACAGGGTGCGGCAAAATAAAGTAATCCCCTACGGTTTTCAGCCCATATCTTGGCCAAACATACGAATTTTTAAATGAAACTTTACATTCTTAAAGGCAATTCATATTTACGCACAATGGTCAAATTTTAAAAGAATATTTCAGACAGAGCAAAAGTTATATCACTTTTAGTGAGGCTACCCACCATTTTTTGACGATTCAAAAACGCGACGCAACAAAAAGTAGCAAAAAATCAATCTAATTATTCTGGCCAATATCTTGGCTGGAAGTAAGAATTTCGAATTGAAATTTTACAGACTTAAAGACAATTCATTTCTGCACATGACGGCCGGATTTCAGCAAAATATTTCAAACAGAATAAAAGTTATGGCACTTTTAAGGAGGCCATTCACCTTTTTTGACGATTCAAAGACGTAACGCAGCAAAAACACGATTTTATTATGTCTCATCTCAAATAATTGTTATCAAATAGGCTTTGATAATGCCAGATGATTGTAGATTGGCGTCTCTTGACCGAGGAACGTACGAAGGCCCAACGAGTCAAGTAATTTTAATAAAAAATCCGAATTACTTAATTAAAAGAATTTTTGCCTAATTGGAAGCTCGACTGATGTTGCTCGTACACAAGTTAATTAGTTGACACCGCGCGGAAAACTGGACAATTACTTTTTATTATTACTAATTAACTACAGAAAAAGGCTATTTGCACAGTGGATGTTTTAATGTCCGGGGGGGTCAAATTCCTATCTAAATGGGGCGGGGGTTGTCCAGGGTGGTTTTTGTCCGAGTGTTTGTCCGGGTCTACACTCAGAACGGCAGGTATAGGTACATGTAGGAAGGTATGTAGGTAGTTAGGCAATAGGCAGGTGGGTAGGTATAGACAGGCGGGGAACGGACATTAGCTCCCCGGACAAAATCCCCCCGGACATTAGCCCCCCGGACATTAGCCACCGGACATTAGCCCTCCCGATTTATAACATTAGCCCCCAGTCTATGATATCATTACCTAAAAATGATGCACAAACTGTATCAATAGGCCTAAGTTAAGCGAATATCTATTCATAGCACATTAGTTTAACATTGTAAGAATATGCTAAGTTAATTGAAGGTTTATTATGCATATTATAAAACATTTAAAGGCACTAATTATTATTGTAGAATGACGGGAACAACTCATTGTGTAAAGTCTCTCATAAATGTAAAAAATTTAAGTCCAAAGTTTTTGAAATCTAGATAAAAGTGTAATGCCTAGTGTTAGCAACCCTTGGTAGCAGCCAAAACTGACACTAACAAGTAGGCCTACTTACTGTATAGAATTCCCATTCGTTTATTTCTCTATTGTCTTGAATCTAATTTTGAATTAAAATGACGCTAATAAGTCTACAAAGTTGAGACGTAGTCTAACTGACGTTAACAAACCTTTGTTTGACACTAAACAAATAGAATGTATAGGCCCTATACGATTCCCATTCGTTTATTTCAAATCTAAGTCTATAAGCCTACTGACACAATTAGGAATTAAATGACACCAAGAACTTTCGTTTGCATGTGAATGCCAGTGACAAGTCATCAGTTACGGCACTATTTTACGATTTGCACATAGGTGGGGGGGTTTGTCCGAGGGGCTAATGTCCTACCCGAAATGGGGAGGGGGCTTTTGACCGGGGAGCTAATGTCTGGAAGGCTTATGTCCGGGGGGTGCTAATGTTCTACACCCAGACAGGCAGGCATTAATAGGTAGGTAGGTAGGTATGTATGTAGGTGGGTAGTTAGGTAGGTAGGTAGATAGGCAGGCAGGCAGGCATGCAGACAGACAGACAAGCAGGCAGGCAGGCAGACAGACGGACAGACAGATGAATGGATGGATGTATGGATGGACGGACGGACAGACAGACAGACAGACAGCCAGGTAGGTAGGTAGATAGATAGATAGATAGACAGACAGACAGACAGACAGACAGACAGACAGACAGACTGTCTATGATATATGCTAAGACCTAAAATGATGTGGGAAAACACAAGAATATACATGTCTGTCCGTCGTCTGCCTCTCTGCCTGCCTGCCTGTCTGTCTATCTGTATGTCTGTCCATCTATCTGACTGTCTGTCTGTCTGTTTGCTTGCTTGTCCGTCCGTCCGTCCGACTGACAGTCTTCTTTCCCCCGCCTGTCTGGCTTTGTTTGTCTGTATGTCTCTCTCTTTCATTCTCTCCCCTCTCTCTGCCTCCATAATTGGTCAGGCAACGGAATTTGGGTTTGTTTATCTCCCCGCCTTGAATCATACAGACTACAGACGGACTGCATGCGGCGGCTGGGCTGGTCTGCTACTGCTTGGGCTCGCAGCGATGTAACGGTCAGTCGCTGTGGTCACCACCTGTTCTCGGATCCGATTACAGATTGTAGCAAGTACCTCTGTCTTAATGCTGTGCTGTGTGTGTGTCTGTCTGTCTGTCTGTCTGTCTGTCTATCTGTTTCTATCTTCATTCTCATCCTTCTGCCTTACCATGGATTCAGCAAAGCACCTGGCTTTGCCTGGCTGGTTAACCCGGCGTCTTCGGCATAGGTCATTGACCTCAGATAACAGAGCTGCCCAGTTCGGTACACGCCCTTTGACGTTGGGAGGAATTGTGACGGGCCACATGCACATTGCACACGGAGTGGGGTAGTTGACATGGTTTGCAGACACATGATTTGTATGGGGTTAAGAGAAGTATGAGAGGCAAAGCAGTCCTAAGTTAAAACTTTTACTTGACTGAAATTCCCTTCATCCTGTCAATGAATAATCTGGTAACTACAAATAGCCGACCGCTGTTTGATTGAGATATGGCAAACAACCTCCTGCTGCCCTGTAAATATCCCAAAATTTCTAATGCAGAAATTGAAATTCACGTTAAGAAGACATTGGGAAAGACAATAGGCCCTATACAGTATACATGTAATGTAAATCTTCGAGAATTTCTCAGCGCCCACAAAAGCCACATCAGGGAGACCAGCACATTCACCGGCGCTTATATCAAATCAAGTCCGCAATAGCCAGAGCTGCCGTTTTCGTTCCGGTGCCAGGTCAAAATCCGGAGAGGACAAGCCAAGGAGACAGCATGGTGCTACAGTTGTCGGTGATGGTGGTAGTTGGGTGATGGAACCTGATTGGAATCTGGATAGGATAGTTTGAAGAGTTCGGTTTTCAGTCGTGAATGGAAAGCAGCAGAGGAGAGTGTAAGCGGAGGAGAGGTTGAATTTGGAGGGGAGATTGGAAAGATAGGATGATGAGAATACATGCAGGTCTAAGCCTACATCTTGATGATGCCTTCTATAGCATTGAGTAGAATAATTGGATACATTTGAGTAGCCTTTATGTTATGAAATATAAAACGGCGAGTTAATGTCCTACCCCGGGGGATAGGTTCCGGGTAGGGGTAATGTCAGTTTACCTGTAATCAAATTACGGCCTATTTGCCAGAGCCGATTATGTATGTACCTAACAAACAATTTTAACATGATGTCACATCGATATATATTAGGTAAATACGGAAATAACTTCCTCCATCTCCTACTCCTGTCCTCCTCCTCCTGACTAGAAGCAAACGATGGCAGCAAAACTAGTTTTTGTTTAGGCCTACATTTATGCCCTAAAATCTAATAAAAACCACCTAGGTGACAACACAGAGCTGACATATATAATAAGCCCTATTTACACAACTGAACTGCTTTCTCACCAAATTATAATCAACAACACTACTGCTTGTAAAGTCTTGACAAAACATTTCTGAGCATTCTGCTGTAATATTCCACTCGAAAAGATACTTCTTAGTCACATGAGAATCATATAGGCCCTATATGAAGCGTCGTCATCATCATCATCATCATCATCATCATCATCATCATCATCATCATCATCAACAACGCCAACATCACCAACATCTTCACCATGGGAGGATCGGTTATTTCGACAGGCATTTTGGTTCAGTGACTAACACGCCAAATTAAAATAATAGTTTTTTTTATAATTTTATTAGTAGTCCTTCACTGAAGTCTCAATAATGCTAATTTTTGGGCTATGGCTTAAAAAATTGAAAACATAAAATTGTTAAAACAAATTTATGGTGTCCCTAGAAATTTTGGTGACCTCTATAAATATGACGTCCAGGCAACTGCCTGCTTTGCATGTGCCTACAGCCGGGGAACGGACAGTAGCCTCCCTGGACATTATCCCCCGGACAAAAGCCCCCGGACATTATTCCCCCCGGGGTAGGGCATTATCCCCCCAGTCTATGCTATCATTACCTAAAAATGATGCACACAATGTAACAGTAGGCCTATATGAACGAGACGAAATTTTCTCCCCTTTCTTGGAACGAATTTTTTTGTCTTCCCTTCGAATATTTCTGTATCCGCCCTTGGTCTAAACAAGCCCACAGCACTATAGGTTAGCTCTTTCTTTCAGAGGTTATAGACCAATTTTCCATTTTGTTGATAAGATTACATGATTATAACTATACATATATTTTAAATTTTGCTCACTATATACGACATTGGCCCGCTCATGCAGCCAACCGTCGCGAAGCGACGTCGGCGTTATGACATGACACACGACAAATACACGATGTCATCAATGATTAAAAAAAGACCTTTAGTTGTCACTGCAAGGGGACTTCGCAATGGCATTTTGTTTCTGATCTGACTTTGCAGGGGGTACGCCATCATCCTATTTTTATGCATAGGGGTACAATAAAAAAAAGTTTGAGAACCGCTGATCTATAGGGATTCTATGCACTCTGTATATTAGTATTCCTTACAGACTGTTGATAACGATGTTTTTCTGGTGTCTTTGATATCATTGTGGTTTGAGTTGATATACTGCTGCACTAATATTTCTTGGTATTAATATTATAATTACTATTGTTATTATTATTATTATTATTATTATTATTATTATTATTATTATTATTATTATTATTATTATATTATTAATTTTTATTATTATCATAATTATTATTATTATTAATCATTATTTTATTGCTGTTGTTATTGTTATTATTATTATTATTATTACTATAACTATTACTATTATTATTATTATTATTATTATTATTATTATTATTATTATTATTATTATTATTATGTTCATATTATGTTTATCACTAGTCATTTCATCAGTTATGTTCTAGTTAAGTGACATAATAGCATGCATGAAAATAGTCAAGGAAGAGGGGTCCGGGTAGTATAAGCTATTAGCTTTTCCGGACTCCTTTTGCAATGTATTTTATTGACTCATGTTTGTACCGTTTGACTTTTGTGAGCAAATAAACAAAATTAATTCAGTTTCGTTCACGAAATTAACACTGACCCAACTATGAATTCACTGATTCAAGTGCACATATAAATCCGTACACATTTGAACTAAAGAATCAGAAACCACCAATTCCCTTTATCCTTACAGCGTATTCAAATGTTGCCACAGACCAAAATAGTAAGAATAAAAAAGGACAAGGGAGTAAAACTTCAGTAATACGGTGGGGTGCGTTCAGTGTTAATGTCAAATGGCCGGATTGCTCCCTGGATTAGACCCTGGTAGAGTACTGTTACAGACTGTAAGACTTCAATTTCAGTAGCATTGTAGTCATTATAACAGTCAAGATAATGATTGTATATGAAGACTTATATAGCGCCGTGCAATAAGCTAATGTAGCCTAATGAAGAGGGGCTGTCGGCGGTGATAATTTATAGGCCTAATTATGTACTTTCTTTGACTCTTGTTTTATCCTAATCATAAGCCTAGAGCCCTAGATGTTATCTTTGAACATTTTAATAGTCCATTCCGGGTGACTAGAGAGGGAGAGGAAAGAGAGAAAAGAAGGACAGACAGACAGACAGACAGACAGACAGACAGACAGACAGACACAGAGACGCAGAGACAGAGATGCCATGGCCGGCCAATGGATACACTTGGCAGCGTGCCTGTCAGAGTTCAGATGGGGGAGGGGGTGATTGACAGGTAAAAGAATCAGGGTTAAGAAGGAAGGCGGTAGGAAATGAGGGTATTCGCTACCCGTGGGTCCGAAAAGCAATCCGCCCGGGGAGCTGTGGTAATTAGAGAGCAGGTCTCAAACGGGGACTTTGCGCGATAACGGACCTTTAGCAATTCGATTAAGATCAAGCCGTATTATTGATCGCTAATTGCCTGTTTGAATAATTATTGGGTACCTAATCAATACATGAAAGATCCAAAAGTGTTTCGGGTGCTCTGTAGGATTTAACGATTGCCCACGTGTCGAGAAAAGTTATAAGACTGCCGCTCATCTCAACACCGCTCGGCACCACAAGCTAGAAGACTAAACGGTTGTCAAGCTTTCCTTCCAGTAAATCTCACGAAAGCGCATAATGAAACTAACATTTCGTTTTAAACAAGTGCGACTGAAATGAATTTGAGAATGGTTCATGATATACATGCGGTGCAGTGTCACACATAATAGATCTTGATGGAAG
This sequence comes from Lumbricus terrestris, assembly GCA_949752735.1. NCBI lineage: Eukaryota > Metazoa > Annelida > Clitellata > Crassiclitellata > Lumbricidae > Lumbricus > Lumbricus terrestris. The sequence continues at coordinate 32,063,870 of OX457040.1, forward strand.
TCTGTCCCAGCATGAAGGTCCAATTCATGAGAAGACATGGTGAGCTCGCATCAGTGTACGAGAGCGCGAGACTATCAAGTTCCCACGTGTCATCATCGTGATCGTGATCATCACATCATTGTCATTATGTGATTAACATGATACGGATTATCTGCATAATCATTATTATGATCATCCTTTCATCATCATCATCATCATCATCATCATCATCATCATCATCATCATCATCATCATCATCATCATCATCATCATCATCATCATCATCATCATCATCATCATCATCAAAATCATCATCATGGTCATCTACATGTACCTCCTCCTCCTACTACTCGTAATCATCATCATCCTCGTCGTCGTCATCGCTATCGTCATAATCATCAGCATCGTCTTCATCATGATCATTGTAGTCCTGATCGTCGTCATCAATATCACTATCATCATTATTATCATCATCATGGTGATCATTAGCCGCATAATGATCGCCATACTCATAATCATCATGTTCACTACCATGATCATGATGATCATCATCATCACGATCATCATCATCATCATGAAAATCATCATATTAGTCATCTACCTCCTCCTTCTTTTGCTCCTCCTCATAATCATCCTCGTCGTCATTGCTATCATCATAATCATCAATATCATCAGCATCGTCTTAATTATCTTCATCTGATCATCATTGTCGTCCTGATGGTCGTCATTATAATCATCACCATCATTGTCGCCAAAATCACCATCATTGTTGCCATCAGCAGCAGCATTTCATCATATCAGTCATGTTCATGTAGGCTATATGAACACTTATATAGCGCCTTGTATTTGTAATAAGCTGATATAGTGAAAAGGGTAGTTGGCGATGATAATTTATTGTATAACGGTTGCTATGACTCTTAATACTAATCATATGCCTAGATGGTAACTTTGAACATTTTAATAGTCCATTCCGGGTGACTAGAGAGGGAGAGGGGAGAGACAGACAGACAGACAGACAGACAGACAGACAGACAGACAGACAGACAGACAGACAGAGACATACAGGCAGGCAGGCAGACAGACCGGCAGACAGAGAGACAGAGAGAGAGAAAAAGGCAGACTCACAGACAGGCAGACAGAGAGACAGGCAGGCAGACAGAGACAGAGAAAGATACAGAAAGACACAGAGACAGCGATAGAGACAGAGAAGCTATGGCCGGTCAATGGATGCACTAGTCTTGGCAGCGTGCCTCTCAGCGTTCAGAGGGAATGATTGTCAAGTCAGAAGGTTGTCCAAAAGCATAGTCCGACGTGTCGAGTTCGGGTTTCAAAGAATCAGAGTTTGCAGAGTAGCTGCTAAGGTGGGTGGTATTTAGGTCGAGAGTTGGAAGACGGAAGATCAGGCGAGTGGGGGTAAGAGTGCCTAAAAGGTGGGACTTTATTTTTAAGTGGAAAGCCTGAGGAGTGATGGATAGAGGAACCTTAGAAAGGTGATGGTGGGTGACTGGAAAAGATGGAGGGGAACGGGAAAAGAGTGGAAGTCAGGAGGCAGGTCGCTCCAAAGGCGTGGGGCAGATTTTGAAATGACTCATTTGACACCTCCATTTCCACCTCAGCCTCCTCTTCCTAATCGTCATCATTTTCAACATCATTCTCCTCCCCTTGTCCCCAAGACATTACCCCCCAGGGTAGGATATTATCTCCCGGTCTATGATAGGTCACCTAAAAATGATGCAGGACAATATAAGAATAGGCTTATGTTAAGGGGAATATCCATACATTTAAACATCACAGTTGAAATTTGCTAGAATAGTTAAGGCCTATATTTGTATGTTATATATGAAAATTATCCATAAAAATCCATAAGAATAATGTTAGAATGTATAGTCGTAGGCCTATATAGGGGGATAATCAGGTCAAACTACACCAAGCGTAACTGCACTGACTGACCAGAGCACCGGCGCACCGCTGAGCCAGAAATCCAAGCAGCGTGGCTTCTTGATCTAGCTGTAGCATATAGACCTAAGAGGTATACGGGTGTAACTTGAGGCGGCTGATAGTTTATGCACATCTGCTACATCTGCAAGTGTGGCCAGTGCCCTCACCGTTGGAAGAAGGTGTGACAAGACTCAATACAATGGCCTGGTTGTATGACACGCTGGGATGGGGCAGCTGACATAGCTTGCGCACACAGAAATTGCCAAAAATAGACCTAAATCTCAACTTATTAGTTGAGTCTTGTTAGTCCACGTTAGCTACATTGGTAAGAGAGCTGGCGGCCGCGTGTATGTGGAAGAGAGCGTGCGGGCCGCGGTTCGAATCCCAATGGTGGCTATTTCAGATATGTAAAATCTCGGGCCATAGCACGGTCCGTCCACGGGGACCTAAATGGCGTGGCGTCCATTCAAACGGGCGAGCGGTGGTGAAGGATCTCACCCTCTGGGTCGAGGCCATAGGGGAACGGACATTAGCCCTCCTGGACATTAACCCCCGGACATTATCCCCCGGACATTATCCCCCCCAGACATTATCCCCCGGGGTAGGACATTATCCCCCCAGTCTATGATATCATTGCCTAAAAGTGATGCACAAAATGTAATTAATGGGCCTATGTTAAATGAATATCTATACATTACACATTAGTTTAACATCCTGTAGGAATATGTTAAGTTAATTGAAGGTTCAATATGTATATTATAAAACATTTTAACGTCTGAAACGACGCTAAGAAGACTACGAAGCTCACGGGCGTAGCCTAAATGACGTTTAACAAACCTTCGTTGTAGCTTTAACTGACACTAACAAGTAGGCCTACTTATTGTATACGATTCCCAATGTTTCCCATTCGTTCATTTCTCTAATTTATTTAATCTAATTTTGAATGGAAACAACGCTAATAGCCTAAGTCTACGAAGCACATACGTAGTCTAACTGACGTTAACAAACCTTTGTTGTACGACACTAAACAAATAGACTGTATGTATTCGTTCATTGCAAATCTAAGTCTAGGCCTGGGCCTATTGATACAACTAGGACCTAAATGACACTAAGTACTTTCGTTTGCATGTGAATGCCAGTGACAAGTCTTATCGGTTACGGCATTATTCTACGATCTGCACATAGGGGGACTTTGTCCGGGGGGGCTAAGGTCCTACGTAAAATCGGGGGGGGGGGGATATGTCGGGGGCTAATGTCCGGAGGGGCTAATGTCGGGGGATAATGTCCAGGGGGCTAATGTCCTACAACCGCTGAGACATAGCCTAACTGACGTCAACAAATCTTTGTTGTGAGACACTAAACAAATAGACTGTATAGGCCATAGGCCCTACATACGATTCCCATTGGTTCATTTCAAATCTAAGTCTAGGCCTAGGCCTATTGATACAATTAGGACCTAAATGACACTATAAGTACTTTCGTTTGCATGTGAATGCCAGTGACAAATCTTATCGGTTACGGCATTATTCTACGATTTGCACATAGGGGGGGACTTTGTCCGGGGGCTAATGTCCTACGCAAAATCGGGAGGGAATATGTCCGGGGGTTAATGTCCGGGGGGACAATGTCCGGGAGATAATGTCCAGGGGGGCTAATGTCCTACAACCGAGGCCATAAGACAGCCGCTATATAAAAATCCGATTACATTTAGATCTACCTTTATTTTTTGTAGCAATCGTTACGTAACGGTATGGAGGATGGGTCATATATACATACATATTGCAGAAAGGGAAACCGACAGAGGAAGAGGGTGAAGAAGATGGATGAGCCCTGCTGCTTAGGGGGGGGATAGAAGCCCCTATAGGCCTATAGGATGGTGGGATGGACAGAGGGACGGAGGGAGCGATTTACGGAGAACAGCCCGAATCCTAAAAAACCCAAGCAACGCCGGGTACCCCAGCTAGTTGTACATAATTATAGCGTGATTGACCAAGCAATTCCTGTGACTTGGAATGGGCTCACTTCTACTCTTCGTGAAAGGCTTGCTGGTTTCTCTCTCATTTCTCGCTAAATATCGAAACACTAAAATAAATGACTTCGACTAGCACGATAATATATAATCTTATACATTGTTTGACGAGTAGCAATAATGCATAAATACTAATATGTACTTTAGCATCACTACCAACACACCCCACCACCACCACCATCAACACTACCACCACCAATACAATGGACATCATCGTGATAATAATCATCGTCATTTTCCGCCGCCTCCACCTTCTCCTCCTCCTCTTCCTCCTTCTCATCATCCTCGTCTATGTTAAGACCATAATCATACTCATCATAAGCTTCACCATCCTGGTCGTTTGTCACCACCACCATCACCACCATAACTTCCATAACCACAATCACCACCAGCTATACCACCACCTTAAAAATTGAAACATCCTTATTTTGGTCGCCATTTTGGAAAATGTCCGCCATTGAAGCCATGGGTAACATTTTCAATGGCACTGTTGTAATCCTTGCACCTACATGTAACTATGTATGTTTAGACACATAGGTGACGATTCTAAGTGCACTGGAAGTGGAGAAATTGAAATTTGCGTGTTTTGGTCGCCATTTTAGAAAATGGCCGCCATTGAAGCCATGTGGAACATTTGGAATGGCTCTGTTGTAATCCTTGCCCCTAACTCTGTATGTTTAGGCACAAAGATGACGATTCTAAGTGCACTGGAAGATGAGAAATTCGAATTTACAGGTTCTGGTCGCCATTTCGGAAAATGGCCGCCATTGAATCCATAAGGAACATTTTGAATGGCCCTGTTGTATTCCTTGCCTCCAACTATGTATGATTAGACACCAAGATGACGATTCTAAGTGTACTGGAAGCTGAGAAAATGAAAAATCCGTATTTTCTTCGCCATTTTAGAAAATGGACGCCATTGAAGCCATGGGGAACATTTTCAATGGTTCTGTTGTAACCCCCGCCCCTAACTATGTATGCTTAGACACCAAGATGACGATTCTAAGTGTACTGGAAGCTGGGAAATTGAAAAATCTGCATATTTGTCGCCATTTTGGAAATTTGCCGCCATTGAAGCCATGCGGAACATTTTGAATGGCCCCGTTGTATTCTTGCTTCCAACCATGTATGATTAGACACCAAGATGACGATTCTAAGTGTACTGGAAGCTGAGAAATTGAAAAATTCGCATTTTTGTCGCCATTTTGGAAATTGGCCGCCATTGAAGCCATGGGGAACATTTTGAATGGCCCTGTTGTATTCCTTGCCTCTAACTATGTATGTTTAGACACCAAGATGACGATTCTAAGTGTACTGGAAGCTGAAAATACGAAAAACCCGTATTTCGGTCGCCATTTTGGAAAATGGCCGCCATTGAATCCATGGGGAACATTTTCAATAGTTCTGTTGTATTCCTTGCCTCTAACTATGTATGTTTAGACACCAAGAGGACGATTCTAAGTGTACTGGAAGCTGAGAAATTGAAAAATCCGCATTTTTGTCGCCATTTTGGAAATTGGCCGCCATTGAAGCCATGGGGAACATTTTGAATGGCCCTGTTGTATTCCTTGCCTCTAACTATGTATGTTTAGACTAAAAGATGACGATTCTAAGTGTACTGGAAGCTGAAAATTTGAAAAATCCGAATTTCGGTCGCCATTTTAGAAAATGGTCACGATTGAATCCATGGGGAACATTTTCAATGGCTCTGTTGTATTCCTTGCCTCCAACTATGTATGCTTAGACACCAAGATGACGATTCTAAGTGTACTGGAAGCTGAGAACTTGAAAAATCCGCATTTTTGTGGCCATTTTGAAAATTGGCCGCCATTGAATCCATAGGGAACATTTTGAATGGCCCTGTTGTATTCCTTGCCTCTAACTATGTATGTTTAAACACCAAGAGGACGATTCTAAGTGTACTGGAAGCTGAAAATTTGAAAAACCCGTATTTCGGTCGCCATTTTGGAAAATGGCCGCCATTGAATCCATGGGGAACATTTTCAATAGTTCTGTTGGAATCCTCGCCCTTAACTATGTATCTTTAGACACCAAGATGACGATTTTAAGTGTACTGGAAGCTGAGAAATTGAAAAATCCGTATTTTCTTCGCCATTTTGGTAAATGGACGCCATTGAAGCCATGGGGAACATTTTCAATGGTTGTGTTTTAACCCCCGCCCCTAACTATGTATGCTTAGACACCAAGATGACGATTCTAAGTGTACTGGAAGCTGAGAAATTGAAAAATCGGCTTTTTTGTCGCCATTTTGAAAATTGGCCGCCATTGAATCCATAGGGAACATTTTGAATGGCCCTGTTGTATTCCTTGCCTCTAACTATGTATGTTTAGACACCAAGATGACGATTCTAAGTGTACTGGAAGCTGAGAAATTGAAAAATCCGCACATTTGTCGCCATTTTGGAAATTTGCCGCCATTGAAGCCATGCGGAACATTTTGAATGGCCCTGTTGTATTCCTTACTTCCAACTATGTATGCTTAGACACCAAGATGACGATTCTAAGTGTACTGGAAGCTGAAAATTTGAAAAACCCGTATTTCGGTCGCCATTTTGGAAAATGGTCACGATTGAATCCACGGGGAACATTTTCAATAGTTCTGTTGGAATCCTCGCCCTTAACTATGTATCTTTAGACACCAATATGGCGATTTTAAGTGTACTGGAAGCTGAGAAATTCAAAATTCCGTATTTTCTTCGCCATTTTGAAAAATGGACGCCATTGAAGCCATGGGGAACATTTTCAATGGTTGTGTTTTAACCCCCGCCCCTAACTATGTATGCTTAGACACCAAGATGACGATTCTAAGTGTACTGGAAGCTGAGAAATTGAAAAATCGGCTTTTTTGTCGCCATTTTGAAAATTGGCCGCCATTGAATCCATAGGGAACATTTTGAATGGCCCTGTTGTATTCCTTGCCTCTAACTATGTATGTTTAGACACCAAGATGACGATTCTAAGTGTACTGGAAGCTGAGAAATTGAAAAATCCGCACATTTGTCGCCATTTTGGAAATTTGCCGCCATTGAAGCCATGCGGAACATTTTGAATGGCCCTGTTGTATTCCTTACTTCCAACTATGTATGCTTAGACACCAAGATGACGATTCTAAGTGTACTGGAAGCTGAAAATTTGAAAAACCCGTATTTCGGTCGCCATTTTGGAAAATGGTCACGATTGAATCCACGGGGAACATTTTCAATAGTTCTGTTGGAATCCTCGCCCTTAACTATGTATCTTTAGACACCAATATGGCGATTTTAAGTGTACTGGAAGCTGAGAAATTCAAAATTCCGTATTTTCTTCGCCATTTTGAAAAATGGACGCCATTGAAGCCATGGGGAACATTTTCAATGGTTCTGTTGTAACCCCCGCCCCTAGCTATGTATGCTTAGACACCAAGATGACGATTCTAAGTGTACTGGAAGCTGAGAAATTGAAAAATCCGTATTTTTGTCGCCATTTTGAAAATTGGCCGCCATTGAATCCATAGAGAACATTTTGAATGGTTCTGTTGTATTCCTTGCCTCCAACTATGTATGCTTAGACACCAAGATGACGATTCTAAGTGTACTGGAAGCTGAGAAATTGAAAAATCCGCATTTTTGTCGCCATTTTGAAAATTGGCCGCCATTGAATCCATAGGGAACATTTTGAATGGCCCTGTTGTATTCCTTGCCTCTAACTATGTATGTTTAGACACCAAGAGGACGATTATAAGTGTACTGGAAGCTGAGAAATTGAAAAATCCGCATTTTTGTCGCCATTTTGGAAATTGGCCGCCATTGAAGCCATGGGGAACATTTTGAATGGCCCTGTTGTATTCCTTGCCTCTAACTATGTATGTTTAGACTCAAAGATGACGATTCTAAGTGTACTGGAAGCTGAAAATTTAAAAAATCCAAATTTCGGTCGCCATTTTGGAAAATGGTCACGATTGAATCCATGGGGAACATTTTCAATGGTTCTGTTGTATTCCTTGCCTCCAACTATGTATGCTTAGACACCAAGATGACGATTCTAAGTGTACTGGAAGCTGAGAAATTGAAAAATCCGTATTTTTTTCGCCATTTTAGAAAATGGACGCCATTGAAGCCATGGGGAACATTTACAATGGCCCTGTTGTAACACCCGCCCCTAACTATGTATGCTTAGACACCAAGATGACGATTCTAAGTGTACTGGAAGCTGAGAAATTGAAAAATCTGCATATTTGTCGCCATTTTGGAAATTTGCCGCCATTGAAGCCATGCGGAACATTTTGAATGGCCCTGTTGTATTCCTTGCCTCTAACTTTGTATGATTAGACACCAAGATGACGATTCTAAGTGTACTGGAAGCTGAGAAATTAAAAAATCCGCATTTTTTTGGCCATTTTGGAAATTGGCCGCCATTGAAGCCATGGGGAACATTTTGAATGGCCCTGTTGTATTCCTCGCCTCTAACTATGTATGTTTAGACACCAAGATAACGATTCTGAGTGTACTGGAAGCTGAAAAATTGAAAAATCCATATTTCGGTCGCCATTTTGGAAAATGGCCGCCATTGAATACATGGGGAACATTTTGAATGGCCCTGTTGTATTCCTTGCCTCTAACTATGTATTTTTAGACACCAAGATGAAGATTCTAAGTGTACTGGAAGCTGAGATGATTTAAAATATGTAAACTGGTCGGCCATTTTGATAAATGGCTGCCATTTGGGCCAGGGGTCAAATCTGCGATGGCGGTATAGCCAAATTTTATTCTTATGACATAGTAAGTGCCAAATTTCATGCTTCTATCACAAAGTGAACAATTTTTCACCAGGCCGCTCTACTAGTTTCTGTGGTCTGATGTTGGCATGTAAGCTACGCTAAAAGGTAAGGTTTTGACAAACGTTTACATGATTGATTCCACAATCATAACACACCTAGACTTAGACTGGTGTCGCTCTTTGTCCAGTGCCCTTTGTGCGCCGACTGGCCGATTTGACCTCTGCTAGGGTCATAGCCAACCCTTTCTGTAATGACTCATTCATCTGGCATCATCTATGAAAGCGTAAACAGGATAACTGCACACTTAAGCTCCCACAGGCAAACCCTGCGGGGACAGTGTGTGGCACTTTTTTTCGGCGTAGTTTTACAAAACCCGTTTGCAGTGAAATGTCAAATTGTACCCACATGGAATTTGTAAGGGTACAATACACTAACAGATAGCCAACTTACAAGGCATTGATGGAAGGCTACATAATGAATACATTAGTGCATATTTCCCACCAGATGGCCGGATTTCACGAAAATGTTCATCAGGGCAGAGTGTGTGGATTGTGTGTGCACACAGTTCACCCACTATACACACACCTTATGGGGACATGACCCCAGAAGGAAACCTTAATTGGACACTGGATATGCACAAATCAGAGGATTGCCGATGAATTCCATGTGGGGTCTTGAAAAATGTACCCACAAGACATTGCGACCCCGGAAGGTAGGTTTTGAACTCATGAAAGGCAGCGTAAGGTAGTGGATACAAGAGCACACACACACACACACACACACACACACACACACACACACACACACCTGTAGGTCAGGCTAAGTTCCGACGTACATGTACATGTTGAACACCTTCACGAATCGGAACATGTATGGCATGGGAGAACCTTATAGAAGCTTGGACTGAAATTAATGTGTTTCCTGGTGTGTTTTCTTGATTATCAGGTCAATGTAAACAGCGCTGACTTGCATCGTATGGATTGATTAGGCCTCCCTTATTTGCATACTGCATCGTGAAGTGTGTGTTGTGTGTGTGTGTGCTGTGTGTGTGTGTTGTGTGTGTGTGTGTGTTTGTGTGTTTTCACCCACCTGGCGTAGGGAATGCGCTCTCTGATAACTGTGCACTGTAAGAAGGATTTCCACTCTGATGACCTGTGGGAGGCGGACCACTCTTCCTCTTGACCAATGGCTCAGAGACGGTTTCGATTACTAAAAATAGCATTATAATATAATGCTATTTTTAGTGTGCTTTCATGGGCGCCCGCAGAAATTTTTGCAGAAGGGGCAAAACACAATGGCTACGGTTTAATTTTTTAGCAAGAGATGGAATATTCAAAGCAGAAGATTAAGAACGAGTATGTTTTCACAAAGTTTTCTAATTGTAAATTTCTCAATATTACTCTGTGCATCGTTAGTAACATTTGCGAAAACGTGCGAAGAAATTTGTTTAAAACAAAAAAATAGGCCTAGTTGTCAGAATGGGAAATCAACTTTCGCCTCCTCTTGCCTCTGTGTGCGGGCGCCCATTTGTGTTTTGTGCATTAAATGTATATGAAAAGTGCATAATTACTATGTACTTTTCATGTACATTTAATGTACATATGTAGGCTATCACAGTAGCAGTTAATACCATTCTGGTGACTAAATTTGCAAGAGCTGTTCAAGAAATGTAGTGTTGATTATTATTAGTTCTTATTAATTTTTTTATGTTAGGATGGGAGGTGTCATTAGTTTGTATATAACAGTGTTAATGCATTGTATATAGACTGCATAATGTCCGTATAATGCTGAGAATGCTAGGCCTAAAGAAAGATCCAGAGCTTCAGTTTCAAAATATGCAGGGTCAATAAAAATAATTTTCAAACTTTCCTAAAACCATAATGTAATGTTTGTAACGTTAAAACTGTTTTTAAAAATAAGGTGTTATAACCTTAGCTCTGCATGTTCCAAAAATATGCCAGAGCAAAATCATGCTTTGAGCTTTCTAAATAAAAAGGTCCCTCTGGCGAATTCCGCTTTAAAATGAGAGCATCGACCAACAACGTCAATAGGTAAGATTAGACTGAGTGTGGAGGGAAGCGGCCACCTTCAGAAACTATAAAAATGAAATTGCTCAACACTTCGTAATGATAATAATAACAATAATAATAATAACAATAATAATAATAATAATAATAATAATAACAGCAACAATAACAATAATCGATGATTATGACCATTCTGGACTGGTTTTTAAACAAGTAGTTAGTAATAAAGTCCCTGAGGGATCCTAAATACCTCGGGGCAAAAAATAAATAACAATAATAATAACAATAACAATAATAATAACAATAATCCTCTTTTAGTTCAAACTGACACACGCAGAATAATAAAAAAATTCATGGTATGACGGATGATCGCAAGTTATAACAAGAGTCGAATTTAACTCCTACTATACTCACTTTACCATCGCCATCTGCCCGTCGGAACGTTGAGTGAACCTTGGGAGGGTATTATGCATGGATCGAAAAGCTTAATCGTTGAGCCACTTTTTGGGATTCGTAATCCCACTTTAGTCTTTAGTAGAAGAGACGAATTTAAATTAAGAGATGGCAAACAACAAACCGTGGTGTTGTGGACTGTCTCCTCCTCCGTTCTGGAACACCGAATCGTCCGTCATTGCGTCGAAGTTGAGGTTCTCCAGAGCCTCGCTCCTCACCAAATTCATTTCCTCATTCCCTCCTCCTCCAGCAGCACCCGATCCCTTCTTCTTCTTTTTCTTCTTCTTCCCATCAGCGTCCGTCGTCGACCCTGGCTCCGTCTTGTAGACGAAGACGGTCGGAACAGCGTGGTCGTCGTTGGCGGCGTCTCTCGCCTTCTCCACCCCGCTGACCGTCAGCCGTCGGACCCTCCGCTTGCCGCCGCCGCCGCCGCCTCGAAGGTCGTCCGTCGATGACGTCGTACGGGCGGTCGGCTTCTCGATCGTCGACTTGGTCTTGAGCAGCACCGGGCGAGGGTCTGTTGAGAATGTCTGACCGCGGACGTCGACCGGGTCGTCCTGCGAAGTGTAAGGTCGCATCTCCAGCTCGAGGAACTTCAGGACTTGGTACTTCTGGACGAGTGTCAGCACTCGCTTCACGAACTTCAAATGATCTACGCATGCGCAAAGTATGGCTATGTATGCAGTAAAGTATGACAAAGTACAAGCAGTACAACACGAAGCAAAATAGGTAAAAACACAATGCGTTACAGTGTAATATATACCGTATATACCGGCATAATTACTTAAGACGCAATAGCATGAAATGGTATGCAAATCTATGCAATACTTTGCCAAACGACGCAGTGCAGCTATAGTTGTTACAGGATGACAAAAACGAGTCTCCATAATAAGCCATTATTCATGTATATATATGCAATTATTTTATGTATCGCCCCTTAACCTTCTCTCAAGATAGCCATTCAGAGGCGTTCCCGACCCAAGTATAACAATCATTATAACAAAGAGCAAACCGAATCGGTGATTCGATGATGATGGTGATGATGATAATGATCATAATGTCGATGATTATAATGATGTGATGATGATGACGACGACGACGATGATGATGATGCCGATGATTATTACGATGATGATGATGATGAAAAGTTGATGATGATAATGAGAGTATTGAAGAATCCTCGAGGGAGAGTGTGTGTTTGTGACAGAGAGAGAGAGAGACAGTGGTAAAGACAGAGAGACAGACAGCGATATAGAGATAGACATACAGACAGACAGAGACACACAGAGACACACAGAGACAGGCAGAGAGAGAGAATGAGAGAGAGAGTTAGAGATGGAAACAGAGCAGAAACAGAGGTATATACATAAAAAGAGAGAGGGAGACTGGGAGAGACAGACAGACATACACACAGACGTACAGACAGACAGAGACACATACAGACAGAAGGCAGACGAACCTTTGGGGAAATCGGTTGGGCTGATGAGTTCACGAAAGAACTGACTGCTGAATTCTTCCATCAATCCACTGTCCGTGTCTCTCTTGAACCAGAAGCGAATCTCTCGCACTTCCTGTTCACACATCCAACATTTATACAATGCTCAACTGAATACACCCAAGCTAGACGTGATTGATTCTGAGCCTATCAGAATATTGATTGATGTGCTATCAGAATATTGATTGATATTCTATCAGAACATTGATTGATATTCTATCAGAATATTGATTGATATGCTATCAGAATATTGATTGATATGCTATCAGAATATTGATTGATATTCTATCAGAATATTGATTGATATTCTATCAGAATATTGATTGATATGCTATCAGAATATTGATTGATATGCTATCAGAATATTGATTGATATGCTATCAGAATATTGATTGGTATGCTGTTAGAATATTGATTGATATGGTATCAGAATATTGATTGATATGCTATCAGAATATTGATTAATATGCTGTCAGAATATTGATTGATATGCGATCAGAATATTAATTTATATGCTATCAGAATATTGATTGATATGCTATCAGAATATTGATTGACATGCTATCAGAATAGTGATTCATATGCTATCAGAATATTGATTTATATGTTATCAGAATATTGATTGATATGTTATCAGAATATTGATTTATATGCTATCACAATATTGATTGATATGCTATCACAATATTGATTGATATGCTATCAGAATATTGATTTATATGCTATCAGAATATTAATTGATATGTTATCAGAATATTAATTGATATGCATGGATGACTGAAAATTAAACCGAAGAGGTTCTTGAGATGAATCATAGAAAAGGTGATTAGTTAAACCTCACTTTACTATACTCAGTCTATAAGGATTGTCACATGGCCTCTTTTTCTAAATTAGCCTAAACAAAGATTATTAATAATATACCTTTACCAACACCTCACTTATATGACATCTGTACTTCCGTTCACATAACTCAACCTCCAATTTATCAACCAACCACTCATTAACTATTGCCCACCCACCAATTTACCCCCCACTTACTTACTCGCCTACAAATACTAACCCTGTTAATCCACCCATCCTCCAACTTCACCCATCAACTCAATTTACGACTTTCACTACAACCCAAAAATTAATTGTTCATAATAGTTTTATTGGTAACAATTTCCACGAATTGGCGCAGCAAAATTAATGTTGATGACCGCAAAGTCATGGATTTGGCAGAAGTCCAAATCTACTAATTCTTGTCTTACGAGGATCTTTTCCTCCCATATTCCCTCTCTTCTCTGTCCCTGCGATGTCCGACTTCCACCAAGTGCTGTACTCAGAACTTTTGAGGTGAGTAGGCTACACGCTGCCGCCGAAAAAAATCGACTTTTTGGGCCAAAAATTCTGATGACCTTTTTTTAGTCATCGAAGCTTTTTTCGTGATTTTTCGCACGGAAAACCTTTAAAACAGCGTAAAACGCTCTACTTTCATGATTTTGTTTCGCCTTCGTAATTCGCGATTTTTGCCTGCATGCGTATACCCACTTGGTCTTGCTGAGGTGGGTATACGCTGTACACACGCGTGTACCCTCGTTTTTTGAGGTGAGCATACACTGTCATTTTTCCTGGAGGTGAGTATATACGCCGTACACCCGCGTACACCCTTGAGTAGAGCCCTGCTTCCAGCAGACTTCTTACCTTTGCTGTTTCGCCTTCGTCGTGAATGTAAGCCACAAATCGACGTAGCGTTTCAGGTGCTGTTTTGTATGGTCTCACTGAAATAATACACAGAAATCAGTATACATGTAGTTACCTTACATTTGACATGAAACTGATACAAGTGAACATGAATGAAGCACAATTCTTAAACGTCTAATTAACCCATAATCAACCAATCAATTAATCAATCAATCAGAATTTATATAGCGTCCCTTCAAGGTAGCTACTTAGAGGCGCTCCCGGCCGAGATCTAGCAACAAAAAAGTCTAAATAGGCCTAATTACAGAAGCTTAAGATCGTCCAATTTATTTTCTGCATCACTCACGCCATCAGTGCTGATGATAAGCCTTTAGTTAGCCTAGTGCTTAAACATAAGTTTTAAGACATTTCAGTTGGCAGTGAAAAAATATGTTCGAATTTAAGACTGTTTGTTTTGGAGAGTTTTAGAATCTTAAACCTTTCAAAAACAACGCTTGCTCACCAGCGTGTTGAAAGACATACGCTGAACAGGGAAGAAAACTTCCTATCCTATTTAGCTTGCTTATGGTAAACTTTCTAAACGAACAAAAGAGACTCTCTTAATTTGCACGTCGTATATTGTTTCTACAGCCGTTTCTTCAATTATGCCTAATAGTGTATGTTGGAGAGACACGTTGGTAACAATGTAGTTTGGTATAGACTCCGCATATTGTGCACACCTGTAAAAATTTGTTGGGGGTGCAAATGACACTTGTATTCTGTAGCTTCAGGCCTGAAATCAACCCATGGGTGGAGTTTAGTTTTTGTTCTTGGAGGGGCTAAATATTTTGGCGAGCGGCGCCGAAAAATATTTTCTCGGGGCCCAAAAAGTTGATGACCCTTTTTTAGTCATTCGTAAACTAGTTTCGCTTTGGTGAAAAGTAGGCTACCATTTTCGGAACAAATTTCTGAGTTTGCGCCTTCTTGGTGGGAGGCTAAGTCCGAAAAAAGAAACCATTTACACGGTAAAAAATGACTCTGGGTCTTCTTGGGGGCTTATCCCCCTAGCCCCTAATAAACTCCGCCCATGAATCAACCTATTAAAACTCAACTTGCCAGACATTCGCAGACCATTAATGTAATGTAATGTAATGTAATTAGTAATTTCTAAAGCGCCGCTCACAACCAAGGCCATTCAGTAGCGCTCCCAGTGCGATAACCTCTAGAGAAAAAATAGGTCTTAAGAAGAGAGAGAGATGTAGATAACGATCCTGAAAGTAGAGTCCCACGCAGAGTGGAGAGAAGAGAATTCCACAAAGAGGGCCCAATGATGGTGAAGGATCGAGTTTGAGCAATAGTGGTCCTAGCTCGTGGAACAAACAAGTCAGCCCTGTCCAGAGAACGGAGAGGTCGATGAGAAGATGCTGATAGAGGAGAACGAATGAGATCACTGAGATACATCGGTGCAAGACCCAGTTTGGATTTGAGTACCAGAGAAATGACTTTATATTGTATGCGGGCAGAGAGAGGAAGCCAGTGTAGTTGGTTAATCATAAACGAGGATATATTAAATACTATGAATGATTTCATCGTTGTGAGTAGAACTCATGGCAAATACAAATTCACTATTGGCTTATTTCTAGACATCTCCAAAGCGTCTGGTAGCCTATACGATCAAGAATGATATAAATAAAATATGCAACCAATGCATTTCAAAATGAATAATAACGAGTTTATAATTATTATGTACGCATAGGCCTATAGAGTCTATAGATCTATTTTAAGCTGAACAATTAGGCTAGACATTATACCGGGGTAGCCTACGTAACGATTGTTAGGCATTCGCAGACCATTAAATACTCTGAATGATTTTACTAAACATTTTAACCCTTTGCCGACTGAAGTATTATTCCTATACCATTGACTACAATTTGGTTGGTATAGGGTTAAAGATGAGAAGCATTGGTTTTTCACTCGTTTCTCGTATATTATGTTCTTGTTGTTAGCGTATTAATACGTTGTTAGCGTATTAATACGTTTATGTCGGGATCGTAAACCGTTGAGTAGGCCTATAATAAATGAACTTTATATAAACGGGTCGTTAATTACAATGTTTACTTAGCCAAGGCTCGATTTTTACAATTCTCAAGAAATGCAACTATCACACCCCTGGCCATGCATGCACGAGCCGGTGTTGTAGGCTTGAAATTTAACGCCTGTCGTTTTATGCTTTGGCTATAATACCAGACCCACGTGATTGCATTTGGTATAACCTGTAAGAGATTTGCCTATGCGTAAGGCAACTATGAACTGCGAAGACATCTAGCCTACTGCAGGTCAAAAGTTGAGTACAGTGCGAAGTGTCTACTTGTCATGCTGCAGTTTATATATCACGGGGTTGTGGACCCATCTATGCGCTTCGTCTTAAGTCCTTGAAACTTCTTCAGAAGCGCGCGCTCAAATGTTCAAGCACTGCTATTGTTTGCTATCGGTAAACCTATCTTCAATGCCTATAATATATTATGCCAAGAGACCATTACTAGGCATCATATTGGTTTAAGCTTATTCATGTACTGTAACCACTCTATAGACAACTATCATTTAGTTTTTAAAACTACTTCTGTCGACGTTCGTCGGTTCATAAAATAAATTGAAACAAAAGGTCTTTCACAATCGAAGTCGTGCTGTTCTTGCGAGTGTTATGCAAATTTCAACAAAATGCTCCAGCCTATAATGCGTTTGTATACATTTTGAATAGGCCTATATACTCTCCCACAATACACAGGCCCTCACTCAAGCTCCTAATATGGGTCTCTTTAAGGTAGATTGCCATTTTCTGGGGTCCCATAATTAGCTCAAAAATTATGAATGTTGAATGAATACAGACCGTTGGTCGCTTTGTTGACGACGATGCCTTTGTATGGACCCTCGGCAAAGTAGTGGACCTTCTTGCCGTCCATAACTCCTGTCGAGACTCTCTCCACGCGAATGATCTGACCGGCTTTCGCCTTCAGCGGAGTCATCACAATTTCTGCACACAATACGATAAAAAAATGAGTTACAATAAGCAAAGCAGAAACAGGACGAAGCCAACCCAGTCGTATACCATGATCCGTTTAATCCAAACAGGGCCGCAGCCTTGTGTTTTTTGTTTGGGGTGTTTACTAGACTGTTAGCAAGCCCACAAACAACCGAATCAGCTGACGAAGGGGTTCGGGGAAGCGTCGAGAGCTTTCGTCACGGATCTGGATGGCCAGGCCAATATTTTACACGTTGTAGCTAGTTCTTACATCATGTGCTAGTAAATGCATCATTGCATTTTTACACTATTTCATTTCGGGGTGTTCAAACAACCAAAACACCCCATAGCTACGGTCTTGAATCCAACGCCTTATAAAAACTTTTACTAAGGCAAACACAGACTAGCATATCAATCAATCAATCAATCAATTTTTTATTGCACCAATATAACAAAAACATTTATGCGAAGTATATCTACATAACAGTTGGTTACAATCGGAAACCCAGAAGGGATTTGAAGTCCCACTGGTAGGGCTACCTATATGCACGCTTATATATTCTAGATGGTAGATAGGCAAGTATCGTGTAAGAGTTTACTATCTGGATATACACATGATGCAGTCTTAACTAAAAACATTCACAGTCAAGACAACATGGTGTTGTTAAGCTATCAAACCTTAACTAAGGAACAAAATATTAAGAGCTTCACTGTGTGCATTACTGTCCGAACGTCTGTCACCCATGGGTACTTTGGATAGTCTTGCTTTTGCTACGAATTATATAGAAGATCCTTAATTCCATCACTCGTGAATTAGTTGGATCATAATTATGCCTATATATAGTGTGATTGGCTTAAAGCATAGTGCATTAAAAATATTGAGTTTACTTGGCCCTATATATATAAAGAATTACGAATGATCGGGTTTTAATAAACATATAGTAATGACTTTAATTAATAGCGCCGCAATAATAAAGCATAAGTACACGAATGGTATGGTCATGATCTCTCCGTCATCTATCTGTGAAATAGGCATTTATGTAGCGCCCCTCGAGATAACTATACTCTGCAGAGTCAGAGGTTATGTAATCAGATTTAGCAGAGGAACATTCAAATATGGCGATTAATTATATATGTCTCAATTGCATTGAGAGCAGTCAGTAATGAGCCCAGTGCATGTGTTGTCTAAATGGTAAAAATAAGAGAGGCCAATGAGACAGTGCTATACGGAACAACACAATTCATGACTGGTGATGCATTGAGTGAATTGATTAGTAAGAATGGCTGAGCGCCTTAGTGTACATAGCTTATGGGTAAAATGGAACCTGCCAAGCTAAGATCCGCAGGACCGTAAAATCACACAAGCGTTCAAGGCAGAGAATTCATTATAGACTATATGTTATTATCAACGTTATCGAATTGATCTATAGAGAAAGGATATGGAGGGCAGTTGCAACACATGTATACCTTCATCTATATATATATATAGAGAGATGAAAACGTGTGATTGTAATCGTCAAGAACAGAAATCCGTGGAGTGTATGTGCATATGTATGTAAATGGCCACTTATATATAGCCTAGCCGGCCCTATATATGGGTTACTATGGTTTTGTGGTAGGCAGGTGTATACGAAGGAAGGCAAAGGCCATGGGCAAAAATGTCAGCCCATACGACTGGCGACCATGTATAGTTGTCTACCTACATGTATATCCCATTTTAGGATTTTGTAATGATAATGAAAGTGGAGATGGGGCGGTAGTTTGATAGAAAATCAAGAGAGAGATGATTCATTAGGAAGATAAAATATAGAATCTACTGCATGCGTATGAGTAAGACTGACGATATAGAGCTGTTTCAAGCGCATGAAAGGCTGGTGAATCCTGCGATAGAAAAGACGCCAGTTATCAGAAACTCATTCTCAGAAAAGCAGGAATATAATAATAAATAATATTAGATGAAGAGCACAGTGCTTGCCAAAAGATGAAGAAATCAGATCTTTGTATTTAAGCTAGAGTTATAAGTTGGAGCAAAGTCGGCACACACACTGAGAAGCGATGGAGTCGATTTTTGAGTATGATGATGGCCAATTAGAGGAAGTCAGAAATCTGAGTCTCAGGACAAAGATCTCATCTGAGAATGAATTAATGAATGAGTGAATGAATGAGTGAGTGAAAAAATGAATGAATGAATGAATGAATGAGTGAGTGAGTGAAAGAATGAATGAATGAGTGAGTGAGTGAGTGAGTGAAAGAATGAATGAATGAATGAAAGAATGAATGAGTGAGTGAGTGAGTGAGTGAGTGAGTGAGTGAGTGAGTGAGTGAAAGAATGAATGAATGAGTGAGTGAGTGAAAGAATGAATGAATGAACGAGTGAGTGAGTGAGTGAGTGAAAGAATGAATGAATGAGTGAGTGAGTGAGTGAGTGAAAGAATGAATGAATGAACGAGTGAGTGAGTGAGTGAAAGAATGAATGAATGAGTGAGTGAGTGAGTGAGTGAGTGAAAGAATGAATGAATGAGTGAGTGAGTGAGTAAGTGAGTGAGTGAGTGAGTGAGTGAGTGAGTGAGTGAGTGAGTGAAAGAATGAATGAATGAACGAGTGAGTGAGTGAGTGAGAGAAAGAATGAATGAATGAGTGAATGAATGATGAGTGAATGAATGCTATAAATTTGAGTGCATGTCAGATGTCAATGCATGACTAAGAACTGGATGTCATAGTGCTTGTCTCTATCGATGCAGCCATCATTTTAAAAATCAGTCAACGAAACGCTCTGTATTGGGGGGAGTGGATGGGCGGTAGAGCATTGGATAACACGCTGGCATGGAGAGCGAAAGGTAACGAGTTCGCGCCCGGTAGGGCGGACACCAAACATGCTTTGCATAGGCTGCCATTAGCGCCGTGTATTGCAGGCTGTCTGTTCTGTTGGCAGTTAAGTTTATGTTAATCAAGATTTTTCGCATAACTTGTACATGTACAACGCAGTGCGTTTGCAGGCGTTTCATTAAAGAAAAGTCTTATTATTATTTACTAAGAATAAGATTATAATCTTCCTATATACATGCAGTCACGTATGAGTCATTGCAGGTCAAGATAACTGATGTGCTGTTTACCTTCATGGTACTCTGGAAGTTCCGACTGATCAGCTGTGGAACTGGCTGAAACGGAACGTGGACCAGGTCGCTTAATCCTCGTCGACATTTTTCAATGACGAAGTTCCCACAACGCTATGCTGCCTCTCTTGTTATGATTTGACGATGAACCGTCTTTGGTTGATACAGGAGATTTCTAAACGACACAAATGCAGTTCAATCTTCAAGCAATCGCGTTTCGCAAATCATGTTGCCCTGACCGGTGCAGCAGAGCCCGTCTATAGTCCGAATGCCGCATAACTATTTTTAGATTTCAGGTGTAATAGCGTCTCGTTACAACTGTACATTTATTACACAGACACAACATAACACGTAGCTAGATCCGTTATATAATTTTAGAGAATAGATGAATGACTGACCCGAACCTATAACGTCATAAGCGTGCGGGTCGCGAGGAGTTTAACAGTGTGTAATATCCCGAGACCGCAATGTACACTCCAACACTGTGCTGAATAGTAAACGGTGTGCTCTATGCATCCAGGCGCACCTGCGTCGTCGCACCTGTACTACGCATGTGCCGCAACAGCGTAGCCCACGACTGCAGAGGGACGTTGGCTGCCAAAAACAGACCCCGATCGGCGGCCAATGCAGAATAATTATGTGAAGTGAGTATGAGTGAACAGGCGATGTCGATTTTAAGACGGGCTACTTGAGGCAAGTTTTGAGTTTGTGGACGTTGCGAGCAAAGTGCATTTTATATGCTGCGAGAGGAGCTCACGTCGACGTAACGTGCAACGGCCGTATCTTATCAGCATGTCTGTGTACCAGGGTCTCGGTATAATTATATGTAGGTAGGTAGGCAGGTAGGCGGAGAGTCAGCCGTTATGTCTTGGGTGAGAGGAAGACAGAATCGATGCATATTAACAGGGTCGTGAGACTTGCGTTGCTTCGTCCAAATAATAATAATTCATCTCAACAATCTCTTGACTTTAAAGTGAACTCAACCGAATTCTCTGTTATAGTTGCTTGATTGTCTGTCTCTCTCTGTTTGTCTGTCTGTATTGGTATGTCTGTCTGTTTCTGCTGTCCGCCTGCATGGGTCATAGCCGGCCATGTTGTCTGGCTGTCTATTCAGAACGTTTGTCTGTCTGTTTCACCTCTCGTCTCACTGTCACTTAACCTTTGGTATTTTGCCAATAACTCATTAACTCATTGTCCTACGTTCATCTACCTACGTCCGCTTGTAAATCTCGGTATCTTCCCATCCTATATTACTTTCTTAATCATGTAAGCTTACTGTTGAATCTGAGTATGCGTGTGTCTCCTTCAGATCTTCTCGTATATGGTTACCTGATTTATCTGAATAATCGTATTTTTATTTACTTATTATTTTATTTTTTCATTCACTCGGGTCAATGTGCATTTATAAATTGTAAGTTTCTGCATAGGCCTAATTATGCGCGAGTAGGCTATGTCTACCCAGTTCTGGACCAGAACTTGACTGCGAGGCTAAAAACCTCGCAAGAACTTTACTAAAGCCAAATAGTCTATGAAGTGTGAACAAACAAATAATTGGGCCTACACACTAGCCTATATAATTATCAACAAGTTATATGCTTCTTTCGCTATTTCACTTTCATCCAATGCGAAATCTGTAGACAACTTAAGTCGCATGGACCTATAATATTTGCATGTGTATTGTGTAGCCTCTGAATGTCTTATCCTGGTCTATCACAACGAATAATTATGCTACAAAGTCGAAACTTTTAGTTGTCCAACCTATGAAAACAATGCCGTGCGAAAAGTGAAGAAAATTCGTCAAGCCTATACGTCAAATGCTTAAGACTATAATAATAATTATTATAGCCTAAGCTTTAAATTTATGGCTGCGAGTTGCAACAAGAACAGTCACGGGAACGTATACGAGTACATTAACATGTAACATGTGCCTGTTACTAATAGATCGAGACAGTGTCAATGTTATAAACTCTATATATGGATTATATGTGCGCATGTGTGTCTGTAGGTGTGAAAAGCAACACGAAGAAAGTTTTCGTAGATTTAATGAGAAATAATTTCGGTGCAGTACCCTATGTTTGTAAATGTTGCCCTTTCCACGTTTAAAAGGACAAAATGAATGTCGCGAGCTGCTACATGATAAGTAGCCTATGCTATATGCAATGATCTGACCATTCATGTGCGTAGGATTTCGACCTACGTCGAAAGCTCTTCGCAATTGAGAGCTAACGGTCAGGTTTATTACGACACAAGATAATCCGTTAGGCCTAATGGGTAAACTGGGTATCGACCACAACACACAGATAGACAGACAGACAGACAAACGGACAGACAGACAGACAGAAGACAATCAGACTGACAGATAGACAGACAGGACAGACAGAAAGACAGACAGACAGGCAGAAAGACAGACAGACGGTCAGACAGACAGACAGACAGACAGGCAGGCAAAGAATCTATATAGTAAGAAGTATCATAAGTTGGGTCTTAAGTGTGACCCACAGTACAAAGATCGTGTATCTCTGTATAGAAATGCGGGCATATAATAGCACTACATGAATTACACGTGGGTCTACTTCTGTTTGCAAAGAATTAAGGTCCTTGTTCATAAGTGGACATTGGTATTTGAGTAACATGTCTACAGGTGTGCGCATGAGCAATAATGAGCTGCAATGTTTGCCTCTCAAACCCACATATCTTTACCATCTGTATACATACATGTGCAGTACTCTATCACCATGACCCAGAACCCTCAGACTCTAATAAAACCGAAGGCCGGTCAACAGCTCAAACATAGACTTGATGGTCTGCCAATTAATAGTACATTCTTCGTAACAATGAGTGAATTAAACTGAAGCTGAGGGCTTTTTAAACGTGCAGTTACATACACAACAATGTGCAGTTCTAAATGAATTTGTGCAGTTGTCGAAGCACTTCTATGCAGTTAAAACTAGTAAAAAGGGTCATTGTCCTCCGATTGGAAGTAATTTACCATGGAGGATGGGAAAGGAAAGAAGAGGTTGTGCAGTTCTAAAAATTCCTTTAAAACAGCCATGCTGAAGCTGAGGAAGAAAATACGTCACATAAATAAATTAAGATTCTTGAGATCAAGTTTTTACATCCGACCAGGTAGCTCATAAAATAAGAACCAGGAGGTAAATAAGAAACATGAGGTAAATATGGACCATGAGGTACAGCGACTTTCTTTACAAGAAAAGTCTCTGTGCAACAAGTTCGTAGTTTGTCAAAAATCGATCTACAGGGTGGCTCAATAAAAAATGTACCACCGGGGAAAATGCGATATCTTCGCAGCCGATCGAACTTTTTCTGCGAAAATTTCCCAATTTGTAGGGGAATGAATTTCCAACAATCCCTGAAAAAGTTTCATTTGAAACTTTTCATGTTTGCCAAAGTTACAGCTGTTCAAACTTAAAATTTCGTTTTTTCAATTATCCGCGGAAAATTGACGTCACTTGTAGATTTCCAAGTCAAATGATATCACTTTTCACTTCGACCTCAGCATTCCGTTTTGCAGTTTATTGTAAGGTATAATGAGAGTGTCCACTCCCTGCCTTAATACAAGCTCAAATTCTTTTTGTGAAGCTCAGTATGGCCTTGTTGGTCGGGTCCTGCGGCAACTGACCCCACATTAGCAGCAAGACTTGCTTCAGCTGGCCAATGTTCTCCAACTTGGGATTAAATGTCTTGCAGCGTTCCAGCATAGCTCACCAGACGTGATAAGCAAGAGGGCTAAGGTCTGGCGAGTTTGTAAGTCATCTTTGCCAATGCATTTACTTCAGTTGATGGCAATACGGTAGCGCCATCATAATCAACCTTGCCGTGCGAGCAAACAGGCGCACTGCCCTGCTGGAAAATAAAACCAGATGTTAGAGCATACCTGGTCTTCAATGAGTCCGTGTTAGAGAGTTCAAAGATGAGTTTGACATCTAACCTACTGAATGGGATTAAATGCAGTCTTTCTTGCAGCCGTAACACACGCCAGCATGTCTGATGCCGAAACCACGATGTGCTTTGCAAACTTGACCTTTCGATTACCAAGCAAATTTCTTGAAAATCGTGTTTTTTTCATCAGGCCAAGCGACCACTTCCTGCCTCTCTTCCGACATCTGATCTTCGCTACATAAACATGTTTGCAGATAGCCTTCAATGTGCTCAGGCTCCACTTTTCACTGGGTATTTTGCTATGATCACGCGATGTCCCAGTCTCTGTTCATGTAAAGTCCGAGTTCCCATTTTATCTTTCGCAGAAACTTTGCCCGTGACGTTCAGTAATGGGTTCACGAATTTAGACCTTAATCTATAAAATATCACAAAATACCAGCAGATTGCTTCATAAACAGCTTCTTTACAGCTCATAGTGAGGTCGTATGACATCATCATCAATTTGTGTGTTGTAATTTGCCAAAAAATATTAATGAAATCACATGTATTGGAGCATGATTCTCCGGATAATTGAAAAAACGAAATTTTAAGTTTGAACAGCTGTAACTTTTGCAAACATGAAAAGTTTCAAATGACACTTTCAGGGATTGTTGGATATTCATTCCCCTTCAAATTGCGAAATTTTCGCAGAAAAAGCTCCATCAGCTGCGAAGATATCGCATTTTCCCCGGTGGTACTTTTTTTTGAGCCACCCTGTATAGTAACGCGATAGCAATACTTGGCCTCTTATGTTTCTGGTTTTGGTATCCTTTTTTCTATGGATGTATTCTTTCTAAAATTGTAGTCTATGTATGAATGTCGAATACTCGTCGTTACGTCATCAATAGTTATTGATGACGTAACGACGAGTCTTCGGATGACACTGCCGTAATGGCAATCTATGAAGTCAAGCATTTAAAGCGCAGCTGTAATTAATACGTTACATGTCGCTACGGTATTCGCCAGGTGTCAATCACTCTTAAAGTAAATGCATCTAAAGAGCTGACAGATAGACAGACAGATAGGACAGACAGGACAGACAAAAAGACAGACAGACAGGCAGGCAGTTAGGAAGGCAGGCAGGCAGACAGACAGACAGACAGACAGAAAGGCAGGCAAAGAATCTATAGTAAGAAGTATCATAAGTTGGGGGGGGCTTTTGTCCGGGGGCTTTTGTCCGGGGGCTAATGTCCTACACCTGTCGGTCTCAAGCCCGGATACCAGGGTCTGTCAGATGCACTGACAGTAAAGAACAAAACGATTGAAATCTGATGCCACATCTACGGGCGTTGAGTCCATGGTTATTGATGATGATGATGATGATGATGATGATGATGATGATGATGATGATGATGATGATGATGATGATGATGATGATGGTGATGGTGATGGTGATGGTGGCGGTGATGGTGGCGGTGATGGTGACGGTGTTGGTGTTGGTGGCGGTGACGGTGACGGTGATGATGATGATGATGATGATGAATGCTCTTAGACGTTTTCGTTCTTAGTTATGTTCTTTCTTAATCGTTTTCGTGCTCAGTCGTTTTCTTTCATTGTCCTAAATTACTGGTCATGTTCATTCTTTGCTGTTTTCTTTCTTGTTCAGTTTAGTTATGTTCTTTTAGTCGCTTTCGTATTTAATAGTTTTGTTCATGGTTACAGTTGGCCAATGTCTCTTCTTAGTCGTTTATCGTTCTTCATTGTGTCAGAAGTAGGCCCTGATCTGTTTTGTTAGAGAGAAGACTGCTTTCGAAACTGAAATTTGATTTTCAAAAAATGTCCAGGTGCCAATGGGAATGGTGCCTTTGAACCTACTCACTGTCTGTGTTACCTCACATCTTTGTAATTCGCGTAGTCTAAACATATACCAAGATGCACATCAAGTTAACAGAGTCATTCAGGTTGAGTGGAATATGCTAAACATGCTTACGCCAAACATGTGACGAGGTGGCCGAGTGGTTAAGGCGATGGACTGCTAATCCATTGGGGTCTCCCCGCGTGGGTTCGAATCCCATCCTCGTCGAACGCTTTTGTGTTAACTTGCAAACTGCATCGAAAACAAAGAATGAGGTTGCAGAAGCAACAAAATGCTAAAATAAAGTCAATATTCGCAATTGTTTTCTATGACATAAGCGAAAATGTGCAATATAATGAAGACGATGACGCGAAATCGCAACGAATCGCCCACTATATACTGGACGGACTTAAACTTATCCATATTCATGTTATTAGATAATATTTCAATTTATACCAAACTGCAATATTAACCTGAGGGCCAGCCGATATGGTTCATGGTAAAAAAAAGCAGAGGACCGAGTAAGTGCACGGTATTTTTTTAAATTTATCATTATACTACAAAGCCATCACTTTATATTGAACTGTGTTGGTTGTGTAACGGCACCATAGAAATCGTCATTGTTATTATTATTATACTACATGTAGTTTCCCGATTTTGGTACCGGTAGTTTATTAGTTCTTGGTTGATTTGTGTACCACTAAATGATTTCGGAAAGTGTGTTCTGGTCAGCAATTCAGGACCATATTGGGAAACAGGGATAGGCTGATTATAGTGCCGAAAAGTCAACTTATATGCCATAATATTAGTCACGTCTGCTGTTATTCATTAGAATAACCCAGCAACAGCAGAACTGAGGTGCTGAACTCGATACATCAAGATATTTTTATTGTAATTATAATCATAATTATGATATATATACATATATAATGAAATCCTAAAACACTTTTTATCAGTACTGAAATAGTGAAGTTATTTTGCTAAAATGGCATCTTCAAATGGTAACATTACAGTGTGGAAACTCCCCCACAAATATTTTTTAAGTATTGCGTATAATTAATTATTTATTGAAATCTTAGGCTCCTCTTATAAGCACTGAAAAAACACAGCTAGTTTGTTAAGATGACACCTTAAAATACTGCCAGTGCAATGTGGAAATTAAAAAAAGTTTCTGATGGGGAGGGGCACTTCCCGTGAATTCCTCCCAGAGGAGAGGGACTAGATTAAACACAGTGTGGTGGTGGTTTCCGTTAATTAAACAACGCTTTCATTCTTTATCTAAACTTAAGACTGACGTTGAGGTATACCCAAAATGCATCGATCAATGCATAGGCCTAATCATAATCATAATCATAATCATAATCATAGTCATAATCATAGTCATAATCATAGTCATAGATCTAATCATAGTCATAATTATAATCATAATTGTAGAAGTAAACTCTATAGCAAAGGTTCTAAACACTGAATCGGTTCTCTTAAAATACTCTGAAGCGCTACTAGAAATCTCTTGCATGGTAGGAACTCGTGATGAAGAACCACATCTGGTGAATTTTAAAAAATTCCACCATTGAAGACATACGGTCGCTACAGAAGTATTTTCTAGACATTAGCCACATTTGCATTTGCATTCACATAGTGTGTCAATGTAGCCCTAGCGTCGCCTAGCGATTGATTTGGGAAACTCGGTTGGCTTTTGAATAGAAGCGACCTCTGTGGAAATAAATAAATTTATAAGATCGATTATACACTATGTAACACGATTTTTGTTCCTGGGCAATGAGTGTAATTTCCTGGTTCTTTGTGCCTCAAAAGTATAGAAAATGGTGGTTATTCTGTTTAAACTTTGCTTTTATGGACTGGAGAATGACATATAAAAGAAAAAACCTATTTCCACAACAAACGAGCGAATTTGTTTGTTTTTGTTCACGTAAAGGCAGAATAAAACTATATAGGTCACAAGAAACCACAAAATGACTCTAAAGCAACATGTATCAATACTAGAATGATAACAAAATTGACCACTCGAAATTTATAAATGCTTACTTTTTCGAGATTTACAGTTATAGGGCCTACTGTAAATCACTTTCTCGAATCAGCCTCCAGATGCAGTCTCCCATCATGTTCTCATTGTACTGTCCTTGGTAGCGACGTTCAAAGTCTAGTATATACTGGTGAAAGCGCTCGCCTTGCTCCACCGAGTATGCTCCCATGCTCTCCTTGAAGTTATCAAGGTGAGCATCAAGGGTACTTTCAGGGGCATCCTGCATCCCATTTACTGTAGTTCTTCACTAGAGTCTCCAAGCTCTACAAAGTTTTCGGCCTTGTTATTACCAAGGAAGCCTCTAACCAACGCCACAAAGCTATTCCAAGCTGCTTTCTCACTCCTAGAAAGCATCTTGGAGAAATCCGTACACTCCATGATTCTCTTTATCTCTTGTCTGACGAATACACCAGCTTTGACCTTTGCCTCAGACAGCTCAGGAAAGAAACCTTGAAGGTATTTGAAAGCTACCGATTCCTTATCCAGAGCCGTGACAAATTGTTTCATTAGGCCAATTTAATATGCAGTGGTGGCATCGTTACTTTCGAGGATCCATCAGTGGCTCCCACTTGACATTTTGGCTACTCACATTGAACTCGGTCCGCTGGGGCCAGTCCCGCTTGTGGTAGTGCGCCTTTTGTCTCTGCTGTCCCAAAGGCAAAGGTAGCAAGAAAACTTTGTCCGAATCCTTGCAGACCCATCAGGAATGATACCATTTTTGAAGTCTCCTATGACATCCCAGCCGTACTCATCGAACTTCAAGGCGGCTAAAAAGGTTCTCGCGCTGTTGTAATCCTTTTTGAAGTGAGCCAGAGGAAGAGACGGACACTTAGGGCCTATTCCCATTATGGAGTAGCACGGCTTTGAGGCTCCCAGATGAACTGTCAGTGAAGAGAAGCCACTCGTTCGGGTTGCAGTTGATTCCAATTTCCTGAAAAGACCGGTCACGTTGTGACAGAAGCAGAGTCCATCTTGACTGGTAAAAAAGCTTGAAAATGCCTGATGACGCTTCCTCTGATCTGCGATTTGAACACTGTCATCCAACAGGTTCCACTGATTGAGTCTAGACATCAAAAGTTCTGCATTGGACTTGGTGAGGACCTCTCATCAAGTCGTTGAGGTCTTATGGTTTGGATAGTACGGATTTTTGTCATGAGCTAGAAAATTATAGTACGGATCTAAAACGTCTTCATCGCTCTCTGACTCTGATATACTTTGTTCTTCTGAAGGCGACTGATTTCTATCCAGAACAGTGGGTACCGGAAGCTCAGGACTGTGTGGCACTGGCAGCCATGGATGAAGGAAGGTCGGGGGATGTATGATAGGAGCTGCATTCTTTCCATTCCGACGTTTGGAAGGATCCACCATGCAGAAGTAGCAATTGCTTGAGTGGTCAGTGGGCTCTCGCCAGATTCTTGGTATTACAAACTTCATGGCTATATTTTCCCCTCTGTACCATGTGTCGCAAGAAAGTACAAACATAGCAGAATGCGTCACCCGGATACTTGCAGCCTCTTGATGCCATATGAGTTGTGTCTACAGGTTATGCACCTAGTCAGACGCACAACTAAACTGAAGTGCATGTGGTGGGCTCAAGGCATCTTTATTTATCGATGAATCCGATTTGACCAGGGTCTATGACAACAGAGGCCGTTACCCTAGACAGAAATTTGCTCGGCACATAACGTTAGCACTTAAGAACATGGTACTGAACCATTTTTAATTTTTTTCTTTATTTATACTACTAACTGTAGCTATTTATAGGTGTGGAAGGTTCTCGCACATTCTAGAATATCCCTGGAAGTTCACAAAAGCTGTATAGCTACTCCGAGTTAACACATGAATTTCAATGTACCGAAGAAGCAGTTACATTTCAGAATAATCAATCTCCTGGCCTCAAAAGCAAAGTCTCTGGGGTATAATGGCCATTTTCTATACTTTTGAGGCAGAAGCAATTAGGAAATAACATTTAATACCCAGGAACAGACAAAAAGTAAAATTTTGTTACGTAGTGAATTATTATTCGAGCATTTAAAAACATGTCAGTTAATTTAATAACAGCGAAAAACGCTGATAAGCACATTGTGTCAGAATTCTTATAATTATAAGCTTACATATAAGAATTCTGATGTTGCATAATATGGCTCACTTACCAGCATAGATCGCGAGTGTTCGAATATTACAAATATTAAGATTTGCAAATATTCACGAATATTAACGAATATTAAAACTGCCAACGAGTATTATTTTCGTAAAGTGTTATGTTCATTCAGGAAATTCTTTATTCTTAATTCTTATTTTGGGTATTTATAAACACTTTTAACAATTTACCGAATGAGTTATAACAGTTACTGAAAACTGATAGGCCCTACAGTAGTTTCTATATCGTTGTAGTAAAATGAATAAATCTTAAATTATAAAACAGAAAGTTTGTCCTTCCAGATGTGTGTAATTGACTCTTCGTTATGAAAAGGCTCGGAAATGAAACAGCGTCGATTTAACAAAATATTTGCAAATGATTCTTACCCAAATTATAAGGTCAACGCAACTATTTTCATCTTTTAATTCAATTCAAAACAAGATTTATTAGCGTTTCAAGACAGATTTCATCGATAACCGCTCACCTAACGCTGTAGTAAAGAGTATACAGCCCGCGTGACGTCATAACCGCCCAGTAATAATTTTTGTAGCGCCCCGCCGGGGCGGGTCACGTTTGGCTTTTTGGGGAAGCGGGGTTGGGTGGAGGGTTGGCGAAAACCCGAAATTTAGCGGTCAACGATGGGTACCGCAGTGGAGTAGTGTTTAAAACACGAAATTTCACTTTAGAACTCGAGTTATTAGCGTTTTAACACAGTTTTCAAATCGTTCACTCTTTAGTAAAGAGTCGCGAGCTTTAGTAAAGTCTACAGCCTGCGTGACGTCATACTCGCTCAGTAATAATTACCGTAGCGCCCCGCAGGGGCGGGTCACGTTTGGCTTTTTGGGGAACCGGGGTGGGCTGGAGGGTTGGCGGTCAACGATGGGTACCGCAGTGGAGTAGTGTTTACAACCCTCAATTTCCCGAACGAAGCCGGGTTCAAAAGCTAGTAAAATTATAAATGTAAGCGTAGAAAATGACAGCAGCCTACAAGATTACAGGTAAAGCTTATCCCGTTCTCGACATATTAAGCGCATTGCAGAGTTAAATTCAGCCCTACCTTGAATGCGTGTGAATGTCGTGGAGACGTGCAGAAACTTAAACTGCTTTACTGCGTATAGGCCTACCCGATCGTTACCTACATTCTGCGGCATTTCTTATTGATATAGGCTATAATTGACCTCCGTACCTTCAAAGTAAATCCTTCCATGTGGCTGTAAACTGTGAATATTAACCTGAGGGCCAATCAGAGGACGAGACCTGATGCGACAGATAAAATGAGTCGCAAGATGGCGTCGATAATCGTCTCTCACCTTCGTACACATAATTATCTCACTTTCTAAGCCCCGACTCTGCCGACCCCAAGACCTTTGTAGAGGCGCCCTGCGTCGCTGAACAATAAGACGGGAAGGACACTGTGGGTTCATGGGAGGGAACTACGACCATCCTACACGATTCTTCTATCGAGGGATCCCGCTGAGCAGAGGACGGTTTCCAATCGTTAGATATAGAAAACACCGCCAGTGCTCCTCATTCAGTCATTGATGTTCAGTGCGCAATTATCAGTTTTGCGTTGGGTAACAGTGATCCGTTTCAATCGTTGCACATAAGGATCTTAAGGAGCCGCAATCTATTAAGTTGGTGATAATTTGAACTAACGAAACGCCCAAATTGAGTTTAACATTCCAATTGATAATTATTATGTGGAGCTGCCAGTCTCGAACACGGATTTGTTAGCATATAAATTGTCGAAAAGGTGCTATATAATTTCAGACCATTTGTTTCTCAAGAGATTGTGATGTGGTGAGTAGCGACGGCTAATTTTTTCATCAAGTCTTCCGGTATACGCTATTAATAGACGGCAGCTTTTATTTTTAGATGAATACAAATGACAGTAGCATTAGCATGGATTATACGCACGAATTCTCTTCTCACAATATCGTTGTAATAACATTATGCCGAATTTTTTCACCTTTTCATGCAGGCACAATAATTAACTGTTATGATGCTTGGGTCCATAGGCGAATTTTTTCAGGGGTTAAGGGGCTAAGCCAAACTTCGCCAATGCTTGGGTCAAACATCTTGGCATGCCACATTCAGCTGAAGGAAGAATCGTAGGCATGTATCTAGCGTATATTTTCAATTACTGTATTATTGCTTGATAACTATAGGCCTTCGGCTACGGAAGTTTCTTGTACAAAGATTAAAAACAAAATGCATGTAGGCGCTTTATTTTTTTTAATGCTATAGCCTGGCATGATTCGACAATGTCTCGGAATACACGCATGGTCTCCTGTAACGTCGGTAGCCATTGGTTTATTCTGAATGTACACGGTGTAGGCCTATACATTGTTTAAAAGCGTCAACGTGAAGGCCATTTTTTGCACATTAAGTTATTGTTCTTACACAGGAGCTCAACGTTGACACACTGACTATATCAAAGTAATGTAAAACTTATATAGGGGATTTGCCCTTTAAATAAATTATGAAATCTAATGTATACAATGACGTGCGGAGGAGATCCGTATACATGTATATAACAGGCCTATATATGTAATTCTGTATGCATGCTATAGTATGGATGCGGCCTATAATCTATAGTTCTTTTCTGTGCATCTTCTTGCAACCTAGTCAGATAGGTCTACTAGGTGGGAATCTGGCCGAAGACTGCAATGGCGGCGGTGGAGGCTGAATGGCCTTCATGTGATGCTCTACAGAGGCACACTGAAGCGACGAGCCACCTCCGCCGCTCGGGTCCTTGCTGTAGGCCCCCGCTGACATTCCATGAGGCGGCCCAGCGGCGATGATGTGGTTCGAGTGCCGGTCCTGTTTCTCGTCCTCCTCCTCCTTGATCATGTCTCCGTCTCCTCCGCCGCAGTGCGTCTTCACGTGTTTGTTCAGGTGGTCGCTCCTCGTGAAGCGCTTGTTACAGACGGAACACTGGAACCGCTTCTCCCCGGTGTGCGTCCGCAGGTGTCTCTGCAGCTCGTCGGAGCGTGTGAACCGCTTTCCGCAGAACAACCAGTTGCAGACGAACGACCGCTCGCCTGTGTGCCAGCGCAGGTGAGCCTTCAGGTGCGACGTCTTTCCGTACACCTTGCCGCATCCGGGCACGTGGCAGCAGTGCTGGATCGTCTTGCGCAGGTACTCCCCCGCCGGACCAAGTCGGTCGATCTCCTGGCAGTTGGGACAGTCGCAGTTCGGTCTACCCGTCGAGTAGCGTCTCTGGGCGCGGGTGCTCGACTGGGTCGACCCTCCTCCTGCTCCTGATCCACCGCCGCTGCTCAGTCGAGACGGGTATGGGGTGTGGATCGGGCTGTCCATCAGGTAGCCCAGCTCGGAGCAACGACCTCTGGAGGAGAGGACCGTCTTGTACCTGTCGCCCGAGTCACTTCCGGTTGTTGGGTCGACGGATGGAGCAGACGACACCTGGAGAAGGGAGGAGATGTTCGAAGACGGTAAGTTACCGAACATGGAATGCTCCAGGCCGATGGGAGTGGCAAAACTTCCGGACAGTGCGGATATGTCGGACAGCCAACCGCCGTTACACGTCGTGGGATACATGTCCCAGAGACTCGGAGCCTGGTTCGAATTCATCGCCTCCTTCTTCAGCGACGGAGAGGCAGATGCATATCCGCCGGTGCCTGCCGCAAGGTGGAAGGGCCAGGTCTCGTACAGGTGCCCGGCTGCAGCGAGGCGGGAATAGACGGCAGGGTAGGAAGGCGGCGGTGGCGGTGGTGGAGGACACTGCAGTCCTAGGTTCTTGGTTGGAGGTTCATGGGCATCGCGGGAATAGTCGATATGGTAGGATGAAGATGAGGACGATGACGAAGAGGTGGAGCAATTGGTTGTTGGTGTTTGGTAGGAGGAGTCCGTGTGACTGCAAGGAGTCTGGCTGAGCTTCTCCGCGAAATTCACTCCGTCCACTGCAGAGAAGTCGATTAGTTTCTGTTCGCGTTGAGAAGCCTTCCAGAGAGGAAACGGTTTGTTTAGAATGTCATCCATTTCAAGGGCAAATGGATTCAGAACCTTTACTCTTTTGCGATTGTTTATTCGATTTCTCTTCGCCGATACTTTGCTTTTCTTACCTCCTAAGAAAAAAGAAGAAAAATCCAAACTATTATCAGTCGATTTTCCAACTTTGTGTTTGCTAACAATTTCCTATTCTTGAATTTCACAATTCCGAGATCAGTGTAACTGGCGAAATAAATGAATTGGCTAAAACCTCTTATAAGGTTTTCTGTAATAATTACCATGCTTGCTGGTTTGTTTGCGTCTACGTGCGTGCGTGCGTGCGTGCGTGCGTGCGTGTGTGTGTGCGTGTGTGTGTGTGTGTGTGTGTGTGTGTGTGTGTGTGTGTGTGTGTGTGTGTGTGTGTGTGTGTGTGTGTGTGTGTTCAGTGCTTATCTAGGCATCTCCAGGGCTGAAAGTCCCTCCTCCCAGAAATTACTTATCTCAGAAAAATTTACAAAATGCTAATAGTTTTTAGTTGCTGTTTGTATTATTGTATTAAACGAACTGCATGCATGCTATAATATTGCGTGATACAATTTACTATTATATAATTATATTATTTACTCGAATAATATATGATACTGGTTTATACTGCAATATCATAATGCGTATAATTTACTTTTAATATTTGTACATATGCTATATTTTTGTGCAACTAAATGGTTTCTGTGAAGAGTTATCTTTCAAATTTCAGACTGTCAAATTTACAAATGTTTGCTTCCTGAACCAACATCATAACTACACATGACTTCCCAATTTTGGTAGTTTAGTAGTTCTTGCTTGGTTTGTGTGCCATTTGTAACAATTTCTGCTAATTGTGTTATGGTTTGCAATTCAAGATCGTCTTGAGCAACAAGGAAAGCTGATTTTGCAGTGCAACAGCTGAACCTTATAATAATTACTATACTATAGTTCATGTTCCCATCTCCAGTTATTCGTTATAATAGTCCAGCAGCAGCAGCAGCAGCAGCAGCAGCAGCAGCAGAGTTGAGTTGCTGAACTTGATGCATACCGAAACTAATTTTTATTTATATTTTTCTAAAAACTGAAACCACTCTTTTCATCAGCACTGAAATAATAGAGTAAATTTTGTTGAGTTAAAATCTTTTAAAATGCCTCAATCACATTTTAAAACTCAAACATAAATTTTTATTACTGAAAGTCTATATTTATTTTGAAGCCTCGTGCAGTCCACTCTTGTCAGAACTGACATGCAGAAATAGAATAGGGTAATTTTGTTATGTGCATGTTCCTTTGCAATGGGGAGGTTAAAACATTTCTGAATTGCATGGAGGGGCACATCCCCTCTCTAAGCCTCTCTCTCTCTCTCTCTCTCGCTCTCTCTCTCTCTCTCTCTCTCTCTCTCTCTCTTTCTCTCTCTCTCTCTCTCTCTCTCTCTCTCAACCTTTTTCTGCGCGCGACACACCTAAACTCTGAAACAAATTTGGCGACACACCATGCAATCGTCATTAGGCTATGTCAATAGCTTTAAAATTAAAATAGACCTAAGCCTATATGATAAAGTCAATAATAGGCTATAGCAATTTTAAATTCCTAAAATTTTTAATGAATGAAAATGTTGACACTGCATGCTTTTTTTATATACTTTCTAGGCCTAGTGATTCTAAAATTATAAATTTCACCGATCCAAATCTACGAAATCCGCTTCCGAAACTATATGCGATGAAGTGGAATAGATAGACTATATATATCCTAGACCCTAGACTCCTAGAGTGCTACGAGTCATTCACTCACTACTTTGATTGGCCCCGATTCATCAAACTCGAAACATCATGAGGCACACCTTCATCACGTGATTAACAGAGACTTAATTGGCTTATATTTAGATTCTAAAGAGATACCCCCGTGCAGAAGCTCATAATGGACTAAACGCCAATGATGTTTTATCCTCGAACTTGTAGCGCTTCATAAATGCTACACTACAATTACAATTACAATTACGATTACAATGGTTTGAAGAAGCGAGACTTGATTCACCGAGTGCAATGGGATATGATTATTAAGCAGCTCAGTGTTGTCATTGACTGCATAAGTAATGCCATTTCCTTTGAGCAGTTCATTGCAATGAGCAGGTGATCGCGCGGCTATAAAGCAGACGAGAGAATGAGATTCATATCGGATCACATTATATAAGGTCGTTTTTTGCATTAGTAATTAGTATTCAGTGCGATTCGATTTGGTGCTAACGGCGATAACACTCCGTAATAATTGATTGCACCAGGTGCAGTGATTAAAATAATGCTTAAGGAGTTGTTTTTCCGCCGCATCAGATCACAACTGCAATGCTGAAAGTCAACTAATGCAGATGAATAAATGCGTGGATGGATGGATGAATGGATGGATGGATGGATGGATGGATGGAGGAATGGAGGGAGGGATGGAGGGATGGAGGGAGGGAAGGAGAGACGGACGGTCGGACGGATGAATGGATTATGAACATGGGCGGAGACTTATAGGGCGACAGAGACGGTCCCCCAAATGTTTGTGGCAAGGGACCGTCCATGTTTATATCCCCCCAATGTTTAGGAAAAAGGGACAATAGCTATTTTGACAGGGAAAATATTATGTTTTCATGCGATTTCGACCAAATGACTAAAAACGACTAAAAAAGGCCGTCAGAAAATTTGGTCGACGAAAATGGAAAATGTGACTTCCAAGTCGAGTCGATCGTTATTCTTGAGTCTTATCAAGTCGAGTTGATCGAAAAATCGTCGACTCGATCGACTTGCAAGTCGACTCGATCGTTCGTTTTCCGAAGTCAAGTCGATCGTTGTTTCATCGACTCGACTCGACTTAGAAATATTTTACCTACTATTTCTTGAAGTCTCAAAGTGATCTACATGATCAGTGGCGTATAGCCAGAAATTTATGATGGGGGGGGTCGAATTTTTTTGTCTGGCCGGATGCCCTTTCTGACACCAACCCAACAGTATTACAGTAAATAAAAAGGGAACAAAGTAACAAAAGGAATAAAGTAAGAGAAACAATTATTACTACAAGCAATTGTTTTGTTTTTCTTATTTAAGTGTATAAATAACCTTTAAAAAACTTTTTCCTAGGCCAATGGGGGGAGTTTTAACTCCCGAAATCCCCTTGTCTACACCACTGTATATGATAATAATGACGTAATTCCGTTTTTGCACACAAGTTGAGCTAATGAACCTTTTGACAGCTGGCGATTTCGTGTTAGTGGATTAACTATATATGAAAGTTGACTATTGTACAATAGACGCACGTTTTCGATCTGAGTTGAATGAGTACAGGGGTGGATACAGAAATTTTGGAAGTGGGGGGCCTAAAAATTTTGGTTTTGGATCGAAAATAATTTTCGTTGGTCTTCCGCTGAAAAAATCTTTTTTAGTCTTCCCCTAAAAACTTCTTAAAACCCGTGGCAACTCCGGTTATTTTAAATCTGATGACTTTTTAGTCACGTGCAACTTTCTCTCCCACCTTCCTGTTCCCGTTGCGTTGAGTAAGTGACAACTTCTTTAAACTTGATGAGGCCACGTCCTATGCAAATCTCTGAATGGGGCATGGGCCCTTGGATCCGCCCCCGAATGAGTATGATAAAGATCTACTAATATAGACCTGTTAGGGCCTTCACAGAATAGGCTGTTAATTTCTATAATATAAAACGAGGTCTTTTGTTACGTCACTTCGATTAATTATGATACAATTCTAAAATTAAATAAGTTCAATGAGAAAGGGAAATTAGGCCATTTGTGACGTCACTTTGATCAGGACACAGATCTATAATCTCATTAATTTTTGAGAATACAAAACTATGCTCATTGTAAAGTCACTCTGATTATGATACAATTTCATCTTTTAAATATTTCTCAAAGTTTGTCCTTCCGTTTGTTTGTGTGTCCGGATGTATTTTGACTCTTCGTCCCAGAAAAGGCTCGGAAATGACAGAGAGTCGGTTTAACAAGTTTTTGCAATTGATTCTTATACCCAAACTTTAAGGTCAACGCGACTATTTTCAGCTTTTAATTCAATTTAAAACCAGAGTTATTAGCGTTTTAAGACAGATTTAATCAGCCACGCTGCCGCATTACTAAAGAGTCGACAGTCCGCATGACGTCATTCTCGCCCAATAATAATTTCCGCAACAATCCAGTTGACAAACCGAAACCGGTTACGGTTTACAATTATGCAGTTAATTGAAACAATAATAATCACAAGAACGCATATCACAGAAATATTAACTAGCCTATATACTAACAGAACTGACAACCATGCAATGATTATTTTATTAGGCCACAGTCACCACACACACCCGCCCCTCAGGGATGGGTCATGTTTGGCTTTTTGGGGAAGCGGGGTGGGGTGGAGGTTACCGAAAACTCGAAATTTAGCGGTCAACGCTGGGTACCCCAGAGAAGTAGTGTTGAAAACCCTAAATTTCCTGGGCTACGCCGGGTGGCGCATATAAGTTCACTTCGAGAATTAAAAAACTTCGCCTGTTGCAGTGGCGTAGCTACCATGTGTGCAATGTGTGCAAAGCACACGGGCCCATGACCTCCAGGGGCCCACACAGATTGCTAAATTAATTATTTATTATAGGCTATCCTAATTAGTAATTCACATAATTTTGTGATTGGTGTGATTTTTGTGAACACACTTGCATTAGGCTACCTGGAATAGGATATACTTCGTTACTTTTCTGGCTCCTGCAGTCAACCGCCTTGCTGTTGACAGGCAAAACTAAACTGAGTCCGAACTCCTATATTAATAATTATTGTGTTTTCGTCTCGAGTCGTGACTGTCACATTGCAAGATGACATTAGTGTACATGTATGTGAACGATAATAAAGAATAGGTCCAATAAGCTTGTAGTTTTAGTCTGAGAACATTCTGAATATGAAACGAGTATATTAT
Source organism: Lumbricus terrestris (assembly GCA_949752735.1). Classification (NCBI taxonomy): domain Eukaryota; kingdom Metazoa; phylum Annelida; class Clitellata; order Crassiclitellata; family Lumbricidae; genus Lumbricus; species Lumbricus terrestris. Next base: position 32,103,196 of record OX457040.1, read on the forward strand.
ACCGGCATAAGATTTTAATTTCGATGCTTCGCTTTCCTATGCAAAGGGTATAAGGGCGTGCCTGTGGCCCTGTGCTATCTAGGATAGGTGTGATTTTGTCCGTCTATAATTAGGCTATGTCACATTCGTGTATTATAATTAAACGGTGCGCTGTAGAAACCTCATACGTTTCACAGGTATGCTCGTGTATTCCGGTAGGCCTACTTTTCTGGATATGCATGGTAACGGTAGTGATTTGGCGTCTCCCTCAAACAGGGTGAGAATTGCCGGGGAGTTTGAAGTGGTTCAACCCTCTCTAGTCTTTCAGAGGTTCACGTGGTTGTCTTCTTTTCAGTTTTTCACGACCAAACTCGATTCCACGTAGGCTAGATCATAGTCTGACCCCCAGTTATTTTTCTACAATTCTCAAACTGCTCTGATCAACTCCTTTCAGCTCTCAGCCTCTCACCCCAAAATCAGAGAGAGAGAGAGAGAGAGAGAGAGAGAGAGAGAGAGAGAGAGAGAGAGAGAGAGAGAGAGAGAGAGAGAGAGACCAAAATTGAGCAGGATCAGGGTCATAGCAGTGGGTCACTGCTCAATTTTGGTCTCTCTCTCACTCTGATTTTGGGGTGAGAGGCTGAGAGCTGAAAGGAGTTGATCAGAGCAGTTTGAGAATTATATGTCTCAATTTTTGTACTTGTATACAAGGAATATTGCTGAACTTATTTTTTAGGTAGGCCTACTCGTTGTTGGTGTGCAAATTGCAAAGCATCAAATCATGGACCAGAATTGATACATGATGATGATTGACATTTTTTGCTGAACAAAATGCTAGAAAGAAAACTCGAGATCTATGATGCATGACACCGTTTTAAGTATAGGCCCACTAATAATAAATGGATAAGTCTGCAACGTGATAGATTTTAAATTTCGACTGAGAAATCAATGCTGTTATAACACTTTAATTCATCTGTCTCATTCGTGCAGCATTCATGTTCATTCTGTGAGTTGTAGGCTTATTGCATGAGTTAGGTATAATAGCAGACACGCCATTGATTAGTTTTTGGTGATTTTAATTGCGAGAACTCGATGATATCGGTCCTATCCAAGGTGATGCAGGGGCCCATGCGGAACCTCTGCACACGGGCCCACGAAAAGCTAGCTACGCCACTGGCCTGTTGTGATGTCACTTTGATAATGATGCAAATGTACTATACTATAGAAGTTTGTTTTGAGAATATCAACAAGGCCTATTGTGACGTCACTTCGATTATTATGCAGATCTTCCAGTATAGATGTTCATTTTACATGTAAAACTGTGCCTTTTATGACGTCACTTCGATTTTGATACAATTTTATTATTAAACAAGTTCACCGAGAAAATGAAATTAGGCCTGTTATGGCGTCGTTTCGATTACGGTATGATACATATCTACTATCATTTTTATTTCATTTTCATAATACAAAACTGGGGATGTTTTAACGCAACATCGCTCTGATTATGATACAAATCTATTATATATACGCTCAGTTTGAGAATATAAAACTCGGTCCATTGTGACGTCACTTCGATCATGATACAGATCTACTATTAAAGAAGTTCATCTTGAGAATAAACTATGCCTATTGTGACGTCACTTCGATTATGATACAGATCTACTATTATAGAATAGTATAAACAAGCTCTATTGTGACGTCACTTCGATTATTACACAGATCTATGTGTACTGAATATTTAAGTTAATTTTAAGAATCTGAAACGAGACCTATATTATAATTGTGACGTCGCTACAATTTCAGTGCAAATCTACTATCATAATTATAAATTCATTGAGAATACGAAATTTGGCTTATTGTGACGTCACACAAATTATGACAGATAGCCTATCTACTATCGTATAATTTCATTTTGAGGTCATAATAGCTGCAGAGGTGAGCAAGAGACAAAACTACACCAAGTCGACGAAGCCGATCGAGTCGATTGTTGACCGAGTCAAGTCGATTGTAGCCCACGAGTGCCACGACTCGATTGACTGCGGGGTATAACCTGGGGAAGTCAGACGTTGATTTATGTGCAGTTGGGTGTGCAGTGTTTGTGCACTGTGCAAGAAAGCTTTCACTGTGCATGGGATTTATAAGAAAAAAAAAATCGAAAATCGACTCCTATATATATATATCTTCACTGCGCAATGCCCATCCTGAACAGTTGCATGCTGATGAGCTATAGATATATTTCAATCTCTGACATGCATATGAAGCCTTTGAGGCACTTAAAGTTCATTCTGAATGGCAGGATAGTTTGAACTCCACATGTATAGCTGAAATATTTTAATTCTGTTGTAAGACGATTAACTGATGCACGAGACAAGTAAGAGAGAGATTTCGATAGAGGACATGCAGTGGACGGCTGACGATGAAAAGGAAAGAAGCCTATCGCATAGACATTTACATTCACGTTGGCGCTATGTAAATTAACACTGCCTTTTGTTATGAGATATATTTACCAATGAAGATCAATCAAACGTAGCTTACAGTGATCGTGTTTGGACACGGTTAAAGCTTTAATTCGTCGGGAGAAGTTGTTCCGATGATCATCGTTTATGTCATTCTCTGTCGATGTTGATTCTGCGATGAAGATTCGTTGAATGCAGTGAAATGGAAACGACTCGAACAACTCTCTGACCGGTTTTTTGTAGGTCCTTCAAAACTAAGCTCCTCTATAATAAACTTCTTACCTGCAGCATCAAAATCTTTTAAATCTTGTTGCTCTAAAGATCTTTAAAAGAATTCAATACTAAATCTTACACTAGTCCGACTGGAATCCTTTAACAGATTACCAAAGTAAATACTCCGAGTTCTTAAATCTAGATTTCAAACCTTCGTCCGCGGTTAACTGCAGCCAAAATATTATCGTCCAACACCCAGCAGTTCACTTGATGTGACTTCCTTATCTCTCCTCCTCCTCGTCGTCACTGAACCATATAACCCAAGACTGATTCCTTGTCTCGTCGTCCGTGGTATGTCAGGACGACAGGATCGGCCGTCCTTCTGCGATGCATCTACTGCTCAGCCTCCTGCGCTCATCGCACGCCTATTAATCTTAAACGCAACTCCGCTCTGCCGACGACGGGTCGTCACTCAACGGGTCACGCAGCCAACGGGGAAGGCCGGGCGTTGGTGATCGCTGATCGCGAACGAGTGGGCGGACACGCCCCTTCGTCCTAACAGACTCCCATCGAGGTGTACACAATATACATTGCAGAGGCAGATGATGATGAACTGCAGTGTGTAAAGGGGAAGCTCAACAACGAGATATTACAATTGAGCTTAACAGAGAAATGCAGTGCATCGTTGACGTGAGTTGATAGATCTGTATATGATGGAGGACCGACTAGGCCTATACATGCATGTTTCACTTGAATGCATGTCTCACTCGAATGCATGATCAGTGCATTCGTATTTCAGGGCGACAAATGTAGCATGCATGGCGACGTCGTGGCCGCTTTTCCAAATCTAGTATAGTCGGTGATATTCAGTATATAATTCTTCATGCAGAATTGCAGATGCTCATCCAAATAACGATGGCTCTTAAGCTGCATCTCGTATACGACGTTGTATGTATACATAATTTTTATATGCAGCAGTGAAGCGAAGCATACAAGTAAATACACTAACGATTGAATGCATGAGAAGTCAGACCTGTTCCCATGCATATGCATGTATACTGTTCTCTTAACCAAATCCAATATCTGCGGAACCATTAGTTTTTTTTTCTCTACTCGAGAATGAAAAGAAGTTGCATGCCTCTCAACTGGATGGATGTGAACTTGTGAAGAATTCGATGGCATTTGAATGAGCAAAAGTCATCGGCATTTATCGCATCCTTGAAAACTTTCTTTATCAATTTTTTAACCTTCTATCAGTCTTTCACATGTATTTTTTCATACTTACACTTTCTCTCTACGTTGCATTTTTCTTACCTGCCTTTAATCAGTGCTTAAAGTGTGGAAAAAGAATTAAGTGTCTGGGCGCCTGTCACTTCTCCAGTCTTTGCTGTCCAAAGAAGTGCCAGGATGGCGTTGGGATTTGAAAATAAGTGCCTGGACGTCGTCCATGACCGTCCAGCCACACTGTAAGCCCTGCCTTTAATGCTTTATGTCATGGAAGACCGGAATAGAACGAAGGGTTATGCAACAAAAAATGTGCGTTTCTGTTAATTCAGAGAGAAAGGCTAAAAAAGTCATCAGATTTTAAAATAGGTCGGCTATAGCTTCTGGCGAATGACTGGAAAAGAGTCGCCAGAAATTTTCTGTCCAAAGGGCACTATATATCTAGGACTATATAGATAAATCAAACATTGCTGGTTGCACAGTTCTTAAAATTCCTTTTAAAAACCATGCATATAATATACTATTAATAAATCAATCACAGAAATTTATATAGCGACCCTTAAATTATATAGGCCTACTCAGTGGCGCTCCCAACCCAGTCTATTATATGCACTTCCGCTTGAATCTATAATTTCCATGCATGTATTTCTTTCTCTTCTTCTCGATCTATTTATGAACAATGTGCAATGTTGTGCATGCACTCAATTCCGCGGAAACAGTTTTACCGAAATATTATTCTGGCCTAATTATGGCTTTCGAGGGTGGGTTTAGAATTAACGGGGTTGTTGTGTTAAAGGGCGCTCCGTGTAATGCGATGTGCTGACAGGCAGAGGCGTCTATTTTATTATATATATACGCCTCTCTCCAAATCTTTTTCTCCACGTGACCGAAAACTCCGATAACCAATCATTTGACACACGGACCAAAACCGGTTGTTGTTCTGCATACGCAGTCGCCGTCATCAACGGAAACACAATGCCTGTCGGGAAAATTATGGCGTCGTGGAGGTGACTTTTTCCCGGATGGCTTGTCCAATCCATTCTCTTTCCATCGGGGGCGCAACCGGCGGTTTGCCGTGTCCTCTTTCGCCACAGCGCACGCGCTCTAATTGACGGTTCGGGCGATAATAGGGAGATTTGACGTCCGACTGTCAGCTAGGGGAGTCGAATTGCCTTCAGAGTGTATTGTTCCGTTGGTTCAAGCAGTTCGCTATCTTAGCTTCTGGTCTGTCTGAGAGATTCAGCCCAATATCCAAGAATCTCTCTGCACTTCAGAGTGCATGCATTGGTCCCTTCGTTCAAGGAGTTCGCTATATCTTAACTTTCAGTCTTTAGCCATTTGACAGATTCAGTCCAATACCCAAGAATCTTCAAAGTTCCGTCTCCAGGATCCCTTATATATACGGCGACGGGAAGTCAGGTCCTTGAAGAATCTCTCAGGGTTGAATTCCTGGATATTCCAATTCGTCTCATGCATTCAACTCCATATATTATAGCTCTCGTATTGTTCTGCATGATGAAAAACCCGATTGCATGGCTTGTCTGATAATATTATTTGAACATTTTTACCAGTTTGTGCGCGAAAACCCACAATGAAATGTTTAAGATTTTGGGTGGTCTCTCTCTCTCTCTCTCTCTCTCTCTCTCTCTCTCTCTCTCTCTCTCTCTCTCTCTCTCCTCTCTCTCTCTCTCTTTCTGTCTCTGTCTATGTCTCTGTCTGTCTGTCTGTCTGTCTGTCTGTCTGTCTCTCTCTCTCTCTCTCTCTCTCTCTCTCTCTCTCTCTCTCTCTCTCTATTTCTCTCTCTCTCTCTATTTCTCTCTCTCTCTCTCTATTTCTCTCTCTCTCTATTTCTCTCTCTCTCTGTCTCTCTCTCTATTTCTCTCTCTCTCTCACCTGATGTGCTTGAAGATTTTTTTATCCCATTATGATTTTCACTATATGTATTACGCAATATTAATAGAGGGGTGGGCCATAAAAACACAAAGGTTTTTTTGCCAAATATCTTGGCCAGAAATAAGAGCTTCCAACTCAAATTTCACAGGCTTAGGCCTAAATACAATTCATATTATACAAATGATGGCCAGATTTCATCAAAATATTTCAAACAGAACAAAAGTTATATCACTTTTAGTGACCCACTGTTTTTTTTGACGATTCAAAAACGTAGCGCAACAAAAAGTAACCACAATTTTTTATTAAGTAGGCCTATCATCTCAAATAATTAATTGTTATCAAATAGCCTTGATATATCCTGATAATCATTATCATTATTATTTAAGAAAGAAACAGGGTACCAGCGAAGCTGCACTTCACTGTGGGGTCATTTAGCGAGATGATCAACAAGGAATTTGTCAGATTAATAATTTTCCTATTAAAGCAATATAATTCAAATGTCTAAATATGAAAATGGTCAAGGTGCCAATGACAGTCAAAATGTGCATTCAGGGACGCTTCGTGAGCAAGCCTATGGTTCCTGCAGCTAAAGCTGCAATAATCGCTTATATAACCAGTGAGTGCAGAGATAAATTAAGAGTTAAATTGTTATAAGAAACATGCCGTTGATGAGAGGAGATCGGTTCAATGTCAATATTGTGTGGGTTTCATTGGGATAACCCCAATTACCGCCGCATGCATATATCCGGATCGGAACCCGATGGATTATCAAGTGTAGATATAATTATAGCTATGCTGGCAAAATACCACAATATGCGGCCAAAACCATGCAAGAGCAATAAGAGAATTGATTCTTGCATCGGAGATATGGGACGACTTACCTCTGGAACACATCAACAAGGCCATCAAGAACTTTACAAAGAGACTCATTACAAGTTTGAGCACTGTGCTGGACACATTGAACGCAAGTTGGGAAGCACCATCAAGCTGATTTGATGCCAGTACTGTTATTTGAGATATGACTTAATAATATCGTTTTTGTTACTTTTGTTGCGCTATACGCTTTTGAATCGTCATAAAACAGAGGTTGGTCTCACCAAAAGTGATATAACTTTTGTCCTGTTTGAAATATTTTGATGAAATCTGGCTATCATGTGGAAATATGAATTGTCTTTAAGCCTTTGAAATTTGATTTCGAAATTCTAACTTCTGGCCAACATATTGGCAAAACCCGCAAATTAAGGGTATTTTATGGCCCACCCTGCAGTGTATACATAGGAAATAGAATAGTAAATGCGGCCTGCAGTGCATAAACCTAAATTACTATCAATCAGCTGCCCTGGACGCTTTGTTTGGAATAAAGTTACCATATTGTGATCCAATGTTTGGGCAATATATCTTCCTTTTAAAAAAGAAAATTGACAACTTTTCCGACTACACATGTATTTGAATTTGACCCTTGCATGCTGAATGCTTCTTTATAGCGTCATTGGTCTCTTGTAACATGTTTAACGACACTGCCATATCAAAGATGATTAGTGTCGCCCTCCTCCTTTATCCAAGCTTGGGACTGGCACTGGCAGAGAACAACCAGGGGCGGAGTTTAGCGTCATTGGTGATCTTCTAATCCTCTTTATAGCGTCGCCATCAAAGCCTCGGGATCGGTTTATTCTTGTGGCTCAGTTCTGCAGCATCATCAGCAGCATAACTTGTTCAGATTCATCCGACTTATAATATACAGCTGTCTGCGGAGAATATAGTCTCAACGCGCATGCGTATACGCAGTATACACATTCTTCAATGCAACCCATATTGTTCCTTGTGCACGGTCCACGAAATTTCAATATTTATTGCCAAACTCGTCGTAAGAAGCCACTAATTTGATCAATTTTTGCCAATATAATCTGACTTTGCGTCTGGCAAGGCATCTCGCATATATACGCGGCCACCCGTCAGCCGCTGACCGGCAATTATGCCTGTCTGAAAGAATTATCGTATCCGATTAGAGGCCAGACCAGCGCGGAGATCGCCTGCCGGATCACCATCAGACTTTCGCAATTGCCGCCATTACGTCGATTCGATGGCCACCCCGTGCACCACGCTCTTCCTTCCTACACTCGTCACCCGTATACGCCATCGTAATTCCTTGAGTGATGCCCAGTTCATTAATCTTCATCGAACGATAGGACCCGTGCATCGTCACTGTAAATTGACCGGCTGCTGATGAGAGAGAGAGAGAGAGAGAGAGAGAGAGAGAGAGACAGACAGACAGACAGACAGACAGACAGACAGACAGACAGACAGACAGACAGACAGACAGACAGCTAGACAGACAGACAGAGACAGAGATACAGACAGAGACACAAAGAGAGAGGCAGAGGCAGAGAAAGACAGAGAGCAAGATAGGAAAGAATTATACCAAGCTTCAGCTATAGAGACGTTGGAGCAAGAACCCTGAAGTATATCGTCAAAAGTATGCATGCAATGTATCTTCAATTAATCATGCACTTATTTTAAAATATGAACCCCGTCCTGCCACTTATTGACCAGCACAGCCTGAAAAGGTATACAAGGGCGTCCAGGCGCTTATTCGTCCACACTTTATAAGGCATGTACACTGGTGGGATTGGTGTTATGAAACGTGAAGTTGCGAATATATAAAAGACGGGAATATATTATACATGTAGTTGTGGAGCAGATATAGACACGGCAGTCATTGTGTTGAAATCGCTTGAGTTGTAATGTTGGTCTTGTTGGAAGTAATTAGCAAGACAGAGCTTGCAAGCAGTAGACACGGACGGGTGCCGCATTGAAGTCAGTCACTGCAGCGACTAATAACACGTTTGTCTTCAGTTGGTTTAAGAACGGCGAGTTAGGGGGCGAGCATTGTATTTATCTTGCCAGGTCGATTAGCGACCTTTCTTGACCGTGACCACGCACCAACTGGTAGACGAAGCGTGAAGCGCCGCGTCTAATGAAGCGTGTAGATCCAATAGAGCGAAACGGCCGACAAATCGGGTCGTTAAAGGGGCAGTGATATCCCAATGGAGGACACAGCAGATGTGTGGCGGAGATATCGTAAAATCCTGTAGTTAAGTAGACGGGGTAAATTACAGGGGTGTGGTAGGTCTTTGTCGTCTTGCAGGGTCGGGTTGGAACCGCGGCGGCGGTGCTCCGGGGCTTCTGCCCGTGCACCCGGTTCCATTTTCGTGGCGTCAGTCAAGGGTATTATTAGAAGAGTTTGCCAGGCGTTTGAGATTGTTTGAAGGCGTCTGTCGTGGTTTCTCGTATGACAGTCCCAGGTGTAAAAGAGCCGCAACGGATTCGTCGGGCTTATGTCCTGTACTCAAAAGATGCGATGAAAACGAATCCGAGTTCATATAGCGCCCTTTCATTATTCAAGTACGCAAAGAAAATTGTCTTATAGGCAGAAGATTTAGGCATATTATATTCGAAAGAAAATATTAGTGATAAAATATCAAGTTAACTTATTTATCAAGTTAACTTATTTACCGTTGATCATGATCATGAGCATGATGATCGTGATCATGAGCATGATGATCGTGATCATGAGCATGATGATCATGATCATGAGCATGATGATCATGATCATGAGCATGATGATCATGATCATGAGCATGATGGCGGCGACGATATAAATGTTGGGACCTCAATGCGCCCGTTAAGTCGATCGGACGTTTATGTACTATATACACGCAGGCTGACAATCAGACAGCCTGTATACAGCCGAGAGCATTTCCAAAAGAATAAACAAACAGACAAGAAAGGCAGACACATGACCACATAAAGGAAACATTCAGACTCTATATATAGACCTGCAGGGAGACAAAGATACATCGAGGCAGTCAGTGAGATGGACAGATAGGAGGACGGATGAGGATGCTGTTGTTTTCCAATATGGCATCCTCTTCTTCTATGGCGGTCATCACAAGCCGTCGTCTTCGTCTTCTGACCGATTGACCATCATCGCTCGTTAGCTTCTTCAGAGACTACTGACCACTCGACAAATGCGTCGTAATACGGCGACTAACAACAGCCCTCAGCAGCAGCAGCATCAGCATCAGCAGCATCAGCAGCCGAGGTTAGAAGCCGCAGAGAAGAGACACAGTGAAGAGGACAACGACGGCTGAAACTCCAGAGAGAGCGGCACGCAGAGATGGAGAGGCACACAGATAGACAGAGACACAGAGGGACACAGTGAGACACCCACAGAGAGGGAGTGAGGACGATTTTGACCTAATAGTGGGTAAGTGGGTCGGCAAGAGTCGGTGTTTTCCGGTTGGAAATTGCGTCCGACGACGACGACGACGAGCGAGACGCAATTTCCAACGAAGACTGATCGTTAGCGCGTCGAGTAATTGACCGACGATGATGACGACGACGACGACGACGACGACGACGCATGCGCAGAAGGAGAGGAGAAGAAGAGAGTGCCATCATCATCGTCATCATCATCGATGATCCTCAGAGGACAGGCAGCGGATACAGAGGCTGGAAGGGATGGACGGATGGAGGGATGGATGGAAGGATGGATGGATGGGGGGAGGGAGGGAGGGACGGATGGATGGATGGAGTGATAGAGGGTTGGAGGGATGGAGGGATGGACGGACGCCGCTTCAGCTGCGGCTGCAGTGCTGGAGCCACTGCAATTAAAGCAGCTGAGGCCGTGGGGCGATTGTAATGTTATGGAATGTAATTCTGGCTGTTGTATACGTAAGTATGAATTGCCTTTAATCCTGTAGAATTTGATTTGAAGATTCTCACTCCTGGCCAGTGATTCCGTTAACGTGCGTCCGTGCGTCCCGGACGCACAATTTTTGACGCCGGACGCACAAAAATAAAGGCGGTGCGTCCATGGACGCACTGAAGTTGTGGATGGACGCACAAATAAATTAACGATGCGTCCATGGGACACCAATAAGAAATACCGTGGGGTCCATAGGGCCTATAATATTATGTGTATACACTCTCAGTTTATGTGCATTGCGTATTCAGGGGCTTCTATCCCCCCTAAGCAACCGGGCGCAATCCATCTTCTTCCCCCCTTTCTGGACCGACCTTCCTCTTTGTATGCAAATGCAATATAATGTAATCTAGCGCATGCCCTCCTCTAGTGTGGGTATGAAGGTTTGTTTGGAGGGGGACAAACGAGCATCCAGCAGACGATCGCCGAAGCATGTGTAGCGCCGAGAAGGGACCTGGTATGGGAAGGGAATGTGCCCCTCCCCATAAGAAATTTTTTGCGATTTCCGCATTGCAATTTCAGCATTTTAAGCTTTCCTCTTAGCAAAATTACTCTACTATTTTAGTGGAGGAATTGTTGCCAAAATTGGGCAGCCATAATTATGTTTTGCGCCTCTGATCAGTATGCACTCGAGTAGCGTACGTTACATAAATTTTTAGAGCACAATGCAATACAATAAAATACAATGTAGGTCCTACATTTGTAAACCCACAAAATAATGATGTTGTTTTACTAACTGTTCAAGGACCAAATTTGACTGTCTGAAATTTGAAAGATAACATTGGAGTGAAGCCATTTAGTTGTACAAAATAGTATTTGTATTAACATTATTTTCAATTATAATATGATTGTATTATTTATTAAAATAGTAAAAACATAATTATAATCATGTAATAGGAAATTTTTATTATGTTAAATTATAGCTGTTATAGCAGTTCAAGTAGCCTAATTAAAAAATGCAGATAGTAGTCTAACTAAAAACTCAAAGTGTAGGCTATAACAGGGCTGTTTTTAAGGAATTTTGAGAACTGCACAAATAGCACAATCCCTTCTTTTCCTTCCAATCCTCCATGGTAAATTACTCCCGATCGGAGGACAGTTACCTGTTTTTGCTTGTTTCAACTGCACGGAACTGTGACGGAACTTCACGGAAGTGCTTCTACAGCTGCACAAATCCATTTAGAACTGCACATTTTGTGTAGCCTACAACTGCACGCTAAAAAAACCTGGTGTATAAAGTGCATACATGTTGCTAAAAACTATTTTAGACCTTCCATTTTGTCCAAATTTATATGGAGGGGAAGTATTTTCTGGAGGGATCTTCCTCCTAGTGATGCCTAGATTCAACGCTGCCCTCCACGTCCGACATCCCCCCCAACCGACGTGAATTTTGGCTGTCTTCTGATTCCCCCCCCCTATTTTTCACTGGGCGCAAGCTGCGCCCGCCATGTATAGGGATAGAAGCCCCTGTGCGTATTAACTGACTGGTTAGTGGGGAATAATTTATGCAATGACCTATTTAGGAATATTTCATTTCTTTGTAAGTGAGTGACGTATATAGCCTACATGCAGGCCTAGACCACATGTGCCTAGACCTTATAAACCATCGACTTGTAAGAAATATTATAGCGCTCAACCGTTCCCATGAGCTGGATTAAAAAGTAACGATCGTCGTCGGACAGAACATAAAATCTAGAAAATTAACAGAAGTAGCCTACAACATTGCTAAAATATTTTTTCTTGGAAAGTATAAAATTTATTATTGTCAGGAAGATTGGTACTATAGGCTATTATAGTGTCCTCAAATTTCCCTGTTTATTTTTTAAATAATGTCATTTTATTTTATTTTATTTTATTTATTTTTTTATTTTTTTCCTCAACCAAAACAACACACAAACATGATACAATTATGGCAGTGAATAATACATTAACATGAATTTGGTGAAGAGGGGGAGACCCAGAAGGGATGTAAAATCCCGCTAATAGGGCCACCCATAATTCATGTAAAATATAAAAGAAAAAACATGACAGAACATTCAATTGCAGGAATAAAAAAAATGATGAGGAAGAGAGAAAAACAAATTAAGCAATCGACATTTCTGTATATAACGAGATAACGTTGGTCATTGCCAACGACATTCGCATTTTAGCTCTCTCAGGCTCTGCCTTCATTCATTCATTTCAATAAGTTACATAACGCCTCTACAAGAAGCCCTCTCAGAGGCGCTCTCCAGTCAATATTAATGCAATATGATTGTGCTCTAACACCAACTTTTGCTTCCAAATGGCTGTTAATTTGTTCTAAAATTTTAAAAACTAAAAACTTCTACTTATCGTTGGCTCAGGCCATAATTATAGGCCTATGGCCTACTTGACCTTTCACGATTCCACGATACAGGCTTATACTTCATTTCAATTCAGCCTACCTCTGGAGAAGCTGGCTGTAATTCATGAGTTTATTACTTGAAATTTTCTGTAGGCCTATTGGTATCGACAACAGTAACTTCAGATTTTGACACACAGAAAATAGCCAACGGTAATATATATATATATATATATATATATATATATATATATATATATATATATAGCCTAAATGAACTTTTGTAAACGGAGGAGGGTTAGAGATAATTTTTACTTATGCATGTGACTGTTCGCAAAATGTACGAGTTGCAACAGAATGAGAGGGTCAAAATACGAATTTTTGCGTATAGCTTATGTAAAAATAGACCTAATGGTTGGGCCCCTTTGTCGCCTGTAATATAAGAAGTTCGGATTTTTTTACATTTGGCCTACTACGGCCCGATGGGACTCCAAATATGGATGGGTGGGGAGTCCATGACTCTTATCCATTTGGTGTGGACTCCAATTTTTGTGATGTGATGCGTCCATGACTCCAAGAATTCAGACCTTAACGGAATCACTGCTCCTGGCCAAGATATTTGCAAAAAACCTTCGGGGGGTCTTTTTTGGCCCATTCTGCATGTAGACTAATTGCCCAGGTTGGGCCAAAAAGTAGTCCTCTTAGGTTTTGAAAATTATTTTAACAAGAATTTTTTAATGGATTGTAAAGCAGTTATGTGAACTGGAAGACCATTCCAAAGCTCAGAATACATGCAAGTATAGGCCTACTATAAAAAAAGTCGGTTAGATCGGTGGGTTTTCGCGCATCCGCCCCAGAAACCTGAATTCCTTTGCCCCCTCCCCCAAGTATAGAAGGACTAGATTAAACACTGCTAGTCACCTGTCACGTTATCGTGAATTTTATAACTAGTAATAAAATTATTTTGGAAAGAGTTTGGCAGTAGGCTAAATTTTGATGAAACGATGCATAAACGGACATAATTTATTTGCATGGAATTTTTAATGCTTGGTTGAGTCAGTAACATATGATTCAAGTATATAAGGAGGAACATCGTTGGATTTTCCAATGAGCAACACAAATTCTTCGTATAGCACGCTTTTGTAGAGTAGCCTAATCAATGGTTTCAGACGTGAATGTTTATTATTAACAGGATTATTGTGTTACAACAAGCCAGGTAGGGAAAAATGAATGCATGCAAAATGCATGCTAATTGCTAAAGAGAACGAATCATGGGAGGCAATGTCCAATCCTGTGAAGAACCCCAATGTTACAAGGAAATTTTATTTTCAACATTTAAAATATGGCCATTCTAAGTAAGGTATGTACAGTATTGCATAATATACATGCGTTTATGCATACTGCATAGCCCTGTATGTGTCTGACAATTACCACGGCCTTGAACCTTTTGAGCATTTCGCAAAACAATGTCAGCGGAAAGAGGGTTAATTCTCGGCATGCAATTCCCTGTTGATCACATTATATTCTTTAGTGACAATGTGAACCTGACTTTTATGAGTTTCAGTATCGGAACTATATGAAGGAACCGTTGATATCAGTCGCTATATAAATGTAACAATTAAAGAACCAGGGTCATGAGAGGCAATTGACCGCCAGAAAGTTGACATTCATTCTTAAAACTAAAACCGTTTGGTTTGTAGGCCTAACCAATTTCCTCCCATTAAAGCATTGCCCTATAATTATACTAATAATACACAAATGACAATGGTACTATAGTATAGGCTATTGTTTTCCACACTACAATTAGATCGACGGGAGAATAACAAATGATGCTATTTTTACTGTGAAACTCATAAATTTGCAATAAGAAGCCTCTCTGAAAAATGACCCTGCATGCTCTTAATTTCCTGCTGTGCATTCTAAAACATTTTTTGCTCTAACCATTGAGCTCTAAACTCCATTACACCTCCTCCTCCTCCTCTCGATTTTCTCCACCTCCTCCTCCTCTTCTTCCTCCTCCTCTTCTTCCTCCTCTTCCTCCTGCTCCTCCTCTTTCTCTTCCTCCTTCTCCTCTTACTTCTCCTTCTGCTCCTCCTCCTCCTCCCACTCCTCTCCTCGTTCCACCACTCGTTAAGTCTTCGTCTCTGCATATATATATATATATATATATATATATAGACTTTACACGAACCTATGAATAGATTTGAATGGACGGACGGCCTCTCGACAGCAAATTTTGTCGGAAGTCAAGAGGACATCAAAGCGAGACCGGCTGACGTCCGTTCCACCTATAATTCTGACGTCACTTCCTTTTCTTACTCTTCCTCTTACAAGCTCCGGCGTTCGGTTCGTTCCTGCCAATTATCATCTACTGCCTGCATGCATGCATGTCTGGGACAGCCGTGCCAAGGACTTCTTTGCATAATCGTTACGCACTGGAATCTCACAAAGACATCTAGCCAGTGGACGTAAAATTCATTGCTCGGCGCGTACACACACACACACACACACACACACACACACACACACACACACACACACACACACACCAGTGGCGTAGCCAAGGGGTTCGGCGGTTAAACCCCATTGGCCTAGGGGGAAAAAATTTTAAAGGTTATTTATCCACTTAAATAAGAAAAAACAAAACAATTGCTTGTAGTAACAATTGTTTTTTTTGGCTTTATTCCATTTGTTTTTTTTCTTTATTCCGTGTTTATTTACTGTAATACTGTTGGGTTGGTTTCAGAAAGGGTATACCCGGTCAGGCAAAAAACAACCAAACCCCTCCCATGAAAAATTCCTGGCTACACCACTGACACACACACACACGCACGCACACACACACACACACACACAGTTTCCCTTTCAAATACTAATTCATAGAATTCCACGACCAGCAGAGGCCGTAAAAAGCGAACCATGCATGGAAGAGGGACCAGAATGAACTGTCGTCACACAATAATTCGGAACGTTGTCGTCGTCGTCGCATTGGTTGACTGGAATTAGGAAGCACTTGACGAAGATGGCGGACGATCGCTTCCTGTGTCGACCTTTGCGACCAAATTAAAGACCGGAGCGACGACGTCTGTTCTAAGACGAAGAGCGACGACGACGATGATGATGATGACGACGACGATGACGACGACGACGACGATGACGACGATTGGCAGCGACTTCAAGCGACAAGAAGCACTTGGAATGAATGGAACCGGAACACGTTAGAGGCAGATCGATAACAATTGAAGAAGAAGAAGAAGAAGAAGAGGAAGAAGAGGAAGAAGAAGGGGAAATGAAGGGGAAGGGGAAGGGGAAGAGGGAGAGGGAGAGGGAGAGGGAGAGGGAGAGGGAGAGGGAGAGGGAGAGGGAGAGGGAGAGGGAGAGGGAGAGGGAGAGGGAGAGGGAGAGGGAGAGGGAGAGGGAGAGGGAGAGGGAGAGGGAGAGGGAGAGGGAGAGGGAGAGGGAGAGGGAGAGGGAGAGGGAGAGGGAGAGGGAGAGGGAGAGGGAGAGGGAGAGGGAGAGGGAGAGGGAGAGGGAGAGGGAGAGGGAGAGGGAGAGGGAGAGGGAGAGGGACAAGGACGAGAACGAGGGCGAGGAGGAAGAGCAGGAGGAGGAAGAAGTGAAGAGACGAGAAGGCGAGGAGCAATGATGCACGTCAACGGTGTTGAAGAGGAAGACGGGGAAGACAGAAACTGCACAAGGACAAACATAGACACGTGCACAATTGAATAGAAGAACAAGAGCAGAACTCACATGCATAGTCACGAAATAAGGAATATTTGGATGGTGCTATGCATATCTATTATAATTTATAATGCAGAAGAGAGACTGCCAGATAGCCTAGAACCGTAGAACGAACAGAATTAAGAAGAAAGCGCATTCAAAAGAGAAGGACCATGCAATCATGCATGCATGCGATTGAGGAAAATGATCGAAACTGAGCCATAGCAGTTCTCGAGCGAGGAACCAAGAAGTCAAGTCTGTTGGATGAACGAAGTGGATGACGGGAGGAAGCTGAGTGACGCCGAAGTGTAACATACTATATAACTTCAGCCAGGTATTTCGGGTCAAGACCATGCTGAGTCTTGAGGAGGAGCGTGGGGATCTTAAATTGCGTTGCGAGCACGGAGAGTGAGCCAATGAAGTTCATTAAACATAAAAGTAGAGATGCGAAAGCACCTGCAGGATTAAGACGGGC
Organism: Lumbricus terrestris; assembly: GCA_949752735.1. Taxonomy (NCBI): domain Eukaryota; kingdom Metazoa; phylum Annelida; class Clitellata; order Crassiclitellata; family Lumbricidae; genus Lumbricus; species Lumbricus terrestris. The sequence continues at coordinate 32,120,241 of OX457040.1, forward strand.
AATCAGCTTAACAACTGGGTTGAACACCGACTGAAAGCTATGAGAGATGGACCTTGTGAAGACGTTATATAGGTTGCAATGTCTTATTGCAGCACATAGTTTTTTCTGCGTTGGGAACTGATATATATATATATATTTCTGTAGCGAAGAAAGGCGGATATATATAATATATATATATAATTATATACGGTATATCTATGAGTGCTCTTCTTAGCAGTGCACCATGCAATTTACGACGCCACCACAGTTGTGATGTTGCTATAGTCGATTTTATCTGACTATATTTTTACTCTGTTGACCTGCCTTACGACCTGCCATAAAAATCCTTTGGAAATTTCAATATAATTATTCTTTACAGTTAATTTCTTCGATCTCCTAAATTTCTACCACGACCCTGACACACACACGCATACACACACACACACGCACGCACACACACACACACACACACACATATATATATATATATATATATATACTCTTTTCTACATTGATCCCCTATATAAGAAAATACACTTCTATAGCCGAGTCTAAGAGTGCTCGTCTGTCTTAGGCTCTATATGCGGAAGCAGTCAGTCAGCCAGTCAGTCAATTAGTCAGTCAGCCAGTCAGTCAATTTTCAGTCAGCCAGCCAACCAACCAGCCAGACATGCAGTCATCTTTTCAACTTGCCTGTCTGCTTCCCATATATTATTATTAGTCCTACTTCTGTGTGTGTACGCAACGTCTGTCTTTCTGTCCGTCCATCTGTCTGTGTCCCATTCTGCTTCACGCTATAGACTACTTCTTTTAGCAAGGTAAGAAGTGGTGGTGGGGGGGGCTGTTGAAGTCGGCTTCCTTTGACCGGCGTCGGTTCAAAGCGTTCTGCAGAGGTTCATTGTTTTCTGTCGCAAGACAAAACCATGAAAGACATGAAACGATTCCACTTCCTGTAGGTCGGCAGCCGCGCATTCATCGTCAGTCGAATGACCAGAGAGCGGGCGAGGACGACTGAAAGGCAAGAACAGACCATTAGACCTTCTCCAGAATCATGAATATTCTATACTCATGAGAACTGTTGCTTCGTTATTATGTGATCGAGTGATCGCGATACGATATGAACTCGTGTATACAGCGTATACATACGAGTCACAAGTTCTAAGAACTGATTTCTTTGTATCTTTGTTTTCAAGAGTATTGATCTGTTCAATTTTCTGCATAAAACATGCATTTGCCTGCTCTAATACGGAAATATTGAATTCTAATTTTAGCTGTGTTTAAGTGAGCTGCTTATTTATCAATCCATGCGACAATAGCCTATTGCTAATTGGCATAAAATTTGAAGACTTATAAATTAATCAAGAGGCCGAGGCGCTACAGAAAGTCGTTAGGCAGCTTATTGAATAATAAGCATTCAAATTGCACCGCTTCTCATAACATGAGCCATAATTATAGGCAAAGGCTGACTCCAACTCCTATATTAGAAACGTCTGTTTTCAACAGTAGCCTTAACATAAGCATGTGCGACTTACTGGTTTAACCTTGAGTTAGGAACTGGAAAAACTTACAATGCTGATTGCCAGCTTATTTATTGCGTTCATCTGACTTGTATTGATGTGTGTCGACATTTTAAAGTCACCAGACATTTCGACATTTCCAAATTTGAGCATTAGGCTACTTTGCCACAACAAAACCTTTAGGCTAAAAGTTTACTCTACAGTCGATTCATTTTCAGTGCTTTTTTACTTTTCAGATCTATTTGCTGTCTTTCTCTACTTCATCCTCAGCTTTCGTTTTATTCTCCATCGTGTCCTTTCTTTTGTTTTGTAAGCTACATAGGCGGTTGCTTGACCAATGACCAGCCCCTGAAATTGCCACTTATCACAATCGCACCTAATGACGTCCATTTGCGGCTGTTTCGTGCCAGCGTAACGGAAGCTCTCAGGCGCCAATGATTAATTACGGCGCCATTCAGAAGGTGGCAGCACAAACGGCGTCCGGCATTTTCTTCGTCTCAAGAATTCTTGACCGAATCCAGGATGGGAGAGTTTGAGTGCTGCAAAAATTCAGCTACATACAAATGTTGCTGATGAGACAACAATAGACTTACATGCCCTCTCTTTGACTGTGTGTGTCTCATATTGCAACAGAGAAGTCTTGTCTGGCTAGTTAAGTGGCGGACACTTAACTTAAGTATAAACTCTAATTGACCGCAGTGAAAATTCCACAAAACAAACTTTTCTTATTCGTTGATGATGCTGATGCTGATGATGAAGATGACTACGACGACGACGACGACGACGATGACGATGATGACTATGAATATGATGATGATGATGATGATGATGACGATGACGATGACGACGACGACGACGACGATGACGATGACGATGACGATGATGATGATGATGATGATTATGATGATGATGATGATGATGATGATGATGATGATGATGATGATGATGATGATGATGACGATGACGATGGTGATGACGATGATAATGACGATTATGATGACGATGACGATGACAATGACGATGATGATGATGACTATGACGATGATGATGGTGATGACGATGACGATGATGATGATGATGACGATGATGATGATGATGATGATGACGACGATGATTACGACGATGACGATGATGGCGACGACGACGACGATGACGATGACGATGACGACGACGACGATGATGACGATGATGATTATGATGATGATGATGATGATGATGATGATGATGATGATGATGATGATGATGATGATGATGATGATGATGATGATGATGATGATGATGATGATGATGATGATGATGATGATGATGATGATGATGATGATGATGATGATGATGATGATGATGATGATGATGATGATGATGATGATGATGATGATGATGATGATGTCAATGACGATGACGGTGATGACGGTGATGACGATGATAATGACGATGTAAATTTATATTTCTTCGGAATACAGTCAATAGATGCAATTGGACTGCAGCCAATTACCCACCAGCTAATGACCGTCCAGTCTTTTGCCATCACACATTGAGGCGTCGAAACTTCTTGCGTTAAACGATGCAAGACGCGTTTTCTTCTTTCTTCCGGATGTGCCAGCATGCAGCTTGTGACCGCTTCTTTCACTCATTCCGTCGATGATGCATCGAGAGTTACTTCCCTGCGGAGCGCGAACCCTGCGAACCCTTTGACGCCGGTCGAGTTCAAAGGGCCGACGTAGTATATATATATATAGCGTCAAGTGAATTACCGTCAACGGTAAGAATTAAGTCTTAACGAAGGACGATGAAGTGAAAGCGAAGGGATTCGCGGAGAAAAGCTGTCGATAGCAGATGTAGGAATAAAACATATAAGTCAGTTGGAGACTTGATTGACAGAGTTGATTGGAGTGATTGGCAGATTTATCGTTTTGTGCTTTGAGCTGATGTTCTATAGGCTAGTTCTTGAACCGACTGCCTTTCGCGCTCATGCATTTGGTCTCGATAACTTAATGTATAGGCCTACAGTCGCGAGAAGACAGCGATTTAGGTGCTTTTAATTAACAAAATCGTGTTTTTTTTCACTATACTGCAAATCAAAGAAAGGGTAATCGTTTATAAAATGATCCTACAAAACGCATCATTGTGACAATGACAATGATGATAATGACAATGATTATTACGATGATGATGATGACGACAATGATAACAATGATTGCAAAGTTATGACGACAAGCAGAATAGTTATACCTATATGAGAATCTGATATCGATCCTTATAATGTTCTGCTTTTCTGCCCGTCACGTTAAAATATCCGACGTCTCCATTCCTCTTAACCCTAATTGGACCTCTTCCTTTAGCTTCCGACATCCAATTTTTTTCATCCAGTCCAGCATCATCTTGTTGATTACTATAATTATAAAAGTATGCTGGCACAACAACAACGACAACAACAACGACGACAAGGATAACAACAAATAATAAAAATAATAACAACAACAACAAAAACAAAAGCAACGGCAACAATAGCAAGAATAATAATACGAGCAACAAGTGGTTTGATAAAGGAACTATATTGTGGGGTACACCCTGACATAGGCCCTATACCGTCGTATGAACATAATAATAATTGTTTAAAATGAGAGTCAGTTTTCGAGGGTTGTTGCCTATCATGCAGTGCAAGAGACCAGCGCACGTAATAAATAATTAGTTATTATTATGAACAGACTCAAATCAATATGTCGGCCGTGCAAGCATCAATTTTCTGATCGTTGCGGCCATTGAAGACCAAACACATCGTATACAGACAAATCGTTATTATACGCCAGTTGAAAGAAGACACAACCCGCATCCAACCGAGCTTCACTGTCATCAACAAATATCTATCTACTAGCATGTATAGTATAGGTTTCATGCAGCGCTCGAAAACAGGACTATGTATATAATCCTAATTATATAGGACTGCATAATATATAGGCCTATTTATAAGGGCAGACCTATGCAATTAATTGGGATTAGGCCTGCTGGCTAATTATAGGCCTATATACGTGTGTATATACGTACAAGAGACGTATGGGTCAATATATACAATTATAGTCGTGATCCGTCATTCATTGTATCTGGAATTCTGGATTTATGCTAATGCGATTATACATGAACATCTCATGTATACATGCAGCGCTTGCCTTCTGCGTTGCCTTGCGGCGGAATTGCCTTCAGGCTAAACAAATCTCAAAGACTTCGGTATAACTACACTATACCGCAAGACTGTATACCTCGCGGCAATTTACCAATAAGCACATATAGCATATTATGTGGAGTCTGATTTACAAATGAATCGACAATCAAAATGTTAAGCTTATTTAGCGACGGTAGAATTAAAATATCAAATGCAACGCCAGGCATAATTCCGAAGAACACACTAATTGGGAATTTGCGGGTGCAGGCTGTTTGGTGCAAGTTAGAGCATGCATGTGCCAATTGAATACTTCGAAGACTGCTGTCAGTCAACTACAGATGGAGCGCCCCATGTATACCCTCCAATTTCATGTGAAATTAAATATGGTAGAATGAGGCAGGCGTGCGCTTAGGCCACTATCATAGGCGGCGACGATTTAGTATAGGCGGGCATTTTTCTGTCTAAATTGTAGGCCTACTTATTATGGTTCCGTCTTACCCACAATTGATGCAAAACGTAAAGACATTCTGGCTCTATATCTGTACAAGCAGCATTCTTGTTCTGCCCAATATATTTTTCTGTTCGCAGAACATTGCTGCTACATTTAACAATGACTTTTTCCTGCTTTGTGTTCTAGAACATTCCGGGTCTGGCTTCAGAACGACCAGCTTTTCTTGTTCTCACTCTTTTCCGGTTTTTTTATCGCTCAATCTCTCTGTTTTCTCGGGGCGTGCATGGGTGAAGACTGTGGCTTTGAACTAAATAATGTCTTCTTGTCTTCTTGAGGGTCCGGTAGGAGGAAGTACGTTGAGTTAAAAGAAACCCATTTCCCTTTCGCCTGTGGGGTGAATTACTTGACTTCTGTCCGGTCAATAGTGTTCGCCATCGTGGTTTCTTATAGGATTTTACGATGCTATGCAACTATGCCTATTCGAGGCTCATTAAGGTTCGAGGGATGACACTTTAAGATCCGCTGCTGATGGTATCGACGGCTGATTGCCCGGTAATACTGACCAGATGTTGACCAGGACACTGGACGTTCATCAGATAGCCGCCTTATTAGGGAAGACCATAGTAGCCCGAAGGCAAAGAAACTCCCGGGGTAAATAATAATTGCTCGCAAGACGGGACTAAATGAAGCCTCCATACAACAATACGCGAACGTGTCCAAGCCTAAATGTTATCTATCAGTAACCGCCCGAGTCAAATGCCTTGCGGGAGTCAATTACGCCTCGTCCGACAAATCGCTGCTGCAGTGTGGTGGCGGTGGTGGTGGTGGTGGTGGTGGTGGTGGTGCAGGGCTAATCGCACCAAGTGAGAGCCGACGGTCGACGCTTGCATGGCGGTGGCATATAGGCGTGTATGCCACCGAGGAGGAACTGCTGGTCCTTGGTCACGGATTGACCAAGTGGGCGTTTCTTCAGCTGCGACAAGGCTGCAATTTGCTCCTTTGTGACTTATTCCGTGCTGTATACCTAGGGGTGGAAGTGGTCATTAGAGTCAGCTCTAACTTGTGCAGCACCGATTCGCTTGATTTCTCTTTCTGCACGGTTCGTGGAAAATCGAATTTTTTCGAACGGTTCCATATAGTAACTGAGTGTGAGTGTTGCCTGCATAAAAACTAGAAAGTAGTTCAAGATATCAAGGTCAGCACGGACTGACTAAAGTGACTATATACCATTCGAACAGGTAAGCACTTTTAAACAAGGATGAATTCTTGACAAAAGCTGACATTTTTATCTGTGGAATGGCAATGCTGGTTTTTGTCCATACATGTGTATAATAATAATATTATTCCTTCCATAGGCCTATTTCATGCTGAGTTGTTAAACTCTTATTGAATCATAATATTTTATAAGAAGAAGCGATTGTTAATTAGACCTGTCAGTATATATTGCACGTGTTTTTGTCTATAGCCTACTTAAGTCGAGCCTATATAGCGGAAGAACTTTATTGATATTAACTTTTCTGAAAAAATGTTTCAACAGGTGTTTTGCAGGTTTTCACCGGTGTTTCTGAAACACTTGTGAGAAGAACTTAGTCCTTCCCGTGTAGGTCTGCACATCGGGCAACGCAATTCATCCACTCTTCAGAAGTACAGGCCTATATAATTTAATCAAAAACCAAGAACGTGGCCAGTAGATAATTTGATGAAATTTTAAGTTTTCAGAGACTCTATTGTATAGATCTATGGTAGCACTGTTTCACAATTTCTTGAAGTTTTTTAAATTTTTAGCGTCTGATATGAGCACTTATTTCGTGGGGTTGAACCTGTAGAATCACCACCCCTAAAATGTCTATAGTTATTCTGATGGTGATTGCTGATATACTTTATCCCCACCAAGAGACATATCGAAACGCAGTAAACTGTTGATCTCCTATATCCTCATCATTTTTAATTTGCAGTACACGTGCACGTTCGTAATGCTCCAGAGGACAGTCAGGTTACACCCGTAGATTCAAGTTTTTATTTGAAGTCTTCAAAAGTTCTGCTGGTCTCAACACACTATCCAAGGCTTTCTTAACAACAGAAACGGTCTGATAAGTGGTTTAACGCGCTCGCTACACATTATAATTTTGTGCTATGCCGTTTCGTGCGCTATAGGCCTAGGTAAAAAAAACTACAAATCACCGGATGGCGTGTGTAACTGTAGAGTATACAGGCTACATGCATGTTATCTCATGCTGTTATTGGCTAAAAAGAAGAAAAAGATTAAATTTTCCATATTATCGGGCAGTGTTTAATCTAGTTTCCCTGCTTTGGGGATGCAGGTTTGGAGGAGGGAGGGGTGAGGACAAACCATCGTTTGACGGACGGCGTATACCGGCCTACCGCTGATGCGCGTACATGGGAGCTGACCAGAGGAAGGTTTTTTACTCTTGTCATCTGTCTTTTTTCTGATGACTCTTTTAAAATATATCATATATTTCTTAGTTCTCACTTCACAGCCACGCTTTTACTCTTAAGCTTAGCACCGACTTATATATACGCTCTCTTGTCTGGTTTATAATGGCATTTGTCCAGGGCTTTTAAAAAGAAATTTGAGGAACTGCACAACCAGGAAGTTTGGTGTGGTATTGTTTGACGAAAATATTTCGTCGTTTCTGAAAATTTTCCAAGCAATGTCGCAATTCGGCGACGAAAAAAACTGATGACCTTTTTTAGTCATTGACTTCAAAACTTGTTTTATTTCACCTTCCTGCTTATTTTTCACTATACGCATAACCTTCTTCTTCCGTGGTAAACAGGCCTCCAATTACCTTTTTCTAATGATTTCCACTGCATATAGCTGCTTTTACAACTGCACACATGCATTTAAAACTGAACATTTTGTGTAGAACTGCACGTTAAAAAAGCCCTGTATTGTTCAGTTTCGTATTATGTCGCAATCATTCGACTAAATTTTACTCTATTTTTTTTAAAGAAAGAAACACCTCTCTAATATAATTTTGCCGAGCCGATGACATAATATAATTAGGGTTCAATTATTTAATTTCTCTAAGAAATTGACCAGCGCAGTTACCAGTCTGATTTGACTTTGGTATGCTGTGCAAAATCATCTGAACCCTATATCTATTGTTCATTCGTGTTTTTAAAAATTAATTATGGAGTCTAATAGATTCTGCTCTCCGACCGCCGTAGTTCAACTCATGTGACCTGCTCTCCACGATTCCATCGCATCCTCCCTTCATTACTGGACGAATTCGAATGTCATGGGTGCTCCCTGCCGGTGTGTGGTGGGGCGTCCGGGTTCGGACCCTAGTCTGTAATTAGACGAAGTCAAAGGTTGTTGTTGGTGCCCTTGCTATGCCGCGCTCTCACCCGCCGGATGCACTCCCTTAGACTGGATCAGGTGTCACGGTCCACTGGACCCCCGGTTGCCATGGCGATCGGTATATATCTGAGGGGGCCACCCTCCCTCTGTCGGCCACATTGTGTTCCTCACCGTCGTCCGTCTCCATATAGGACGACGCTTGTTTTCATGTTCCACGCGGAACAATGGCACTGCCGCTGTCATTGTGTTCCTGCGTGGAACGTTCCGCCTCTGTGTAGATTCACCGCCAGACGCAATCATCTCTGCAGCGACCCCGGTTGAAGAACCCTAATTAGACATTTATGTAGGGCCGCTATATTATAGAAGACGCGCCCAATGACTACGTGGCGTCTCAATCTTATACGCCTATCACAGTCGTGCTTGCTTCTGACTTGATGTCATACTTGTTCTCTTTAGCAGGATATATGATGATAATAATTTAATGACAATTGTGACTCCAATCAGAATATAATTTTATAGTCTATCGGTCTGTGAAGGATAATAATATAGGATTTCGCAGTTCAATTGAATGCTGAAGATCGAATCGTAGACAGGAAGAATGCAAAGTCTTCCATGCATGGAGCTATAATAATAGTAAACATAATCAGTAGTTTATCCGTGCGCTTCGGCGTGTAACTTTGATGCAGTGTCCGCGCTGTATATTCGATAGCGTCTCTGAGTAGGCCCTACTGAGCTTGAATGGGTGCGATAGCAAATGCGAGAAATAAAAAGAAATAAAAATACTGATGGTTCAGACATCTATTACTCTGCTAATAATTATTAAGCGACGCATTGGCGTCATCATGAATGAAGGAAGTAGGTTAATGTTTATCTAATGTAATTTTTCTAAAGTTGTCATTGAACTTCGGAACAATTCAATCGGTTGACATTTCGTTAGTCACGGTAAGACAGAAGAATAGACGGCAAATGATAAACCATTCATTCATATAATCACCCATATATATAATCACTCATATAATCATTCATATAACCATTCATTCGCCCATTCAGACACTCGTTCATTCCGTCATTCATTTAAGCACCAAGTCATGTATATAATTCAGTCATTCAGTCAATCAATTTTTGTCAATCAGTCAAACTTCAGTCATTCCTCTGTCATTCCGTTCCTTAATCACTCAACTAATTTCTTCGCTGAGTCATTCATTCTTGTCGTCATTGAATCATGCAATCGTTCCGCCATTGAATCGCTGTCAGTCAACAATTTCGTCTTTTTACAATTATTCAGTTATTCAGTAATTCACTCATTCTTTCATTCAATCACTAAGGTATTCAGTAATTCAGTTATTATTATTTTTCCTCTTTTATCATTCAATCGCTTAGTTATTCTGCCGTTCAGTCATTCAGTCATTCTCTCACTCATTCATATTGCCAATCAGTCATTCATTAATTCATTCAGTCATTCTCTCATTCATTCATTCTGCCAATCAGTCATTCTGTCACTCCGTCAGCCACTGGTCATTAACATAACTTTTCTCTGTTCTGATGATTGCAGAACAGATCGTTCTCTAGACCTGAAGTCGGGGCAGACAATGAAAACAAACGAAAGTCAATCATTGATGGGACATCTTCACTCCGATGACGTGAAGCCCTCCTTTCTTCAATCCTGGCAAAGCACCTTCTACACAACCAATCTACCAGTGAACGGTGATCAACCATCGTCCAATTCTCATTCATCTCATCTGTCTGTTCCTCCTCCTGTTCTACACCAACGATCACCGATGCTCAACTTCAACTCAGATGCATTTCGCAAACACCCAGACAGTTTCTCGTTACACCCAGTAACAACAGGAGGCATGAGCTTCCCCATTACTCACCACCCTCCGATCTCTTACAGCCTGTCCACCAGTAGAGAAGGAGCAGCAACGTACTATCCTCGATTCAGTCAATTCGGTGTTCCACTACCTTTTGGTCAATCGTTCGATACCCCGTCTTCCTGGTCGGCGATTGGCTCTCATGACCTGTCCCAGGCCACCCGTGCCCTCAGTGCCCTCTCCGGCGTAGAACTACCGGACATTCGTTCACCTAGTAATCATCTCTTCGACCCTCGTGGTAGCCTCAGATCACGACTTCCAGAAATGCCAAGCGAATCGACTTCCGATTACAACAGCTATGTGCCGTACCGATACTACAAAACTGAATATTCAAGCCATCTGCCTCTTTCTGTTGATGCGGCCTCATTGGAAGCCACTCAATACACGGCATACGACCAACAGCGCCAGATGAATAATATCCGACCATCCTCCCTATTGATGGTCGAACCCCCATCTTTGTCCCGTTATGTAACGAAGCGCTACACCGGACGCCCCAACTGCGACTGCCCCAACTGTAAGGAGGCCGACAGACTCGGGCCACTGGCGGCCGGTGGCGACCTCTTGCGGAAGAGCAACGTTCACAGCTGCCACGTGCCCGGATGCGGCAAGGTGTACGGAAAGACGTCGCACCTGAAGGCTCACCTGCGCTGGCACACAGGTGAGCGGCCCTTTGTCTGCAACTGGCTGCTCTGCGGAAAGAGGTTCAACCGATCGGACGAGCTGCAGAGACACCTGCGATCGCATACGGGAGAGAAGCGGTTCCAGTGTTCCGTCTGCGATAAGAAGTTCATACGAAGCGACCACATGAAGAAGCACGCCCGAAGACACGACGACGACGACGGCCAACATGGTCCCAGACTCGGGGTGGAGTCTCGGACGACCGCTGCAGGGCCAAGCGAAGAGGCTCACGAAGCCAGAATTTCTAAGCATGGTCTACTGCAGAGGGAGAAGAGGATGCAGCGAGGAACACGTGAAGATACGATCTACCTGCAGCCGACTTCCACGATGCATCGTAAATAGGACAACGCGTATAAACTGCTTCTATTAATAGACAGAAAAGCTTCAGCTGTCGTCGGAATTCTATGTAGCTGAGCCATCTTGTTCTTTTCCGTTAATTTTTCTCTCTCTCAAGAAATGGTCTGATGATCTGTGCATAGTTATAGTTTTCTTTTTTAAAAACATGCAAGCCATGGTCTGTTAATGTGTTTGTAACAAAGTAATGAATATTGGGACCATTATAGGCTACCGTACCAAATTTAATATACAATTTCTAGGTAAGGCGTTTCGTCGACTGTACTCTAGTGAGTCTAGTCTATAGGCTCATGGATTGCCTTCCAGACACTGCGTGGGCGTAGCTACATGAAGGCTGAAGATTGAGTGTCAGTTACCTCCTCTTGATTGTTTTATATAGATCTAAGCCTAATTGACCAATGATTTAGGATTTTCCAATGGTTAGCCTAACTTAGCCAGGCTTGGATCAATTATGTCTTCCGCAGATGACTTCTATTGAATTCAGGTCTGGCTATAATAGGTCCCAGCATGCAATGCGTTTGGGCTTCCGCCAATTTAAAAATGTCTAATTTGCAGTCCAATTTTCGGCAGCGTGTAAATTATGATTTCGATGCCCACCTCAAAGTTGTCTATTCGAAGGAATAGACTATATAGAGTGGACCATAAGAGGAAGTAAAAAGTCTAAGATCTCCGTGGGTTTAACCTCTTTCAATGTTGGCACAATATGTGGGGCGCCTTAATTGCAGCCGAAGGGTTGCAGGTTCGAATCCACCTTAAGCCGCTGCGTAGGGACTTTGAGCAAGTCCTTCACTCGCAATTGAACAGCGCTTCGGTGTGAGACTCCGATTCAGTGTCCGCGCTGTAGTCGGGAGCGCTTCTGAGTAGTAATCTTGAAGAGGCGCTATAACAAGTGCACAATGCACATACATACTTAATGCCAGTTGGTGCAATTGACCAGTCTCCTATTGGCGTAACAGCATAAAATGTTGTTGCAAGTGCTCAGTTTCCCATTGGCGTAACAGCATAAAATGTTGTTGCAAGTGCTCAGTTTCCCATTGGCGTAACAGCATCAACTGTATGCCCATCTAATTGTCCATAGCCCATCATGATCATGATGACGCCACGCACATCGTGTTGCGGATGACTGGGTTCAACAGTTGCAGTAGCTGACGCAAGGTGTCACCTGCATCGATGGAAGTGAAAGCCAAAGGGATAGTGCACCATCTCAAATTTACCATTGCCATTGTCGAATCGTCTTAAACTTTATTGTCCAATTTATGCAAATAATCCATGGTATTAACAACGCATGAACGTTGAAGGCCTTTGTTATTCCGTTATATCTGAGTGTTCCCTAATCACCCACAAATAAAATTATGGAGAACTAGCAGCGATTCATTTGGATGACCATTTAAACTGACTCACTAGATGGCGGCACATAATCAATAAAATGATTGTCTAATTTTATAGTGAAATTCATTCATTCATTCATTCATTCATTCATTCATTCATTCATTCAACCAAGTCTGTAGGCCTATAAAGCACATTTTCAAGATCACTACTCAAGAGTGCTCCCGACTCCAACACGGCCGCCAAAAAGCTCTCAAGTGCTTATAGAATGTGTTAAAAAGTGACCTATGGAACATGCTCAGTTCAAGAAATTTATTATAGGCACTAGAAGATACAAACAAAGTCCGATTTTCTGTTTTAATTTCTGCCAACACACCCGAAATTCATTAAACCAAGATTGCTTAGCCTTATATGCCATGAGAACTCCGCCACTGGTTGTTCTCTGCCAGTCCAAAGCCTGGATAAAGGAGGAGGGCGACACTAATCATCTTTGATATGGCAGTGTCGTTTTATACATGTAACAAACGTACAGGCCATAAGCTTAAAATTTATAACCATCGACTTTTATTCTTAAGCTATTATGTGCAATAAGCTGCACGTAGTCTACAGTAACGGTGATTAGCTTAATAGCCTACTTATTTCTAGGCATAAGCTTATGGTGATATTTTCAGCTCCATTCACAGTGTTTAACCTAAACGCCTCTGAGGGGAAGTCCCTCCATAAATGACAATCTTATTCCTCAGCAGAAAAATTCGAGAGGCGTGTTTGCATGTACCTGTATAATATACGTAGCGTACCATTCCCCAGAAAAATGATACACGCAGCATTCCCCCCCCCCTCTCAAAATTTCTTTATAGGTCTTGCACTCGTGCTGTATACATGCATATAATTATGTTCCACGGTCAAACGAATTGGACACCTCAGCACTGATGTACTAAACTTAACTAAAGAGAGGGCGCCAGAAAAATTTCCTGTCAAAAGGTGTCGTCGTTGTCTGGCTGAGCGGTTGCCGACCGCCCCAAACGGCCGCCCCCTCCCAAACTTGCCCCCCCCCCAAAAAAAAACCCATAGGGACTATATCAAAGACTTCACTAAAGTTCACTTCCTCGAGTGATGGCTCTATCCGCATTTGTCTAGCGACTGAAATCAAAAGCTTGGCAGTCTCCATAACACATCGGCCACTCTTTGCACGAAGCCGCTATATTTCTTACGAGCTGTAGCCTGCGACTGCAGATTACTGCGCCATTGCAGCAGTTCCACCCTTTTTTACTCTCAATGTAGCAAAACCTTGCGCCACCAGTAAATGCATGCGGATCACAGCAGGCCTATAATTGAACATTGCCAAAGAAGTATAGACCTACGTGCAGATCAACGTTGCCTCTGCTTTTTTCTAAGCATATTTGACGACCGTACCGAGAATACACACGTTTTCACTGGCAAGTCCATGCGTATGCCGTGAAGAAATGGCTTTACTATTTTTGATTCCAGATTTTTCGCCAGGTGGCAGACTCGAAGGTTGATGCCAAATAGTGACGGCGACCATCGTCACTTCCCGCATTCTGATTGTGCCAGACCCAAACTTGGCCCTGCTTGGGTAAAGGAGGAGGTTGACGCCGATCATCTTTTGTTATGACACAGAGCCTTTGAAAGTGTATGACTTTTCGAAGCAAATAGGCTACCGACTCCTCGCTCGTATTAACAAGAGGACATTAACTTGAAGTCAGGGTTGTTTTATGGAATTTTTAGAACTGCACAAACCATACTTTTTGTTCCCATCCTCCATGGTAAATTACTTCCAATCGGAGGACCACGACCTTTTTGCTATAGTTTCAACTGTACAGAAGTGCTTCTACAACTGCACAACTTCGTTTAGAACTGCACATTTTGTGTACAACTGCACGTCAAAAAAGCCCTAGGCCTACTTTAAGCTTATAATGCCTATAGTTGTTCTGAAGGTGTTCTGTTTTCTCGCGTAGTCCCCTCTTTACCCCAAAGCGACAAACCCCTGCGCTGCATTATATAGGCTACGCTCGTTAGCAAAGAATATGTCTGTTCATATTCACTCATTATGCCACGGTTCTAGGGACTGTCCATAAATGATGTCACGCATCTAGGGAGGGAGAGTCACACATTTGTCACACATTTGTATGACGAGGGAAGGGGTTTAAGAAATGTAGGCTACCGTCACATCACCACGTCAAACATCAGAACTTTATCTAAAAATTTCGCTCAATTAAACAAGTGTCACTTAATTAACAATAACTGTTACCACAATGTAACAACACTGTTTCTTTTTTTCATTTTGAGGAATGCGTAATGATTGTAATAATTATACTTTCTAGATTTTCTTCGTTCTACTGGTTGGTTTCAAGTATTTTCACATGTAAAATTACTTTATTCGAAAAATTTTAAGAAAAGTTGCGTAGCCTACGCCTATAACATTTTGGACATCTGAGTTTTTCGTGGAGGGAGAAAAAGAGCTTTGTGACGTCATATTTGAGGAGTAATAACTTCTGCGACGACGTGTGACGAGGGTAGAGTGGTCAAAAATCGTCCCAAATTGCGTGACGTCATTTATTGACGGCTCCCTGCTAGTCAAAAGAGCACTTGATAATAATATTGAAATCACTCATTCGATCATTGTCATGTAAGTTTGTCGGAATTATAGGCAATTATTTTACTATTTTTATGTGTTTTGCTCAGCACTTTTTTTGGAAAGACGCGATTAAAAATATGGAGCGGTTGTTGACGCATTCGGCTAAAATCGACTTCTCATTAATTACCTGCGGACTTTTCGCTTGACGAGTATTTTCCTGCACCTGAGAAAGTGTATACCTGATGATGCCAATTAGACGGTTCTCAGCGTTGCTCAAGGGCTCATCGCAGCGCGTTCTTGATTCCTTTCATCCTGTTGCAAGTGCAACCCTTTTCGCTCTCGCTCTATGAATGTCTACTATGTAGTCTAAGCGTGCTTCGAAGTTTCTCTGCATGGTAGCCTAATGTCTCGAGACTTTAGACGTGGTGTTCTCATAGAAGCCATTTATCAAGCAGGTTCTTACTTTAAGCGATCACCCCTCCCCCGTAAGATGGGTTTTAACGATGAAGTCCTTCTAAACCGTGTTGAAGTCTGGAAATTTACCGGATTGATATTTTTCACCTTTGTAGGCTAATTAATGTCATTACAATTGTTATTCTATTCTATTGATGCTGACATCATTTGCTGTGAATTATGTTGTTATTGTCGTTAAAGCTGGTGTTCATTAATAAAATCATCGTTGCTGTTATTTTCCTTGTCGATCTAAGTGCTTAGTTGTTTTTAGTAGACCTAATGCTAGGCATAATATGATCAAAACTCAACGTGAGGCTCGTGTAATTATCGCCAGATCAAAGGCTCAGCATTTCGCGTAGAGAAAGATAGATCAAATGGTGGTTTGACAGTTACGGCATGCCGAGACAATTCTTTGGTTTGATGAGTAGTAATTTCTTGGCTACAGGACGAGATTTGGTTTGATTAAAGTAGGCCTAATCTCTTGTCAATAGGCAAATGTCTGCTCGGATGTCTGCTGTGTCTGTCTGTCTGTTTGTTTGTCTGCATGATTTTGAGTTTAGATAGCAATTCTAAGCATCACGCATCTTAGCTGCTTCTTAGTTATGCGCCCTTGTGACGACAAAGCCGCATTACGGCGCCATATAAATCATTGTGATTATTATTACATTGGACCAGTTCTCTTACATATATTGACTATTGCAATCGTGTATCTCAAACGTCATTAATTTTTATCACCTACCCCGCACCGCAGACCGTCGCGCGTTCTCCCTTCGCACGGTCACCGCACTCGTCCCATGCACTAATCTAGAGTCACTATAGAGTGCAGACCATAATAATACTGTACTATAGGATTGACATAGGCAAGTGTTTATGCCTATATCCGCTGGACTACCTTCACTAAATCTTTAAAGCTTCAGTGATATATCGTAGGCCTACTCTCTTTGGTCGGGAGAGACCGAGTTGAACTGTAGCAAATGGAAGAAACTCGTCAGTGGATCTTGGTTTTTGAGTAATGGCGAAACCTACATGTATTAGAATGTATGGCTACTATGGCATCGTTTCAAGCGTTACTCAAAGGCCTATTGCACATTCCTATCTTACTGATGATCATCTTGCATCTCATAGGCTACTAAAGCAGTATGCACTCATTCATCGTAGATAAACTGGACGGTAAAATAACAAGGGCAGATTGTCATGTACACAAAGTACTGCACAACACATGGCGTGAGCATGATGATGATTTAATAACCGAATGCATGATGTATACCGGTGACCAATAGACGTTGAGACGCGCGCCACACACTGCAGACACCTCCAATCCTCCAGTCAATATGATGCGTTGTCATCTTTGCGCTAAGCTCAGTTCCACCAAGCTATCTGCACGCATTGTACCGACCTATACTCGCATTCAACCTTCGAAGCTACAAAGCAGAAGCATGCGTACTAAATATAATCGTACTGACAAGCATGATCATTTCCATGAGTGAAAAACTGCCATAAAGACAGTTCTATATAAGCTTGCGCGATTCTCGTGTTCTGAGTTTGAGTTCTGAGGTGAATTTATTTAGCATTTCATGATCCTTTGCCATGGGCTGCTCAGTCAGCACAGGATATTTATCGACGGACCAACTTCCGGATCGAAGTATGAACGCACAATCGAAGGATGACCCAGTCAGAGAGGCGTTCTTGAACAACGAACTGCTTGTAGACTCGCGCTGTCCGCTCAAGTCCCGCCAGTTGTTCAGCCTGACGAAATCGTGGAAGGCCATCAACAAGAACATGGCCGTAACGGCTATAAACATGTTCGTTCGGTAAGTAGACCTATATAATTCTATGACTCGAGCTAATACAGTTCATCGTAATCTGCGCTATATAAAATACGACCAAAGACAAAGTAGGCTATAGTAGGCCTATAGCAAGAGCTTTATTTAAAAATTGGCAAACAAACCTTTTTCGTATGAGAACAATTATTGTTAGTTAAGGTTACCAACAATTCTAGTTTTCATGTAATCTGTAGGCCTTCCTGGATGAGGTGTGACAAGCTCAGGCTATGCCTTAAATTTTTTTGCCACTTTTAGGGCCCCCTTCATTGCAGAGCCCCCTTCATTGCGGGGCCCCCTTCGGTCGGAGGGTACGGAGGGCGGTCGCTACGCCTAACACAACAGAAACTATTTGAAGCTCATCCACACAACAAAGGTTGAGGTTTTTGATCAAGCTATAAGGCTTAAAGATTTCTTGCTAATACCACTGTATACGTGGTAATATTTCGATGTCGTTGAGAACCGCCTTCCAGTTGGAATAGGAAGCTGAAATTTGGTATCAATAATAGGCCCACGATTGACAGGTCTAACAAACTGAGAGAGTGCCCTGGTATCTAGGTTGAACTTTGTTTTTTAAAACCACCCTACTGCTGTTGCTGCTTCTCTTCTTGCTAGGCCCTATACTGCGAAAATTAACCTGCTCTGCTGCAACCACAGTATAGGCCTACCTTATTACTGCAGACAAACTGCAGGATGTAACTTTAAATACATTTTTCTCCGATGAAGACCTGTGCCTTATATACAATATAGGCCTATATAATTTATTCTTTTATTTATAATGCACTATTATAATATTGTACCATTTCTTACATGCAGGCTGTTTGAGGCAAGTGCCGGCATTCGAGAGATGTTCGCCAGTTTCAAACACGTGACGAACATCGCAGATCTGAAGTCGAGCGCCGTCTTTGAAGGTCACGCGATGAAGGTTCTTTTCACGATCGATGACGTCATCGCCAACTTCGATGACGTCGATTACGTCCTGAAGAGACTGGAAGACGTCGCACACTTCCACAGTCGTACGCTGCAGTCGTTTCAGCCGCACTTCTTCACGGTGGGTACGCCTCTCAGATCATTGCAGGCCTTGGGTCTGGATCGCTCCTGAGTGGTAGTAACCTTGAAGGATCGCTATATAAACATACATAATGAAGAATTTGGAAGAAATGATTGAATAATTAAATAATACACGTTTCGTTTCCAAGACACGCGAGTGGCTGTCTATTCGCCTAAACATTGATTATTAGCAACAGAATGTGTCTTACGGTAAAAGTTTAAAAGGAGAGCAAAGCAGCTATTAGTGAAAGCTGAGCATAAGAGCGATGCATTTGCAAGTATAATTAGGCCATTTGCCCCATTGTATGTGCTCTTAATTATATTGTAGGTCCTAGTGTATTCAGAGTATTCTAAATATGCGACGCACAGAAGTTGAAAGAATTTGATTCTGCCATTGTCCTGCGCATCGGTTCAAGCAACATGCTAGTGTCGTGACATCTGGTGAAAGACTGGGCGCCTACCTCAAAAAATTACTGTGTGGTGCCGCCTAGCGATTGAGATAAATATCGATGGTATAAATGGATAAGCAGGCCTATCAGAAAACGTAAAGTCTGCAATGGCGCTATGGTATCAGCAGTGTACGAAGTTACTGTTATCTTGGTCGTGTATAATGGTATGGCATCGTGGCATGGGATCTCTAACTTAATACGTAGGCTAACTCAGGAGGAAGCCAGTGAAGTTCACGAAGGTGCTCCAAAATTCCTTTGATGAAGATGTACATGTAACAACCAGCGAGCTTCCCACTAAGTCTTGTTTCCACAGACTTCAATGACGACATCCCTTCTTCATCCGTCATTAATAATATTGTCTTCAACGAGTCTGTTTCACCAGCGTCAGTGATATTTATTCCCAGTGCTAAAAGTGTTAAAAAAGAAGTGCCTGATGGACGCCCCTTATCTTTCCAAAAGAAGTGACTGGACGCTCCTTAACTTTCTAGTGTGGCTGGCGAAATAAGTGGCAGGACGGCGTTCAGATTTGAAAATAAGTGCATAGACGCCGTCCATGACCGTCCTGGCACAATTTAAGCCCTGTAAAAATTATTCCGCTACTTTCGCCAGGAGAATGTTTCTGGGAGACGAGCAACATATGTGGCTGTGTCCGCAGCCATTTCCAGTGTTTGTCTGCAGAATGTTTGTGCGGAGTCTAATCATTGCAAGCAGCTGCTCTCAAGTCTCAACTATAGGCTAAATCGGCTGCAAACAATCTCATCTTGCTTTGTTGCTGATTGTGCATGATCGTTTAAAATTCTATGGCTCGCTGGAACAAAAGCTTTTACTTGTTGCAGGCGAACCTTTGCGGACCTTATTCTGTCATTTGAGTCATGCTATAAAATACCAGTTGGCCTATATTCTGCAATGTTTTAGTTTAAAAAAACCTAGCAATTTCTAAGCTGATTGTTTTTTAAACATACATCCACAATTTAAAATCCGTTTTCGCCGAAAGTCAGTTTTCGGATGGTCGTTTTTTTTAACTTTTAGTTTGATAGATTTTGGGGAAAAATATCAGTTGTTCCTGTAAGCCATGGTAGGCCTATTGGTGCCTTTTTGCTCTGCATGGCAGTGTTGAACGTTTCCTAAAAAGTTGACTGATAATAAAAGTATTAATTTATTCATTGTTAATCAGTTAATATTAATATTTGCAAATTGTGTTTGTTACCACTCTTAGCTCCTTGAAGAGCCGTTCATAGCGGCCGTTCAAGAGGAATTGGGCGACTTGTTCACCGTTTCTATGGAGAAAACCTATCGCACAACAATTCAGTTCATTCTCGTGACGCTCGTCAAGGAATTCAACAGCCACCTGGCGAAGAACCTGGTAGCAGAGATTCATCATCAGTCGAAAGGTGGCGCCACAGACGAAGAGAAAAATAGCTTATTAACAACTGTGTCCCTTCGCGAAAAATGACAAGAAGCTGCATGCCCATCGGACTATCGGTCTTATTGCGTAATTGTTTGATCTATCGAAAGAGATCAGAAATAGATTTATATTCTGACCTATCCAGAGGAGCAGTGACAGATTGTATTCTGACTCATCCAAATGTTGAGCGATAGCATAGGCGCAACTACCCTATGGGACCCACGGGACGCGTCCCCCAACTTTTGAGTGGTCCCATTGACTTTATCATTATGGTCCCCCCAACTTTTAGGACGTGATTCATTTAGTCCCCCTCCCAACTTTTAGGACGTGATTGCACCTATGAGTGATAGCCTGATGTTTTAATCTATTCAGAGGAACTCTAATAGATTCATTCAGGACCTATCCGACGGAAGCAGTAGGCTAATAGATTGGGCAACCTGACCTATCCAAAAGTACTGTCACAGAATCATATTTTGATCTAATCAAAGGAATACCGATGATAGATTCATAGTTTGATCCAGTGTGAGAATTGTGGAAAAATAACTGGGGGGTTGGGCCATGATCAACTTTGGAATTGGGGTGTGAAAAACAGGCTTTACTATGGGGTTCTAAGAAAGACTGTGGTTGATACTCCCAACCCCAGGGCAATTCTCACCCTGGTTCAATCTATTCAAAAGAATAATTTTATACTAGGTAGATTCAAGTGCGTTTCTTCTGACCAATTCAAATGAAACAGTGGCCTAATAACAATGAGGGGCAGTCCCCTGCCCCCCCCTAAGTCTCCGCCCATGCCTAACAAGCTATCTCAAATATTCAATGGAACCATGACAGATTAACACAAAAAATATAAACATCAAACGAACAGTAATGCATTCATACCAAAGCGATAACACAATATTATTATCGTTGGTGCATGCTCGCGAATGTA